>OU342745.1:336376053-337109082 GCA_910589775.1 Avena eriantha
GTAACAAGACTTGATCGACCTTGTTAACAAAAGGATTTCATTGAACAAACCAATGTTTTCACCATGATTATCTCGGCTTACTTCTATTCTATCCATTTTTAGTTTTTGCTTATGCCTAACTTAAAGGCATTAAAAAGAAAAGTACTTATTGGGAGATAACCCAAAAGTTTTAGATGAGTCTTGGAAGTTATTACTTCAGTAATAACCTCTCCTTATCCTTTTTATTTGCTTTTTGTGCCAAGAGTAACCTCTAATGAGAGTGAAGTAATGATTGGGAAAGTTGCTGTCCCGAAACAGATTTTTGTGCTTCACCATAAACATTCGTGTAAAATCTCTGAATGTCTTTTTGAGGTGCTAATTTTTGTGCTTCTGCCCCAGGTTATTATATAACTTTCGTTAGTTCAACACTTTTTCATTTGAGCAACAGAAGGTCTTCGAAAAAATTCGTCTTTACCTGCTGGTCTGTTTTGACAGATTTCTGCCATTATTTGCATTTGCTTCTCGTTGGTTCCTTTTTGAGTTCTTTTGGGGAATTAAGCTTTTTGAGGGAAGTGCTACAGTATCTAGTGTTTTATTGGAAGTTTATTTTGTGTTAGAACTGAACCTTAAGACTTATTTATCTTGAGTGCACTAATGTTGCTAATAAAGATTGTGTGAAGTTTTGTATGAAGGAAAAATTGCAGGTGTATGGAAGGAATGAGTAATGAGATGAAGGATGAACTAAATCTCAAGCTTGGGGATGCCACGCGTGTCACCCCAAGAAATATCCATGAAGTACAAGCGTCAAAGCTTGGGGATGCCCAAGGCATCCCCTTCTTCATCAATAAAAATCCTAGGTTTCTTCCAAACACTTCATTTTTATTGTTTTATGCACAGTTGTGTTGTTCTTGGAGCGTCTTCTTTTTCGTTTTTGTTTTGGTTTTTAGTTTGCGTGGTTTTCTTAGTTTGCTGAATAAATTGGTTGGACCTCCCCTTTCATACTTTGGTGTTCAAATAGTCTGGTTTGGATTGGAAAAGATTGGGAAAGCTCATGCTTAAGTGGTAAAGAGAGCTTGTTTTTGACTGTGGCCTATGCTTTGTCTTGCCATGCTTGATATTGTTTTGGCTTTATGCTTAGTATTCTTTGCTGTAGCATGACTTCTTATAAACAATTGAGATTGCTTAATGTGCCTTGGATGAATCATGCGTTGTTTTAGCATATTAAAGCATAGTATAGTGGTATTCTCCTTTGATGCTTTATTTGGGTTGACGTGGCACATGCTCACACCATGTTATGACTATCCCAAGTCACCACAAGCCTTTATGATCCTTTAGTTTTCAACTTGTAGTATCACTTTATGCTTTGATCAATGATGTTTTGACGCTCTACATGATTATGGCCATTATTGCTCTCTCGTTTGTCGCTCCCTTACTATTGCTAGCCTTCATTTCCACTGAGTATGTTTTACTCAAGTTTCCAACTCCCTAAACCAAATATTGCCAAAGTGTCCACCATACCTACCTATTAGCATCATTTGCTACTTCCGTGCATATTCAATATGCCTTGTTTTCTTTCTAATAAAATGTTTTCTTGTTATGAGAAAGTTAGTTAGTAAAGCTCTCACAAACTTGATGGCACACTTTATTTCCTGCACTTAATAAACCTGAACCATTGTGAACTCTCCATGAAAGTTATATGCTTGCAAATCATAGGCTGGGGATTACCAGAATCGTGCTCTCACGGGGAATGCTTTCAACACTTGTAAATATATACCCAGTTGACACCTTGCTCTTTTGTTTGCGGATGTAGTCGGTGTGAAATAAAAGGGGAGCTTGTAAGTCCATGGAGTTATGTATGTGTGTTAGAGAAACGCCTGGGCCGCTGGTCTAATCCATGCTGACATGGTGGAAACCTGTAGCGTAACCATAATGATATCTATGAAGCATTCTTCTTATAAAAAAAGAGACAGATAGCTATTGAGAAAAAGAAATAAAAAGAGTTTTATGAAAAGAGGAAAGAGAGAAAAAAGCACCATTTTCCCATGGTAAATAAGAAGATTGCTGAGATATTCATTGTCTGCTTGCCTTGTCATTTTGATATGGGGATTCTTCCATATCATCGGGCAAGGGGTACCCCGTTGGCGGTTCTCAATGATACACACATACTTACGATGACAAGAACTTACCGGTAACTAAAGTTGAGTAGCATGAGGAGCGGCCCTCGTACTCAAGGGACTTGGGATTTCCAGTTTATAGTCTGTCAAGCATATAACTCAGATTGGACCTCACTTTCACCTTAACCACATTAAATATGCTTATGATAGGGGCAATGAGAGCTCAAAGCTAACGAGTACCATACTTTCAGCATTTGGAAGCCTTTCAAACTATTCAAACCCTTTTTCTTTTACTTGTTGAGTCTCCACTTATTCTTTGAGCACTTTCTTGAGAGCATAGTGGCCATTCTTAGTTCTATGTGTATTGTCCCAAGACTTGTTGATTGATGCATACCTTGATATTGCTTGTTTTAAACTATTTGTATCTAGTCACTCTTGTGAACTTTGAAGGTGTCCTATGCATTTATATTTGCTACTCTATGAGGGACAAGCTGACTACCACTATGCTATGTTTTCTTTATGTGAAACAAACAAACGTCTTGCAAAGCATTGTTATTCATGAATCTTTTGTTTGTGCCTTTTCATGTTGCATCATAGTTTCTTTGTCTTATTGCTAGAACTTTGTCTTTCATGTTATGATTGAAGTACTATGATCCCAGCTTTGAAAGTTTTACAAATACTTTGATCAAGTCTTTTATGGTGCATGTCACCTTAAAAAAATATTCTTTCTTTTTATCACTTACCTACTCGAGGACGAGCAGGAGTTAAGCTTGGGGATGTTGATACATTGCAAATGTATCTATAATTTTTGATGCTCCGTGCTTGGTTTTATCCACTTTCTTATGTTTTGTCCACACTTTGGAGTACTTTTCATATGATTTCTTGGACTAACCTATTAACAAGAGCCACAGTGCCAGCTGCCTGTTTTCTGCTGTTTTTGATTCCAGGAAAGTCAGAAAATGAATATTCTCAGAATTGGACGGGACAAAAGCCAAAGTGCCTATTTTTCCAGAAGACTCCAGGAGCCAGAATAAGAGACGGAGGAGGGCCAGGGGCTGGCCACACCACCCCCATGCGCGGGCTGGGCCTGGCCGCACCAAGGCATGGTGTGGTGGCCCTAGGCACCCCCTCGGTCTCCCTCTTCGCCTATAAGAAGCCTTCTGACCTAAAAACTTCGGGGGGTTCGACGTTTTTCCACGAAAAGTTCCGCTGCGCCGCCACCACCGAAGGGGAGATTCGGGGGACAGAAAGTCTCTGTTCCGGCACCCTGCCGAGACTGGGAAGTGCCCCCGGAGCCATCTCCATCGATCTTCCCCATCATGTCCATCGACCATCCATGTTACCCCCATCTATGAGTGAGTAATCCCCCACTATAGGCTATGGGGATGGTAGGGATTGGATGAGATCGTTCATGTAATGGCATCAGATTGTTAGGGCATGGTGCCTAGTATCTTTTATTAGTGCTTTATGACTTTGTTGCGACTTGTTGTGCTTAATGCTTGTCACTAGGGCCCGAGTGCCATGATTTCAGATCTGAAATTATTATTGATTCATTATGATAGTATTGTTCTTGGTCTTATCTACAAGTTGTATACACACGTCGTTGTCCGGAACCTATGGCCCCGAAGTGACAGAAATCGGGATAACCGGAAGGGAAAGGCTTTGATGTGAGGATCACATGTGTTCACGGAGTGTTAATGCTTTGCTCCGGTTCTCTATTAAAAGGAGCACCTTAATTGCCGGTAGTTCCCTAGAGGCCCCGCTGCAAACGGGCTGGCATGACAAAAGATGTTGTGCAAGTGCTCATTGCGAGCACGTATGACTATTTATGGAACACGTGCCTAGGATTGTCTAGTACTTGGGTGCTTTATCTTCTTTATCTGCAATTGCCCTATGTTCTGATTGCTATGTGAATTGTCTTGTCCATGCAACGCCCGTCCATCCATCCCTATGCCAACCGCACTCGAATCCCACTTTTTACTGCTTTTGTTACTACTGTCGTTGCTTTACTACTGCTGCTACTTTACTTTTCGTACTACAAAACAGTTGCTACTGATAAAATGCCATGAGCAAGATTGTTTCCAGGTGCAGCTGAATTGACAACTCAGTTGTTAAGGATGATAAATATTCTTTGGCTCCCCTTGTGTCGAATCAATAAATTGCGTTTCACTTCCCTCGAAAATACTGCGATGCACCCCCTATACTTGTGGGTCATCAAGCACACATGCAATGACACTGGTGGATCCATGTGTGGATTGTGAAAAGAACACACATGCAACAACACTGGTGGATCCATATGTGGTATGTGAAAAGAATAGTCATGAAATGACTCCAATTGTTGTTAGTAAAAAGAACACACATGCAATGACACTAGTGGATCCATAGGTGGATTGTGAAAAGAGCACACATGTAATGACACTGGTGGATCCATATGTGGTATGTGAAAAGAACACACATGCAATGACTCCAGTTGTTGTTAGTGAAAATAACATACATGCAATGACACTGGTGGATCCATGTGTGGTGCCTGAAGAGAACACACATTTCAATGACACCGATGGATCCATGAGTGGTATGTGTAAATAACAGCCATGAAATGACTCTGGTTGTTGTTAGTAAAAATAACACGCATGCAATGACACTGGTGGATCCATGTGTGGTCTCTGAAGAGAACACACATGCAATCACTCTGGTGGATCCATAGTTGGATTGTGAAAAGAGCACACATGCAATGACACTGGTGGATCCATATGTGGTTTGTGAAAAGAGCACACATGCAATGACTCTAGTTGTTGTTAGTGAAAAGAACACACATGCAATGACACTGGTGGATCCATGTGTGGTGCCTGAAGAGAACACACATTTCAATGACACCGGTGGATCCATATGTGGTATGTGAAAAGAACACACATGCAATGACTTTGGTTGTTGTTAGTAAAAAGAACAGACATGCAATAGCACTGGTGGATCCATAGGTGGTATGTGAAAAGAACACACTTGCAATGACTCTGGTTGTTGTTAGTAAAAAGAACACACATGCAATGACACTAGTGGATCCATATGTGGTATGTGAAAAGAACACACATTTCAATGACTCTGGTTGTTGTTAGTAAAAAGAACACACGTGCAATGACACTGGTGGATCCATAGGTGGATTGTGAAAAGAGCACACATGCAATGACACTGGTGGATCCATATGTGGTATGTGAAAAGAACACACATGTAATGACTCTAGTTGTTATTAGTGAAAAGAACACACATGGAATGACACTGGTGGATCCATGTGTGGTGCCTGAAGAGAACACACATTTCAATGACACCGGTGGATCCATATGTGGTATGTGAAAAGAACACACATGCAATGACTCTGGTTGTTGTTAGTAAAAAGATGATGGCTCAATGCATGGCGCCCAGAAAAGTGCTGGTGCGTGGTTGATGTAGAGCTCGTTGGGAACCCCAAGAGGAATGTATGATGAGCACAGTAGCAAGTTTCCCTCAGTTATGAAACCAAGGTTTAATCGAACCAGTAGGAGCAAGGAAACACCCCAAAGGTGTTGCTAGCTGAGCCTTGGCAGGGCGCACTACCAGTGCTAGTAGCAACATGGAGACCTGCACAACACAGCCACATAACTTTTTCCCCAACTTGCAATGAGGTTGTCAATCTCACTGTGTTTTGTAGAAAATAAAGGATTGAACGTATCGAATGGAAAGAAGTAAAAGTTTGTAGAAAGTAAACACAAAGCGGTAAACAGTTTAAAGATTGTATGTAAAAGACAAGGACCGGGATCCATAGTTCACTAGAGGTGGCTCTCCTTAAGATAGATAACATGCTGGGTGAACAAATTACGGTGGGGCAATTGACAAACATCGAGAAAGCAATACATGCATATACTAATCATCTTGACTCCTTTGAGACTTGATTGGGTATTACAACAATATACATAGACCGCCATCCAACTGCATCTATGACTAATAATCCACCTTCAGGTTATCATCCGAACCCCCTCTAGTATTAAGTTGCAAGCAACATATTATTTCTTTACGAACTGCGTGTAAAGTAAACAATACGATTGTTCTATGAACAAAGGATTGTTGTTTTCTCCCTGGTAGCAACATCACATCTTGTACCTTAGAGATTTCGGTCACTTCCCCAGATTACCAGAGGCATGAACCCACTATTGAGCATAAATACTAACTCTTGGAGTTGCTAGCATCTACTTGGCCAAGATAGCTACTAACAACGGAAAACATGCAAGATCACAAATAACAAAGACATGATAGAATCAATAATCAATCTGAAATAGCATATCAATATCCATCGGATCCCCGCAAACACAACATGCATAATTACAAATAGATGATCTTGATCATGAACATAGCTCAAAGATCTTAACATGAAAGCACAAAGGAGGAAAACCAGCCATCTAGATACTACATGGATCCGTATTCCAAGGATGAACTACTCAGGCATCACACCAGAGGCTTGCATGGTGATGAAGAAGGCCTCTAGGGTGAATTCCCCTCTCCGCCAGGGTGCTGGGAAGAGCTTCAGATCCCTCCCGATCTAGGGACGGAGATGACGGCGGCTACAGACTCTTTCGTGGATTTTTGATCAGGTACTTAGGGTTTTCGTCCCGAGGGCATCTTATAGTCAGAAGGGGAGGCCGAGGGGGTGCCAGGGGCCACCACACCACCCCCTGGCGCGGGCCCAGCCTAGCCACGCGGCCAGGTGGTGTGTCCGGCCTCTGGCCCTTCTCCGTCTCGTATTCTGGCACTTGATGACTTCTGGAAAAATTGGCACTTTGGCTTTTGTCCCATCCAATTCCGAGAATATTCATTTTCTAACTTTCCTGGAACCAAAAACAACATAAAACTGGCAGCTGGCACTGTGGCTCTTGATAATAGGTTAGTCCAAGAAATCATATGAAAAGTACTCCAAAGTTGGAACAAAACACAAGAAAGTAGATAAAACCAAGCATGGAACATCAAAAATTATAGATGCATTTGCAATGTATCAACATCCCCAAGCTTAACTCCTACTCGTCCTCGAGTAGGTAAGTGATAAAAAGAAAGAATAATTTTTGAGGTGTCATGCACCATCAAAGACTTGATCAAAGTATTTGCAAAACATTCAAAGCTGGGATCATAGTACTTCAATCATAACATGAAAGACAAAGTTCTAGCAATAAGACAAAGAAACTATGATGCAACATGAAAAGGCACAAAGAAAAGATTCATGAATAACAATGCTTTGCAAGACGTTTGTTTGTTTCACATAAAGAAAACATAGCATAGTGGTAATCAGCTTGTCCCTCAAA
This sequence comes from Avena eriantha, assembly GCA_910589775.1. Classification (NCBI taxonomy): domain Eukaryota; kingdom Viridiplantae; phylum Streptophyta; class Magnoliopsida; order Poales; family Poaceae; genus Avena; species Avena eriantha. Next base: position 336,383,465 of record OU342745.1, read on the forward strand.
GAGTAGCAAATATAAATGCACAGGACACCTTCAAAGTTCATAAGAGTGACTAGATACAATAGTTTAAAACAAGCAATATCAAGTTATGCATCAATCAACTAGTCTTGGGAAAATGCACATAGAACTAAGAATGGCCACTATGCTCTCAAAGTAGGTGCATAAAGATAGAAGGTGGAGACTCAATGTAATGGTGGAAGAAAGGCCTTTGTAAAAGGAAGTAGGGATTCAAGTCTCATAAAGAGCTTCCAAAAATTATGGTACTTATAGCTTTCAGCTCTCATTGCCCCTATCATAAGCATCTTTAAGGTGATTAAGGTTAAAGTGACACAACTAAGAGGATATGCTTGACAAGTTATAAACCGAAATCTCATGCCCCTTACTTACGAAGACCGATCCGCATGCTACTCAACTTCAGTCACGAGTCAGCTCTTGTCATTGTAAGTACATGTGTATCATTAAGAACCGCCAATGGGGTACCCCTTGCACATGATATGGGAGCTTTCCCATAATCAAAATGACAAGGCAAGCAGACAATGAGCATCTCAGCGATCTTTTTATTTGCTATTTGCATAGGTTTTTATTGAGGATGCTTCATAGAGTGCTCATTATGGTGATGCTGCAAGTTTCCACCATGATTAGGCATGGCTTAGGCTAGCGGCCTAGGCGTTTCTCTAACACACATGCAAACTCCATGATCTTACAAGTTCCACTTTTATTTCACACCGTCGGGATCCGTAAGCAAAAGAACATGATATCAACGGGGTACAAAGTACAAGTGCAATGTTGAAAGTGTTCCCCTGGTACATGGTTCTGCTAATTTCAACTTACAAAGCGCAAGCATATACGCAACAAAGAAGGACCCAATGGTTCAAGTTTATTAGATGCAAAAAAAAGTAAAGTGTGCCATCAAGTTCGTGAGAGCTTTAATCACTAGTTTTCTCATAACAAGTTTAATTTGGAAGGTAAACAAAAGCATGAATATACTTGGAATAGCATAAGCTAGTAGGTAGGTATGGTGGACTCTTTGGAATAACTTGGTTTAGGGAGTTGGATGCATGAGTGGAACTCATACTTGGTTGTGGAGGCTAGCAAAAGACTGGGAGCGACAAACTAAGAGAGCAATAATGGCCATAATCATGCAGAGGGACAAAACATCATTGATCAAAGCATAAAGTGATACTACAAGTTGAAAACTAAAGGATCATAAAAGCTATGGTGACTTGAGATAGTCATAACATGGTGTGAGCATGCGCCAAGTCAACCCAAATAAAGCATCAAAGCAGAATACCACTATACTATGCTTTAATATGCTAAAACAACGCATGATTCATCCAAGGCACATTAAGCAATCTCAATTGTTTATAAGAAGTCACGCTACAACAAAGAATACTAAGCATAAAGCCAAAACAATATCAAGCATGGCATGACAAAGCATAGGCCACAGTCAAAAACAAGCTCTTTTTACCACATAAGCATGAACTTTCCTACTCTTTTCCAAACCAAACCAAACTATTTGCAAACCAAATGTATGAAAGAGGGGGTCCAACCAATTTATTCAGAAAACTAAGCAAACCAAGCAAACTAAAAACCAAAATGAAAACGAAAAAGAAGACGCTCCAAGAACAACACAACTGTGCATGAAGCAATAAAAATGAAGCGTTTGGAAGAAACCTGGGATTTTTATTGATGAAGAAGGGGATGCCTTGGGCATCCCAAGCTTTGAAGCTTGTACTTCTTGGATATTTCTTGGGTGACACGCGTGTCATCCCCAAGCTTGAGCTTTAGTCCATCCTTCATCTCATTACTCATTCCTTCCATACATCTGAAAATTTTCCTTCATACAAAAATTCACACAATCTTTATTAGCAACATTAGTGCACTCAAGATAAATAAGTCTTAAGGTTCAGTTATAACACCAAATAAACTTCCATTACAACACTAGCTACTGTAGAACTTCCTCAAAAATCTCAATTCCCCAAAAGAACTCAAGAAGGAACCAACAAGAAGCAAATGCAGAAAATGGCAGAAATCTGTCAAAACAGACCAGCAGGTAAAGACAAATTGTTTTGAAGACCTTATGTTGCTCAAATAAAAAAGTGTTGAACTAACGAAAGTTATATAACAACCTGGGGCATAAGCACAAAAATGCACGCCTCAAAAATACGTTCAGAGATTTTACACGAATTTTTATGGTGAAGCACAGAAATCTGTTTCGGCACAACAACTTTCCCAATCATTACTTATCTCTCATTAGAGGTTACTCTTGGCACAAAAACCAAATAAAAAGGATAAGGAGAGTTTATTACAGAGGTAATAACTTCCAGGACTCATCTAAAACTTTTGGGTTATCTCCCAATAAGTACTTTTCTTTAACGCCTTTAAGTTAGGCATAAGAAGCAAGAAAGAATCAAGTGTTCTCAAATGAAGAAGCATTAAGACCAAATTTTGTTTTCATAGGAGAAGCAAAATAAATCTTTTCTATCGTTTTAGGGAAGTGTTCTATACCTTTCTTGAGTGGGAGTTGATATTTAATGGTGCCTTCTTTCATATCAATGATGGCACCAACAGTTCTAAGAAAAGGTCTTCCCAAAGTAATAGGATAAGAAGCATTGTATTCAACATCCAAAACATAGAAATCAACGGGGACATAGGCATTGTTAACCATAATAAGAACATCATTAAGACTCCCCATGAGTTTCTTTTTAGCATTATCATCAAGTGGGACATTCAAATAACAATCTTCAAGTGGAGGCAAATCAAGCATACCATAAATCTTTCTAGGCATAATAGAAACACTACTATCAAGATCACATAAAGCTTTGAAATCAAAGTCATTCACTTTCATATTAATGATGGGTTCCCAACCATCTTCTTGTTTTATAGGAATAGAAGCTTTATGTTTCATCTTTAATCTTTATGAGAGCATCATTAATGTGTTTTGTAAAAGCCATGTTCATAGCACTAGCATTAGGACTTTTAGCAAGCTTTTGTAGGAACTTAATAACTTCAGAGATATTTCAACCATCAAGATCAAAATCAACTTTATCATCTAAAGTAGTAGAACTATTACTAGCCTCAACACTAGTGGTGTTGATAGTAGAAACACTAATGTTTCTAGCAATTTCATCTTCTCTTTCCCACTTAGCATGTAATTCAGCTAATAGTCTAACATTTTCATCAATTCTTACTTGTATAGCATTAGTAGCTGCAAAGGGATTATCATTAGTTTCAGGTTTAGAAGCCATTTTATTCAAAGAAAATTGAGGTTCAGCCAAAGATGCTATATTTCTTTCAGCATTAGAGAGTTTTTCCTCAATAGTTTTATTGAAAGCAGTTTGTTTACCAATGAACTCTTTAAGCATAACTTCAAGTTCAGAGGGAGCACTCCTATTATTGTTGTAAAAATTTCCATAAGCATTACCATTGTTGGGAGGATATGGCTTATAATTGTTGTTACCAAAATTGTTCCTATAAGCATTATTACCATAAGCATTGTTGCCAAAATTATTATTTCTTATGAAGTTCAAATCAACCTGCTCTTCTTGAGCAACCAAAGAGGCTAAAGGAACATTATTTGGATCAATATGGGATTTCCCATTAACAAGCATATACATAATAATATCAATTTTATCACTCAAGGAGGAGGTTTCCTCAAAAGAATTTACCTTCCTACCTTGTGGAGCTCTCTCGGTATGCCATTCAGAATAATTAACCATCATATTGTCCAGAAGTTTTGTTGCAGCACCCAAAGTGATGGTCATAAAGGTTCCTCCAGCAGCAGAATCCAATAGGTTCCTTGAAGAATAGTTCAATCCTGCATAAAAAGTTTGGATGATCATCCAAGCAGTTAGTCCATGAGTGGGACAATTCTTTACCAAAGATTTCATTCTTTCCCAAGCTTGAGCAACATGTTCATTATCAAGTTGTTTAAACTTCATTATTTCACTTCTCATAGATATAATCTTAGCAGGAGGATAGTATTTTCCAATGAAAGCATCTTTGCATTTAGTCCAAGAATCAATACTATTCCTAGTTAAGGAATTCAACCATTCTTTAGCTTTTCCTCTCAAAGAGAAAAGAAACAATTTCAGCTTAATAATATCACCATCTATGTCCCTATGCTTTTGCATCTCAGAAAGTTCAACAAAGTTATTTAGATGGGAAGCAACATCTTCATTACCAATACCAGAAAATTGTTCTCTCATAACAAGATTACGCAAAGCAGGTTTTATCTCAAAGCAACAAGCTTCAAGAACATGTGGAGAAATAGGTGTGCTCATAAAATCATCGTTGTTGGTGCTAGTGAAGTCACACAACTTAGTGTTTTCAAGAGTAGTCATTTTTTTGGGTTTTCAAATAAGAAAGCAAACAAGTAGAACTAATTTTGTGTGTGTTTTGATTGGTTATGAGGGACTCCCCTTGTGAAGATGTCCTTGACTCCCCGACAACGTCGCCAGAAAAATGTCTTTTGATGGCGTGTGGTTGATGTGGGAGTTTCTTCTTCTTCTTATTCGATCCCGGCAACGGCGCCAGAAAAATGCTTGATGACTCAATGCACGGCGCCCAGAAAAGTGCTAGTGCGTGGTTGATGTAGAGCTCGTTGGGAACCCCAAGAGGAAGGTATGATGAGCACATCAGCAAGTTTCCCTCAGTTATGAAACCAAGGTTTAATCGAACCAGTAGGAGCAAGGAAACACCCCAAAGGTGTTGCTAGCTGAGCCTTGGCAGGGCGCACTACCAGTGCTAGTAGCAACATGGAGACCTGCACAACACAACCACAGAACTTTGTCCCAACTTGCGATGAGGTTGTCAATCTCATTGTGTTTTGCGGAAAACAAATGATTAAACGTATCGAATGGAAAGAAGTAAAAGTTTGTAGAAAGTAAACACAAAGCGGTAAACAGTTTAAAGATTGTATGTAAAAGACAAGGACCGGGATCCATAGTTCACTAGAGGTGGCTCTCCTTAAGATAGATAACATGCTGGGTGAACAAATTACGGTGGGGCAATTGACAAACATCGAGAAAGCAATACATGCATATACTAATCATCTTGACTCCTTTGAGACTTGATTGGGTATTACAACATTATACATAGACCGCCATCTAACTGCATCTATGACTAATAATCCACCTTCAGGTTATCATCCGAACCCCCTCTAGTATTAAGTTGCAAGCAATAGATTATTGCTTTACGAACTGCATGTAAAGTAAACAATACGATTGTTCTATGAACAAAGGATTGTTGTTTTATCCCTAGTAGCAACATCACATCTAGTACCTTAGAGATTTCTGTCACTTCCCCAGATTACCAAGGGCATGAACCCAGTATCGAGCATAAATACTAACTCTTGGAGTTGCTAGCATCTACTTGGCCAAGATAGCTACTAACAATGGAAAGCATGCAAGATCACAAATAACAAAGACATGATAGGATCAATAATCAATCTGAAATAGCATCTCAATATCCATCAGATCCCCGCAAACACAACATGTAGGATTACAAATAGATGATCTTGATCATGAACGGAGCTCACAAGATCTAAACATGAAAGCACAAAGGAGGAGAACCAGCCATCTAGCTACTACATGGATCCGTAGTCCAAGGATGAACTACTCACGCATCACACCGGAGGCTTACATGGTGATGAAGAAGGCCTCCAGGGTGAATTCCCCTCTCTGGAAGGGTGCCGAGAAGAGCTTCAGATCCCTCCCGATCTAGGGATGGAGATGACGGCGGCTACAGACTCTTTCATGGATTTTTGATCGGGTACTTAGGGTTTTCGTCCCGAGGGCATCTTATAGTTGGAAGGGGAGGCCGAGGGGGTGCCAGGGGCCACCAAACCACCCCCTAGCGCGGGCCTAGCCTGGCTGCACGGCCAGGTGGTGTGGCCGGCCTCTGGCCCTTCTCCTCCTCGTATTCTGGCACTTGATGACTTCCGGAAAAATAGGCACTTTGGCTTTTGTCCCGTCCAATTCCGAGAATATTCATTTTCTGACTTTCCTGGAAAAACAGCAGAAAACAGGCAGCTATGACTGTGGCTCTTGTTAATAGGTTAGTCCAAGAAATCATATGAAAAGTACTCCAAAGTTGGAACAAAACACAAGAAAGTGGATAAAACCAAGCATATAACATCAAAAATTATAGATACATTTGTAATGTATCAAAAGAACACACATGCAATAACACTGGTGGATCCATAGGTGGATTGTGAAAAGAGCACACATGCAATGACACTGGTGGATCCATATGTGGTTTGTGAAAAGAACACACATGCAATGACTCTAGTTGTTGTTAGTGAAAAGAACACACATGCAATGACACTGGTGGATCCTTGTGTGGTGCCTGAAGAGAACACACATTTCAATGACACTGGTGGATCCATATGTGGTATGTGAAAAAACAGTCATGAAATGACTGGAGTTGTTGTTAGTAAAAAGAACACACATGCAATGACACTGGTGGATCCATATGTGGTATGTGAAAAGAACACACATGCAATGACTCTGGTTGTTGTTAGTAAAAAGAACACACATGCAATGACACTGGTGGATCCATGTGTGGTCTTTGAAGAGAACACACATGCAATGACTCTGGTTGTTGTTAGTAAAATGAGCACACATGCAATGACACTAGTGGATCCATGTGTGATCTCTGAAGAGACCACACATGCAATGACACTGATGGATACATGTGTGGTCTTTGAAGAGAACACACATTTCAATGACTCTGGTTGTTGTTAGTAAAAAGAACACACATGCAGTGACACTGGTGGGTCCATGTGTGGTCTCTGAAGAGAACATGCATGTAATGACTCTGGTTGTTGTTAGTAAGAAGAGCACACATTTGAATGATACTGGTGGATCCATAGGGGGATTGTGAAAAGAGATTTTCCCTCTCTCTCGGTCACAAATCTCACAAAAGCCCAAACGTGTGGAGATCCCAAACATGTGCTCACTCTGGGTGCTATGCCCTGATTGGCTGACATAGATGTCACGCGGATTGTCTCCACCAACCGTTGATCCCATGTGATCCAACGGGCAGGATAACCCGTCCCTTCTCCACTTTTTTTATGGATGGTCAATCCGTGCCACCTCTCTATCCGTGCCACCGATACTTTACCTCCATAAACAAGTGAAAATCCATCTATCTAACTAAAATAAATAAAATAAATGATCATATTTCAAAGAAGCCATTGTCTTCGTCTTCCGGTTCGTCCTCGTCTTTGTCAACGCCATGGTCCCTGCCATTGCCGCCGTCGGTGTCCTCTGACGACTCGACACCGCCCCTTCCTCGAATAAGCGCGCTATCTCCTCGTCAGAGTCCTCCTCCTCCTCCTCTTCGTAGTCCCACGGGTCCACGTCACTCTCCTCCGCTTCTTCCTCCAACTGATCGATGAACGCCTCCTCATTGGCCGAGTCGGAGTCGTCCAAATAGCTATCTCCTCTCTTCTTCCTGGTCTTCTTCTCGTTCCTCTTCTTGTCCATACTCGCCGGTGCAACACGCGCCCCTGTCCTGGCTGCTGCTTTGCACTCGTCCGACGCTGCAGGTACCCCACGCTCCTCCTGCGCGGCTAGTACGAGCTTCGACGTCATGGTGTCCTCTAGTGCCGATGTCGATGGATCCTGGCATGGTCGGACATGACGTGCTGCCTCAACAGGCGACTCGCGAGCGCGGGCGATGCAGCGAAGAGTCGGGGACGCAGGACGGTCAGTGGATGGCTTGGACCTGCCATTGCCACATCGATGGGGCATCGTGCTCGAGGTAGTTGCTCCGAATGGTCGATGGCGGGTACACAGAGTGGGGTGCCGATCTGATCAAGGACGAGCAGCGGTTTCGTGCGTCGTGTCCATGCATGCATTTGTCGATTATCGAAAAATAAGAAGAAAGAAGTAATATCTCGCGTACTGAACATAATTTGATCACAACAAAAGTGGCACGTGTATTCGAGACTCGTAAATATCCCGTGCGTGCCTGTCACATGGAGTTCAACGGAGTTGGACGTGGCGACGTGATTGTGCAGCAGTTGCGCACGTCATTGCCCCATCAACACATGACACACGCATGCGGGATGTGCGTGCCGATTCCCGTGATGACCACCCGGCTCGCACTCCCCTTATTATATACTGGATTTTGGGTGGCGCCGAAGACCATTGAAGTGTCCATCGCAATAAAGACAAGTCCCATCGATTCCCTACCCCTGACTCCCTGGCTTCTTTGAGAAGGTAGACCGTACACGGTGGTCTTGTATAATAGTACTAGTACTACTGGACCATGGCCTGTACTCTTTGACTCTTCTCCCATACTAATCACTATCTCCTTCCTCCTACCGCCACCACACTCACCCTGCAAGCCATGGCTCCACTGAGGAGGGGGAGAGGCCGGTCGACGATCCTCGCGGAGAAAAGGGAGAGAAATCACCGCGAGGCACTTATTGCTCGACCAGCCGCTCAAGCCCACCCTCTCATCGAGGCCCAATCTCCCTCGACAATGGCGCTGAATGTTCTAGCAGGCGAGGGCTCCGGTACGGTCTCCTTGTTCTACTTCTTCTCCATCTCCCTCTCCGTCATGATCTTAATCAGCTTCTTCTTGTTTTTCTTCTTCTTCTAGATCTTCCTCTTCTACGTATTACAGGCCGGCCGTGGAGCCCGAATCCACCACGAGGGAGGCGTTGCAGGACCCGTTCGGCCCCGTTCCATGTCTCAGCGAGGTAGCAAATCTCCACGCTATTATTTCTCCGAGTTATGATGTGGATTTCTTAGATGATGTCCGCCCCGCATTAGTTTTTCTTCTTCTTTTGTGAGTTGTATTAGTTTTCATAAATATGACTGGATCTCTTGGTATTTCCTTGATACCGCTGTTCATAGATTCACTATGGATTTTTTGTGATTAGGATTAGTTTATCATGGTCATGAATAGATCTCTAGGTCCATTTTTTAACATTGCGGCCAATAGATTCAATGGGGATTTTTTTGATCTGTATTAGTATTCACCTGGGACCTAGAGTGTAATTGTAGAATTCCTATTTCAATTAACATGAACGATGCAGCGATCGAAGGCCGAGTACCGTGACAAGGTGGCCGCGATCAGTTCCAAGATTGCCAACCAACATGAGCATGCACGCTCCCTCACCCAAGCTAATGAGAGCCTACGCAAGAAATTATCTGTGCAGAAGGAGATCTCGCTAGATTTTGCACGAGACGTCATTAGGCTGCAGAAAGTGCTCGACCGTAACTTGAACAGGCAAGAATAGGCCATCAAGATAATCAACGAGCTCACGGAGGAGAAGAAGAATCTCGTGCAAAGGTGCATTCTCCTGCAGGACGAAGTCAGCGAGGCACTCAGAGGATGTGTCGAGGACACCAGGGCTACCATCCGAGCCTACCATGACAGGAACCGTTGCCTGGATGCAGTCAAGGAGATGAAGGCGGACATGAGTAGAGGGATCACCGTACTCGAGGGTGTTCGGAAAGAGAACGAGGAGCTAAGGGCATGTCTGGAGGCATATCGGAGCAATGCCCAAGTCTGATTCCCGTTAGCGGGGACACGAATATCAGTTCGTTCTCCTCTCCTTTTGTAATGTTTAGGGTTCAGGGAGCAATGACCATGTATGCTTCCCATTATAGGGTGCAATAAGAATCCTAGGGCAACTCCTTATATATCTAGACATATGTTGGTGTTCATGTTCATGAATGGACACCATGTTCTCTTTCCATTATGTATCTAGACATGGGTTTCTGCATTATGAGTTTGCCACTCTCCCGCTACTATTTGGTGATATTAGGAAAAACCCACAGCACACTAAACTGCTGATAAATCTTATTTGTCTTTGAAATTGAAATTATGACATTGCCACTAGTCGATTCATAAAATGTTGATTAGTCCTAGATTGCTTCTTCCTTGAAATTATGACAGTGCCACTAGTCGATTCAGTTAATTATGGAAACTAACCAGCTTGTCTTGGTGAACTGAACAAACCATACTATGTATTTTTGTTTCAGGGAAAGAGACGAAAGATCGACCAGAACCTGGCGACCTGGCTAAATGACAAGATAGAAATCCAAAGGGAGAAGCAGAATTCCCAAAAACTGGCCTTTGACCAACTACGCGCTGAAGTCGCGGTCCTTTCTGACAAGTGCCAGAAACTGAAGGAGTTAAACACCGACTGGGCGAAGCTACATAGTGAAGGTCGCGCCTAGGCTAGGAAGCAGACGGAGATCATGAAAGGGATCTTGAAGGAAAATCGTATGGCTACGGACAAAATTCTTCAATCCGTGACGGAGCGCTGGAACCTACAGATGAAGCACGACATAGTACTGAAGGAGCTGGCCAATCTTAGGGAGGAAAACATGCAGCTCTGGGCCAGGCTCGCTTGAACACAACATGTGTCTATTTAATACTGAACTGCTTGGTTTATCCTCTGAAGTGGTGATTTTGTAAGCGTGAACTTAACTCTATGCACGATATGTGTGTTCGTCTGAAATTAGTTTGCTCGAGGATTGACTTTGGCTTATTTCAGAAAGCGCAACTGCAAGTCTTACAATTAACTAGTTTCAGGCATTGGCACAACATAAATTATTCATCTCGAATTTCCTTTATCCTCTATAGTCTGTCCTTGTTCACCCTCCCGCGCCTTCTTCAGTTCCTTCAACAGATCTGCAATGCAGTACTCTAGTTTCTTCTTGTCTTCCCTAAGCTGATCCCTCTCCGTTTCTGCTTTATGAATCAGCAACGTGTGACTATCCTGAAGCTTCTTTGCTGTTCCAACAACCAAGATCCCATCGATTCCGTCAGTTAGCTCTGACTGCAAATTCTCGATTTCTTGTTCCAGCTCCTTATTTCATACCGACAGCTTGTAATTTTTTTTCAGCTGCATCACTTACATCAGTAAATCTCCCTGACCTTTCCAACTCATACATCTCCCATAACTATGCCAAACATTTCTTAAGTGCATCTGGCCACTCAAGATCCACCCACTCTACTGCTTTACACACCGGGCCAACCTAAAAACACACACACTATAGTGTTATGAACATGCACGATACATTTTACTTGATGTCACAGTTGCACATAATGTAAACAAACCTGATTTGTACAGCCCAAAAACCTTCTCCCGGTGTTACTGCCTTCGAATGCAACATATCTCCTCAGTTTTAGCCCATGGTCACATGGCACTTCTCCATCGAGATCTAGGCCCTCCCATTCGGAGTCGTAGATCGTCCTTGGTACCTATAGGTAAACGCAAAGCTGAAATCAAACACGATTGCATGCACATATGGAGCTCAGATCAAGAGATTTACCATTGCCTAACCCTAGCCCGAGAAAACAGAGGAACTCACATCGTGGAAGGAATACTCGATGTCGGAGAGAAGGCTGTCGCTGCTCGACTGGTCGTCCTCGCCGTTCAAGGACAGCATGGCGAATGCGTCGTCGCAGGTGACGGCGACGGCATCGGTGTCAGCGTCGGAGAGAGAGAGAGAGAGAGAGAGAGAGAGAGAGAGAGAGAGAGAGAGAGAGAGAGAGAGAGAGAGAGAGAGAGAGAGAGAGAGAGAGAGAGCAGCCCTTCCACTGCTTGCAACAATGACTAAATTGGCATGTTACAATAGTTTAATGGATACCATGCCATTTCCCTGGATTACTGTCTCCTGCCTGATATGGATTCTCTTCACACATTCTCATTTCAAATATTAAACCTGCACTCCCTCCATCCCAATTTCATTGCCTAACGAAAACATACCAGTATATTACATCATCTAAAGAAACAAAATCATGTCAACTACAAGGTACTTATGCATCACTTATTCAGTCATGGTTTCACAAAACATTAAATTACAATCTCTCAACAAACATATCCACAACATGGTTTCACAAAACATCACATTATAATCTCTCAACAAACGTAATCGCAGAAACAAGGATATTACATCAACTCAAGAATCAAAATCATGCCGACTATAAGGTACTTACACATCACTTGTCCTGTCATGGTTTCGCAAAACATTACATTACAGTCTCTCAACAAACAAAATAACAGAAACAAGTACAGTACATCATCTCAAGAAACATAATCATGTCAACTACAATGTATTTATGCATCACTAGTCCAGTCATGGTTTCACAAAACATTACATTACAATGTCCCAACAAACATAATAACAGAAACAAGTACGATACGTCATCTTAAGAAACATAATCATGTCAACTACAATGTACTTATATCTTATTACAACAACGATGGTTTCAGTGAGTGACATGTCCGAAAATCTCAACAGCTTGCACAACATTATATCGCAATCTCTCAACAAACATAATCACAGAAACACGCTCTAAATGCAATAGCAGCCAATATTACAAATACAGGCAGGGGAACCCCGTGGTCCATATGACAAGCCCAGGGTAGCAGCTCTCATCAGATCTCATCAACGTCGACCGCCTCATTCTGTTCAGCCACTACAGGGGCATCTACATCCACTATAACATGTTCAACAACATCAGAAATGGTACCAAGGAAGAACACCTTCCTGGTTCGCTTCTTTCGCCGCATAATCTGCATAAGATCTTTAGTATCCAAAACATCTATGAATTGCTACTTCTTATGATGCCACCACCGGATTTTTGCCATCTGCTTAGGGCCAATACTGATTTCCTTACCGATCATCTCTCTCATTTCATCAAGAGTTATGTTTTTGGAATCGACAGTGATCTCCACAGTACATGACGAAACTGGCTTATTAACTCCCTCATCAAGTTTTGCCATGTATGAATCCACCTCTATGCGTACACTGAACTTATCTAGATCAGCATCTATTAGTCTGTATTCTCCAGGAGCAGAAGCTCTGGTAGCAATATCTCTAGCATCTGCATACATATCATCAATCATCGCTTCAACTTTCACCTTACGATCAGTTGCACAACACTCCCAAACCATCTGAAGCTCATGGGAGTGCTCAATTTGCTGATAGGTATCATTCATGTTGCGCCACACCAATTTGGTCCTCTTTCTAGAACCCTAGGGAATTCTAGCGGCAAGCATATCTACCAGCTGCAAAACAGACACAACCTCTTTGCAATTCACAAGCAGATGCACATCTTGCCCGAACACAACCCTCTCACAACCAAAATCAAGTTTTGTAGTGTACTGCCGAACATGAACTGTGAACTCATATAGGTCGCTTGTATCAAAGTTGTGCCTAATTTGATTAAAAAGGGGAACATTTCAGTTCATTCGATTCTATTATGCCGTAACTAATCTACTTGCAAGATAAGGCACGGATAAGAAAAATTCACCTCTCGCTCTTCTCCCGGGTTTTTTTCTTCGATATCTGAGTGCTGCATCCGCCCACCAGAGCCGAACAATCCACCACCGGCCTCGCTTTTCTCTTCAACCCGCTGCTCGTAGGTACCTTGGGAGCAGAATCCTTGCTGGCCTCCTCGCTAACCGAGGCTGAAGACCTCGCCGCTACTACGCGTTGAGCCCCAGACTTGGGCCCCGACGGACCCTTTTCAGTCGGCGGCGTAGCTACAACCTTCGCCTTGCAAGACATGCTAGGCCGCCGCCGTCGGATTCAGTGTCGGGGGAGGGATAAAAAAGGTCCTCCGTCGCCGGCAGATCTAGGGTTGGGGAAGGGAAGAAAAGGGACCGCCGCCGCCATCGCAGCAAGATTCAATGTCGAGAGTTAGAAAATTACAGTAATGGATTTGCCCCTACGACACGTGCAGGGTGGATAAGAAGAGTGACCGGCGAAGGAGGGGCACAGCAGGAACTAGTGTAACAGAATATCCTGACTTAACGGGCACGATTTGAAAATATTGGGTTTGTCCATCATTCACTCGAAAGACCCCTCTCAGCAATTGGCGCCCCAACTTTTCTAATCGCGGTGATAAAAATCAACTTGGGTACCGCGTTGCCTGGGCGACCCAACTTTCGGGCCGCAAAATGATATTCTCGGCCATGATGTGGTTGGGGCCCTGAATCCAGGCCAGCGTGCTTAGATTTGGCAGCCGTCTGGCGGTCCCTTCTAGGTTCCACGGGAATGACCTGCGGGTGCATCCTGCTCGTTGTGCCTCATTGTTTGATGGTCCGGTGTCTGGCATGTCCTCTCCTTCCCTTTCCCGTTGACCGCCTGTGGTGGTAGTGTGCTGTGACACGGATGCACAATCTCAGATGTCGGGGCCGCGGCCCTAAAAGGTGGATTGCATGGGTGCTCTACATGAGCATCGTGGCGGTGGTGATGGTTTGTTCTTCGGACCATGAGGGTGGCGAGGAGCGGACGATAGGGAACCCTGGTGCTGGCGGCGCGTCGGCAAAGACAGCACCCAAATCCTGTGGCAAAGACCTAGCTCGGGGTTAGTGGGTGGTCTGACATACCATGAGTGGTTTGAGATTTTTCCAGGCGAAAGCTTAATGCTACGACGTTAACACCGGCGATTCCTACGGGTATTATAACCCTATTGAGGGCGGTATTATGGTTACCTCCTCCATACTTGAGCTCTGGGTGAAAACCCTTGACCTCTTGGTCTTGATGACGGTGGCGATCATCATCGTTACCCTCTTGGGGGCGTCATTGTGGAGCCTCGGTATGGTCGGTGTCTCTCATGTGTCTTCGGTGGCAAGCTCGACTCTTCTTGTTTTCCTTTTTTATTTGCTTTCTTAAGAGGTTTCCCTCTTCACTTTGTATTGGATTGGTCGTTGTGCCTTTATTTATGAAGTGGAGCGAAACAGGTCTGTTTTGAGGTGGGAAGGGTATTGCCTATATTGCTTACTTGAACATGCATACCAAGCCTTCCTTTAAAAAAACGATTACCACTATAATAGAGTTCGAAGGATTACTCCCTCCGTTTTAAAATATAAAATATTTTAGCTTTATGAAGGTAATGTATCTATATATATTTTAGTATTTAGTTCGGAGACTTTTACTCCAAATCTATACACTAAAAAGCGTCTAGATACATTTTCTTTATAAAGCTAAAACATCTTATATTATAGAACAAGTGAGAGTGTTTTAGTAATACTAAATCTTAGAATGAGGCACCAAGTTTATATTACCGGTAGGTGTTTCCGACCGGTAGGGTCTGATTTTGTAAAGCTTTCAATCTTAACATCCGAGGCAACACCCCATGTGAGAACCGCAGTACCAGATTGCCCATATCACCCTGATAACGACCTAGCTGCGTGTCCCCCTCTCGCAAACTGGTCATCGCGTGCTAATTATAATT
Organism: Avena eriantha; assembly: GCA_910589775.1. Classification (NCBI taxonomy): domain Eukaryota; kingdom Viridiplantae; phylum Streptophyta; class Magnoliopsida; order Poales; family Poaceae; genus Avena; species Avena eriantha. The sequence goes on from OU342745.1 coordinate 336,398,681, forward strand.
ATGTACTCCCTTCGTTTCAAAATATAAATATTTTAGCTTTATGAAGCTAATGATCTAGACTCTTTTAGTGTGTAGGTTTATTTTAAACCTAAATGAACTATACACTAAAAAGAGTCTAGATACATTCTTTTCACAGCGCTAAAATATCTTATATTTTGAAAACGGAGGGAGTACCCGTGTCATGATTGGAGTTCAACATTTCACTTTGTTCAGCTCTTAATTTATCCATCATCCTTACAAGTTAGTGACAGAAGAGAATGCACATTGCATACTCCCTCCGACCCATATTAGTTGACTTAGATTCATTTAGAAACGAATGTATTTAGCCAAGTTTTAGTGCTAGATACATCTGAATCTAGATAAATTTGAGTTAACTAATATGAGCGGAGAGAGTAGTAGAATTCATGTACTCCGTAGTAAAAGTTATTAAGCTTGGTTATATCAAGTTCTTTGTGATGTGCACAACTTGCCTTGTTATGTTCTGGAGCAGTTCTTTGTCTGAATCGTTGCACCTAAAGAACCAGATTGCTTCAGCAACTCTGCCTCTCCAGTCTAGAAAAAAAACTCATAAGCAAATGACACACTAATGTTTTGTTATAAATAAAAAGTCGTAAGCAATCATAATGTTCAATAGTATTATAGGTACTGACGTACTTCGCTCCCGACCTAACCCCTCCCGACCCCCATGCGGCGGTGCCCGCGCCGCACCGGGGTGAAGCCACCGACCGCCAAGAGCTACTCCCCCCGCTACCCCCCCCACCCTCCGCCGTCGGCTTCGTCGCCAGGCAAAGCCTCGGTGGCGGACATTCCTCCCGTCCGAGCTCTGGGATGGGGGCGGCGCCCTCACGCCCTTATCAAGGACGGTGACGGCGGCCAGCAGCCTAGACGGTCGACGGTGGGAGTTTGGTGACAGGGGCGGCGCTGATGTGTCCTCTCGGCCTCATCCTCCATTAGATGGTGAAGGAAGGAGCGGGACATGGCCATGAGCCTGATCTCGACCGTTTACTGCCGGATCTGTCATTGCCGGCGATTCGTGGTGGCTTCTAGGTTCGTCCGGCTTCACGAGGTCACCTAGGTCTACGAGCCCGGGCATGGTGCTGGTGGCCTTCTCTCCCGTCGGAGTTGGTCGACCGGTCTAATAAAGGTGGCTGACCTAGGGTTCCTCTTGTGGGAAGATGAACACCTTCCTCAGGATGGTTCTTGATCTGGCCAGAGTGGGGAGTTCCGGAAGACTCCGCTGGCGAATGTAACAGCACACCTATTACTGCAGTTTGCTGGATCGGGTGGTATTCGGTCATGTGCACCCATGTTTTATTTCGACCATTTGGTTCAAGAGGGAGCAACATGAAGCTCTGTCCTTTGTTGCCACCAAGCGACCTTTGATCCATGGTGAAGTCAGAGGCGGAGAATATCATGAAGGCCAGAATGTAGGTCTATCAATGGAGGTTCGAGTCGCCGCACCGTTGAGGGACTTGCTTGGTGTTCTGGGCTTTACAGCAGCAACATAGGTGAAGTTCATAATCTTACCCTTCAGGGTGAAAATCCAAGGTCTGGTCTTAGCTGGTTATGTCTGGCAATGGCCTTGTTGAAGGCATTATTTTGAGAGCGGGGATTATCTTCAGGGTGAAAACCTAAGATCTTTGATCGGACGACGACGACGCTTGTGCACTGTTCCCTTCTTGGATGCGTCGCTTTTAAAGATCTTGAAGTTCAGGTGTTGTATTAGTGGTGGTTGTACTATTGTTGCTAGGACCGGAACACTATAGCGGGTTTTTTATTTTCTTAGTTTTTTCTCTGTTGTTGGTTGTGTGCATCCGTAATGTCAATAGGGTATTATGTTATTGCAAAGCCGGGCGTAATTGGTATTTCTTGATATTATAAATTCTCCTAAAAAAAAGGTATTGACGTACTGTTGATTTCATCACTAGTACAAACTCGTTACTTAGAGACTGTGCCTAGAGTCTGTTTACCCCAAAATACAAACCACCGGCTGTGTTCATCAACCTCAGGAGGTCGTAATTTTTTCACCGCTTCTAACTGTAACCTCAGACGGTTATTAATCTGCACCGTCTCTAGTACGAGTCCCCCCTCAGCCGGTCTAGAAAGGAAACTTTCTCTAAATTGAATATGAGACGATGGAAATTATTGACCGTCTCTCTAGATCACTCTACCGCAGTCGGTCAGAAATATTAATCGCCTCTAGGTGTTTACTGAGGTGGACCATTATGCCACTCGTCTCGAAAACTAGCGTCGTGCATGTTTCCGAGGTATCATGCGTGTGTTTTTAGGGAAAGCATGCGTGTGTTGTTAATGCAGTTAGAAAGTGGAGATCGTGCTAGCCCCCTCACACCCACACGAGTCCACACCCACGTGTCCACTCGAGGACTACTAATAGTTCCGCGTATAGAAACCCGCTCGGCCTTTTTCTTCCACGATCTCATGTCATTTTTCCCAATCTGTCTAGTCATAAAACCCTAACCTGCACCTTCCGCGCATGTCGAAGCTCATTCGCTTGCACCACCTCCCTCTCTAGCTGCACCATGAAGCGTACGTGTGGAGACGAGCCAGAGGTGAAGCCAGTTGAAGGCACAATAGAAGATAGCTCGGTCGTCGCCGAGAAAGAGGAGGCGGCTTCTCTAGGCACGCACGCCGCTCGTCACCATGCCGTTGAGGTTTCGAGCTCTGTCTAGCCAGTCGCTGTCATCCTCAAGCAACAGGTGACCGACAATATCGTGGTGCCAGCGACAGATCTGGATGAGGGCATGCGGTAGGCAGAGGCAACCTGGTGCTCTACATCAACGACCATATCCTCAACGAAAAAATCCTCGATGCAATCACGGTGAAGGACGAGTTCAAGGAGGAGGTCTCTGATGAGGAGTCCGAGGTACTACTTTACTAGCTTCTCTAGTCGCAGCCGCAGATTTCACTGTTTATACGTAGGATTTGCTTAATCTTCTATAGATTCTTTTGCTCTTGAAGTAGGGAATATATATGGTTTGAACGGTCGATTGTTTTAGATATTTAATTAGATCTGCTCATCTTCCATCTCGTAAATTTAGATTTTCTTAACTTGTTGTTATTCATACAGTTCTTCTTGTGCTGTAAATTCAATCGATCTGTAACATTTGATTTAGGGATTTTAGGGTTTGTTAGTTGAGTGTTGATTTCGATACACAATATGCATATAATATTAAATTTCTATTCCTTACCGAGGCCAATGATTCAATTTTGCCACAAAAGAGGACAAGGAGAGACACATATGATGGATCCCTTAGATTTTTTTAGGGATGGTTAGTGAACCTGAGGCAATATACACCAATATAAGTTGTGCAATTGGTACTTTGGTTCGCTAACACCATCTCTAAAAAAATTATGAGGCTCCGGATTTATTATACACATATTAACTATGATCTTTGAACTACGATCTTTGAACTATTTCTCACTGAGTCCGATGATTGAAATTTGCACCAAAAGAGTGCAAGGGGAGACACATATGATGGTGTCAGATTTTTTAGGGATGATTAGTGAACATGAGGCAATGTACAACAATATAAGTTATGCAATTGGTACTTTGGTTCGCTAACTTCATATCTAAAAATATTATGAGGCCTAGATTTATTCTACACATATGAACTATGATCTTGAACTGTTTGTCATTGAGGCCGATGATTGAAATTTGTCTCAAAAGAGTGCAAGGGGAGACACAAATGATGGTGTCAGATTTTTTAGGGATTGTTAGTGAACCTGAGGCAACAATGTACACAAAAATATAAGTTGTGTTGTTGGTACTTTGATTCTCCAACTCCATCTCTAGAAAAAATTATGAGGCCCTTGATTTATTCTCATATGAAACTATATATGATCTTTGAATGATTCTATGATGCATATGTATATGCATGAATTTGATCATAAGTTGTTTCTACATGTACCTGAAGATTGTTTAGTTTTTTGTTATTTATAATTAGAAAATTTAGGATTGTTTTTGTTACATTTTAATTTTTTATTGTGGCCAATGATTCAAATTTATCTCAGAAAAGAAGCATACACATTGGTGTCAGATTTTTTCAGGGATGAGTTAGCGAATCCGGAGCAATGTACAAGAACAATAGGTTGTGCAATTGGTACTTGGTTCACTAACACCATCCCTGAAGAAACTTATGAGGCCCCCAGATTTGTTCTACATTCATAGAACTATGATTTTTTGAATTGTAATTGCATGCATTCATAGTGTATAAGAATTACATTTCAGTTTCTCACTAAGACTAAAGATTGAATTTTTCCCAAAAGTGTGCAGTGGTGACACATTTGTTGGTGTATTTTTTAGAAATGGGTTGGTGAACCTAGGCAGCAATGTACACAAAAAATATAGGTTGTGTTGTTGGTACTTTGGTTCGCCAACTCCATCTCTGAAAAAATTATGAAGTCCTTGATTTATTCTTACATGGAACTATATTTATATGGAACTATATTTATGATCTTGGAATGATTCGTACGATGTATATGTATATGCATGGTGTTGATCATAAGTTGTTTCTACATGTACCTGAAGATTGTCTGGATTTTTGTTATTTATAATTACAATATTTAGGATTTTTTTTGTACCTTAATATGTATATATCTGAATATTGTTTTGTAGAATTGCATTTCAATTACTTATTGTGGCCAATGATTCAAATTCGCCCCAAAAGAGAGGCAGATACATTAGTGTCAGATTTTTTCAGGAATGGGTTAGCAAACCCGGGGTAATGTACAAGAAAAATAGGTTGTGCAACTGGTACTTGGTTCGCTTACGCCATCCCTGAAGAAACTAATGAGGACCCCAGATTTATTTTACATATACTTTGATCCAATTAATTGTCATTTTATTGATATGAATATGAACTGATCAAACTATATATTGTTGAGATACTTTCTCTTTGATATGTGTTGTAATACAATTCAATTATATGTATGAGTTCTAAGTTATGTTCTTAAAAATCAATAAGAGGATTCCGATGAAGTGGACGATAGCAACAAGAGCGATCCAGGGACAACAAGAGCCGCTACGTGTTGAGACGGCTACGGTGTGGGCAAATCCCTTTCTACCGTAGGGGGAAACTGTTTTGTCCATTTTGTGGTAAAGCCCTCGATACAAATCTCGACAGCATGATCCAGCACATGGTGGACGTTGGCAAAAGCCGAGGCCAAAGGCATCAGCCGAAGATCTTGGCGCGGCATGCAACCTTCAGCAAATTTCTCTGGAAATATGTCAGGACTGGCCTGTATCCCCTCGAGTAGGCTATCCCGACCTCCTGCTGCCCTTGCTAGGCGTCTCCGTGTCCCGGCCTCCTGCCCCTGCCCCTGCTTCTATTTTGTTTAAGTTAATTATTACAAGAACAATAGGCGTCTCCGTGTCTCTCGTGAACCTCATATATATATATATTAATCTACTCTTTTATATGGAGTTCCTTCAAATTTCTAGTGTTCAATTATATTATTGATCATGCTCATGCACACCACCAAATATTTCTAGTGCTCGATTACATTATAATTGTCAAGAAATATATCAACAAGATTTTAAATTGGTGGAAAATTTGTATTGAAGTAACTAATTGATCTCACATCGCCATTAAACATTTGAATTAGTCAAATTCAAAACAGTTGCACATTATTTCTCTACAACATGGTATGAACCTCATTTGAATTAGTCAAATTCAAAATAGTTGCACCTTATTGCTCTCAAAATTTAGGATTAATAAAATCCGGAGTTCTGAATATATCCAGATGTCTGAATATTCACTCAATGAGATTTCCTTCAAAGAATACATAAAAAGGTTATATTGGTGAACATTTCATAATTAAATAACCAAATGATCTCACTTCGTGATTAAACATTTGAATTATTCATTGTCAAAACACTTGCACCTTATTTCCCTGCAGCAAAGCGCATGAACACTAGTCGCCATGCCTTTTAGGGTAAAGATCCAAGGTTTATACTATGCCAATTATTTTCTTCAATTTATGAACCTCATTTAGTTTTAGGGGACTCAATTTCACTCTAGCAAGCATGTATACACACCTTTTTTTGCTTTAAATTATGAATAATTCTCAAATTTTAGGATAATCAAACGCCGGAGTTCCGAATATTAGCTCTTTTCAAATTACTAGTCGTCAAGTACTTGGCGGCAAAATGTGAATATTCGGAGAATGGACGTTCTTAGAGACTTTTTTCACTTGCAGTCGTCTGAGGCTAGTACTTGGCGCCAAATATCTGAAAATATTTGGAAGAATATTTTAGATATGTGCCACTTTTATGCTTCCCCGCCCGCCAAGACCACTATCCACCACCGCCGCCCTCCATCACCGTTGCCTCCGGTCCCCCGCCTCTCCACCACCTCCGCCTCTGTTCCCCTGCGGTGCGGATGCTCTCCCTCACCTCCGAGGACCCCCTGGTTATCCAGGTAGGTATGCGTGAAAACCAAACCCTCAAAACCCTAAATCAACAGCTTTGATTTAGGAATTTTACCATGGAATTTGCCATTTTGCTTCTCAAATTTAAGGTTCAGGGTTACCGAGCTGTAAAAACCCGACGGCGCCGTCGAGAGAACCTCCCCCAGTCCGCCTTCATCTGTCCCAACTCTTTTCCCCTTGTATAAATCTCAAAATCTGCAATTGTCACTTCCAGCAATAGAGATTTAATTGTCACTTTCAGCAATAAAGACTTAATTGTCACTTTATTGGTCTATTTTAATTTTCACTTATTAGTCTTCTTGCATCTTGATTGTATTAAGATGCTCTATGTCTGTATCTATTTAACAGATGGGAACCCGCAGTGACGATGCAGTCACACTCTCTAATGATGACAATTTTTGCATTAACTTTGGTGGTTTTGAATTCCAGTCAATAGATGAAGAGTCCACTAAGAGGATTGAGTTTAGAGGCATCAACATAACATCAAAATTGTAGTCATCTGTTTTGTATGTGTTTAGACGGTAGGCATTAATATTCCACCGTATTGAAATTTTTATGTGTTGTTGCATCAGGGCCTCAACACAAGGGGACACTGATTTCGATAAGCAGAGCCTTTTTAAAAACGACATGTATCTGAAAGAAGTTCATGTAGACTTTCTCTTCGACTGGTGTGAACCCGAATTTCCACCAAAAATCAAGTACTACGTCTACATGCTGCCCTATTCATCTGCCATGAAAAATAAGTGCAAACTGGTAAGATGATATATTCTTGATCATGTTATCAACAAGCTACCCTGTGATATTTAAATACTTCCAATAATCACAAGCATGCTAATTCTTCAATTCTCTATACTTGTCCAGACATTGGGAGCTGAATTCACAAGAAAATATCTAAAGAATCGCCTTGATGAACCTATTGATGTCCATGTTTGGCAAATGAAGAGCGAAAATCTAAAGATGGTTAGGATGAAGATGGGATTTGAATAAAATGCAATCTTGACTACTGGATGGGATAAGGTTGTGAGAAGCTTCAACCTAAAGCAGGATAGCAATGTCCTTTTTTGCTTTGATGAAAAGGATAATGGAGAGGTACATATTCTGGTTCAGCAACCGGGCAGCCGATTATAAATACAATCCTGGTTTGTTAGAGAGTACTAATTATGCTAGCTGATTGATTTATGGACTGCACTTTATATATATGTACTGCCATAACATGTAATGGCCAAATTTGTATGGATTTGCCCAACTATCTAGCTAATGTTGCCGTGATCGAGCTACTATAAGTTATTTAGTTAATGTGTCTACCTGTCTGTTAAATCATGATTATGTGTCATGTCAGCTATGATCGAGTTTGAATTAGCATGCTGCTATTTAAAACAGTTTACACACACTAGAGACGGTCACTTTAAAAACCGCTTCGAGGCGCACTAGTTCTAGAGACGGTTTTTGCAAAAATCCAACTCAGGTCGCCTGACTATTGGAGACGGTCCCTAGTATAGGCCGTCTGTGGTTGAGGAGTTCTTGCAATCGGTCAGAAATACGGGCCGTCTTGATCTCGTACATATTAGAGGCGTTTTCCTTTTTGCACCGTCTAAGGTCTCGTATCTTAGAGCCGCAAAGAAAAACTGGTTCAGGTGTTGTGCTCTTAGAAACTATGCGCTTGATCTAGAACGAGAAACCGGCTGAGGCCCATGGAAAATTGATTTCTCTAAGCCACACGTTTGTACTAGTGAATTTTAATATATAAGCGCTGATAAGTCCATTTTCATACATTGCGTGTATTTAAACACATTTTTCATACTTGTCACTTGTCTAAGGATGGAAGTAGGTAACCTTTAGGGTACCCTCTATCCTCTTTAGTACAAAAAAATGAACTAAGTTTTTACAGATCATAACTTTTTGAGAAATCTAGTTCATTTGTTTGTACTAGGATAAAAAAGAGGGTATCCTAAAACAGTGGCGGACCTAGGATTTTATCGTAGGGCATGCTGCACAAAAATTATGATGCATATCTGTTTAAATCCATTATAGTGTGCTCTTTTGCCACAAATTCAACTCTTTAAGGATTTGAAACATCATATTTTCGCTTTTCCTGGTGTTTTGCTCAACTCTCATGGTATAGTAGAAAGTTTGGATTTTTACGCCGGATCAAACACACATTCGTATATGGTAATAGCAGCTCTACCATTTTAGGATATTTTGTAATGTACTAATATACGTTCCTGAGGTGTATATATGAATATATCCACATTCATAAAAACCACAGGAATATGTATACGTGCTATATTTTTTTAGAAAATACATGCTGTCACTTGTAGTATATACTAACATATTTATTGGCTAATAGAAGACAAATTAATTAGCTATATGTAATGAGCTGGCCCAACTAATCGAGATGTCTTGTACACCACCTACACCTATGTGCGTGTTAATGGGCTTGAGGGATTAGTCGTCGATGCATGCATGGGCTGGTACCACGCATGGCTAACACACACGACCTGCCTCGTATAAAATCAGACGTTCGACGATCGATTAGCCAGATGGAAACGAGATCCAGGAATGGGGCTGTGGGGGGTTGGGGGGGGGGGGGGGGGGGGGGGGGGCAAGGATGTTCTCGCTAGTCCCTATCTTCTCGATGGCATGTTTCAAATTGCCACGTGGACTGTGTCTCCATATCAGTACGGTGATCAGGAAATTTTGGTGGGGAAACCGCGAGGGAGAAAGAAAACCGAGTTGGGTGTCTTGCAGAGAGATGTTTAAACCCAAGAACATGGGAGGGTTAGGGTTCAGAGACATCAAACTCTTTAACCTCTCCCTTTTAGCTAAGCAAGACTGGCGCTTGCTTTAGAACCCAGAGTCTCTAAGTGCTAGGGTGCTCAAAGCACGTTATACCTGAACTCAAGTATACTGCATGCAGAGGTGGGTTCTTCTCCTTTCCAGGTATGGAGGGCGATCCACGAAGGAGTGCAGGTTCTAAAGCAAGGCTTGATCAAGCGTATTGGGCATGGGGAGACCACAAATCCGTGGGCTGATCAATGGCTGCCACGCCATGGCATGCTGCCCCCCATGATCCCATGCAAGGTAGCTGAACCTCCACGACGAGTTTCAGAGTTTATCGATGCCTGCACGACATCGTGGAAGGAAGACAAGCTGTGACCCTATTTTTTGCCGATGGATGTGGAACTGATCCTGGCAATACCTCTTAGTGGTAGAAGACATGATGACTTATGGACATGGCACTATGACTAGAAGGGGGTTTTCTCGGTGCGATCAGCCTACACGATGCTTGTCGTGACTAGAGAGGGAGGCCTTGCTGGAGGAGAGGCCTTCGAGTTCTAACACTGAGGCTATTGAAAAACAGTGGACGTCTTTGTGGCATACTCGAGTTCCCTCGAAGGTGAAATTGTTCTTATGGAGACTACCTAAGTAATCTCTACCCACAAATGTGTTGTGGTTTCGTCGAAAGATGTCTGACGATGAACACTGTCAGTTTTGTGGGGCGCAGGACTCATGGAGACATGCTCTGGTGGATTGCAATTTGTCTAGGTCTGTGTGGGCATTGGAAGATGAAGAAATTAATGAACACATCCAATGTTTGGCTGAAGGAGATGCGAGAGAGTGGATCGTGAATCTGATCTCTACTCTAAAGCACTCTGATCAGACAAAGTTTTTTGTGACCCTGTGGGCAATTTGGCACGTTCGGAGGAAGGCAATACACAAGAATGTTTTTTAGAGTCCTCTCTCGGTTCACTTCTTTGTGGAGAACTTCGTGGCAGAACTGAACCTCATTTCCACTAAGAAACATACTGGAATGGTGACTGGGCCTGCCCAGGATTCACCGGCTTGGATCCCTCCTCCTAGGGGTGTGATCAAGATTAATGTGAATGCTGCCTTTGGCAAGAACACATGTCATGGCTCAGTAGCGGCAGTGGCAAGTGATGATACCAGTGTAGGGTAACGAGTAGGCTACACTAGCGTAAATCAAAAAAATTCTATCGTGTTAACCGGGAATACTGTTGTCATAGATCACGGGATTACCGCTAGACACGCAGTTGCGGAACTCGATGAAGCACGTCAGGGTAGTGTAGATGTTCTACGTCTCCTCCTTGTCCTCGTCCCACGAGCAGCTCCCCTTTGCGCGGCTCGTCAAAGTGCTACAGCTGCAGCACCTCCGAGGTATCCACACGTCCGGAGTGGAAGCCGTCACACGCCAGACTGCTAGGTCTGCTCGTGCCACACAGGCGTGAGAGGAGTGGCGGCTGGGTGGAATGATCAACCCTATTCAGCTCGCCTCACTCTCTCTTATATAGGCATCCCTGGTGGGCTTCTACATTAGCAGCCCATTAGTAGTCTAAGCCTGGTCTAATTCAGATCCAATCATCTTAGGCTTCTAGCCCCTAAAGTGTGTGACCCTATAGGTTCATACGCGTATAGACATGACAATAGTACACTTACTCCATCAATAGTTAGTAGCGACCTCTAGCAAGACGTGCCACCTCCTAAACACATATAAAGATCATTCAGACGAACCATCACAAGGTTGAGTACATGTATTTCCCTTTGCCCTATGATATTTGGTCTAGCTCCAAGCTGACCTCTCTTTCTCGATACTGTGATTCGGAATCCCTTTACTAGGTTAACCCTTAACCGTATGTAGCACGGCCATGCATTTCTGGATCCGATCAGTTGAGGGGCCTAGAGATATCTCTCTCAAGTAGAGAGGGGCAAATCCCATCTTGATTGACCAATGCCTTCTAGCATGTATTAGGACAAACCCAAAAGTTACCTATATAAATACCCAATTATGGAGTAGTGTTTGATAGCCCCAAAGTAGATCGATCCACATCTCAAGTATATGTGACAATCTTAGGTCTAAGGACAAAACGTACACGATGTGTAGAGAGAGCTGCAAGTATTATTGCTAGTCTCAAGTTGGATCAGTCCAACCCCATGTTCATAACATGTGTCCACATCATTGGTTTGACATCTCCATGTCTATGACTTGCGAAACATAGTCATCAACCAATTGATGTGCTAGTCTAATATTCATGTGTGTCCTCACATGAACTCTGACTAGGGATAACTATTAGATAACCATACACGTAAAGAGTCACAAACAATTCACATAATTGCCAATCAATACAAGTTGCCTGATATATGGATATACAAGGAACATTATAATAACTCATGGATACATATGAAATACAATCATCTCTATGATTTCCACTAGGGCATATTTCCTTCAACTGGGAGGTTTATGGGGGCTTCTACGGTGGTTCTAAGTGGGCATTCAACGGTGGAGACGGTCGAGCCTCTAGCCTGCCGTGAGGCAATTTCCCTCTTCCATGATTTAAACGCCAGAAGGGTCCGGGTGGCAAGTGATTGTAGCAATGTCATCGCAAGAATTGAAGAAGGATTGCTAGGGGTTTATGCTCATATCACGATGGGGATCAATGAAGCCAAGCGGGATTTTGACGAGCTCTCTTTCTTCCCTGAGAGGAGAAGCTCGAATAAGGAACCTAATAATTTAGCTAAGAGTGTAGTTAGGGATGATCTTGGCCGCCGAGTTTGGTTTTTCTCGCCACCAGTTGGCGTTTGTATCCCTATGTTTGTGGTTTAATAAAGGAGGCGGTTCTGCTAAAAATCTGGATGGAAACAATCTGGTGTTAGGCCAACTCCAACGGACCCCCGCATTTCATACACCGAATCCGTCCGATTCGGTCTTTTTGTAGGGTGAAGGACATGTCGTCCGGGCTCAGCCCATTTGTCGTGGACAATACCCCAACGGCCACTGCCCTGCAAAAAAAACATTGCAGAAAAAAGAGCGGCCGAAAATAATTAAACATATTACATAAAAATCTCCCGGTCACAAAATATAACCCAAAAAAAGAACCCCAATATTATGCGGTGCCATAGAATGGAGGGGAACAGGCATTGCTCGCCGACTGGTCCTGCTACTCATCATCATCGTCGATGACGATGAAGACATGGGGTGGTGTCCACACGCCGCTCGGGGCCGGAGCGAGAGGCATGGCCGAAGAAGGACGTGTTGGGAGCGCGTGCGGCGAAGGGAGCATTTGGATCTGTGCAGTGACCCATGACTCGTGCAGGGCCTGGGCGGTGTCGTCCCACCGTTTCTCCTCCTCCAGCTATGATGTGAGGATGGCAGCCTAGATCTTCTCCTCCTCCGTCATCGGCCGGGGCTACATCGGCTCCGGCTCCTCCAACTTGACCACCACCTGGCCAGGACACTGAGGCCACACCTCGAACTCGACAATGTCGGCGCCCATGTAGCGCGACCAGTCGATGATGCTGGGTAGCAGTGGTAGGAAGTGGAGGTCGTCATCCTCGCCCTTGTCATTCATGCCGGAGTCCTTACCGAACTGCTCCCAGTAGTCCTCCTCATCATTGTCAAGGTTCTCGAGGTGGCCTCGATGGCCTCGTGCCATGCCGCGTGCCCTTGCCTCGAACCACCGATCCCAGAGGTCGGAGTGGACCGAGTAGGCCGAGTACCACCTCAGATATAGCGGCAGGAAGGCCCGGCGGCGGCAGATTTCCCGGTGACGAGCAGGGCCTGGCACCAGGATGGCTGACACAGGCACACGTGCGCCATTGAGGTGCCAGTCCGCCGGCAGGTGCACGTCCGGCCACGGGCACAACATGCTAGCCTTGGCCAGCATGCGTGCAGCCTCGAGGCTAACATAGATGCACCACTCGGAGCGTGGGTGCGGTGGCGTGTGCGCTGGTGGGCTGCGGAAGAATGAGGAGCCGCACACTGGCGGCGACCTAGAGACAGAATGCCAGTTATGGCCGCCGGCGGAGGAGCCAGCCTCGTGGTTGTTCTGGCCTGGCTAGAACCAGCCCTTCCACACCCCTTTCATCATCATGGCTGGCGACGGAGGGCCTTGACAGTGGGGAGCGAGCGTCTAGGGTTTTGGGGTTTGACGCAAGTGGACTGGGGAGTGGAGGTGACGAGGGTTTAACTCGTTAATGCCCATTATTATGGACTTGGGTTTTGGAGAAGGAGGGAGCGCTGGAGGCATCAGTCGGCTAGCAAACAAGCACACAGGGACGCAAGATTTACCCAGGTTCAGGCCTCGTAGAGGTCCCTACTCCTGCTTGTCTGCTCTTGGAATTAACAAAGGAATCGGAGATTATAGGGGCGCGCAGATGCAATCTGGCGAGAATTGTGGAAACTAGGGTTGCATGTATCCTCCTCACCGCCCCCTCCTAGCCTTTATATAGATAGGCTAGGTCTCGGGTAGCAGGTCGAGTCGGTTACAGATTAGGGGTTTCCCTTTGAACTTTCTATCTTAAGCTTCTTCTTGTCTCGCAAGCAATCGAGAGTCCGTGGGCCACTCGAATTCTCCACTGGGCCTTGGCAACGCCGTGGGATTCTGTCGTATCTGGACCGTATATACCAAACTCGAGTACCTGTAGGGTATACCCATGTCAGTAGCCGCCGAGTGTCCAGTGGAATCGCATATTCGACTAGAGACTTTATGAAGCCTTTCGAGTGCAGGGCTGAGCATTTTTCGAGGGTTCTGTTCGTGTCATAGGGATTGTTGATATACGTGCCTGATTTAACCGATGTATCGGTGTCAGTTAATTGCCTTAGGGCAAAACAACACAATCTACTCAAACTCGAGTCCCTGGACTCGAATTCGGAAAAGTGCTGGTGTAATTCGACTCAGGCCGCGGAGGTCTTACAGGAGTCAAATTCCAGTGTATAAGTGTGAGCACTTGATGCGTCCGTCAAGGCATGTTAATCACACCTGTAGGTACGGATATATTTCTGGTAGCGCGCAGCAGATCCGAATTTTGTCACCACGGAGATTATTCGGGTGACCCAGGAGACATAGTCTATTTATAGGGAAAGTATGAGTCGGAGTCTCCAAGGAATTCGAGTGCGGATGTTATCAGCACACATTACGATGTACAAATAATCATAGGGTGCGCGACCAGTGCTCCCAATGGGAGTATCCCCCGAGTGCCTGGTTGAGTCGAAGACTTGAGCGGGGACTAAAAACTTTTTGCGACTGCTATCATCTTTTGTTGCTTGTTTCAGCCGAGTTTGCTTCTGGCGCTCCCTATGGGAGTAACCCAGATTTCACAATCGAATCGCAGATTCGAGTGATGGGTTTGTCTTGAATTCCTATACACCTGCATAAAAAATAATTGTAGGGTGCGTGACCAGCGCTCCCTATGGGAGTAGCCCCCGAGTGCTTGGTTGAGTCGAAGCCTCGAGCAAGGACTAAAGTAGTCAAAATCTTCAGTTACTGATATTGATGACGTCAGTGCTGACGATGTGATGACCTCAGTTGCTCGCATGAGCGGTTTTGACGGGACATGACGAGCGGTGGGTCCCACTTTCTGACTTCGATTTAACCGGGCGTGCGTAATCTTCTGTTTTAACTGTGTCTCCTCGATTTCCGTGCGTAAAGGGAATAGTGGGGGACGGTTCGTGCTTCAGCTTCGCCACGTGGTGACGGCGATGTGCGTCACGCGTGTAGTAGGGTTTCTGTTGGCCGTTGGATGGTTTCTGCGAGGAGGTTAAGTAGCAGCGCAGCTTGATGCGCTCGAATTTCGACGTAGAGCTCGTTGGGAACCCCAAGAGGAAGGTATGATGAGCACAGCAATAAGTTTTCCCTCAGTTATGAAACCAAAGTTTAATCGAACTAGTAGGAGAAAGGAAACACCCCAAAGGCGTTACTAGCTGAGCTTTGGCAGGGCGCACTACCAGTGCTAGTAGCAACGTGGAGACCTGCACAACACAACCACATAACTTTGTCCCCAACTTGTGATGAGGTTGTCAATCTCACCGTGTTTCGCGGAAAACAAAGGATTAAACGTATCCAATGGAAGGAAGTAAAAGTTTGCAGAAAGTAAACACAAAGCAGTAAATAGTTGTAGATTGTATGTAAAGAAAAAGGACCGGGATCCGTAGTTCACTAGAGGTGGCTCTCCTTAGATAGATAACATGCTGGGTGAACAAATTACAGTGGGGCAATTGACAAACACCGAGAAAGCAATACATGCATATACTAATCATCTTGACTCCTCTGAGACTTGATTGGGCATTACAACATAATACATAGACCGCCATCCAACTGCATCTATGACTAATAATCCACCTTCAGGTTATCATCCGAACCCCCTCCAGTATTAAGTTGCAAGCAACAGATTATTGCTTTACGAACTACGTGTAAAGTAAACAATACGATTGTTCTACGAACAAAGGATTGTTGTTTTCTCCCTAGTAGCAACAGCACATCTAGTACCTTAGAGATTTCTGTCACTTCCCCAGATTACCAGAGGCATGAACCCACTATCGAGCATAAATACTAACTCTTGGAGTTGCTAGCATCTACTTGGCCAAGATAGCTACTAACAACAGAAAGCATGCAAGATCTCAAATAACAAAGACATGATAGAATCAATAATCAATCTGAAATAGCATCTCAATATCCATCGGATCCCCGCAAACACAACATGTATGAATTACAAATAGATGATCTTGATAATGAACGGAGCTCACAAGATCTAAACATGAAAGCGAAAAGGAGGAGAAACCAGCCATCTAGCTACTACATGGATCCGTAGTCCAAGGATGAACTACTCACGCATCACACCGGAGGCTTGCATGGTGATGAAGAAGGCCTCTAGGGTGAATTCCCCTCTCCGGCAGGGTGCCGGGAAGAGCTTCAGATCCCTCCCGATCTAGGGATGGAGATGATGGCGGCTACAGACTCTTTCGTGGATTTTTGATCAGGTACTTAGGGTTTTCGTCCCGAGGGCAACTTATAGGCGGAAGGAGAGGCCGAGGGGGTGCCGGGAGCCACCACACCACCCCCTGGCGCGGGCCAGGCCTGGCCGCCCGGCCAGGTGGTGTGGCCGGCCCCTGGCCCTTCTCCGTCTCGTATTCTGGCACTTGACACTACTAGAAAACAGCTAATCCGTGGCGCACCTATTTTCCTCTTTTGTGGCGCACTAGGGGTGTGCCACGACTTCTACGCTACGGCTAAAAAGTGCCCGTAGCGCACTGCCAGGTGCGCTACAGGTATCTCGACATAGTAGTGGCACATAACGTAGTGCGCTACCACTGTTTTTCCTGTGGCGCATGACAAGTGCGTTGCTAGTATGTAGTTAGTAGTAGCGCACTAGGATAGATGGGAGATGGGAGATGACCGTGCGCAGCACAGACGACTTGTCACGACACTTAGCCATAGTGCACCCTTACCTAGTGCGCTACGGGTAACCGTAGCGCACTAGGTAAGGGTGCGCTACAGCTAAGTGTCGTGTCAAGTCAAACAAAAGGCTGCCGCCCCGTTAGTTGACACTAACACTTGCATATCGCACTAGTTCCGCCCTATCTATGTACGCTCACTAAACCTGGAGCACCCAGGTTCGAACCCTGGTGCCCCATTTTTTGTTTTTATTTTGAAACTACTTTAAAATGTTATATGATTTATATGACAAAAATGGTACATATATATCATCAAAAGTGGTACAAAAGTGATTCAAAGTAGAAAGAAATTAAATAATAATGTGTCCATTAATAATATGCCATCCATGTGCATCAATACAATCTTTTTTGAGTTAGCGTTTTACAATCTTTTTTCCCTTCTTTGTCGCGGTTGAATAATTTAGCCCTCGCACTTTTATGTTTCTTCACTCGAACGGGCTACCTTTTTTGGGGAAGGTTGTCCTTTTTCTTCTTGTGATGTATGTTTTTTCATCGTAGTCGTCGTCATCTTCAATCTTTGGATCATCGTACTGGTCGAAGTCTTGCTCGTTGGCGACTCCATCCATTCCGATGATGTTTCTTTTTCCTCTCCTCACGACAACATGGCTAGGCTTTGTCGGGTTAGTAATAAAAAAACATTGGTCCACTTTGCTAGCCAGTACCCACGGTTCATTTTTCGCGGCGACGTGCGCACCGGCGGCCTTGGATTTGGCTGCTTCGGGTATTAACATGGTTGTGAAATACCGGTCTTCTCTTTCGACGCTCTTGGCCCATCTGACACGGAACATTGGCACCTTTTCTCCACAGTAGTCGAGCTCCCAGATCTCCTCGATCCTTCCGTAAAATCTTTCCTTCACGTTGTCATCGGTGTAGAATTCCGATGTTATGCCTGAGTTCTGATAGTCACACTTGTTGTCCTTTTCCTCTGTGTATAATGTGTAGTCGTTGATATCATGCGCATGATAGGTCACCAGGTTGTGCATGGGTCCCTGCGACAAGGTGAATATGATGTTTTCCTCCGCAGAATGCGATTGCGGGGGATTATCTAGGAGCGTCTGCCTAAACCAACACATGAAATCTGAGTTGTGCTCTTTGATTATTTCTCCCTGTGTCCTCTGTATGCCCCGGTCACTATACTTCTTCTCGATTGACCTTTTGTGCTTTTGTACCCAAGGATCGACCAGTTCTAAATGTTGTAGCGCGACTAGGTTTGCTCTATCAAAGTCTGCGTGTCGACAATCGTAGTTTGCATGCAGTACGCGACGACCCTCTCGGTGACCCGATCCATCGAGCTTGCCAAGGTGCCTATTGACGGGAAGACCGACAAGGTTCTCGATGCCTAGATAATTCGTGCAGAAAGAGATGCACTCTTCGGCCAGAAAGCCCTTGGCTATGCTTCCATCTGGACGGGACTTATTGTGAACGTATCCTTTGATGTGTCCGTTCATCCTTTCGAACGGCATCATGCTGTGGAGGAACATCGGCCCGAGTTGGATGATATCCTCCACGCTATGGACCAGCAGATGCACCATAATGTCGAAGAATGCAGGCAGGAAGTAGATCTCGAGCTCGCATAGTATCACCACGATCTCCTCTTGTAGCCTCCCGAGCTGTTTCACGCCAATTGACTTTCGAGAGACGACGTCGAAAAACTTGCAGAGCCCAAACAATGTTTCTCGGACATGCTCGTCCATTATACCTCGTAGTGCAACCGGAAGTATCTGTGTCATTAGCACGGCACAGTCGTGAGACTTCATCCCACTAAACCTCTGCTTAGCCTACTCTAGGTACCTGCTTATCTTGCCAGCGTAGCCGTAAGGAAATTTGACTCCTAGAAGGCACTTGAAAAACTGTTTGATCTCATCCTGGCTTGGTGTGAAGCACGAAGGGGGGCAGTAATATTCGTTCTTCTTGACCTTTTTACCCTTTCGACGACCTTGTGTTGCCTCCGACTAATGATCATCGTCATCTTCCTGATCATCAGGAGTAGGGCGTCCTCCGTGAAGATCCTTCCGGATGCCCATGAATATCAAGTCGTTCCTTGCTTTAGGACCATCTTTCGTCCTATCTAGCATGTTGATTAGGGTGGCGACTAGACTCTCGCACACGTTCTTCGTGATATGCATGATGTCAAGGCTATGAGGCGTGCGGAGAAATTTCCAGTATGGCAACTCCCAGAAAACAGACCTTGTTTTCCATACCTTCATCAATGGCTTGTCTTGCTGCCTCTTTCGCTTCTTTCCCGGTTTAGGACACTCTTTCCAGTTTTTCAGCAATTCATCCACTTCTTCACTGCTCCTCCGCTTTGGGATTCCTCAGGTCTCGGATTTTCCATTGAACAGATCTCCACGTTTTCTCCATGCATCATTCTTTCAAAGCCACATTCGATGCCCCATGAACACGGTTTTCGAAGACCCTGGATCTTTCTCTAGTTGGAGATAGGTCGGGTTATCCATGCACCTAACGCATGCGTAGAATCCTTGGATAACCTGCCCCAAGAAATATCCGCAACCTGGATAGTCTTGCACCGTAGTGACCAACGCGGCTCTCATAGTGAAATAATCTTGTGCGACAGCGTCATACGTGTTGGCTCCGGATTCCCATAACATGGCTAGCTCCTCTTTCAACAGCCCGAGATATAGATTGATGTCGGTACCAGGTTGTTTTGGCCCTTGAATTAGCATACTCATTTGTATGTACTTCTTTTTCATGCACAACCAGGGAGGGAGGTTGTACATCCATACAAACACGGGCCAAGTGCTGTGCGTGCTGCTCTGGCTACCGAACGGATTGAGTCCATCGGTGCTTTCACCTAGCCTGATGTTTCTCGAATCTCCACCGAATTCTGGGAATTCGAGGTCTAATGCTTTCCACTGGCTACCATCTGAAGGGTGCATCAGCAGCTCGTCCTTTTCAGGGTCATCGTCATCTACTGGCTTCTTTCTTTCCACATGCCAGCGCATGAGATTTGCTTCCTTAGGGTCTGCGAAATAGCGTTGCAGACGACGAGTGATAGGAAAGTACCATACCACTTTTCGAGGAGCTTTCTTTCCTTTCTTGTATCGACTAACGCCGCACACCGGGCATGTGGTTTTCTCCGTGTCCTCACCCCGATAAATGATGCAATCGTTGATGCAGACGTGGTAACTAATGTACGGTAGATCAAGAGGACACACGATTTTCTTAGCGTCCTCGATACTAGTTGGACACGTGTTCCCCTCTGGGAGATGATCGTGCCAGATTGCCATCATATCGTCGAAGCTTGCGTCGGTCCATTTGTGTTTTTCCTTCATCTCCATAGCCTTGAGCGTTACATTCAACCGGGTATCATCGGGCTTGCATCCTTCATACAATGGAGTAACCGCGTCTTTCTCAAGTTGCGCAAGCTTGGCTTTCTCTCTAGCGGCAGCCCTGGCGTTACTCGTTTGCTTGAGAAGTAGTTCTTGAACATAAGGGTCCCGCACCCAGCCTGATGTTGTTCCATCGTCTGCTCCGGCATCTAGATCATCATCATCCTGGTCTGCTTCCGCACCTTCACCATATCTAGGAGACTCTTCTTCATCTCGCCCGTCCTTACCGTGATCATGATCATGTTGCATGCCTTCCTCATTTTCCGCTGCCCCATTTACGGCCTCATCGTCTTCGTCATCACTTATCCACCAAGTGTAGCCATCCATGAAACCATGGCGGAGCAGGTGCGCCTGCAGATTTCCGGAATTTGGGTCAATCAACCAATTGAGTTTGCATCTTCTGCACGGACATCTTATCTCCGTCATGTTATTTTGTATCATGTCGGCCGTCGCGCATTTCAAAAATCTAGCCACAATGCCTTCGCTCATTATGCGGACCATGGTTGCCTGCGCGGTGTACAAGGTAGAATTAGAAGTTTATTACAACCACAGAACCAATGCATGCATGCAATGGTCGATGGAAAATTTCGGCATGACCTATCCTAAAATTAGGACCTTTGCGAAATGCCAAAGTCTTGCCAAAATGGAAATGAATCAACATTTTGGCAAAACAATGCCAATATATGAGAGAGCATACAATGCATGCTCTCCAAACACATGAGAGCATCGATCCTCTCCATAGATATGTGACCATATATCATCCATACACATAAACACATCCTCTTACATAGACAACTTACCAAGATGAGAGACCGAGAAGATCTTGAAGGAGAGGTAAGAGACCGAGAGATGGTGGCTAGAAGGAGAGCTTTCCTCTATTATGTATGTAGCATCCAATGTAAGTTTTACATGCTACAAATGGTGAAAGAGTGGAGAAATTGAGGTGGAAGGAGAAGGGGGGCGACATCCAAGGAGGAAGAAGGAGGGGAAAGTGAAGTGTGAGATGGTGAGATCTAGTCAAATGTGCAAAGGTGATATCTGCCAAAAAGAAGTAGCAGAACGCACATCCATGGCGCACATGGGGGGTGCACCACAGGAGTAAGGAACATCCGTGGCGCACTTACCGGCAGTGCGCCACATACGTGTTTTCCCAGTTAACTGTATGGGTGGCCCGATCTTGCCTGTAGCGCACGGAGGCCATGTGCGCCACGACTACCGGCCACACCTGTAGCGCACTTCACAGGGGTGCACTACGGCTATGTGGTCTACGGCCGATAGGGGCCTGGCCCTCACACGACTATGGCGCACCAAAGGCATGTGCGCCACTATTATGGTAGATAGACGTAGGGCACCTGTGTCCAGTGCGCCACGCCTATTTTAGCCATGGGGCACCACTAGCACGTGCGCCACGGATGTGCAGATTACCTATAGCCATTTTCCTGGTAGTGTGATCCCTTCCGAAAAATAGGCACTTTGGCTTTTGTCCCGTCCAATTCCGAGAATATTCATTTTCTGACTTTCCTGGAACCAAAAACAGCAGAAAACAGGCAGCTGGCACTGTGGCTCTTGTTAATAGGTTATTCCAAGAAATCATATGAAAAGTACTCCAAAGTTGGAACAAAACACAAGAAAGTGGATAAAACCAAGCATGGAACATCAAAAATTATAGATACATTTGCAATGTATCAACATCCCAAGCTTAACTCCTGCTCGTCCTCGAGTAGGTAAGTGATAAAAAGAAAGAATAATTTTTGAGGTGACATGCACCATCAAAGACTTGATCAAAGTATTTGCAAAACATTCAAAGCTGGGATCATAGTACTTCAATCATAACATGAAAGACAAAGTTCTAGCAATAAGCAAAGAAACTATGATGCAACATGAAAAGGCACAAACAAAAGATTCATGAATAACAATGCTTTGCAAGACATTTGTTTGTTTCACATAAAGAAAACATAGCATAATAGTATTCAGCTTGTCCCTCAATAGAGTAGCAAATATAAATGCATAGGACACCTTCAAAGTTCATAAGAGTGACTAGATACAATAGTTTAAAACAAGCAATAACAAGTTATGCATCAACCAACTAGTCTTGGGACAATGCACATAGAACTAAGAATGGCCACTATGCTCTCAAAGTAGTGCATAAAGATAGAAGGTGGAGACTCAATATAATGGTGGAAGAAAGTCCTTTTGTAAAAGGAAGTAGGGATTCAAGTCTCATAAAGAGCTTCCAAAAATTATGGTACTTATAGCTTTCAGCTCTCATTGCCCCTATCATAAGCATCTTGAAGGTGATTACGGTTAAAGTGACACAACTAAGAGGATATGCTTGACAAGTTATAAACCGAAATCTCATGCCCCTTACTTACGAAGACCGATCCTCATGCTACTCAACTTCAGTCATGAGTAAGCTCTTGTCATTGTAAGTATATGTCTATCATTAAGAACCGCCAATGGGGTACCCCTTGCACATGATACGGGAGCGTTCCCATAATAAAAATGACAAGGCAAGCAGACAATGAGCATCTCGGCGATCTTTTTATTTGCTATTTGCATAGGTTTTTATTGAGGATGCTTCATAGAGTGCTCATTATGGTGATGCTGCAAGTTTCCACCATGATTAGGCATGGCTTAGGCTAGCGGCCCCGGCGTTTCTCTAACACACATACAAACTCCATGATCTTACAAGTTCCACTTTTATTTCACACCGCCGGGATCCGTAAGCAAAAGAACATGATATCAACGGGATACAAAGTACAAGTGCAATGCTGAAAGCGTTCCCCATGAAACATGGTTCTACTAATTTCAACTTATAAAGCGCAAGCATATACGCAACAAAGAAGGACCCAATGGTTCAAGTTTATCAGGGGCAAAAAGTAAAGTGTGCCATCAAGTTCGTGAGAGCTTTAATCACTAGTTTTCTCATAACAAGTGAAAGGTAAACAAAAGCATGAATATACTTGGAATAGCATAAGCTAGTAGGTAGGTATGGTGGACTCTTTGG
This sequence comes from Avena eriantha, assembly GCA_910589775.1. Taxonomy (NCBI): domain Eukaryota; kingdom Viridiplantae; phylum Streptophyta; class Magnoliopsida; order Poales; family Poaceae; genus Avena; species Avena eriantha. Next base: position 336,421,734 of record OU342745.1, read on the forward strand.
AATAACTTGTTTAGGGAGTTGGATGCATGAGTAGAACTCATACTTTGTTGTGGAGGCTAGCAAAAGACTGGGAGCGACAAACTAAGAGAGCAATAATGGCCATAATCATGCAGAGCGACAAAACAACATTGATCAAAGTATAAAGTGATACTACAAGTTGAAAACTAAAGGATCATACAGGCTATGGTGACTTGAGATAGTCATAACATGGTGTGAGCATGCGCCAAGTCAACCCAAATAAAGCATCAAAGGAGAATACCACTATACTATGCTTTAATATGCTAAAACAACGCATGATTCATCCAAGGCACATTAAGCAATCTCAATTGTTTATAACAAGCCATGCTACAGCAAAGAATACTAAGCATAAAACCAAAACAATATCAAGCATGGCATGACAAAGCATAGGCCACAGACAAAAACAAGCTCTTTTTACCACATAAGTATGAACTTTCCTACTCTTTTCCAAACCAAACCAAACTATTTGCAAACCAAAGTATGAAACAGGGGGTCCAACCAATTTATTCAGAAAACTAAGCAAACCAAGCAAACTAAAAACCAAAACAGAAACGAAAAAAGAAGATTCTCCAAGAAAAACACAACTGTGCACGAAACAATAAAAATGAAGCGTTTGGAAGAAACCTGGGATTTTTATTGATGAAGAAGGGGATGCCGGCATCCCCAAGCTTTGACGCTTGTACTTCTTGGATATTTCTTGGGGTGACACGCGTGGTATTCCCAAGCTTGAGCTTTAGTCCATCCTTCATCTCATTACTCATTCCTTCCATACACCTGAAATTTTTCCTTCATACAAAACTTCACACAATCTCATTAGCAACATTAGTGCACTTTAAGATAAATAAGTCTTAAGGTTCAGTTCTAACACCAAATAAACTTCCATTAGAACACTAGCTACTGTAGTACTTCCCTCAAAAAGCTCAATTCCCCAAAGGAACTAACAAGAAGCAAATGCAGAAAATGGCAGAAATCTGTCAAAACAGACCAGCAGGTAAAGACAATTTTTTTTGAAGACCTTATGTTGCTCAAATCAAAAAGTGTTAAACTAAAGAAAGTTAGATAACAACCTGGGGCAGAAGCACAAACAATTACAGTTCAATCCGACGGACAGAGCTCTCTCAGGAATGTTTACAATGAAGCACAAAAATCTGTTTCGGGACAGCAATTTTCCCAATCATTACTTCACTCTCATTAGAGGTTACTCTTGGCACAAAAAGCAAATAAAAAGGATAAGTAAAGGTTATTACAGAGGTTATAACTTCCAAGACTCAACTAAAACTCTTGGGTTATCTCCCAACAAATACTTTTCTTTAACGCCTTTAAGTTAGGCATAAGAAGCAAAGAAAGAATCAAGTGTTCTCAAATGAAGAAGCATTAAGATCAATACCAGAAAATTGTTCTCTCATAACAAGATTGAGCAAAGCAGGTTTTATCTCAAAGTAAGTATTTTCAGCCATAGGTGGAGCAATAGGTGTGCTCATAAAATCATTGTTGTTGGTGCTAGTGAAGTCACATAACTTAGTGTTGTCAAGAGTAGTCATTTTTTTGGGTTTTCAAATAAGAAAGAAAAGAAGTAAAACTATTTTTTTGTGTTTTTGAAGAACAAAACAAGCAAACAAAGCAAAAAGAAAACTAAGCAAAAAAAAACAAAGTAAAGAGATTGGTTATGAGGGACTCCCCTTGTGAAGATGTCCTTGACTCCCCGGCAACGGCGCCAAATAATGTCTTGATGCGCTTGACTTTCGACATAGAGCTCGTTGGGAACCCGAAGAGGAAGGTATGATGAGCACAGCAGTAAGTTTTCCCTCAGTTATGAAACCAAAGTTTAATCGAACCAGTAGGAGCAAGGAAACACCCCAAAGGTGTTACTAGCTGAGCTTTGGCAGGGCGCACTACCGGTGCTAGTAGCAACGTGGAGACCTGCACAACACAACCACAGAACTTTGTCCCGAACTTGCGATGAGGTTGTCAATCTCACCGTGTTTTGCAGAAATCAAATGATTAAACGTATCAAATGGAAAGAAGTAAAAGTTTGCAGAAAGTAAACACAAAGCAGTAAAAAATTGTAGATTGAATATAAAAGACAAGGACCAGGATCCATAGTTCACTAGAGGTGGCTCTCCTTAGATAGATAACATGCTGGGTGAACAAATTACAGCGGGGCAATTGACAAACACCGAGAAAGCAATACATGCATATACTAATCATCTTGACTCCTTTGAGACTTGATTGGGCATTACAACATAATACATAGACCGCCATCCAACTGCATCTATGACTAATAATCCACCTTCAGGTTAGCATCCGAACCCCCTCCAGTATTAAGTTGCAAGCTACAGATTATTGCTTTACGAACTGCGTGTAAAGTAAACAATACGATTGTTCTATGAACAAAGGATTGTTGTTTTCTCCCTAGTAGCAACAACACATCTAGTACCTTAGAGATTTCTGTCACTTACCCAGATTACCATAGGCATGGACCCACTATCGAGCATAAATACTAACTCTTGGAGTTGCTAGCATCTACTTGGCCAAGATAGCTACTAACAACGGAAAGCATGCAAGATCTCAAATAACAAAGACATGATAGAATCAATAATCAATCTGAAATAGCATCTCAATATCCATTGGATCCCCGCAAACACAACATGTATGAATTACAAATAGATGATCTTGATCATGAACGGAGCTCACAAGATCTAAACATGAAAACACAAAGGAGGAGAAACCAGCCTTCTAGCTACTACATGGATCCGTAGTCCAAGGATGAACTACTCATGCATCACACCGAAGGCTTGCATGATGACGAAGAAGGCCTCCAGGGTGAATTCCCCTCTCCGGCGGGGTGCCGGGAAGAGCTTCAGATCCCTCCCGATCTAGGGATGGAGATGACGGCGGCTATAGACTCTTTTTCGTGGATTTTTGATCGGGTACTTAGGGTTTTCGTCCCGAGGGTAACTTATAGGCGGAAGGAGAGGCCGAGGGGGTGCCGCGAGCCACCACACCACCCCCTGGCGCGGGCCAGGCCTGGCCGCGCGGCCAGGTGGTGTGGCCGGCCCCTGGCCCTTCTCCATCTTATATTCTGGCACTTGATCCCTTCCGGAAAAATAGGCACTTTGGCTTTTGTCCCGTCCAATTCTAAGAATATTCATTTTTTGACTTTCCTGGAACCAAAAACAGCAGAAAACAGGCAGCTGGCACTATGGCTCTTGTTAATAGGTTACTCCAAAAATCATATGAAAAGTACTCCAAAGTTGGAACAAAACACAAGAAAGTGGATAAAACCAAGCATGGAACATCAAAAATTATAGATACATTTGCAATGTATCACAGCTGCAGTAGTTTTCCCATCTATCTTCTTTGCTCGTGCCTCCATTTCCATTGATGCTGCTCTCTGCTTCCTTGCACACTTTCTCGTTGCGGCGCTGGACCAGCTCCGTATTTTCCCCAGATACTTCCTCCATTCTCATCGCCATCGAAAGATGGGCAAGAAGAAGGGAGGCGCCGCCGCTGGGTCCGCCGCCGCCATTGCTGCCACCAAGAAGAAGGGATGCACCACCAGTGTGGGCACCAGCGCCACCGGCGCTGGGCAGAAGAAGGGTGCGGGAACCCGCATCACCAACGGTGCCTGGCGCGCGTCCATCATCAGGCCCACCGAGCTGCAACTTCATCATCAAGATGGAGTTCTTCCGTACGCGGAAGACGACTCGCGAGTGCCCGGCGAGGAGGTAATTCCTTGTCCTCCTCCTGGTTTCCGGGTGATGTTCCTTGCGTTTATCATCCGAGGTCTTTCTCTCCCTCTGCATCCTTTCTTTCGCGGCCTCCTTTGTTTCTATGGGCTCCAGCTTCACCAGTTGTCCCCAAATTCCATTCTCCACATCTCCTGCTTCATTACTCTTTGCGAGTGCTGGCTCGGAGTCGAGCCACACTTTGGCCTCTTCAAGAGGCTTTTTAAGCTAAAATGACAGTCAGCGTTTGGCTCTGTAGTTTACGATGTAGGAAGCTGCGGAATCCATGTCGACTCCTCTGTCAACTACTTTGCCATCAACCTCACCGTGTCTGTCCAAGGGTGGAGGGACAAGTGGTTCTACATCCGCGACCAGAAGGCTGACGGAGAGCACTACGTACTTGCACCTTTCGATCATGCGGCGACTTGCAAGAGGAGGAGGTCCTGGAAGAACGTCATCATGCCCGGCGAGTCCGCGGAAACAAAAGTGTTGTATGAGCGCGTCTATGACCTCGAAAACCGTATGGGCAAGGATGAAGGTGGCGCTGCTCTCATTCGCACCTGGTTGCGCCGTCGCATCCAGCCTCTACAGGCCAGAGTGCACCCTATGTACTGCTGGACCGGCGCTGATGATGTCACTCACGTGTTTGTCGAGGGAATTTTCGCATGTGAGGTGGATAAGAGGGTGCGACTGGTCACCAAATACACCGCCAAGGAGGATCTCTCAGGCGAACCAGTCGTGCCTCCTTTCGACGCCTCTAACCCTCCTCATGAGGTAGAATTGTACCGTGAAGTAGTTTCTGTTTTCAATTGCCTTTATGATGCATTGATATATAATGTTGTATCTTCTGAATGCAGGACTGGAAGGTGTCTCCCAATTTTCCCCTTGTCCTAAAGGGGTTATTCCTCACGAAGTGGATGAAGAGGACGAGTCGGAGTCGACCATCCCAATTGAAGAGGAGGGAGTCCTCGAGTCCAGCAACCCAGACACTCGCAAGCATTCCCGCAGTGAGGACTCGGATGCCTCGTCACCGACGACACCAAAAGGCCCTTATGTTGCTGCGGAGGGGCCCATTCCTGCCGTTCCTGTAAGCTCCATGCCCCCTCCTGCCCGGAAGAAGCTGTGGCTGCCAAAGGAGTCGTCGGAGTCGGAGGAGCAAACCTTCGACTTTGATAAATTTGACTGGTAGATTTACGGCTTTTGTCTTGGTTTCTTTTGGAGGTGTGTTCCCTGAAGTTTTTTGCTGGATGTGTTTTGTAGTCAAGCGGTGTCGTCATCTTCTGGCGATGTCCAATTTGTGAAGGAATCTGGAGTCGCGGACTCCAAGGCCAAGGAAGTGGATGAATGATCTTCCTCTCCTCCATTGGCGGCCCACTCCGGGCACAACTCATCGAGTTCCCCGCATGCTGGGGAACACCAGATGGTTGCTCGGATGACTGCACGTCAGTCATATTCGGAGTCTCTAGAGGATCATGTAAGCTTCCTTTTGTAGTGCTGGCATTCAAATTTGTAATTCGTGCTATCTGTTGATCCTTTGTTTTCTTCCACGGCAGCTCATCGTGAAGGAAGCTGCTCGTTTAGCGGAGCAAGTCCTTGTAATGGGTCGAGAGCATGCGATGCTGGATAATCGCCATCGTGTTGTCGAAGGTTATTTTTGGCTTCGTCTTTGTCCTTGTGAAGTTTTTAGATTCGATTGATGATACATCTTGTCCTTTGTAGCTGAGCACAACAGACTTCTTCGTAATGCTGCTTCCCTTGAAAAGGCGCTCGCCACAGCTGTGAAGAGTCGCGATGAAGCAGTTGCGGCGTTGGAGGAGTTGCGGAAGTGCGAAGAGGATTTACGCGCCTCCACTAGTGAGAGGGAAAATTTGTTCGAAGAACAACTCTTCTCTATTGCCAAGTCTCTCTCGGGTATTCTTTCATCTGAATTTTCGGTGTTTCTTTCTTCGACATCATGTTAATGTGCTAACACTTTGTTGTGTGTAGATGCCAGCAGCCTGAGCTTTGACGCCCAGGCCCTTCGTCGCGATGATGCGTTGGCTGGTGCTGTCGCCGCAGTCGAAGACCGCAGCACTCCCCTTCAGGGAACGCTGATGAAGTCCAAAGGTGTGCTCAGTCACATATGCAAGGATCTGACCCCGAAGACTGAGCTGATTGACAACCTAGAGGACCTGATGGAGTCCCTTGCTGGGGGTATTCCGATGGACTTCAGGAACTCCCAGCGGTCTGTCGGTGCCACCATGGCACTCGGGATGGTGCAAGCCCATGGCGTGGAGGTGGAACCAACGGCGATCTCCAAGGCAATGCCTGTCGGCACGGATGGCCAACAGATAGTGTTTGATCCCTTCGCTACTGTCTGTGGTAAATATGGGTCGCAGCTCACCAATATAGTCGCCAAATACTCCAAAGAGCTGCAGTGAGCGAAGAATGCGGCGAAGGCTTCGGCATCAAGGGATGGCACCGGGAAGTCTGTGCTATCAGGGACCGCCACGGATTCGATAAGGCCTCAAAAGTCCAAGTCGAAGTCGAAGAAGCAAATTGCTCCTTAGTTGTTATTCGCTAATAGCTGTAGTTTTATTTTCGTGTTGGAACCATGCTTTTGTGGGAGTATTCGTGTTGAAACTTTTGGTTGTGCCTGAATGCATTCGAGCCTTTTATCAGTGTATTTCTTGGTCCCTTATTTGCTCTTGCTTGGTTTGTGATAGGGTACGTCGAGTGGTCCTTCGAGTGATCCTCGTGATCTTCCACCCACTGATGAAACCTTGGCGCATCCTTGATCAAAGGTGGTGGAGTTGTCTTTGCTTTCGCGACTGCGTGATCGTATTAAGCAACTGGAGCGTGAGTTGCCCATCCTCTGTGGTAGCGCATATGTATGGAAGTCGAAGGCGGAGAAGGCTACCGCTCGTGAGAAGTATCTCTTGGAGGAGATGGTGCAGCTAAGTGAGCAGTTCAAATGTTAGCCTTCTGCCCTCTCATCTTTTCTTTTAGTCAGTCGCGGCGATGACTTGTCTTCATACTTTGCCCTTTTGCTTGGTGTAGTTGTCAGTGATCATCATCCGCAGGATGAGAAGGACCGAATTGCCATTCGGATGAATGGCTTAACCCAGGAACTGAAGGAAATATGCCCTGAGAGGCAATAATAAAGTTGTTATTATATATTTCTTGTATATGATAGATGTTTATTTTGCATGCTATAATTGTATTGATAGGAAACATCAATACATGTGTGTTTAATAAACAAAAAGGGTTCCTAGTTATGCCTCTCTTATGGACTAGCTTGTTGATTAACAAGATGATCAAAGTTTCCTGATCATGGACATTGGATGTTGTTAATAACAAGGTCACAACATTTGTGAAATGATGTGATGAACATTCATCCGAAGTATAGCATTACGATCAAGTCATTATGTTTATATTGCTATAACATCATACAAAGTAGTCTTAGTCCTTAGACCATGAGATCATGTTAATTGCTAACACCGGAAGAGTATCTTGATAACATCAAACGTCACACCGTAACAGGGTGACTATAAAGATGGGTTCAGTACTACGAAGGTGTTATGTTGAGGCTCATGGATCAAGAGTGGAATTTGTCAATCCAGATGACGGATAGATATACTCTGGGCCCTCTCTGTGATATCACATTAAGATAGCTTGCAAGCACGTGATGTGATCACTAGAATGTTATATCACGGGAATGAGAAAAGAGTGCATGTCGGTAACGAGATCAGACTAGGTATTTGGATACCGATGATCGAATCTCGGACATGTATTATATCATGAGACAAAGGGATTAAATTGCTGACGTTAAAGGTTCTCACGATCACAGAAGTCATCGTTGAATGTGCAGGAGTCAGTATGGATCTCCAGGTCCCGCTTCTGATTATTGATCTGAGAGGAGTCTCAATCATGTCTGCATTATTCGCGAACCGTAGGGTGACACACTTAAGGGTTGCCGGACACCATTTAGGAGCACATATGTTCCAGACAAAAGGTTTGCAAAGCGCAGGAAATGTTTCGATAGAAACAGGAATTGTTTCGACAGAAACCGGAATTGTTTCGGGTGAAATTGCAGAAAGTGGTTCTGCATGTGATATTGAAATGTTGCAAGGGGTTTTATGTGAATGTTTGTTAATTAAAGTAATTAAAAAAATTCTGAATAAAATAAATAAAAGAGTTTTATTAAATGAGAGAGCATTAAATTTGGAGAAATTTAATGCATTTAAAGTGGAGACTTTAAAAGAGAATGTTAAGGGGCATTTTAATGTGGAGGGGTTACCACCACATGAATGGGGGAGGTGAGGGGTCACCCCCCCATGCGCTGGCCATGGAGAGAGGGGGCACCCCCCTCCTCCTATAAAAGGCCACCCATTCCCTCCTTCATCCTCACACCTCCTCGTGAAGGATCTCTCTCCCCTCTAGATATTCCCCCATGGTCTCGGATTAGCGAGATACATGTTCCCGGTGGCCTTGCGTCTAGAAGGAGTTGCTGCTTCCACTGATTCGCTGGAGCGAGGAGGTGGAGGTTGTCCGGTGGCTTGAACGTGTGTGCGAGGATGGATGCGCTGCTGATTTGCGGCGCTCGGACTTCCACACGATCTTGAGATCGGCAAGCGTACGACTACATCAACCACGAGTTCCTACTCGTTAACAAAACTCGTTGTCTTCGAGGGTAAGTTCTCCATGGATGTATGTCCACCCGTTGCTCTGTATCTAGTAGATAGATCTTGGCGTATAGTTCTCATCGTAGGAAATTTTTTGTTTTCTATGCTGCGGACCCAACAGTGGTATCAGAGCCTGATCTATGCGTAGGTGCTTTGCACGGGTAGTACACATATGTTTATATGTGGGCGATGATGATCATGTTATTGCATCTTCTATGTACTTTGGATATTGGTGGCATAGTGGGATGAAGCGGCCCGGACCAACCTTACATGTCATCGTACATGAGACCGGTTCCACGACTGACATGCAACTTGTTTTGCATAAGTGGCTGGTGGGTGTCTGTCTCTCCTACTATAGTCAATATATGATTTACAGCGAGTTGCTAATAACTTGGTTATCCTCGTTGTGGTTCATGTTCGTAGGTAAGACCGGTTCTATCTCTGAAAGCCCTAAGCCACGTAAAACTTGCAATTGATAAATTAGAGGCATCTAGTTTAGATCGTTGCTGGGCTTGTGTCTTGATATGGTATTGTTGTAAGTAGATGCATGATAGATACTCTTACAACTCACTTAACGTGTAAGTTCCATAGACCTTGGCCTTACACACAAAGGAATGATAGAGATCATACCACGATGCAAATGATAGAGATCAAATGCATGGACCATATCACCTCACATCATACATTAGCTGTTAGCATCTTATATTGCTAGTTTGGCGCTTTTGGTAGCATTATAAGATGATCCCTCATTTAGATATCAAGATAAAATATGTTCTTCCTTACGTATGCACCATTTTGTGGATCGTGTTTTGAGGCATCACGTGATGATCGGGTGTTCTCGACTCTACGCTTTCATACAACGGGTGTAAGACAGTTTTACACACGCAAATACTAAGGTTCTTAGTTGACGAGCCTAGCATGTAGAGACATGGCCTCGGAACACGGACCAAAAGGTTAAGCATGAGTCATATAGTTGATATGATGCCTATATAGATACTCGCCTTTGAAGCTACACCGACTCATGTGATGATCGGACTTGGTGTAGTGGATTTGGTTCATGTCATCACCAAAAGGACACGAGGGATGTCATTTTTGAGTGGGAGTTCATTAGTAATTTGGATTAGTTGAACTCAATCTATCATAAATTTAGTCTAAATATATTTTACAAATTCTGTTGTAGATGGCACCACCTGCTTTTAATTTCAATGTGTTCATGGAGAAAGAGAAGCTTGCTGCGAATGGTAGCAACTTCACCAACTGGGCTATGAATTTGAGGATTCTCCTCACTGCTGCACAAAAGCAATATGTTCTAGAGCCGCCGCTAGGCCCCCCACCAGCTCCTGATGCCCCTGACGAGGAAAAGAACGTCTATATAACTCGTCAGGAGGACCACAACTTAGTTCATTGCGGCATACTGTATGGGCTAGAACCAGAACTTCGAAAACGTTTCGAAAATGGCAATGCCTTTGATACCATGGGAGAATTGAAAATGATTTTCGATACCCATGCTACCGTAGAGAGTTATAATGCTTATGAAAAGTTCTTTAGCTGCATGATGGAAGAGAACAGCTCCGTTAGTGAGCACGTACTCAAAATGCCTGGGTACGCCGATAAGCTTGTGTCCTTGGGAATAACTATTCCCATTGACTTAGGCATACATCGTGTTCTCCAATCTCTGCCACCTAGCTACAAGAGCTTCGTGATGAACTATAATATGCAGGGCATGAAGAAGTCTCTTCCCGAGCTTCTGTCAATGCTTAAGACTGCAGAAGTGGAGATTAGGAAAGATCATCAAGTGTTGATGATCAATAAGACCACCGGTTTCAAGAAGGACAAGAAAGGCAAGCAGAAGGGAAAGAAGGGCGACAAATCTGTTGTCGCGCCTAGAAAGAAACCCTGATCTGGCCCTAAGTCTGACACCGAGTGCTACTATTGCAAGGGGACTGGCCATTGGAAGCGCAACTGCCCCAAGTATTTGGCGGACAAAAAGGCCGGCAAGGCAAACAAAGGTATATGTGATATACATGTTATTGATGTGTACTTGACTAGTACTCGCAGTAGCACCTAGGTATTTGATACGGGATTGGTTGCTAATATATGTAACTCGGTTCAGGGGCTGCGGAACAAGCGACAACTAGCAAGGGATGAGGTCACGATGCGGATCGGCAATGGATCAAGAGTTGATGTGATCGCCGTCGGAACGCTGCCTCTCCATATGCCGTCGGGATTAGTTATAAACCTGAATAATTGTTATTTGGTGCATGCACTGAGCATGAACATTGTATCCGGATCATGTTTGATGCAAAGTGGTTATTCGTTTAAATCTGAAAACAATGGTTGTTCGATTTATATGAATAATATCTTTTATGGTCATGCACCTGCATTGAATGGTTTATTTCTATTGGATCTCGATAGTAGTATTACGCATATTCATAATGTTGATGCTAAAAGGATTAAACTTGATAATGATATATCTGCATATATGTGGCACTGCCGTCTAGGTCATATTGGCGTTAAACGCATGAAGAAACTCCATTCTGATGGACTTTTGGAATCACTTGATTTTGAATCATTTGATACATGTGAGCCATGCCTTATGGGCAAGATGACTAGAACGCCGTTTTCCGGTTCAATGGAACGGGCGACAGATTTATTGGAAATCGTACATACTGATGTGTGTGGACCAATGAGTGTGTCGGCGCGAGGTGGATATCGTTATTTTGTTACTTTCACGGATGATTTGAGTAGATACGGGTATATCTATTTGATGAAACACAAGTCTGAAACTTTTGAAAAGTTCAAGGAATTTCAGATTGAAGTGGAAAATCATCGTAATAGAAAGATCAAATTTCTACGGTCTGACCATGGAGGAGAGTATCTTAGTTACGAGTTTAGCACACACATGAAAGATTGTGGAATTCAGTATGGATCTCTAGGTCCCGCTTCTGATTATTGATCTGAGAGGAGTCTCAATCATGTCTGCATTATTCGTGAACCGTAGGGTGACACACTTAAGGGTTGCCGGACACCATTTAGGAGCACATATGTTCCAGACAAAAGGTTTGCAAAGCGCAGGAAATGTTTCGATAGAAACAGGAATTGTTTCGATAGAAACCGGAATTGTTTCGGGTGAAATTGCGGAAAGTGGTTCTGCATGTGATATTGAAATGTTGCAAGGGGTTTTATGTGAATGTTTGTTAATTAAAGTAATTAACAAAATTCTGAATAAAATAAATAATATAGTTTTATTAAATGAGAGAGCATTAAATTTGGAGAAATTTAATGCATTTAAAGTGGAGACTTCAAAGAGAATGTTAAGGGGCATTTTAATGTGGAGGGGTTACCACCACATGAATGGGGGAGGTGAGGGGTCACCCCCCCATGCGCCGGCCATGGAGAGAGGGGGCACACCCCTCCTCCTATAAAAGGCCACTCATTCCCTCCTTCATCCTCACACCTCTTCGTGAAGGATCTCTCTCCCCCTCTAGATATTCCCCCATGGTCTCGGATTAGCGAGATACATGTTCCCGGTGGCCTTGCGTCTGGAAGGAGTTGCTGCGTCCGCTGATTCGCTGGAGCGAGGAGGTGGAGGTTGTCCGGTGGCTTGAACGTGTGTGCGAGGACGGATGCGCTGCTGATTTGCGGCGCTCGGACTTCCACACGATCTTGAGATCGGCAAGCGTACGACTACATCAACCACGAGTTCCTACTTGTTAACAAAACTCGTTGTCTTCGAGGGTAAGTTCTCCATGGATGTATGTCCACCCGTTGCTCTGTATCTAGTAGATAGATCTTGGCGTATAGTTCTCATCGTAGGAGAATTTTTGTTTTCTATGCTGCGGACCCAACAGGAACAACTACATGAGAGTGGGTACTTCTGGGTTGACCACGATCGTGCAGTTGCCTTGGCAACTCTGCAGGATCGTTCTTCTCGAGTGCTCCAATGTTTGAAGAAGCCACAGTCATGCCTTAGGCATATTTATCAAACAATGTTTATGTTGGACGCCGTCCCTTCAAGCCTGCTGGCTCTCCTGGCGAAGTTTCAAGATTTGAGTGCGGTTCACGAGTGCGTACGATAGCAGTTGGCAGCTGGTGTTAAGGCTGCGTTGTTGTTGGTGCGACTGCATTGGCCAGACATGGATGTTGCAGCTGTTGCCGCCGCCTCTGCCAGAAGGTATGACCTGGGACATGGTTCCGCACTAGCAAGCGGTTGATTGCTCAGTAGAAGAAATTGTCGACTTCTTCGAGGGGCAAACAAACATTCTTCTTTTGCAGCAGTAGCATGTTTTGTATCCTGGACATAATTGTACAAGTGTTTGTAAAGTTCATACGATTGTATTGGGTCTATTGATCACCTGTTGCTATGTGAAGAGCTTGTTAGCTATATATATATATATATTTTTCGAGTGTGTTGCACTCTGCGATTCCTTTTCGTTAGCTTGACTTGTGTTTATCTCAGCACCTTGCCAACCTATCTGGTGCGTTGCAGCTAGGTTGGTGTTTGTCAAGGGTTCGATTAGTGCGTCAGCTACTCAGGATATCGCGATGAGTTCATAGAACAGGTGTGTAAAGGGTGGTGCAGCCCCCGAGTGATAAGATTGCGAGAAAAATAAGGGAAATACAGAGTTTTGGGGCACTTAGCTTTATTTATTCACAGAATAGTATGAGGTACAATGTGTGGCTAAGTAGCCTTATTTGTAAATGTAAAAACGACTAAGGGTAGAAGCGATGCAGTTGCGCGACATTCTAGGGGTTGGAGTATGCGACTCCTGTCTCGAAATCTTTGAGGCAATAGGCGCCACCTGGGGTTACTTATGTAATCACGTAAGGTACTTCCCAAGGGGACTCGAGCTTTAGATGCCCTTGTTTCTTCAGTCGCAGGACCAGGTCTCCTTCGATGAAGGATCTGGGGCGTAGCCTTTTGCTGTGGTAGTTGCGGAGATTTTGTTGGTAGATCGTTGATCTCTCCGCTGTGATTTCTCGTGCTTCGTCGAGGAGGTCGACGGAGTATTCGAGTGTGAGAGTTGACTACTTCTCGATGTATGCGACCACCCGTGGGGCTTTGTAGCGTACTTCTGCGGGTAGTACCTCTTCAGCGCCGTGCACCATGAAGACCGGGGTGTATCCCGTGGCGCTGTTTGGAGTTGTGCGCAGGCTCCAGAGTACGGATTGCAGCTCGTCTAGCCAGCATCCAGCAGCTTGTTCGAGTGGTCGGAGGAGTTGTTTCTTGATTCCGCCGCAAACGAGGCAGTTGGCCTTTTCGACTTGACCGTTGGTGTGCGGGTGAGCCACCGCGGCGTAGCTTATGTTGATTCCCAGGTTTTCGCAGAATTCCTGGAATTCCTTAGAGGTGAAGTTCGTCCCGTTGTCCGTGATGATGATGTGTGGCACTCCGAAGCGGTAGACAATGGACTTGAAGAACTTAACAGTGCTGGCCCCTGATTGATTTTTCACCGGCATGGCCTCTATCCACTTGGTGAATTTGTCAACTGCGACTAAGAGGTAGATGTAACCTCCTCGTGAGGACCTTGGGAGCTTGCCGACCATGTCAAGTCCCCATTGTGCGAAGGACCAGGCCAACGGTATTGGCCTGAGTTCCACGCCAGGTGCGTGAGGTTTGTCCGCGAATCGCCAACAAGCATTGCAGTGTTGGACGATATCCTTGGTGTCACGCATGGCCGTGGGCCAGTAGAATCCAGCTCACAGAGCTTTGACGACAAGGGCGCGACTGCCAGCATGATGCCACAGGTGCCTTCGTGTATGTCGAGGAGGATGGCTCGTCCGTCCCCATTGGAGATGCATCATTGGAGTACTCCTGTAATATTGTGTTTGTATAGTTTGCCGTTTATAACAGCGAATGCCTTGGATCGTCGCGCGATGTGTCGCGCGTCAGTCGGATCATCTGGCAGCCTTTTGCTGAGTAGATATGCGATGTAGGGTTGTGTCCATGATGGCTCGATCATCATAACGCCCATTGGTCCTTCGAGTCCTATATCCAGCTCCAGGTAGTCGAGTGCCATTGGCTCGTTGGGTGGCGTATCCCCCGAGTCCGTTCATGCGTCTGCTTTCTTCTCTAGAACCTTTGGCTTGATGGAGCATTCACAGATGCGCTTGAGAAATACCCCAGGTGGTATGGGGGCGCAGGTGGAGCCAATGTTGGCGAGTGTGTCCGCCTCTTCGTTGCTTTCGCGGCCTACGTGTCGCAGCTCATAGCCGTCGAAGTCCCCTTTGAGTGTGTCGTAGAGGTCGTGACAAGCGATCATGTTGTCGCTCAGTGTGTCGCAATCGTGCATCGTTTGGTTCACCACCAGTTTGGAGCCACTGTAGATGATGAGCCTCTTGGCTCCACAGGCTTTCGCCATCCGCATCCCATGGATTAGAGCCTCGTACTCAGCTTCATTGTTGGAGGCAAAGAACTGCATTCGCAGAATGTATTTCAGCTTGTCTCCTTGGGGCGATGTTAGTATGACGCTTGCGCCAGCTCCGTCCTTTCGGTTGGACCCATCGAAGTGCATTGTCCAGAGGTAGGACATATCTGGCTTGTCAGGGAGCTGGTTCTCCATCTAGTGTACGAGGAAATCAGGGAGGACTTGTGACTTGATCACGTCGCGCTTTTCATATGTGATGTCTCGTGGAGACACTTCAATTCTCCAAAGCACGACTCGTCCGGTGGCATCAGGGTTATTGAGGATATGCCCGAGCGGGGCGTCGTTGACCACCATGATTGGGTGCTCCTGGAAGTAGTGGTGCAGTCGCCTGGCTGTCATGAAGACGTCGTACGCCAACTTCTGGTCATGTGGGTACTGCTGTTTTGTTGGCATGGGCACCTCGCTGAGGTAGTAGACTGGGCGCTGGACCCCGTGGACCTTGTTTTCTTCGGCTCGTTACACCACAAGAACCGTACTGACCACCTGGTTGGTCGCGGAGATGTAGAGCAACAACAGCTCCTTTTCACGTGGAGTCACCAGTACTGGCGAGGTGGATAGTAGACATTTGAGGTCTTCGAATGCATCTTGTGCTTCATCTATCCACTCAAACTTATCAGTTTTGCAGAGAAGTTGGTAGAAGGGTAGCGCCTTTTCTCCCATTCGACTGATGAATCGATTGAGCGCCGCGATTCGCCCAGTGAGCTGTTGGACGCCTTTTATGTTCTTCGGCTTCTCCATGGCCAGTATGGCCTTTATTTTCTTCAGGTTTGCTTCGATCCCTCTCGTGGAGATGAGGTACCCGAGCAACTGCCCAGATGGTATGCCGAAGGTGCATTTGTCCGGATTGAGCTTGATCCGGTATCAATCAAGGTTGGCGAAGGTTTCACGGAGATCTTCGATTAATGAAGCTTCCTCTTTGGTTTTGATGACGATGTCCTCGACATAAACTTGTATGTTGTGACCAAGCTGTTTTTTGAGGCAAGCCTGCATGCACCGCTGATAGGTAGCACCTGCGTTTTTTAGTCCGAAGGGTATGGAGTTGTAGGAGAACACACCAAATGGCGTCGTAAACGACGTTTTCTCTTGGTACTCCTCCTTCATTCGAATCTGATTGTAGCCTGAGTAGGCATCGAGGAAGTAGAGGCATTCACATCCCACGGTAGAGTCGATGATTTGGTCGATTCGTGGCAGTGGGAAGTGATCTTTTGGGTAGTGCTTGTTCAGGGAGGTGAAGTCCACGCACATCCGCAGGATATCCGTGTCTTTTTTGGGCACCAGCACTGTGTTGGCGAGCCAAGTGCTTTCCTTGATCTCGCGTATGAAGTTTGCGTCGAGGAGTTTGTTGATCTCCATTACGACTGCTTTTGCTCGTGGTTCAGACAGTCATCGAATTGTCTACTTGACTAGCCTTGCGTCTAGATTCACGTTGAGCGAGTGCTCGGCGAATTCCCTAGGGACACCTGGCATGTCTGCTAGACACGAGGCAAAGATTTCCCAGTGCTCACGGAGGAATTCGACGAGCATGAGTTCCTATGCAGAACTCAAGTTGTTGGCGATGAGGGCCGTCTTAGCTGGGTCCATCGGGTGGACCTGGACATTCTTCGTGTGCACCGACGACTCGAATGACAGATCGGGTGAGCTTGGCCTGCTGAGGGGAGGCAGACTTTTGTATGTCAACTCCTTCAATCTTGCAAGTTCCTCCTACATGCCGAAGGACTGAGAGATTCTGTTGAATTCCCTGTCATAGTTGTCGGACCTCTTGAAACTCCTGTTGATTGTGATGACGCCGTTTGGACCTGGCATTTTCATCTATAGGTAGGCGTAGTGTAGCACTACCATGAACCTACCGAATGCGACGTGTCCGAGGATGCAGTGGTATTGCAAAGGCCAGTTGACGACTTCGAAGTCGATGTGTTCGCGCCGAAAGTTTTTGGCGTGCTGAAGATGACGTTGAGGTTGATTTTGCCCAGGGGATATATGCCCTTGCATGGGACAATGTCATGGAATGTCATGTCTGAGACCTCTAGACATGTCAGAGGGATCCTCATTGCACACAAGGTACTCACAAACATGAGGTTAATGCCACTTCGGCCATCCATGAAGACACGACTCATGTAAAAGCCTCCGATCTACGCCTCGAGTACGAGGGGACAGTGGCCTGGACGAGGGACTTGGCGTGGATGGTCACGCTTGTCGAAGGTGATGCAGGAGTCGCTTCCACTGAGGTACTCAGTGGTGGAGGGCGGGGAATTTGTCGCCAAGTTGACTTGGCGAGTGATGGCCTTCTGCACTCGATTTGAGGGGCGTCCTTTTTGGATCATCTCGTTGCCTACGACCCGTGGGTACGACTCACCTCCGTGGTGTTGGACTAGCGCAGCTGCGGGTGGTGGTGGTCCGGGTGGTGGTGGAGGAGCTCCATGTGCTACAGCGCCTGGGGCGGTTCCAAAGCCCCTGTTAACTGCGTCGCGATTCATCCGAGCCAGGCCCTCATGGAGTTTGAGGAACTCGCGGCAGTCCTTGAGGAGGTGGCTGGATTTCTTCTTGTCGTCATGTTTATCGATGTAGAAGTGCATGTTGCATGGTCCAGATAGTTTTTCCTCGATAGATATTGCGGGTGCCTCTTCACGAGTGCGTCGCTGCCATACTTGTGTGGTTTTCCCGGAGTCATGGTATCCACCGCTGCGATAGCCTTTGTTGCGGTTGTCGTCGCGTTTGTCGGCATAGCCGGCTACGACCATATTGACGTTGTCGCGGTCATCGTAGATGCGCATTCGACGCTTGCTTCGGCGGTCACGTCCGCGTCCAAGGTCGTCATCGTCATCGGAGTAAACGCGGTTTTTCACTGAGTCTTCTCCATCCGCCCACCGATTCGTGATTTCCATCAGGTGGTCAATTGTTTTGGGCTTCGAGCAGCCCAAGTCCTCCCTGAGCTCTATGCGGCGAACACCGCCATTGAACGCGTCGATCGCGCGATCCTCCGAGATGTTTTCTACGGAGTTCTTGATGATGGACCACCTCTGGATGTACGAGCACATCGACTCGCTAGATCTTTGTTGGCAACTTCTTAATTCTTCAATTGATGCGGGCCTTTTGTAAGTGCCCTTGAAGTTACGAATGAAGCTATAGACCAGCTCTTCCCAGCTGCGAATGGATCCGCATGGGAGGTTGTTGAGCCATGCGCGAGCGGCGCCCTGCAGCTGTAGCTGCAGGCATTGCATGGCCGTGCTTCGACTCCCGCCGTGGAGCCTGGCGGAGGAGATGTGGTCCTCCAACCAGATTTTCGTGTCCTGCAGACCGTCAAATTTTGGGTTCTCCGATGGGAGTTTGAACCCCTTAGGCATTCGCTTCTGCCTGATGGCTCTGCTGAAGCATCTGGCGTCGCAGAGCTCCACGTCTTCTTCCTATGAGTCAGTCGAACGAGCACGTCGTGCGCGCATTTTGTCGACTTTGCGCTGTGTGATGTCATCACGCGCGTCGTAGTCACGATCGTGCCTCCGTGATCGGCGATGCCGAGACAGGTCGTGGCTATCATTGTTGGGCGAGGGCGAGGAGTAGCGTTTTGCCAAAGCTTTTCTTTTCTTTGGCTCCGGTGTCGGCTCCTTGTCGAGAGCGGCCTCGATTATCCCCAAGCCTGCGATTGTAGATCGGTGCATGGCGGCTCGTGGATCTCCAGCTGGCGGCTGGTTGTTGAGGAGATACATGGTGGCCGTTGTTACCGCAGCTTGCGGTGTTTTCGGGAGCATGTTGCCCCGTGTGTCCACCGTCATAGAGCCGAAGTCGAGTACTTTCACGGCTTCCACGTGTTCTTGCTCGGTGAGGTGGGCCAGTCGAGATCGCCTCTTGTTGGCGACGTACTCGTTGCCTTTGGAGGAGGATCCTCCGTGGGAGGAGAACCCAGCTCGTCGAAGGCTCGACTCGTCAGCCGCCATTTTACGCGCTTCGAGTTACGCGACTGCATGTAGCTGGCATCTGTATTCTTCCTTCAATAGCCAATGGTAGCCCATTAGCATGTCCTGCGGGGAGTCGAAGGGAAGAGGGTTGCCTCGTAGGGCTTCTCAATAGCGGGCCCAGTCATTGTCGTTGAGCCTGATCACTACGCGCTCTCTAGTGTTTTCGTTCACAATCGTTGGTGGCTCTCCTCCCGCTCCATTGTTGACGGGCGCGCTGTTGCCACCATTGGTAGGGCCGCCGTTAGGTACACTGCCATTGGGTGGACCGCCGTTGGGAATGCCACCGTTTGGCGGCCCGGTGTCAGATCCGTTGCCGGTGTTATCGGGCTTGGCGGTGGTGTCGCCAGTGTTGATGACGACGCACATGAAGTGGTTGGGGAAGCTGTTGCTCCCACAACTTTCAGATCCAGAGCCGTAGGCTCCATCTTCAGTGGCTAGGTCACCCAGATCGAATCCGCGACTGCTGTCGCTATCCGTGCTCCCAGCTATTGCCGAGGCATTGAGCTCGCTGAGGGTGCCGGTTGGCGGAGGGAACCACAATGCTGGAGCAATCGATGGTGTTGTTGGCTGGTCAGGCATGCGAAGCGTGCCTAACTAGCCCACTTGGAAGCGGAAGCTCCCGATTGCCAGGCTGATCCCGTTGCCCACGGACTCGAAATCCGGGCGAGTGGCCGGCGTGTGGACGGTGAAGTCGAACGCGCCGAACAGCTGGCAAATCTCCGCTGTTGTGGAGTTGTAGATCAAGGTTGATGGGGCGAAGAAGCCGCAACATCAGCACTCCCAATTCCCACAAACGGTGCCAATTGACGAGGGTTTAACTCGTCAATGCCCATTGTTATGGACTTGGGTTTCGGAGAAGGAGGGAGCGCTGGAGGCATCAGTCAGCTAGGAAACAAGCACATAGGGACGCAAGATTTACCCAGGTTCAGGCCTCGTAGAGGTCCCTACTCCTGCTTATCTGCTCTTGGAATTAACAAAGGAATCAAAGATTACAGGGGCGTGCATATGCAATCTGGCGAGAGTTGTGGAAACTAGGGTTGCATGTATCCTCCTCACCGCCCCCTCCTAGCCTTTATATAGATAGGCTAGGTCTCGGGTAGCAGGTTGAGTCGGTTACAGATTAGGGGTTTCCCTTTGAACTTTCTGTCTTAAGCTTCTTCTTGTCTCGCAAGCAATCGAGAGTCCATGGGCCACTCGAATTCTCCACTAGGCCTTGGCAACGCCGTGGGCTTCTGTCGTATTTGGACCGTATATACCAAACTAGAGTACCTGTAGGGTATACCCATGTCAGGAGGAGTGTGGATGGAGACGATGACGCGGTCCCATTAAAAAGTACGCGGTCCCTCCATATGGGACACCGCTAGGTGGGACTCATGGAAGGCTCGGGAGGACATGACTAGACGAGGTTGTCGTCCGTCCCATCGCATTCCAGTCCTAGGTTTAGGCCCGGTTTACACCAAAACAGACTGCGTCGCGCTGTCCTCTTTGTTTGTAGGTGCGCGTGGGGATGTTGTGTGTGTCCGACTAGACCAGTTCGGACCCACGCGGTTTGTTTGCACGGGCCCATTGGAGTTGGCCTTAGATAAAGGAAGCTGGAAATCACGGGGTATGCCGCGGCATATCGAGCATACCCCGTAAGGTCCTCCACTACCCTAAAGGCTCCAAACATCCACCTCTACACTTGTCATCCCATGTGGTGGCCGACTCAAATGGCATGCACGAAATATTGGGAAATAGTTATAAGAATTCTCATGTATGAAATCTTAGGGCATCTCCACCGGGCTGACCCAAACTAGTGACCCAAAACGTACGTTTATGTCTGTTTGGGTCGGGTCGTGGGGGATTCGGGTCGTGGTCCAGCCAGCCGCACCCAGCGGCGCGACCCATCTATCCTCCCTTGTTGTTGGCACCATCACAGGCCAATTTGGAAAATCCTTTGCCAATCAGCTCAAATACATATACACATACACAAATTGACAAGCAAATAATATGGCAGGCGTGTGACATTGCCCATTGGGCATCGCCAACAAGTGGCCAATTGAGCTGAAGTGTGCAAGAGGGGCAATATCACACACTATGTCCAAAATGTGGCAAGTTCCTCCCAGAAAGTGGCATTCACTGTCGCTATTGCCCTTCAAGCATCGCGAGACAGATGATCTACTTCCTATCCACCCATGACCTACGATCAGGGTTTGCGATGGTATCCAGGTCGGTGAGCATGATGGAATTATCCTTGGCCATGATCTTTATCAACACCCGGAATTTTAATCCCAGATGCCCGTTATGCCATACCTCGCAATCCCAAGATTACCATTTTTGCGAGACATAATGGATTGGATATCACAGTACATCATCCATTACAAACCATACATAAGGTCTTACACAAATAAGGATCTCATGATCCAGTCTTAATACAACAAGCAACAGAATTAAAGATAAGCGTAGCGGTGGGGTCCATCTTCAGGGGCACAGGCAATGCTGACAAAGGCAGATAGTCCTAGTTATCATAGCCGTCATGCTGACCATCATCTTGATAGTCTCCTTCATAGTCTGGCCATGAGAATAGCCAGGGACAAAAAGGCATGAGTACTCTTTAAGTACTCGCAAACTACCACTACAAGTAGTATAGTTCTAAGTTAAAGTGCTAAGTCTAAGTTTAACTATAAAGTTAAGTTCGAAACCTAAACTGAGTTCTAAAGCAAAGAAAGATAAAATAAAGTTCTAGAATCACTTAAGTTGGGAAGCTATTTTCATAGACACAACTCTGTTGTGGTCAAGTCAAGATTCATCATTCATTTAATAAGTCATTTGTAAAACATCTGACAACAAAACAGTATGGCCATTCCAACTGTCCATAACCGCGGACGCGGCTATTCGAATAGTTTGACACTTTGTAGAGGTGGTACACTTTCACCACAAGATTCGATACATCTGTCAAGGATAACCCTGAATCATCATACTTAGTATGTAGATAATCAAACATAACCTTTCCTTTACACACCCTAGTATAAGCACCTCTCCTATGAGCATGGCCTCCCAACCATGACCATCTGTCATCTTGGGCACTGCATAGGTGGACAACATTGAGAGGTAGCCTCAGCTCAAACCGTCCCGCGAGGGAACTAATACTAATGCATATAAACTTCCGGATAAGCCTTACCCAATTCAGGTATTGTGGTTGTACGGTAAATTTGGAATGGTATCGGATCTGAATCCAACCATCAGTTTTATAAAATGTTTAAAGCTCATGCTTCAACATTTTCATCATCATAAACCATTTGTGTTTCTCAACACATGTCAAAACATCTCAATAGAATGACTCATCATTCTAAGGTTTTCATAATTCATTTTCACCAAGTGTTCCCATCTAAAGTGACTCAAGTTTTGATCTAGCTTTAATCTACTAAGTTAAGAGTGTTCACTAAGGTGGAAAAGATGGGATCAATCGCATGCCACAGAATGACATATAAGGGTTATCTAAATATGCCAAGTTTTATACTCTTTATGCTACCTTTAAAACAAGTAAAGGACTTTGTGTAAAGTAAAGGAAGTAAAGCTTGAATTTAATACTTGGGGGTTAATACTAGTCAAAGTAGTGTAATCAAAGCATGCCTAAAGCATCTTTGCTAAACCACCTAGTTTAATCCTAGCTTGCTAAGCATTATACTTGCAAGTGTAAGCTTGCATTTCTAATGGTGGCTTGCCTTGGTTGGTGTAGTGGTTGAAGTTTTCTTCTTCTTCTTTGTAGAACTCCTCCTCCCCGTAGACTTGGTCGGTACTATCGTCTATAAATACATACAGAGTACACAATCACCAAACAAAACTTAACTAGTCTAGTTAGCATTCTAAGGCACATATTTGATGATCTATTATCATCACAAGCATCACAAGTTTTATTTACTAGTTTCATCCTTTTTATTTTAGAAAAGTAATTTCTACTCATTGAAAATTTAACTAAGATTTAATATTCACCACTTAAAATATGGGATCATGTGGAAACATGTCATCACCACATATTCTCACATGTGGGAATGTGATTTAAGGGTTGGATCATAATTACTTTGGTTAAAGTTTATTATTTAAAGTGACTAGAAATGCCTATATAGCATTATTTTGGTACTAGCCCGAAGTCACTACCGGTAAACCTTAATATTATTACATATTCAGATAGATATGATGAAATGTGATTTTTGAGAGTTGGAATCAACTCGAAATCTATCTTGGTTGATTTTATAAAAATGTTGCAATGTGCAAAAGCTTCTGTTTTATTATTTTTATTAGGAGAGATCTATAACTCTAATTGAATTAAATCCAATGGGCTTGGATAGGTCATTTCAAAACCTTTCAGGCAAAATTGGTTTCATGCAATTTGGATTTGTAAATTTCTCTGAATTGATTTTCAAACTTAGAGATAGAACTAAGTTTAAAATAAAAAGAAAAATCCTAATTCAAACTAACTGGGTCGCGCCGGAAACGCTAACGGGCCGGCCTAGTATCACTCCACAGCGCGGGGCTCAGCTGACAGGGGGTTCCACCAGTCAGCGGCTCATAACGCGCGAAGCGGTACGTGGCGATGTGGGACGTTGGATTAGAGGGGGGATCAACGGCTATGGATCGTCCTCGATGACGGACCTGTCGCCGACGAGCTCTAACCCTAGCGGCTCGGTGGGGGTGCATAGGGGCGTACTAGGGCTCCAGCGATGACAGTGAGGCGGGCAAATGGACTGGTGGTCGATGGCGAGCTCAGGGACGGTCGAGGCAGCTCCGAGGGTGGTCGCAATCAACGGTGCCCTTCTCCTCTAGAGGCAGCCTGCTCCGGTACAATTCTAGCGAGTTGTTGCCCCCCGTGATCCAGCTAGAGGTGTGGGATGATCAGTGAGGTGAGGGGAGTTGAGTGGTGTGCTGCAAATGGCTGGGGGTGCCCTCCTTTTATAGGCTCGACGGCGAGACCGAGAGGGATGGGCAGGCGACAGTGGTGACATGGCTATGGGCTACTAGTGGCATGGCTGCGAGCGGCGATCGACGCACGGTCTCCTGGCGGTGCTCTAGGACTTTAATGCGGGCTTAGGGGCGGTGGTATGCGGTCGGGCAGAGCTGGCGCTCTGAGCGGCAGAGGCGGCGGCTTCGACGACGAGCAGTGGCTGTGAGGCGTTGGACAGTGAATGGGGTGTCTGGCATGCTCCCTGGGTCGTGGCGACGCGGTGGGCGCGGGCTGCGGTCGAGCGGCGGCTTGTGCATGCGTGTCGGGCACGGCGCTCTAGCGCGGTGGCACTGGGCGCGGGGATTGATAGGTGGTCCACGGCTAGGCCTAGCTCGAGGAGGGGATAGTGGGCGGCAGTGAGGTGCTGGCTAGCTGCTAGACATGGAGAGAGACGGGGAGGCGGTCTACTGCGGCGGCGACCAAGTTGGCCAGCGAGGTGGGGCTCGGCTTGGCATGGCCATGCTGCTAGGAGGTAGGGGATGGGGTAGTTAGGTCCTGGTTAGATCATTAGGAGACAATGGGAGCAAAAGGGGGTCAAATGGGAGACAAGTTTAGCCAGAACACTATTCAAAATAGTGAATTTGGTTTTGTTTGAATTCTGCCTGCCAAGTGTTTGATAAAATGGCCGCAAGAAAATTCTTTTTGAATTTTGAAACGATTTTTGGTGGTTGTGATAGTACTAAGCTTGAGACTCTGTGGGTGCTTGGGTTTTGAAAATTGAGCTTGTTTGAGTGGTTTTTGAAATAGTGGGATCTTCCCATATGAAATAGATTCAATTTTAAACTACCATTTAAAATTAGTATTTGAATGTTTTTAGCAGATCACAAAGTGGGCCTTGGTACCTCATTATGTGTACTAGCAAGGGGTGTAAAGATCCACAATTTTTTCTGTTAAGTTTTGAGTACTAGGGATAGCCAAAGTAGGCATGATAGTTAATTTGGCCAAAATGACCATTCACTTCATTTATTCATTTTGAGTTGTTTTTATTTGGGAAAAGTTTGGGAATGATTTAGATGATGTTTATTTCACCTAAGAATCATTTTACAAGCAATGAATCACAGAACCATGGCAATTCAAATCAACTCCTAATCTAAATGCACATACATATGAATGCTTTCATATTTTTAATTGGAAAAGTTTTTGTTAACCCCAATTTTGATGATTTGGATCTTGATAAGCTTGGATTAAAGTTTTGGGATGTTACAATCTTGGATTCGACCTTGTTGGCCTTGGCCTCTGCCTCCAACACCCTAGACATGCCCTCAATCTCCATGGAATTTGCCTTGGCCTCAATTTCCATTAGCCTAGCCTTGGCGTTGGCCTCCTCCACTTCAATAGACCTCGTCTGGAGCTAGACAAAGGTATTGGCAATGGCCTATTTCTCTTTGTGCCACCTTTCTTCCCTCTCGGAGATGGCCTCTTCCTCTTCCCAAAGATTTGCCTCAAGGTCTCCTAGAAGGCCAAGGACCCAGCCTGGCGGGCGATATCATCCTTCATAGCCTTGTGGACTCCAGGACGGCGGTCACAAGCGGTAGTCCCGTCGCCTACAAGGTTGCAAATGTATCACCATTGTTGTCTTCTAGGTCGATGACACTGCCTATCGAAGAATTTCACTTGACCTTCTTCTTCACATCAAGTTCTTTCCAAAGGGATAGCTAAGCTCCCATTTTTCGGTTTCCTTGATCAACCCCCAACGATGGGTCAATGTTAAGGTCTTGTTTTCATTCACCTTCTTAAAGTGATCCATTGCTTTCATGTCCCACACATATGGATGCCAATAATGGCTCAATGCATATGCAACACATCGACAAAGAGAGGCAGAGGTTTTACCATCCCAACCAGCAACATGCCGCTTATTGGCCTTTTCGTCTCCGTATTGTACGTGCCTTGGAACTTGCTACACTCGGCATGGAAGGTGCCCCATTGCTTGGAGAGGGAGAGATCATTTTGATCCCTATAGAAGGCGTTTTTCCCGAACTTCCTATGCTCATGGAAGAACTTGCCCACCCTTTTCCAATAGGCAAAGCCCTTTTCCTCTGCATCACATAGTGCATCTTGTGAAATATCCATCCAAGCCTGGGATAGGATCTTGTCCTCGTCGGTGGTGTAGCTTGATGTTCGTTGGCTCAACTTCTTGTCGTCAGCAAGTGACGCTGCAAGTGTACCGGCCAATATCGCGGTCGTGACCCCCTCTCCCATGGAAGTGCCATTGTTTCCAAACAATGCATCATCCTCAATGTTGTAGGCATCTTGTTGAGTCTCTTGTTGGGTCTCTTGTTCGGTCTCTTTGTCCTCACCATAGTCGTCGCCACCCTCATTGATCATGTCGTGCATGATGTTCTCGCCATCATTGGCCACGAAATCCTACACACAAATTGGCCATGATAAAGTGGTGGGGTAGGCTACTGGTAATGTTAAATAAATGTCGTGACCATACCACGTTGTTGGCGAATGGCGGCTGGTCAGCCATTCCGTCGAACAGGTTGACAGGCGCCGGCATGTCCGCGACGGAGATGGCATGCCGCTTCTTCGACGCCTCTAGGGTTTTGTCCGTGGACGTGGGAGTGTGGTTGAGGTGGATGGCGAGCTCTTCCGACTTCGATGAGGCCATGCAGGGAGAGACAAACCGGGAGAGAGAGACCATGTTCCTCCCATAGCCGCCAAGTGATGGTGTGTGTAGTCCTGGCGTCCTAGACTAAACTAGTTGCCAGCCGTTCAGCATGGAAGTGACCGAGCTGGTAGAGGATGCACCGGCCATGGCCAGACCGGGAACAACGACGGTGCCACCGAAAGTGGTGGTCAGCGCCTCCTGCTTCATGAGGATGATGGCCTGCTTGGTGAATTTTGCTGCCATCTCGTCGGTGTTGGCCCTGGCCTGCGTGGCGACGATGTGCTCGTTCTCCTCCCGGTGCTGCACGTCGAGCTTGGCAGCGATGACTCGAGCTTTCACGGCTCTCCACCGACAATCACGTGTCTCCAAGAATGTATGCCTTTTATTTGTATTGTTTCAAATTCTGCAAGAATGTATGCCTTTTGTTTGTAATGTTCAAATTCTGCATCTAACTGATCACTGAACCGAAAGAACTGAGAAAACTGCCGACACTCTGAAATGACTAAATTTCTGGGACTTGTATATGCAACATTAGCAACTGAACCAAAAGAACATAGAATATAGTTGATAGTTTACAAAAGGACATAATCATTTGGTAGTCATTACATATATCCTAGACATAATCCTAAATCAAAAGGACATAACCCTAAACAAGAAGACCATAATCCTAGCAGTTAGTGCATCAACACTATCTAGTAGTTGCTACTACATGTGAAAAAGGAATAGGTATTGTAAGATGATGTTGGTGGCTTTTTCCCATTTCTTCCTCTGCTTGAAGATGCTCCCGGATGATCCTAAGAAGGACCGGCTTCAGATGCTGCAGCTCCTTTCCTAAGTGGTTGATGGCTCCAAAGTTAGCCAGCTTCCACCATGTTTAAACATTGTTTTTGGTTAAGCAATTGACAATAAACTCTCAATCCTTTCCACTAATAACTAATAATTGCAAAGATATGCAAAACCTTTCTTTGAATTGTGTTGTGAAGGAAATCAC
Source organism: Avena eriantha (assembly GCA_910589775.1). Lineage (NCBI taxonomy): Eukaryota > Viridiplantae > Streptophyta > Magnoliopsida > Poales > Poaceae > Avena > Avena eriantha. The sequence goes on from OU342745.1 coordinate 336,449,105, forward strand.
GGTTTTTAATGTGAAATCAGGAGTCATAATGAAGGTTTTTGGGGAAGTCTACACGGCCAAGCAATTGGGAAGCCATTAGCAAGCGTCACCATGCTTAACGACCACTGGTACGGGCAGAGCCCGCCCGTACCGTCCGCATGTACCAAGTGGCGTTGGCTTCATCTTGTCAAACCCTGCGACTTTCGTGAAGACGCCTATATATTTTGAGGCTCCAGCCTCTGGCCAGAGAGCCGCCATTCTAAGATTACATCACAACACCACCAAAGGAGATCCATGCCATTGTTCATCCATTGTTCATCACTTCCATCATCCATCCCCTCCACTAGCCATAGCCATTACTTTGTACTTAAGATCTCCTTGTGATTTGGCGACCATTGTAAGAATATTTGATTTCAAACTAAGTATTTGTATGATGTTTTATATATCCGATCTATTTGTTATGAGTGAGTAGTCCTCACGGGCTACGGGTTGGGGAGAAACCTCACAGCGATTATGTGCATCTAATTCATGGGAGTATTGTATTTTGTTTGCAATTGAGATTTGTATCTTTTGTTCTTTGTCTCTTGTTTCGATCTGTGGACTTGTAGGTACCCAAGATCCCATAGATCTATAAAGGCTTGAAGTGAGATACTTGGTTAGCGGCGATCTCTTAGGAACCCTAGTGACATAAACAGAAGTATGGTCTTTGCTTAGTGACCCATTCGGGATCACAACAACATCACCACTTAAGGATTTGCTCTGTGTTTTACACTTAATAATCGTTGTAGCCCATTGCTTCGGTGTGCACTCGGTTGGATTAAAAGACTATTGCTATGCCCGCTGCATGTAACACCCTTGAATCAGCCCTATGCAGATTTTAGCGATTCCCGCCAAACCCGCATAGAAACGATTCAAAGATGCCCACCAGGCACTTGCGTGCGGGGAAAACGAAGTAATATCATTACACATTAGTCCACGATGGAACCCACAGAACATTTATATACAACAACGACTCCATGAGCCAAGAATACCGATATACAATACAAAGATCCAAATCACCTTGAAAACAATACAACATCCGAGTACGGATAAGATGCAAATGGGGATAAGACCCCTGAAGAATAACCAATGGCATACATAACCCTGCTCAGGCCAAGCCAGAAGGGTAACCCTGCTAACGACATCGAACTTATACCTGTTAAACAAAAGGGGTGCCGACAAAGGGCAAAGTAAAAAGGGAACGGTCAGTACTGAGGCCAGTACACGGCGAGGCTAGAATTCGGCGGCTCTCGCCTACATAAGTATGGTGGACTGAAGTGGCAGCGCAGCATGCACTAAACAACCTATAGAGACTCGATGCAACTGTCGGCTATTAGAGAGGGATAAGAGAGACTTATTCGGGACCAACCTGATACTAACACCAATCATACCCATCCTTTCCCCCTCGAGATCAAACGAGGAAGTCAAACCAAGGAACTCACACAGTTGGCAGTTTTATTCATTCCATTATAGTTGCAGCACTTACTAGTCAAATATAGATAGCATGAGTCATCCTGATATCATAAGCAGTGGGCATTTTTAGTTAACCATTTCATTGTAGTTGCAATACTTACTAGTCAGATACAATTATCATGAGACATCCCAGCTCCAGCAGTTGTTGGCACTTTTATTTACTCATTCCGTTGTAGTAAAACTGTAGACATGTCAAAGTCAAATTTATAGCAGTACTTCAGTTATAGTTGTCTATGATCGAGATACTGTGCTCCAAGTCGTCAATAACCGTGGACACGGCTTTCAGAAAGATTTACCCAGCAGGGGTGCACAAATAGCAACACACACACGATCAACCTCGGGAAGAACCAAATAAAACGCATTGAGGCCTCTTGACAAAGCATACACATGATTCATAAATCATTTCAGGGGGCCACCCCACTAAGCTACCCGCAACGAAGTTGGCCGGCTCCGAGACGGACCTAGGGTTTGTGACAATGGATGTAAACGACTGGGAACCCGAAAGTGTGACTAGGCTTGTCGATACCACGAAAACATTCCACGTTCCAAAACAGTACATGTGATCCACGCACAATCGTAAATAAAGCAGTAAAGCATGGCATAAGTATAGGATAGTAATAAAGCCCTAAACTAGTTTGTGGGCCCAAGAAATAAAGTGTGAATCAAGCCCAGGCAAAGGGGGATTCATAGAGTCTCCGGTATGTGGATAGTGCGAATAGTCAAGGAACAGGTATCAAGTACTCGGGGCCTACGGGACACAAGTGAGCATGGAAGAACCAAATATTAGCTATTGCCCACCAGTGCATCTGCATTAGTTATATCTTTTCCCAGCATTTTAATATCAAGTTGTAATGAAAGTCATAATCATCTCCACCATTAAGCATGTGCCAACCTTCCAACAACGACACGAAGCAGCACCTGAGCAAGCAACTACGACTCGCAAGGCCGACTATCTATCAAACAACAGGCAATAGGATGTGTCCAAGGCAATATAGAGGCTACAAGGAATATAAATGGTACGGAAACTAAAGCATCGCAACACGGATAGCAATAGATCAACAGAAGGAAGTAAAGACTACAACTGCAAAATAGGTAGAAAGAGGGAGATTGCTCGCCAAGGAAACACTGTCGAAGGTTCATATCCGAAGAACTTGTCGATACTCACATCCACTAAATGGCCTAATCCGTGAAGAAGCAAAGCACTAAAAGAAACACCGGATACACTATTTAATACTACGGCAGAAGATCAGGCATGATGCATTTATGATGTATGACATGACAAAGATGCGATGCAACTAGGCAATATTAAGCGGAACCAGGGTCTCTATAATCAATTAAATGGTTCAAGTTATTTAAGATACCCGCAATTTAAATGTTATCTTAACAAGCCAAAACAAGGCATTGGTTCGCTACACAAATTTAAATGGAGCCAATATAAGACTAGAAAATCCTGCATATGGCCTCCATATTTAATTTGGGTGAATCATCCAAATACCCCAAACAACCACAATATGCATGCAAGTATGAACAATTTAATATGGAACAAATATTTATGTCATATTATAAAAATAAGGGTCTCAGAAAGGGGATCACATATCGCGGTTCGAAGATCTTGGGCTCTGAAGGTTCGACGAGGTCTTCGGATCCGCGTCCGTGAAGAAGACCTAGGCGTTCTGGATCGGTCTTTGAGGAAGATCTTGAGGTACCGCGTCACTAGGTCCGATGGGGTTCTCAGCGTTCCATAAAGACGGTCTTGGTGTTGGTTCCACCTTGACGATCTTGCTGTCCGTGTCCGGGGATCTTTGGCTCCCTATAGACGACCTTGAGGTTCCAGCTTGGTTGTCGGTGCCTTACTTGACTTTTGACGCAGGTGATCTTCGGATGGTACTCTGGTTGCCTTCCGGGTAACAGATCGAGGAGCCTCCCATAGTTATTGTACCACCACGATGCATACCAACGCACTACACATCGACCAGGAGTTCTGGAGTTGAAAGGTGAGCCTTGGTCATGGGTAGCAGCAGCAACATTGAACCAGATACCAACACACAGGACATCCGTGATGACCCTGCAAGAGGACACACACAGAGGAGCTTGCGGCCATCTCGAAGCATCGGTCGGAAACGGTGGTCGCAGACGATGGGCACGCATGTGGCCTCCTGGGGAAGAGCACAGCGGCGTGGGGTTGGAGGACGTCGCGAGGGCGGCGGCGCTCTAGGACGCGGGCAGGGGACGGGCGGATGGCAGAGGCGACAAGGGCGCCCTTGGCGGTGTCGGTGTAGAGGAGAGGTGGAGGCGGCCGGAGGAGTTCCGCAACGAGGGGCGGCCAAGGCCGACGATGCGAAGGGGAGCAGCGGCGAGAGAGAGAGAGGCGGTGACATGCTCAGCACGTCGATGAGGACGATGAAAAGGTGAGGTAGCACGGGTCTCGCTGGAGAGGTCGGGCGGAGGGAGCTTGCCAGTCGAGGATGGGTGCATAGGGTGAGGAGTATAAGAAGGCGTCGGTGGAGGCTCTCCAGGCAAGCTTGCTGCCGGCGGAACCGGATCGAAGCAGAGGATGTGGCTGCAAAGCAGGAAGAAGGGGAGGAAGACGGGGTGGGGATCACATGGGGATCGGGTCGAGCAGGGGTTGGTGGGATCGATCCCGTGGGGAGAGGATCATGTGGTGGGACCGGGGAGAGCGACGTGAGGATGGGGTGATTGGCTGCTTCGCTCGGTCTGGGTCGCATATACCACACTGTGTCTAGTGTGCCGTGTTAGCGGGGCTAGGTAGTGTGTCGGTGTGGTGCACCGCGCGTGCGTGCGACCGAGCACGGCTACAGGGGTGGTAGCTGGGCCCTGGCGGCGGTAGATGGGGTGGAGGGATGTGGGGGTGAGTGGTGGCTAGGTTTTAAGGTTAGGTATATTAGGGTTTTGTTTAGAGTAGGTTTTGGTCCGGTTTGGGTTTGGGTCGGGCCTGCCGGGGTAGTAGGTGGCCTGGTCTAAACGGCCGGGCTGCCTCCCCTAGACAAAACATTTTTATTTGTTTTATTTTTAACAGACGTTTGCAAATAGTTTTTAGAAAAACCAAAGATCCAAAAAGACACGGGTTTGGATTTGAGATAAAGACGGGAGGGTATTTAGAAAATCAAGATAGGATTTTAGAAAAATAGTTTTAGGCAAACAAAATATGAATGCGGACATAAAGATGCTCCAATGCAATGTGGCATGATGACATGAGCATGCAGTCATGATGATGCACAGAGTACTAAACAATTCAACCGATTTTCTGGTAGTGATTTTATCGGGGTGCTACACTGCATCACGGGGCTCTGGTATATTAGGATGTGTTGCCCACAAGATCTTATCTCCGTTCAAACATTACACACGACTATGCTTATTATTATCTTTTATCCCATATGATGTGCAACTACAGGTGGATCTTCAACCCTGACCTATCTCCATCCATTGATTCAACCCATTATAAAAGTAAACTAGATTGGTCCGGTAAACTAAGGTAAAACAAACAAACAAAGTCTTATAGACATGTCCTTTTTATTTCCTTTTAGCATTGCTTTCCAAGGTTCGATTAAACCTAGGTCTTCTAGGGAAAAAGCTACTATACTACATCCATGAATCCGGATCGAAGGTATCAATGGTTTAAACCTGGTAGCCGCTAGAGGTTTAGGTGCTGATGTAGCTTGAGAAGCTCTTGGTGCTGGAGGTTTAGGTGCTGCTGTAGGTTGAGAATATCTTGGTGCTAGAGGTTTAGGTGTTGTTGTAGCTTGAGAAGCTCTTGGTGCTGGAGGTTTAGGTGTTGCTGCACTACCTTCTGGTTGTTGCAATTGAACAGTTAAGAGAAAATTTTAGTGAAGAATTAAGTTGTGTACAACTAAGTGAACAATTAAGTTGTGTAGTGACATGTACCTGAGCTGAACCTTTTTTGTTGCTAGTCTTTGTAAGAAGTGATTTCTCTTATTTCATTTCTCTGGATTAGCACTGCACCCTAACTTGTTGTGTCCACGGTTGCCACAAACAAAACACTTCATTATGGTACCATGTTTGCTCATTTTCTTGCCCATTGGCTTCTTAGTTTCTTCTCTTTTTCTGTGATTCTTTTTAGGCCTGCCTGGCATTCTCACAAAACCAGGAGCTTGAGGCCTAGGTGAGCAGACACTGGCCACATCTCGTCACCTTCTACAGGCAGCAAGCAATGATAATATATTTTTTTGAACACCTCAACAGAGTAGCAAGGGTCCACATAATCATCTATTTCCTTCTTACACTTGTAGATTACACTGATTGCATGATGGCAAGGATGACCTACTAATTGGAAATAACCACATGAGCATGTTTTCTTGGCTAGATTAACTGTGTATTGCCTACCTCTTCCATTGATATTCTTTACTTCAAAACCATCTTCACCATTCCACAACACCTCCAGCCATTGTGTTCTTGCAATGAATTTCTTGAGCTTCTTAAAAATGGCAGGACATATTTTCCCTATCATCTTCTCACCTTTCTCCCTTTGTTCTTGTATCCTCACAAGTATCTTCTTCCTAATCTTCTCTAGCATGGAGATAACTGGATAAAATCTTGCATCAACTATTGCATGGTTGAAGGACTTACATAGGTTATTATCAACCGATTCACAATTTGCACCAACAGGTGAAAATTGCGGTGACCCAGCATACAACTTCATGATGTAGTACACTACAGTCATTGACACAACACCAATGAAACACCGTTCACTAGTATTACATCCCTCAGAGTGGTACAACAGAAACACAGCAGGTCCAAGACATGACTATAGATTACAACTCAACTCTTTACAAAAGATCCAGAGAACACTCTAGGTTAAAGAGGAAAAAAGAAATTTCTTACAAAGAAGAACCAGAAATAATAACTCAGAACTATCTGGCTAATAACACTAGTATCTACACTATCGGGCTTCCAAATGGTGCTATTGCATTGCTCTACAGAAGTAGGTTTTGTGTCTATAGAATCTATTCCCAGCTAATCTAGAATTTCGTCTTTACTTCAGTTGATGTATAGGTTGACTTCCTTGACTTCATTGAAGGACTTGAGCGGTCGATGATGGTTTCTTGAGCACCAAGTTGATGTTGATGATGTATCCCATGACTTAGAACCTAGCAAGGGTTAAGAAGGTACGGTTGAGTACGAGCGTACTCAGCAAGTTCACTAAAAAGGAGTGTATGATGCACTATCTCTACAGCCATAGACCAAAGGTCGTAGGCAATGCAGGTTTTCATAAATATTTCTTAAAAGGTTGCTTTTATTCTGAAAACTATGTCCAATAACCTTCACAGGTTGACCAGAACTTTCCTGGAGTTCCTTTCCTGTCGCGTTCCTAGCTCCTTCCCCGAACAGGGAGTAACATGTCACGGTTCTTACACGCTACAGAGGTGCGTTGCTTTACCCATGAGAGACCAAATCCTTGTTGCAGAACCGAGCAGCTTATTCCCGTCCACAATTCCTTGATGTGGGGCCCAGTAGATGATCCAAGCCAATCATTGCCCTTCTCCATGACCCTGCATGAAGACACGATCCCCCAAGCAGGTTTACCACGAGTACAGTCCGGGTAGCCTATCGAAGACTCTGTAAGCAGCTCTGCCTGGCAGCCACCATCAGCTATGGTGAACCTCCACCAAGATAGCTATGCACAGATAATCTATGCACCAATATCGCGGGGAACTAAAAGGTCCAACCCATGTGTTGGATTCTCCACGAGAAATCTGTAGCTTCATGATAAGGTCATTCGTCCATGCGAAAGGAAGAAGATCCAGCTGACTTCTCCGTCCCATTCTAGATCTCATGGTTAAAGCGTAATATATGTTGCTAGAATCACTGGCGACATTAGTTGATTAAGTCCTAGATATTATATTCCTTTACCACTGGAACTATATCAGTAGATTATTACCACTTGGTAAATAATCCATAATCATATTATTACGAAAATAGTATTTTATGACCTTTTTGAAATGCAGGTGATGACAACATTTGAGTTACATGCATTTGATAGAAAATAACCAAAGGACATGAGCAAGTGTGAACTTGCCTTTTGTGATTACAAGATTATGTACTCACGGTCTGTAATACAATAGAAGATCCAAAATCTGAAATTAGCATCATTGGTTCGGTAAGGACAAATGTTTAAAGAAGCAAGATGCAATTGTGCATAATTAATGTAATGCAATTTGGTAAACACGAATCCCCAGAATAATCGTATCTGATCTTGGGTTCGGAAACTCGGGATGGTCTTTTTAGAATGTGTTTCACTTTTATACCAGCTTCACTCTTGTGTTTCTTACTAAGGCTTGTGAGAGTGTGTGAAACAATATGTAAATACAGTAAGTAGCATACAATATTAAAGCACTCAAATGGGGCATGGTATCTAAAAGATTTCTTAAGCAAGATTATTAATCAATTAGAGCTTTTATAGAAATGCTTAAGGATTACTTTTAATGTTTCTTAAAAGAATAACTTTGGAGGAAAAGATTACTTTACAAAGTAAAATCATTTAAACTTAAAGCTAACACTTTAAGGTTTTCTTACTAGTTATGAGTATTAAATAAGAAAATAATTAGCATTTTTGAATAGCTATTCCACTAGTAAGTGGAGACTTTTATATTTTGAATAAGGCATCTTATTACAGGTGCTTCACTTCTTAACATCCATGAAGGTGGTGTATAAGTGTTGTTTCTTTTATGGGGTGGTGTTTTCTTAACTTTATAAGTGAATAGAATCCTTTGATAAACAATATACTATTGTTGTTGATTTTATAATTGATAAAATACTTTTAGGAAAATTAAGATACACTTAATTTTAAATGGTAGTTTTAGTATATACATCTTAAAATGGTTAGACCTATGTTAACTTCACTTAAACATCAATTGAACTTGTTATTTCCTTTTTTAGACTTTAAACAAATAATTCCAAAGGCAAAGTAAATATTTATGTATTTTTAATCCATTAAAATAACAAAAAATAGTTTCAATCAAGACTTATTAAAATTTTACCTTTATTTGATTGAAAATGTGCAATAATATATTTTTAATGTCTATACTTTATTTTTGTGATCATTTTGGTATATTATATGTATTTTTGTGAGTTTTGAATCACAAAATATGACTTTTATAAGTTTTATCATTTTATGAAGACTTAATCAATAATAATATTTAGTTAAGTGTCACAAAGATATATAAAATAAGTTTATAAATATATATTTTGTGTTCTTAAGAATTTCAATATCTTATACTTACTTTTAAGAATTTTTAATATTAGAATATGCTTTTTAAAAGATTTATCATTAATAGGTTACTTACTAATTAATAATTATTATTTTATTTAAGTTGGAAAATAAAGTATGAAAATAGGTTTATATTATAGAGTTTATTTTTCTAAACATTTTGATATTCAATATATATTTGTATGAATTATAAAACAAAAGATATTGAATTAATAAGATTTAATCATTTCTTGAATTATTAAAATAGAATAAATAAATGGCTTATTGCGTCATTGCTGACGTCAGCCAATTACTTAATTCTTTTTACACCGCACACAAACCTAGCCTCTAGTCACTGACGGGTGGGCCTATGGCCACGTCGGCAGGCCACCTCAACAAAGTGGGACCCGTCATGGTTTAACTGGGTCTGACTGCTCTAACGCGTTGATGACATCAGCGTGACGTCGCACTGGCGCCGACGATGTAGATCGACGACAGCCGCATCGCAGGGGATAACGCGGGACTGCAAAAATAAGTGGGTTTGAAGCAGGGCAGCAATGCGAGTCTGGTGGTGGTTGTGCCACCAATTTTAGGTAACCGGAGCTTGACCGACAGTGAGACCGAACGATAGTGGTGTCAGGTGAGCGATGGAAAAATGATTCACCGCAGAAAGAAGACGATTAAGAAGTTCCTGAGTATCAACAGCTCACTCGGATTGCGGTGAAGGGGTTGGCATAACCGGAGGAGGTCGGAGTCGATGGGAATCGCGGCGGCCAGACTTCGGGAAGAAGCGGTCATGGGCATTGATTGGAAGCTCCCTTTCGTAATTCCTTCCATAGGGGGTGCTCGAGGTGGACGCAGGTTGTGCTGGGGAGTCCCCTAATGGCGACGATGGTCGGCTCTGGTCGGTTAGGGTTTCGGCTCCTCTATGCATGAGCACCACAAAGCTAGAGAGAGAGGAAATGGGGATAAGGATGAGTGAAACATCGCGGTGGCGTTCTTATCTCCATCTCCACAAGATGATGATGGCAGCAGGCATCAGAGCACGATGAGAATCGATGGAGGCGGCGTCAGCCAGCGAGCTGCCTGTCTGCGTGAGGATGACGACGGGGTGATAGAGCCAACGAGGTATTGGGCTACTGTGGGCCGGGATGGGCTGTAGCAAAGTGAGCGGAGTGTGGCGGCTGGCGCACGTGTGCGGCAGATAGGTGGAGAAGTAAAGTGGGCCATTGGCCGGTTCTGCGGGTTTTCACTTTTTTATTACCTATACTAATTTATGTTTTAATATATCCTTTTCAATTTGAATTACCTCAAGGATTTAAATACCCAGAATTTTATGTAACACGTAAAATACTACAGAGATCCTAGAAACTAAGTGTTTCTTTTATTTTTCATTATTTTCAAACATTCAAGCTATTTAGGAAAGTATTTTTATTACTTGTAACAATTATCCCTTAGGGCTTTATTAACTACCTCTAATGAATCCATCAATGTAGCTACTTCTAACTCCATCCATTAACTCCTTTAAATCCATCTTGCAGCTACTTGTAAGGCTTGTAAGATTGCACTTCTCTCGCTATCACATGTGATATTAATCCTCTAGAATAGGTATGGTACTACACTCATAATACAAGTTGTTCTTGTATTAACTTGGTTAAACTACTATGCCTCTAACTACTCCATACAACTCATATTATATACTTCATCATACCCTAGCTTGACCACTCATGATCAAGCTAGATGATTGATGGCTCAGTGTTGATGTAGAGCTCGTTGGGGAACCCCAAGAGGAAGGTATGATGAGCACAGCAGCAAGTTTCACTCAGTTATGAAACCAAGGTTTAATCGAACCAGTAGGAGCAAGGAAACACCCAAAGGTGTTGCTAGCTAAGCCTTGGCAGGGCGCACTACCGGTGCTAGTAGCAACGTGGAGACCTGCACAACACAACCATAGAACTTTGTCCCCAACTTGCGATGAGGTTGTCAATCTCACCGGTTTTGCTGAAAACAAAGGATTAAACGTATCGAATGGAAGGAAGTAATAGTTTGTAGAAAGTAAACACAAAGCAGTAAACAGTTTGTAGATTGAATGTAAAAGAAAGGACCGGGGTCCATAGTTCACTAGAGGTGGCTCTCCTTAAGATAGATAACATGCTGGGTGAACAAATTACAGCGGGGCGATTGACAAACATCTATAAAGCAATACATGCATATACTAATAATCTTGACTCCTTTGGAACTTGATTGGGCATTACAACATTATACATAGATCGCCATCCAACTACATCTATGACTAATAATCCACCTTCAGGTTATCATCCGAACCCCCTCCAGTATTAAGTTGCAAGCAAAAGATTATTGCTTTACGAATTGCATGTAATGTAAACAATACGATTGTTCTATGAACAAATGATTGTTGTTTTCTCCCTAGTAGCAACAGCACATCTAGTACCTTAGAGATTTCTGTCACTTCCCCAGATTACCAGAGGCATGAACCCACTATCGAGCATAAATACTAACTCTTGGAGTTGCTAGCATCTACTTGGCCAAGATAGCTACTAACAACGGAAAGCATGCAAGATCACAAATAACAAAGACATGATAGAATCAATAATCAATCTGAAATAGCATCTCAATATCCATCGGATCCCCGCAAACACCATGCAGAATTACAAATAGATGATCTTGATCATGAACGGAGCTCACAAGATCTAGGCATGAAAGCTCAAAGGAGGAGAACCAGCCATCTAGCTACTACATGGACCCGTAGTCCAGAGATGAACTACTCACGCATCACACCGGAGGCTTGCATGATGATGAAGAAGGCCTCCAGGGTGAACTCCCCTCTCCGGCAGGGTGCCGGGAAGAGCTTCAGATCCCTCCCGATCTAGGGACAGAGACGACAGCGGCTACAGACTCTTTCGTGGATTTTTGATCGGGTACTTAGGGTTTTCGTCCTGAGGGCAATATATAGGCGGAAGGAGAGGCCGAGGGGGTGCCGGGAGCGGCCACACCACCCCCTGGCGTGGGCCAGGCCTGGCCGCGCGGCCATGTGGTGTGGTGGCCCCCTGGCCCCTCTCCGTCTCGTATTCTGGCACTTGATGACATCCGGAAAAATAGGCACTTTGGCTTTTGTCCCGTCCAATTCCGAGAATATTCATTTTCTGACTTTCCTGGAACCAAAAACAGCAGAAAACAGGCAGCTGGCACTATGGCTCTTGTTAATAGGTTAGTCCAAGAAATCATATGAAAAGTACTCCAAAGTGTTGACAAAACACAAGAAAGTAGATAAAACCAAGCATGGAACATCAAAAATTATAGATACATTTGCAATGTATCAATGATTCAGCTTACTAGGCTTGCCTAATTTGGTATTCTCGAAACACTTCTTCATCATCTAGTCATATATTCTCAGGTGACTTGAGAGTAATGACCACCAACCTTTGATCATACAAAGCTTAGGCTTCTAATTGTCTGATCAAGATTTATCATTAACTAAGTAGTAGACTTGTACTAGTCTCTCTATAAGGCTTATCTTGTTAAGGAAACTTACTCCATATTTATATCTACTTGACTTAACAAGATTATTATTTGGTACTCTACTATTACTAGATTTCTTATAACTCCGTAAGTACTCACTTAACTCTTAGGTTTAGATACTTCTACTAGTGAACTCATGAGTGAGTTATCTCCTCCAACATCAGATGGTTTGATCTCCACTAAGGATCTCATTCCATTGATGATGGAACACTCTACCATAACTAGTTCCTCCTTCTTATTAAGTTTACTTAAGGTCTTTGTAAGGTCAATATAATAGGCCAAAGCTAAGATTCAATAATTTCTAGGTCAGGAATTGATCACTCAACATTGATGATCAAATTGACACTAGGACTTGGTTAAATAGGAATGTCACCTATTAACATGGTATTAAGGATATGAGATGAATGGTCTTGGCTCAACTTACTTTCTACTCTATTTGTGATAAGAGTTAGTGTTTAGGAACTACCATGATACCCATGGTAGGAATAACTATGGCAACATATATGCCAAGGTTTAGTTATTTAATTTCTTTACTTGAGTTATATACTTAATTGGGTATTCAAGGTTTGTTGTAGATAATTCCTGAATATAATCTTTGGAAGATTAAGTATACACCCTTGAGTTATTGTATGGAATACCATGTCATGATCTCTAGAAGATCAAGTACTCCTTATTGATTAGTGTGTTAGGGGTTTAGCTCTTTAACATTTGATCTACCCATAGATCAAATTGTACTACCCAAAAATAGGATTTTAGCAAAGGTCATATTGAAACTTATCGCAATCAACTTGATGATCTACTTCAGTTCCACCAAGTTAAGAGAAGCTTCAATCACTTTGAAAAGTTTTAATCAAAAGTGCGAAAATTATCCAGATTTTCTATGCATGAATGCAATGCACACACCTGATCTTGGCTTATTTCTAAGCTCTAATGTTGGGATGTTACAGTCTCTCCCCCTTAAAATCAAGTTCGTCCCCAAAGTTCGTACTCTCTTACATTTGGGAATGAGGAGTTGACTTGTATTGATCACAGCATTTCTCAAATTCCATTGTGATCACAAATGGGGATAATTGAGGTATCCCATATCCAAATCTTTTTCCTTGAATCCTCTTCATTCTTACTAGAATCCACTTGTCGTTACCAATTTACCACCTAGTTCCTTATACTATAATACCTTTGGGTTATGTCCTTATAGTCCTATTTAGAATTGGTTATGGACACATTTTGTCCATTCCAATCCGGTTTTCCTATTACACTACACCAGTCTCTTTTGGAATACTCTCTTTACTCTTAAGGACAAATTACGAGTTGTTTCCTTTAGACTAGTCCACTAGAGTTAATCAATTTTATCTCCTTCGATCATGAATCCGGACATAGTCTTGGAAATACTTTATAATGATGACTTCTTATAACCTTATGAGAATAAGGCTTAACCTCATCATATCCTAGTAAATCTTCTCTAGCCTTTACTTAGAAATTCAGATAACAACACTTCAATGTTTATTGTTTACTCTCCCCCTTGGGGTTTCCTAATGGCCTTTAAGCTACACGTATAGTACTCATTGACTCTATGGTTAAGATATTGGTCTATGTCTAGCTTACACTTTACCTCTATAAAGTCTTATGAAAGAATTTGTGGTATACCCACACATCTATGGATCTCCAAAATTAATCTTCCAATGTTACTTGTCTTACTTTTATCTTCTTAGACATTGTTTCCCATTGATAAACCTGATTTCATGAAACATCTCGAAAGTTGTTCGTTTAAACTTTATACTTCTTTATGTCTTTCTTAACTTAGGCCAAGTTTTATGCTCTTTAAATCATACAAAGATGACCTAATTAGCTAAACCGCTAGGATACCAGCTATGCATACTAGTTGCGGATCCTCTTTGGTGTATGGATGACCCTATAGGTTCTGGACATACTACTGGCATTGTCTCTGAGTTGTCAGAGCTTGAATACCACTTTTGTTCCAAAACTTCTTCTTTGTACGCTTCCAAGTTACTTCCATGAATTTGGTACAAATACTTCATTAGCTTCTTGGCAACATCACCCACTTTTAGTGAACTTAATTCATCCTTTAATGTTGCTCCACACCCTTTTCAACACTAATATTCCTTCTTATTGCCAGCTCCTAGTGAGTTGGGATTGATCCATCCTTCAAAATAGTGTTGATACTCCTTATATTTGGCTTCATTCTTCCTGCAAGTCTTCATCTTGATCTTCGGAACTCTTCACTCCCTTACACGAATTCTCTTTTCTATATAGGTCTATAACATCAAGTAAAAACTTGCTGATGCAACAAGCATTTGCACATCAAGTCAAACTTCATGCACAAATCTAGTCAATCAAGAAGATCCAAGAAAAACCAAGAAATCCAAATGTGGTACATATAACACACATTATTCTAAGCCCATAATATAGTAGTTGAGTAAAACATCTCTAGAATTCAGGCTTAGTGTGTAGTATATGACACCTCCTAATATAGGTTTACGTCGTGATACTTAGCACTTGGTGGTTAACTATTCTTTTTCTCAACATTTACCCAAACTTCCCAATTGCAATTGGATGATTTTGAGCAAAGTGGTCTCACTTTGGTTCTGACTAACCTCTTACCTTTCTTTTGGGGCTACTAAAGACTACCAACTTTTTAGTAGACCATAAATTATCCTCACAAGATCTCTCAAAACTACCAAAAAAATGTAGTTACTACCTTATTCCAAAAATTATCGTAATATTATGACACCTATTGTTGGGGGGATACCCCCGGGTAGGGTAACACCGGGGTATAAAGGCCGAGTTAGCCGAGGTATGGCGAGGTCAAAGCGAAAGCTGGCCAGGTCACCTCAAGGCAGGCCGACTTACGGAGTAACCCAAGCCGGAGGATGTCCACCTGACTATGTCCCGGCCGACATATATCGTAAGCCGGCGGGCTATTTGTAATTTTTATACAGGTACCAACAGGTCCTGATCATACCAGGCTTGCAAGAGAAGGAAGGTATCTCGCTGGTCAAAAGGTGACCTCTGTGCGCAGGAGAGTGAGCGAAGCAAACAGAGGGAGGGACCAGCGAGGCGTGGCCGACAAAAGTGACGAACCCTATGTCGGCTGACGCTGGCGCCACAGAGGCTTACGTAGCCTCTGCATGGCTTACGATGGCAAAAGTTGACCCGATCGGTTTGCTATTTTGGGAAGAGGCATATTCCTAGGAATATGCCTCCACGTATGCCCTAATGGGAACCCTAGCCTCCCTATATAAGAAGAGCTAGGGCCTCTGTAGTGGAGGCTGGCTGGTTGGCAAGTGAGTAGTTGGTTCCTAGGGTGAAAGTAGTGGTGAGAGTAAGAGAGCTTCTTCTTCCTCCTCTCCCCAATACAGCTCAAGGAGCGTCTGTAACCCTAGTGAACTTGGGGAATACAAAGCATTTGTGTGTGGAATCACCACACTATCCCTCCCTGGATTCCTCTAGTGCATATTGGCCCCACCTTTAGCCTATCCATGGCATCTTCCGTGACACCACCACGATAGTTGGCGCCCACCGTGGGGCTAGCGGCGCTATCAGGAGAGAAGATCCGGACATGAAGCATCATCGGCAACAGCAAGCGCATCGTCTCTGGGCTCGTTCGGCGCTTTGGAGTGCTGGACTACGTCAGTCACAATGCTGGTTGCTTCGGCAAGCGACCTCCACCGCGCAATGGGCTCTTCGTCAAGCTTGGCGCCCACAGGATCTATGTCGGCGTGGATGTGTCTTGCGTTCACCCGCGGCACGTCGTCGAGGGAGGCGAGCCACCCCTTAGTGCGGCTCACGGTGCGCGTATCGCTCGCTCCCCTGACCGTGCTGAGGTGATGATGACAGCGCCTGACGTTGGCGCGAGCAAGGACCCGACACCAGATCCGGATGTAACACCCAAGGCACCGAGGAAAAGTAGAGGTCCTCCACTAGAGAGGCCAGAAAACGTGCTGCAGCAGGCGATAAATAGCTTGGCAAGCCCCATAGCACATGTGGTAGATCCGGCTCAGGCACAGGCCGAGTTAGAGGAAACTAGGCAGAAAATACTAGAGGGTGCGAAAAAGATAGCCATGGCTCAGCAGTCGTTGAACATGATGATGCGTGAGTATGCAAGAGCAAATAAGGTAGATGTTGTAAAAGTAGGGAGAAACCTCATCAGTGAAATGAACAAAGAGGGTGAGACTAGAGTTGAGGAATCAGAGAACCTGTTGTCCGTGGGTCTGCCGAAGTACAACACCCCGGCAAAGAACCTTAGAGAAGCAGATGTAGCTGCATCCGAGTTAGAGGGTTTGACAGGTGAAGCCCGGCAAAGACAACAGGAGAGGGTCAACGAGTTAGTTCGGATTGCTAACAGACAGAATGAAGAATTGCTCAGGGCTAACCCGGCAAGAGCTGGGGCTTCCAAGGTCGTTTACTCGGCAGTGGGTAACCCGGAGAAATCTGCTGGAGCTGCATCATCCCCTCATGATGGCCCAAGAAGAGAAGAGGTGGTAACCTCGGCAAGGAGAAACAAACAGATAGTCCCATATGACCAGGCAAGGGCAGGGAAAGGAAAAGCAATACAGGGAAATGAGGATCGACAAAGTGTCAGCCAAGGTGAAGCTGGCCGAGGTAACCATGACCAAGGTAATGCCGGTCAGAGAAACGCTGGAAACGGCAATGCCGGACAGCGTAACTCGATGGGTGCTAGGCAAAACCCACCTCGGCAACAGTAGCAGCGGAGTATACATCGGCAAGAGCAGAATGTCAGCCAAGGTATGCGGCAAAATTGTGCTCGACAAGAGCAAGACAGATACAACGACGGTGATTCGGAAATGGTGAATGCAGGATACCATAGGCCGGACCATCATGTGATAGGATCAAGGTTGGGAAGCAGGAACTTGCTGCGTGATGATGCTAGGTGGAAGCTGGATCGGCTCTATAGGTCGGAGCTAATTGAGGGGCAAGGTCCTCCGGGTCCAGCATGCTTTGGGCCTCGGATCATGAAAGAGCCTCTGGTACCTAACTTCCAGCTACCTAGAGGCACGAAAATGTATGACGACAGCACCAAGCCGGAGGATTGGTTAATCAACTATGCCACGGCGGTAAAGATTCTGACAGGAAACTTGAGATGGGCAGTGACATACGTACCTTAGATGCTGGAAGGGCCAGCGAGGGTATGGTTAAACAATTTACCACCCGGTAGTATCAACTGCTGGCTCGATTTTGAGGAAATGTTCATCAGTAACTTCTCAAGTACGTATCAGAGGCCAAATAGGCCATAGACCTTAGCAATATGCAAACACAGACCAAATGAAACAGACAAGGAGTTTCTAACTTGCTGGTGCAACGTGAGAAACTCATGTGAGGGCATGATTGAGTCTCAGGCCATAGCTTGATTTGCACAAGGCTGTAGATATGCAAGCATGTTGTGGCAAAGATTACAAAGGGATATGCCAACTACACTGGCAGAGACAATCCAGATTGCTGATTCGTATGCTTTGGGTGATCCAACTCAACCCCGCCTAGTGTCTAACGAGTAAAATGAACAGAACTACCAGCGAGATGGAGCCGGATCATACCGGCGAAGTGATTACCGGGGTAAGAGAAGAGATGATAGACCGGATTACAGGTACAGCTCACAACAAGTTGCTGCTGTGAATCAAGATCAACCTGAAACAGGGAGTAATCAGCGTCAGAAAACTGGAGGGCAACAGTGGACTCCGAGAAATGATGGCAAGAAAACTTTGACGCCTGAGCAAAAGAGACAGTGGCAAGAAAAGAAAGACCGGCCGAGGTATACATATGAGGCAATGCTGGATCAGCCGTGCAAATTTCACACGCCAAATCCGAGTAAACCAGCGGGCCATACAACCCGAGAGTGTGAGTGGATGAGGAAGATAGAACAAAGTGGTTCGAGGAATGCTCAGGCACCTCGGAACGATCAACCTCGGCTGGAGTTACCTAGGCAGCAACTGCTCTCCGGAGCAAATATGCAACAGTTAATGTTGCCACCACCTCCGCCGAGGTATGAGAATCATGAGAGAAGGGATGCAGTGCATCAGGTAGAAAACCAACATCAGCCAGATCAGAGGTATCCTGGCAATGAGGGGAGAAATGAATACAGAGAGCATCACCAAAGTTACTGTGTATTTACCACGGAGGAAACAGATAGAAAGAGCTTGCAACGCCGGCATATGGAAGTGAATGCGGTTATGCCAGCAGTAATGAGGTATATGCCTTGGTCTGATCAGGAAATTACCTAGAGTATCAAGGACCATCCCAAGCTCATGCCAAGTCCTGGTTCGTATGCGTTAGTGCTGGACCCAACGTTCATCAGGCCAAACATCAATGTGAGGTTCTCTAAGGTGCTGATTGACAATGGCAGCAGCATCAATATCATGTACGTGGATACAATGCGCAAGTTGGGTATCTCGGAGAACATGCTCCAAGCTACGAGGACAACTTTCCATGGCATTGTGCCTGGTTCTTCTGTGAACCCATTGGCAAAGTCTGGGTTGATGTGTTATTCGGCACAAGGGACAACTGCCGAACTGAGAATTTGGAGTTTGAGGTTGTGAACTTAGAAAGCGCATATCACGCGTTACTCGGTAGGCCAGCCCTGAACAAATTCATGGCAAGTACTCACATCAGTTACCTGAAGATGAAATTGCCTGGGCCAAATGGAGTAAGTACCATAGCTGGGGATTTCCGACGTTCCATTGAATGTGCTTCAGCCGGGTCTAACCTGGCCGAGTCGCTCGTGATTGCGCAAGAGAAAAGAAAGATCCAGGAAGTAGCGGCATTGGCTCAATCCGCGCATCAGTATATGCCGGCGCTGAGCAACCCGCATGGAAGTGTCTCATTTCAAGCAACAAAGGATACAAAGAAAGTACCAGTTGATGATCTGTTCCCCGGAGCGCACTATAACAATTGGTGCCGGGTTAACTGATAAATAGGAAAGCGAGCTCGTCAACTTCCTCCGTGAGAATCGGGATATCTTTGCT
The DNA here is from genome assembly GCA_910589775.1 of Avena eriantha. Classification (NCBI taxonomy): domain Eukaryota; kingdom Viridiplantae; phylum Streptophyta; class Magnoliopsida; order Poales; family Poaceae; genus Avena; species Avena eriantha. The sequence goes on from OU342745.1 coordinate 336,468,356, forward strand.
TGGTCCACACAGGACTTGCAGGGTGTGCCGAGGGAGTTGGCCGAGCACTCTTTAAATGTGAGACCCGGAGCAAAGCCGGTGAAGCAACCTCTTCGCCGCTTCGCCGAAGATAGGAGAAAAGTCATTGGAGATGAGATAGCTTGGCTCCTTGCAGCTGGGTTCATCATGGAAGTGCTTTACCCGGATTGGCTATCTAATCCGGTGCTGGTGGAAAAGAAGAAAGATGATCCGAACGTGGCAATGGTTTGGTGTATGTGCATCGATTACACGAACCTGAATAAGGCGTGCCCAAAAGATCCATTCCCACTGCCAAGGATAGATCAGGTCATAGATTCTACTGCTGGGTGTGATTTACTGTTGTTCATAGACACATATTCTGGTTTCCACCAGATACCTCTAAATCCGAATGATCAAATAAAGACCGCATTTATTACCCCGTACGGGGCTTATTGCTATCGCACCATGCCTTTTGGTTTACGTAATGCAGGGGCAACGTACCAAAGATGTATGCAAAAATGCTTACACGATCAAATTGGTCAAAACGTGCAAGTGTATGTTGACGATGTGGTTATAAAAACAAAGGAAAGCAAAACGCTCCTTGATGATATCAGGCAAACATTCGCGAACCTAAGGAGGTTCCGAATGAAGCTTAACCCGGAGAAGTGTACCTTCGGTGTCCCGGCTGGAAAGTTACTCGGATGTCTTGTCTCCAGCCGAGATATCAAAGCTAACCCAACTAAAATCCGAGCCATAGAACGAATGGAATTGCCGAATTGTCTTAACAATGTGTAGAAGTTCACTGGTTGCCTGGCTCCTTAAGTCGGTTTATATGTCGGTTGGGAGAAAAGGCACTGCCTCTCTATCAACTAATGAAAAAGTCGGACAAATTCGTATGGACGCCACAGACCAATGAAGCTTTCATCTAGTTAAAGAAAATGTTAGCCACTGCACCAATGTTAGCCTCTCCACTATCAAAAGAGCCAATGTTGCTCTACATAGCCACAACCAACCGAGTTGTAAGTGCAGTAGTAGTGGTAGAGCGCGACAAAGAGGGTAAGTCATGCAAAGGCCGGTCTACTACCTGAGCGAGGTATTATCAGCGTCAAAACAAAATTATCCTCACTATCAGAAGATGGCATATGGTGTATATATGGCAACAAAGAAGCTAAAGCACTATTTTGAAGAGCACACCATCAAAGTGATATGTGAAGCCCCGATTTCTAAGATAATGAGCAACAAGGATGCAAGCGGCCGGATCACAAAATGGGCAATTGAGCTCGCCCCGTATGCTCCACAATACGACAGGAGAGTGAAGGGTAACGGGTAGGCTACACTAGCGCAAAATCAAAAATTTCTACCGCGTCAACCAGGAATACTATTGTCATAGATCACGGGATTACCGCTAGACGCGCAGGTGCGGAACTCGATGAAGCACGTTGCGGCAGTGTAGATGTTCTACGTCTCCTCCTCGTCCTCGTCCCACGAGCAGCTCCCCTTTGCGCGGCTCATCCAAGTGCTACAGATGCAGCACCTCCGAGGTATCCACACGTCCGGAGTGGAAGTCGTCACACGCCAGACTGCTAGGTCTGCGCGTGCAACACAGGCGGAAGAGGAGTGGCGGCTGGGTGGAATGCTCTCTCCTTTTCAGCTCGCCTCACTCCCTCTTATATAGGCATCCCTGGTGGGCTTCTACATTAGCAGCCCATTAGCAGCCTAAGCCTGGTCTAATTCGGATCCAATCCTCATTAGGCTTCCAGCCCCTAAAGTGTGTGACCCTATAGGTTCATACACGTATAGACATGACGCGAGTACACTTACTCCGTCAATAGTTGGTAGCGGCCTCTAGCAAGACGTGCCAACTCCTAAACGCATATAAAGATCATTCGGACGAACCATCACAAGGTTGAGTACATGTCTTTCCCTTTGCCTCACGATATTTGGTCTAGCTCTAAGCTGACCTCTCTTTCTCGATACTGTGATTCAGAATCCCTTTACTAGGTTAACTCTTAACCATATGTAGCACGGCCATGCATTTCTGGATCCGATCACTCGAGGGGCCCAGAGATATCTCTCTCAAGTAGAGAGGGGCAAATCCCATCTTGATTGACCGATGCCTTGCAGCATGTATCAGGACAAACCCGAAAGCTACCTTTATAACTACCCAGTTACGGAGTAGTGTTTGATAGCCCCAAAGTAGGTCGATCCACATCTCAAGTACATGCGACAATCTCAGGTCTAAGGACAAAACGTACACGATGTGTAGAGAGAGCTGCAAGTATTATTGCTAGTCTCATGTTGGGTCAGTCCAACCCCATGTTCATAACATGTGTCCACATCATTGGTTTGACATCTCCATGTCAATGACTTGCGAAACATAGTCATTAACCAATCGATGTGCTAGTCTAATATTCACGTGTGTCCTCGCATGAACTCTGACTAGGGACAATTATTAGATAACCATACAAGTAAAGAGTTTCACAAACAATTCACATAATTGCCAATCAATACAAGTTGCCTGGTATATGGATATTCAAGGAACATTATAATAACTCATGGATACACATGAAATACAATCATCTCTATGATTGCCTCTAGGGCATATTTCCTTCAGTCTCCCACTTGCACTAGAGTCAATCTAGACAGTATCTAATACCTATTGCTCTTGTGTGCGCTTCATGCGCAGGCTGCGGGAGTGGCTTAGTCAAGGGATCAGCAACATTTGAGTCCGTATGTATTTTGCATAACATGACACTACCTTCATCAATGAACTCACGAATCAGATGGTAGCGCATGCGAATATGTTTGTTCTTCTGGTGCTGTCTAGGTTCTTTGGCTTGTGCAATAGCACCATTGTTGTCACAATAAACGTCCAAGGGATTGGACGAGCCCTGAACCACACCAAGAGCGATCAGGAAATTCCTAATCCAAACAGCTTCCTTTGCAGCCTCCGAGGCAGCAATATATTCAGCTTCTGTTGAAGAGGAGGCCACTGTATCTTGCTTGGAACTTTTCCAGCTCACAGCACCACCATTCATGACAAACACATAACCTGATTGCGATTTCGAGTCGTCTGAGTCATTAAGGTAACTCGCATCTGTGTAACCCTTTACACTGAGTTCAACCTCACCTCCATAAACTAGGAACATATCCTTAGTCCTTCTCAAGTACTTAAGGATATTCTTTACCGCTGTCCAGTGAATCTCACCTGGATCAGCCTGGTATCTGCTCGTAACACTTAGAGCATAGGAAACATCTGGGCGAGTACATGTCATTGCATACATGATGGATCCAATAGCCGAAGCATATGGAACCCTACTCATGCGTTCTCGCTCATCAGTGGTCGAAGGACACTGAGTCTTGCTGAGTTTAATGCCGTGAGACATGGGCAAGAACCCCTTCTTAGCCTCTTCCATGCTGAACCGTTTCAACACTTTGTCAATGTACGTACTCTGGCTTAATCCAATTAGCCTCCTTGATCTATCTCTATAGATCTTGATACCCAGAATATATGCCGCTTCTCCCAAGTCCTTCATAGAAAAACTATTTTTCAATGAGGTCTTAACAGACTCGAGCATAGGAATGTCATTTCCAATCAATAATATGTCATCCACATATAAGATTAGAAACACAAGTGATTTCCCATTTTCTTTCTTATACACACAAGGTTCTTGTTCGTTTTTGGTGAAGCCAAACTCCTTTACAACTTCATCAAATCGAATGTTCCAACTCCGAGATGCTTGCTTCAGCCCATAAATAGACTTTTGAAGTTTGCATACCTTTCCAGCATTGTTTGGATCGACAAAACCTTCGGGCTGCATCATATACACGTCCTCAGAAAGGATTCCATTTAAGAAAGCCGTCTTGACGTCCATCTGCCATATCTCATAATCGAAATGTGCAGCAATGGCTAGAATGATCCGTATAGATTTAAGCATCGCTACGGGCGAGAAAGTCTCGTCGTAGTCAACTCCTTGAACTTGTCGAAAACCTTTTGCAACAAGTCGAGCTTTATGGATGTGAACATTTCCATCCATATCAATCTTCTTCTTATAGATCCACTTGCACTCGATGGCTTTAAAACCATCAGGCAGGTCAACCAAGTTCCAAACTTGATTGTCTCCCATGGACTCTATCTCGGATCTCATGGCAATCAGCCATTTCTCAGAGTCTGGGTCCACCATCGCTTCTGCATAGGTCGCAGGCTCATCATTGTCTAACAATAATAACTCTCGCGCTTCGCGGAGCCTCGCCGACCTTCGTGGTTGTGGTGCTTCTATTGCCACGGGTTCCTCAACTTGTTCTGCTACAATAGCATCACTCGTAGAAGCATCCCCGACTGGCTCATCTTGAACTTCTTCAAGTCGCACCGACCTTCCACTCGTTCCCTTTGTGAGAAACTCTTTCTCTAGGAAAACACCGCTACGAGCGACAAACACTTTGCCCTCTTCTCGGTTGTAGAAGTAATAACCTAAGGTTTCCCTTGGGTATCCCACAAAAATGCACTTATCCGATTTGGGTGTTAGCTTGTCCGACTGAAGTCGCTTGACAAATGCATCACAACCCCAAATCTTTAGAAAAGACAAACTGGGATTCTTTCCAGTCCACATCTCATATGGTGTCTTAACTACGGATTTAGATGGTACCCTATTTAGTGTGAAAGCTGCTGTTTCTAGCGCGTAACCCCAAAATGATAATGGTAAATCCGACTGGCTCATCATCGATCGAACCATGTCCAACAAAGTTCGATTACGCCGTTCAGAGACCCCGTTTCTTTGAGGCGTTCCGGGCGGCGTGAGCTGTGGAACAATTCCGCAACTCTTAAGATGATTGCTAAACTCGTGACTCAAATATTCGCCTCCGCGATCAGATCGCAAGGCCTTTATTTTCTTGCCACGTTGATTCTCTACCTCATTTTGAAACTCTTTGAACTTTTCAAAAGTTTCAGACTTATGCTTCATCAAGTAGACATAGCCATATCTACTGAAATCATCAGTGAAAGTAATGAAGTAGTGATATCCTCCTCTGGCTGTCGTGCTCATTGGTCCACATACATCAGTATGTATGAGTTCCAACAAGTCTGTCGCTCTCTCGGGAAACCCCGTAAAAGGCGTCTTGGTCATCTTTCCAAGTAAACAAGCTTGACATGTCTCGTATGATTCAAAATCAAACGAAGTTAGAAGACCATCACCATGGAGCTTCTTCATGCGCTTTTCACTTATATGCCCCAAACGACAATGCCATAGATAGGTAGGACTCAAATCATTTGGCCGAAGCCTTTTAGCACTAACATTGTAAACACATGCATTATCAAGATTTAAAATAAATAACCCATTCACAATGGGAGCATCAGCCACAAACATAGCATTCTTAGAGATTACACAACCATTGTTTGTACTCGCGAATGAATAACCATCCCTCATCAAACATGAAGGTGATAAAATGTTTCGACCCATACTAGGAATGTAATAACAATTATTCAACTCCATGATAAATCCTGACGGAAGGTGAAGTTGCATGACGCCGACGAACAATGCAGCAACCCTTGCTTTATTTCCGACGCGAAAATCCACTTCGCCTTTTTGCACTTCTCTAGTCCTTATTAGCCCCTGCATCGAATTGCAAATATGAGCAACCGATCCGGTATCAAATACCCAAGAGTTAACATAAGAATCTGCGAGAAAAATGTCCACAACATTTACAACAAGTGTACCTGAGTGGGAAGTACTCTTACTTCCACTTTTCTTCAAAGAAGCCTGGTACTTGCTGCAGTTCCTCTTCCAGTGGCCATATTCGTGACAAAAGAAACACTCAGTGTCTCCTGCAGGACCAGCCTTTTGCTTGGGTGCAGGGTTTGGCTTAGGGATCGTATCCTTAGCCTTGCCCTTCTTCTTCTGCCAAGAAGTGCCCTTTTTCTTGAAGCTAGGCTTGTTCTGCACAGCCATCACATGGCTATGCCCTGCACACTTCTTAATGTCACATTCTGCTGTTTTCAGCATCCCACATAATTCATTAAGGCCCCTCTCCACCCCATGCATATGGTAGTTCGAAATGAAATGCCCATAGCTAGATGGAAGAGATGCCAAAATGAAGTCAGTGGCCAACTCTTGGCCTAATGGAAAACCAAGCTTTTCCAAAGTCTGACTGTAACCAACCATTTTGATCACATGGGGGCCTACAGCTGCTCCCTCTGCCAGCTTGCATTCCACAAAGGACTTAGCGACATTGTACCTCTCAGTCCTAGCCTGAGTCTGGAACATGTCCTTAAGCGCAACGATCATATCGTACGCTTCCTGATCCTCAAACTGTTTTTGAAGATCAGGTTCCATGCATGCAAGCATAAGACAACTGACCTCAAGAGATTCATCACATGCTTTCTTGTAGGCATTCTTAAGGGTAGCAGTTGCATTATCAGCAGGTTCATCCGGGATTGGGGTATCCAGAACAGTTTCCTTTTTCTCAGCCCTGAGAACAATTCTCAGGTTACGGACCCAGTCCGAATAGTTTGTTCCATTTAGTTTATCCTTTTCAAGAATCGAACGCAAAGCAAAAGGTGATGAATTGTTCGGTGCCATTGATCTACAACAAAAAAAATATGCAAAATACTAAGCCATGTAACCATGAAAGAGTAAAACATATTAAACAATTTAATAGCATATACTCCCACTTAAATCAACATCCCTCTATTGATACTAAGTGATTCAAGATCCACAATTAACAAGTCGACTAGTGAGCTTTAGCATCACTGCTAGAAGACAAGGTAAATCGGTAAGCAACCTTTGCTAATCATATCACATATGACTCTTGTTGTTGGGTGACATCTCTATGTCAAACCTAGGCGCCCAACCTTTATGCCCCAAGGTCCTTAACTGTTAAGATGACCTTGTTAAGCTCACCAACCCTTATGCGTGTAGGTATCCGATACAAACCCATCCAGCCAAGGAAAACCGTGGCACCCTAATTTCATAGACCCACCAACGATTGTACAGGGCATAGGATGGTGCAAGGTTTGGTTGGGAGGGCATGGTTTTACTTAAACTTTGTGAGGGATCGTTCTACTTCTATCATCTAAGCATGCATAGTAGTAAAACGTATAAGAATAGCATTCACATAGATGTGATACAGTATGGCCCATTTTCTCATGGTGATCTCCATCGCCATAGAACCTGTCCACCATGATGATCTCCATCTCCATGCTCTATGCGAGCCATCCTCCAAGTGATGAGTTCTCCAAGAACTAATACAAGCTATTACTCCTAACATCTAGTAATCAAAATTACATGGTATTGGGATCATCACAAGTTGGCACGCAGGCCATTACAATAATTGACAACACATATGGCTCCAGCCGTGTTGCCCAACTCACGACACGCAGGTCATGAAAAAATACATACATGCATCACATACATTTTTGGGCCATACTGATCACATAAATCCTGCAAAAACAAGTTGTGCATAGAATCGCATTCTACCGGATCATGTGAAATCGTACCACCTATGAACCTTAACGAGATACAAAAAAGGGGGCTACGACTAAGGGGGGTCTAGGGGGTCTCCCCCTGCGGGGTTCGAAGGGGCAGCGCCCCTCGCGGTACAAATCTATACAATTTTCTTTAAGGATTTTGATCAGCAAATCCAATTTACCATAAACCGACCATAGTTCCGATTTGACCAAACTCCTTTGATCACGGTACGTCGATTCAGATCTAATTCCCGATTCGATCAATCATATTGATCTTCGCGTGATTCAGAAGGATTTATGTGTCACTGTCTACCCCGATGGCGGAAACCGACCGGTAGGGGTAAGTCGTTCGACGACCTTAGAATCACGATCACGGAAATTAAGATCATAGATCAATCCAGAAACACCGCCATACAAACGATCATATCATTCATATCAATCTACATATCACCATATGCAAACTTCCCGAACCTATGACTGAATAGCATCGGCTCTGATACCACTGAAGGGTAACGGGTAGGCTACACTAGCGCAAAATCAAAAATTTCTACCGCGTCAACCAGGAATACTATTGTCATAGATCACGGGATTACCGCTAGACGCGCAGGTGCGGAACTCGATGAAGCACGTTGCGGCAGTGTAGATGTTCTACGTCTCCTCCTCGTCCTCGTCCCACGAGCAGCTCCCCTTTGCGCGGCTCGTCCAAGTGCTACAGATGCAGCACCTCCGAGGTATCCACACGTCCGGAGTGGAAGTCGTCACACGCCAGACTGCTAGGTCTGCGCGTGCAACACAGGCGGAAGAGGAGTGGCGGCTGGGTGGAATGCTCTCTCCTTTTCAGCTCGCCTCACTCCCTCTTATATAGGCATCCCTGGTGGGCTTCTACATTAGCAGCCCATTAGCAGCCTAAGCCTGGTCTAATTCGGATCCAATCCTCATTAGGCTTCCAGCCCCTAAAGTGTGTGACCCTATAGGTTCATACACGTATAGACATGACGCGAGTACACTTACTCCGTCAATAGTTGGTAGCGGCCTCTAGCAAGACGTGCCAACTCCTAAACGCATATAAAGATCATTCGGACGAACCATCACAAGGTTGAGTACATGTCTTTCCCTTTGCCTCACGATATTTGGTCTAGCTCTAAGCTGACCTCTCTTTCTCGATACTGTGATTCAGAATCCCTTTACTAGGTTAACTCTTAACCATATGTAGCACGGCCATGCATTTCTGGATCCGATCACTCGAGGGGCCCAGAGATATCTCTCTCAAGTAGAGAGGGGCAAATCCCATCTTGATTGACCGATGCCTTGCAGCATGTATCAGGACAAACCCGAAAGCTACCTTTATAACTACCCAGTTACGGAGTAGTGTTTGATAGCCCCAAAGTAGGTCGATCCACATCTCAAGTACATGCGACAATCTCAGGTCTAAGGACAAAACGTACACGATGTGTAGAGAGAGCTGCAAGTATTATTGCTAGTCTCATGTTGGGTCAGTCCAACCCCATGTTCATAACATGTGTCCACATCATTGGTTTGACATCTCCATGTCAATGACTTGCGAAACATAGTCATTAACCAATCGATGTGCTAGTCTAATATTCACGTGTGTCCTCGCATGAACTCTGACTAGGGACAATTATTAGATAACCATACAAGTAAAGAGTTTCACAAACAATTCACATAATTGCCAATCAATACAAGTTGCCTGGTATATGGATATTCAAGGAACATTATAATAACTCATGGATACACATGAAATACAATCATCTCTATGATTGCCTCTAGGGCATATTTCCTTCAGAGAGATGCGATCAAGTCTCAGGCTGTGGCCGACTTTTTCGTGGATTGGGCCGAGATGCAATATGAGCAACCATTGCCAGATCCGAACTACTGGAGAATGCATTTTGACGGATCAAAAATGAAAACCGGGTTACGCGCCGGAGTTGTGCTTACCTCACCCAAGAAAGACTAGCTGAAGTATGTGCTGCAGATCCACTTCACAGCATCAAACAATGTTGCAGAGTATGAATCACTTGTGCATGGGCTCAAAGTGGCAAAAGAAATTGGGATACGTCAGATCCAGTGCTTTGGTGACTCGGATCTGGTAGTTTAGCTAGTCTCAGGGCAATGGGGTGCTTTGGATGCAAACATGGTATTATACAGATTTCACGTGCAGAAGATATCATGATACTTCGAGGGATGCGAGTTTCACCATGTACCCGGCTGGAAAACGAGGCTACCGACGTACTGTCAAAACTCGGATCAACCCGACAAGTGATTCCACCGGGTGTAGCACTAGAGCACCTCAGAAAGCCATCTATCAGGCCATCCCCAGAATCCAAATCAATCTATATCCCGGCAAATCAGGAGTCAGAAGCTGCGCCCATGGACATTGATGTGGGAAGTGGTTCAGGAAACCCGGGGACTGCTTCGGCATGACCCAGCGGAGGACTGCGCAGCGTGACCCAGCGGAGGTTATGTCGGTGGACCAAATGGAAATTGACGAGGGTGTGTTTCCGGTGCGAGCTATACCAGCTTGGGCATTGCACATATTCCAGTTCCTGAAAGATGGATCTTTGCCCAGTGAGGAAGTGCTTTCAAGGCAAATTCAGAGGCGCGCAAAGGCATACACAATTATCAATGCCGAATTATACAAGAGGAGTGTCACGAATGTCCTGCAACGGTGTGTTGACCTGGAAGAAGGGCTTGACATCCTCCGAGATATACATCAAGGGGAATGTGGGCACCACGCCTCATCCAGAGCCTTAGTGGGAAAAGCTTTCCGGCATGGATTTTACTGGCCAAGTGCCTTGGAGCAAGCAGAGGATCTAGTAATAAAATGCAATGGTTGTCAGAGGTACGCTACCAAGACACACATGCCAATGTTGGAGCTCAAAACCATACCAATTACCTGGCCATTCACGGTGTGGTGTTTGGATATGGTTGGTCCATTTAAGCCGGCAAGAGGAAACATGACCCATATCTTGGTGATGGTTGACAAGTTTACAAAATGGATTGAAGTAAAGCCGATAAGAAAATGTGATGGAGCTACAACCGTGACATTCCTCAAAGATATCATCCTGAGATATGGCTACCCTCGCAGTATCATAACAGATAACGACACCAATTTCGCTAAAGGAGCATTTGCACGATTCTGCCGGGATAAAAAGATCCGGCTGGACATTGCTTCAGTAGCCCACCCCGCATCAAACGGACAAGTGGAAAGATCCAACGGATTGGTATTATCCGGGATAAAACCCCGGCTCATTAAGCCGCTACAAAGATCAACTGGGTGCTGGATAGAAGAACTACCAGCGGTACTGTGGAGTTTAAGAACAACTCTGAATCGATCAACAGGCTATACGCCATTTTTTCTGGTATATGGGGAAGAAGTTGTATTACTAGCCGACATAGAGCATGATTCTCCTAGAGTCACCCAATACACATAAGCCGAAGTGCGAGAAGCTCGGCAAAATGATGTTGATCTGCTGGAAGAAGCGAGAGAATTGGCATTGTCCAGATCCGCCATATATCAACAAAATCTCCGACGCTATCATAGCCGGAAAGTAAACCCCCGAGTCTTCCGGGAAGGTGATCTGGTACTCCGGCTGGTACAACGTACTACTGGCATGCATAAGTTATCCCCCCATGGGAAGGGCCATTCATTGTGAGCAAAGCATTGCACAATGACTCTTATTATCTCATTGATGCACAACCATAGGAGAAGAACAAGGCGGATAGGTCTGGCGAGGAATCTAAACGTCCATGGAATGTAGGTCTACTTCGTCCATTCTACACTTAACAAAGAAGTGTGTGTATCCAAGTTTCTCATATGTCGGTATGTATGCCGGGAATGAGTTGATTCAATGAAATCTTAGCAACCTCGGGCAGTAACTCGGGAACTGCCTTAGTAATATTTGTTGTCTTCTTTGTTTGTTATTTATTTTTACGTCATCTAGCTTAAGTTGCTTCTACCAAAGCCGGATTAGTAATGTGTGAGCACTAAAAACTCAACTCTTCGACTTGCTGCTGTCCAACAAGAATTGGCTTCATGGCGAGCAAGAGAACAAGTTTGGAAATGCGTAGCACACGAAAAACGACTAAGGAAAGGAACGTAATCAAGCCAACATTTATTGTTCGGACTAACCCTATGTTTACTTTACCTTTACTATACTAGTTATTTTGAGTTAATCCTAAAGTTTCCAAGTATTGTTAAGTCAATTTTTGAAACTCAGACTCGTAAGTCATAAAACCGAATCAAGGTAGACGCGAGCCGAGCCAGGAAATTGAAGAAACAAGAAAATGAAACTCGGGGACTACGCCCAAGTTAAATCCGATGTGTACAACTTAGTAGAAAAACATAATCAGTGTGCTTAATACATCTACACCCGGCATACCGGAGATCTGTTAAATTTCAAAGTGTTTTTTATGCTCAAGGAGCAGCAGCAGAAGGAGGAGGTAACTCGGTGCCAGCAGGTGGAACTCCGGCTTCAGTCTTGTCATCATCTTCGTTATCTTCTAGATCTGAGGCTCCGTCCCCTTCCTCGTCGCCCGAATCATCTTCAACATATTCGTCGTCAACGGCGCCGAGGAAGCTTGGTCCTTCGTTCCACTGGTGGACAGGGGCGAACTGGATGAGGTTGTGGGCACAAGCTTTGCGCCGAGCAACCCAATCCGGATCGCTTGACCACTTGGAACCGGTGTGCAAGCGCTCGAGGAGCTTCAAGTCCAGCTTTTCATACCAAGTAAGCACAAAGTGGAGGACAGTATCAGCTCTAGCATGAGTGGCGGATTCCCTCCAGAGGTCGAGCTGGGTATCGCAGTCCATCAGCTTGTTGATCAAAGCAGTGGATCCCTCCGGAGCATCCTCTTCAGGCCACAGGGCACGGAATATCCGGATGGCTGCATCCAGGAGACCCTCCATGTCATAATTCTTCACAATTCACAATTTCAATCCGGGCGGATAGGCTGACTAGCAGATCCTCCATGTCATAAGGAATGGGTTCAGAGCCAGGATCAGTTGGGGTACCCCTCTACCGGCGGAACTTGGCAACTGCAGTAGCCGCAATGGCATCGCCCTCTGGGAATTTGCCTAAAAGCAAAGCAAGTGAAATAAGCAAAGGAATTTAACCTGGAGAAATACATGTCGGCGGGAGGAAAAGAGCTTACGAGAAATATGGCTATGGATCCGGGTCAGCTCTTTGGTGCAATCAGCACGCCTCTTCCGGAGCTGCTCGAGTTCAACATTTGCCGAGTCAAGCTTGACGTCGGCCTCCTTCAGCAATTCTCGATCTTTAGCAAGTTGAAGGTTAAGACGTTCTTGCTCTTCAGTGAAGTCTTGGCCAGCCTTGTCCATCTCAGTCTTGTGGAGCTCTTTGAGTTTTTTCATCTCTGCTTTGAGCTTGGCCAGTTCGTCATCCTTGGCTCGGAGTTTGGCAAGCTCGTCATCCTTGTTCTTGAGCTTGGCCTGATGTTGTCCTGCTTGTTCGAGAAAATGCAGCATCATATCAGGCACAGGCACACTATCTTCAAGGGATGCTGCAGCGATTTGTTGACCCGGCAGAGCCGAGGTATGAATATCTGCTGAGCCCAGGAGAAAGAAGAGAAAGCACGGAAAATGAGTAACCCAAACGGATTACATTTTATCTCGTCCAAGTTTTTCCTCATAATCGTATTTTCGGCCTCCACTCCGGCTGTGCAATCTGAATGACAGATTAGTTCGGCGGGAAAAGACAAAGAAAGATGCGGGAGAAGTCAAAGAGAAAATTTAGCCTGTTTCTCGAACTCAGCCAGAAGCGTAGTGTGTTTCGAGCGCAGCGGCTTGTGTGAGTCCAAGAGGCGCTAAAACTCAGCAGTTCGACGATTGGTAGTGATCTGAAAAGAGCAAGGTTGGCTCAGCTGTGTGCATATTCGAAGTGTATAGAATCTGGGCCAAGTGGAACTTAACCCGGCTCTAGGCGTGTGCATATTCGAAGTGTACAAAATCCGGGCCAAGTGGAACTTAACCCGGCTCTAGGTGTGTGCATATACGAAGTGTACAAAATCCGGGCCAAGTGGAACTTAACCCGGCTCTAGGTGTGTGCATATTCGAAGCTACTAAGGAGCTACGTTAGTTCTCTAAGGAGCATCCGGCCGAGTAACAAGTTACTCCCCCGGAGGCTCGGGGACTAATGGATATGTCTCTAAGTACTTGCGCGTATTAAAGAAAAGAAAAAGTAGCGTACCTCCATCATCCGGCCAGCAATGTTAATAGCCTTGGCTGCTGTGTTCATTTGTGCGCTGAATTCGGCAGGCCCAAACTTCTCCAGGAGATCGTTGTTTGGATCGACGAATTCCGCCTTGTTCCAATTATTGACGTATTCGATCAAACCCGAAGGATAGCTCTCTCCACTAGGCATGTGAGGCGCGACCAAGCCTTTGGCGTGGGCCTCTCTCCTTGCAACTTGGGCGGCAGCAGGGCTGGTATGCAGTGCAAGTTGTCTGCTGCCAACTGACCCGGAGGAGACGTCTTTATTTGGTAGCATGGATGCGAGGGTGCGCTGTCCAGCCTCGATAGATGATGCTCTTGTGGCGCCAGAGCCTTTCTTGGCCTTGGGTTGTTGTTGGGAAGTTGAGGCTTGAGCTGCAGATTTGGACTTGGGTGCAGCCTTGATGCTAGTGGGGTCTTCTCGCCGGTTCTTGGAAGAATCGGACAAGGCAGAAGGAGTTGGTGTTGATACTGGTGCTTGTGTTGCTGCTGGTGCTGCTGGTGGTGTTGGTGGTGATGCTTGTACTGTTGCTGGAGTTGACGGTGGGGCTGCTGGTGCTGCTGGTACCTCGGAGGTGACGGGTTGCGGCTGAGCCAATGAAGAGCTGGGGGCATCCGCTACCTTGGTTGTGCCACTTACCCCTGCTCCGAGGTTTCCCTCCTCTGGACAAGGTGGGCTACCCGGAGCAGCCGCTGAACCCTCCTGAATTGGGCTCGGCAGGCGTGTGTCATCACCACGAGGGGGAGATGGGGAACACCGGAAAGATGAAGCTATGCTAGAGCCGCTCTGGGGAACCTCCACGGCAGCTCTATCAAATTAAACAACGAATAACACGTTACAACAAAAAGAAAGGCATATAGACATAGAAGCATGAAGCAGAGAATTGGAAAAGTTATAGCAAGTGACTTACTCGTCAGAAGTCAAAGGCTCCTTGGGCTTTCGAGCTCTCCGGACTATGGCCTTAGCCGGAGGCTTGGTGGCGGCCTGGCAGCGGACTTCTTCCGCCGTTTGGTTGCTTGGGGAGGCTTGGAAGAAGCAGCCGAGGTAGCGGCCCGTTTCTTAGACGCGGCAGGAACCGGCTCACTCGTAGCGAGAGGGGGATCTTCATGGATCTACGCTGCCGGGTTAGCTAAAGCCGGAAACGTGTAAGAAAGGGGCACCGCGTTAAATACCTCCACCACTTCAACGTCGGAATCATCCTCATCGTCAAGCCAATTTCTTAAGGAAGAGAAGTTACCAGTGGGTCGCTTGGTTGCGTCCGGGGTCGGCAGGAACATTTCCTGATCCGGCTCCTCCTCGTCAGGAACAAGTCGATCCTTCCCCCATTTGAGGAAGGCTCGGTGCCATATTCGAGGGTCTACTGAAGAAACAACTAAGAGGAAAATGCAAAGGGATCAAATAAACAACGTGCTCCGACGTAGAATATAACTCAGAGAAGAATGGGGTAATGAGATTTACCGTAGGAGGAGGCTTATCCCGGCAGTAGTGCTCCAACCCCCACTCCCACTCAGCGCTGAAGTCCTTGTGGGTCGTGAAGAGGGCCTTGACCCGCCGGAAGATTTCAATGTCACTCAACTCGAAGGAGGAGGTCCGGTTGGGGTCAAGTCGCCAGCTCTTGTGGCAAAGTTTGTGCGTGCGCTTCTATAGGGGGAAATCCGGCTGCGGACGAATGTGATCATCACATCCTCGTTGCGAAGCCCATATCCTTCAGCTCCTGGAACTGCTTGTTAACTTGATTCGGCAGGACAGTTGGTTTCTTGGGAACCCGGTCCCATAGATCCGGATTAGGAGGACCCATCACAAAGGGGCGCAGCCGGATCAGACCCTCATTTGTGCCATTCCTCACATAGAAGAAGGTCCGGGCCCAGCCCTTGCAAGATTCAAGCCCCGTGACCCGGGGAAAGACGGATTGCTTCCGAGATGAGATGGAGGCCGCACCACATTGGGTCAGGTGCTTGTCCTCTAGGGCACGCAGCTTATCCGGAACGACGTTCCTTCGCAGACCGAAGAACCGAATCCATAGCTCTTTCGTAGGCCACAGGCCGACGTATCCTTCTATGGCGGAGGCGAAGGAAGAAAGGGATGTAATGGCATTCGCCAGAAGATGGTGGGGTTGGAGTTTGTAGATGTTGATGAAATCGTGGAAGAAATCACTCACTGGCAGGCCGAAGCCACGCTGGAAGTAAGAGAGGAAGACGACGAACTCACCCGGATTGGGTGAGGGAGCAATCTCTTCGCAGGGGAGGCGCGAAATTACGCCTTCAGGGATCCGACAGGTGCGATAGAGCCAATCCAGGTCATCCTGGCACACCCAGGAACCGGCCCAGCCACCGCGCCCCATAGTTTCGCCCTCCTCCTCTATCTCTTCTTCCCTGACGACGGCAAGCTCCTCCTCGGTCATTTCCAAATCACTGTCCTCACCGGCCAGTTCGGAGGTGGGGAGCAGAGGCTGGGACTGGCGCGGACCCATGACGGTGAAGCAGCGCGGGAGCAGCGGCAAGACTAGTGCGAAAAGGCACAGTGCGGCGGCAGCGCTGCAGAGTGGATGCGGCAGCGGGGGCGCTATCGCAAGGAAGAAGAAGAGGAAGAGAGGCTAAGGGGCGCAAGAAGGGGAAAACGCCCAAGGGACACGCCCCCTCCCCTATTTAACCACACCCTAGTGGTGAGTAGTGGGATCATGTTGCGCGTCGAGGCCACACGGTGTGGCCGTGTATCAGCCGGATCAGCCAATTAGACGCAAGCCACAGGAAAGGCCATAGGAAACAGGGGATCCCATGACGCGACATGGTGATATAGTTAACGAGGAGGCGGCCACGACACGACGTTTGCAACAGTAACTCCTAACAATAAGAAAAGTAACTAGCGCAGGCCCTTAAAATGAGGCAAGGTAATGATTACCCTCCACGTGGACATGGGAAAATGTATGAGAGAAGGAAGGATAACCCGAAAAACTGAGGGGTATCTCGGCCAGCGAGTGGTGACTTGGAATGTGCCAAGGGAATGCTATGCCACAGGATTCGAGTTACGGAGTAACTCGGAAAAGGGAGCAAAAATATTGAACCTGCCGTGGCCTTAGCAGCTGAGGTTGCTAAGACCGCACCAGCTTCGGGGACTAATGTTGGGGGGATACCCCCGGGTAGGGTAACACCGGGGTATAAAGGCCAAGTTAGCTGAGGTATGGCGAGGTCAAAGCGAAAGCTGGACGGGTCACCTCAAGGCAGGCCGACTTATGGAGTAACCCGGGCCGGAGGATGTCCACTTGACTATGTCCCGACCGACGTATATCGTAAGCCGGTGGGCTATTTGTAATTTGTATGCAGGTACCAATGGGTCCGGATCATACCAGGCTTGCAAGAGAAGGAAGGTATCTCGCTGGTCAAAATGTGACCTCTATGCGCAGGAGCGTGAGCAAAGCAAACAGAGGGAGGGACCAGCAAGGCGTGGCCGACAAAGGTGACAAACCCTATGTTGGCTGACGCTGGCGCCGTAGAGGCTTACGTAGCCTCTGCATGGCTTACGATGGCAAAAGGTGACCCGGTCAGTTTGCTATTTTGGGAAGAGGCATATTCCCAGAAATATGCCTCCACGTATGCCCTAATGGGAACCCTAGCCTCCCCTATATAAGAAGATCTAGGGCCTCTGTAGTGGAGGCTGGCTGGTTGGCAAGTGAGTAATTGGTTCCTGGGGTGAAAGTAGTGGTGAGAGTAAGAGAGCTTCTTCTTCCTCCTCTCCCCAATACAGCTCAAGGAGCATCTGTAACCCTAGTGAACTTGGGGAATACAAAGCATCTATGTGTGGAATCATCACACTATCCCTCCATGGATTCCTCTAGTGCATATTGGCCCCACCTTTAGCCTATCCATGGCATCTGCCGTGACACCACCACAACACCTATGACTTCTATCATAGACCTACACTATTCTTTACTTACTCTTGTACAAGATTATTTACTTTGTACTAGTCCTAATTACAAACTTAGCATGGTCTCGGAGCTAATCTCACCATGATGCCTCTTCTTTTGATCTTACTATTGTTGATTTTAAACCAAATCAAACTTCATCATGTGGAATTCTCAAGTGAATCCCACATGATTTACTTCCCATTATATCTATACATGTTCTAATGGTCTTCATCATGTAGCCTATAATTACCATCTAATGATAAGATTTTGCTACCTTACATGGATCCTATGGATAGACTACACCATTTAAACTACTCCCCAAGATATTCTAATCTCAATCCTAATCTTCTTTGATATTTCAGCTTACTTAAGATATCGTAGGGGTGTTATACCTATTTAGAGATACACTAGGGCGACATTTCTCTGGCGAAGATAGATAACTCATCCTTAAGAAAGATGATAAAACATAAAACTTAAGTGTGACAAGGTTTATCCTCAAGTGGATATCCATCATAAGTCTTGATTTAGATAAGATGGCTCCTATAGTCACTATCCAACCTATAGATCTTCCTAAAAGGGTTTTAATCCTAAGGTCAAAGCATATGCTCTAATACCAGCTGCGGTGACCCAGTATACCACTGCATGATGTAGTACACTATAGTCGTTGACATAACACCAATAAAACACCGTTCACTACTATTACATCCCTTAGAGTGGTACAACAGAAACACAGCAGGTCCAAGACATGACTATAGATTACAACTCAACTCTTTACAAAAGATCCAGAGAACACTCTAGGTTAAAGAGGAAGAAAGAAATTTCTTACAGCGAAGAACTAGAAATAATAACTCAGAACTATCTGGCTAATAAGACTAGTATCTACACTATCGGGCTTCCAAATGGTGCTATTGCATTGCTCTACAGAAGTACGTTTTATATCTAGAGAATCTATTCCTAGCTAATCTAGAATTTTGTCTTTACTTCAGTTGATGTATATGTTGACTTCCTTGACTTCATTGAAGGACTTGAGCGGTCCATGATGGTTTCTTGAGCACCAAGTTGATGTTGACGACGTATCCCACGACTTAGAACCTAACAAGGGTTAAGAAGGTACGGTTGAGTACAAGCATACTCAGCAAGTTCACTAAAAATGAGTGTATGATGCACTATCTCTACAGCCACAGACCAAAGGTCGTAGGCAATGCAGGTTTTCACAAACATTTCTTCAAAGGTTGCTTTTATTCTAAAAATTATGTCTGACAGCTTTCATAGGTTGACCAGAACTTTCATGGAGTTCCTTTCCTGCCGCGTTCGTAGCTCCTTTCCGGAACAGGGAATAACATGTCATAGTTCTTACACTCTGCAGAGATGCGTTGCTTTACCCATGAGAGACCAAATCCTTGTTGCAGAACCGGGCAGCTTATTCCCGTCCATAATTCTTGATGTGGGGCCCAGTAAATGATCCAAGCCAATCACTGCCTTCTCCATGACCCCGCATGAAGACACGATCCCCCAAGCAGGTTTACCACGAGTACAATCCGAGTAGCCTCTCGAAGACTCTATAAGAAGCTCTGCCTGGCAGCCACCATCAGCTATGGTGAACCTCCACCAAGATAGCTATGCACAGATAATCTAGACACCAATATCGCGAGGAACTAAAGGGTCCCACCCATGTTGTAGCATCCCATCTGTCTAACATCTGTAATGCTACTTGGTCTAATAATAAAATGCTACTCCCTACATATAATTGTTGCATCATAATTATATCATGGTCATGTCATCATGCCACCTTGCATTTGAGCATCATATAATACCCTTTTTCTTTTGGATCTTGTCTCATATGCATTTATTAATTGTATTTGCCTCTTGATATATTGTATTTGGTTCTTGATAAATTCTTGGTGCCCAAGTTGAGTTGGGGGCATATCTTTTATTAACTCCACCACCTTTCTTTGTCACCACCCCATAAATTCCACCATCCAACTATATGTGGGCTTTGCATTTTATTTGGGTTTACATCCAGCTCATAAATAATTGGGATGGGTCCCTTCTTTTGTTCCACATGCTTCCCTCCTTGTTTTCACAAGGTGGTATGTGGAGGCATACATGGTCACCTTTGAATGCCATGTAGAGTAGAAATATCATTCTTTCTACCTTGTATGTCCCTGTTTAAAGCTATGGCTATGCTTGAACTCATGGTGGCTATATTCACATTAGTGGCACATACACACTACCATGGCCACCTTGAAAATTGATGCATGACCATTCTTTGATGTTGCTACATGAGGTGAAGAATCTTCCATGAATGTTGTGGAGCCTTTTGGAATAATGGGAAGCTTGTTTAAATTGCATGGTTTTAAGCATTTTTCACAATGCATGGGCCATGCACACATGTTTTCCTCTCATGTCTTTTCTCTCTTATTTGGCCTCTTTTGTTTTGTTTGAATTTAACTCAAACCCACCTTTTAAACCTACGTTTATCTCTTGTGCATGTATGTGGGCCTCCTTATCCACATGCCTTAATGCCTAGCTAGCTCCTCTCTATCTACACCTAACTAAAACCCTAACCCTAACCCCTTCCTTCTAGCCTCGGTGACACCCCTCATCTCACCACCCTTCCTCCTGCCCTAGACGCCACCACACCTTGTGGTTTGGCTCGAACCAACCCCCCCCCCCAAAACCTAACTACCCTGCACCACACCACCCTAGCTACCTCATGCCGAGCCTCCCCTCTCCCTACCCTAGCCGAGCCACCCCTTCCCCTCTTTCCCTCTTCCCCTCTTTTCCCTCGCTGAAGGGGACCCCCGAGCCACTCTGTCCCGCTCCCCTCTGGTCCCAGCTATAGCCCTCCCGAGCCTTGTTGAACACGTGAGGAGGAGGAGAATAAAAGGTGCACCACCACCTTTTTCCCACCAAGCCCATGTGCCCTCCCTCTGCCTCGTTCTTATCTACCCCTCCTCTGCCTAGCAACCACAGATCTCCCCAGGATCGTAACCCTTCTACTCCTCCTTCCCCATCTACCCCTAATACCCTCTCTCCCATCTCCGGTAACCCCACCGTCGGCATTGCTCCACCACCACCATAGCTGAAGGCGGGCGAGGTGTCTGGGCGTTGGGGAAGACCAAGGAGAGCCCCAGGAAGCTGCCAGTACATGGCGATGAGGAGGAGAAGGACCGGAGCCGGAGACCACTTCCGCGTTTGAAGCCAAACCCCTAGCCTTGGGTCGCCTGCAATGCCGCCGATCCGCTGCGCTCCAGGCCGATCCGACACCACCAACCTCCCTGCGGTGAGCCTCTACGCCTCCCAGACATCTCCTCTGGCACCTTCGCTTCCTGTACGCGTCAATTATTCCGGCGAGCACCCTCTGTGCACCGTGCACGCCGTTGGTTCTCCGCTGTCGCGTCACAGTAGATCATCTCGCCGTGCAACCGATAGCTAGCATCAAACCCCCTCAACCGCAGCGGTAGCCGCCGCCGCGCGTGCGCTCCAGATCGCAAGTTTGATCCCCGCCACGCCTGTAATCCCCTGTCCGTCAGTTTCGTCAGTTAACGTTGGGAAGAAAAACAGTGCGTGGTGGCACTTTCTCCAAAAAAACCCTGCATTTTTGCGTGCACGACCCGCGGTCCAGCCCGGGCCCGCCTGTCTGCCTCTGTGGCCATTTTGTGAAAAGGCTCCGCAGGTTTCACAGCCTCAAACTACAGCCCCCGTCCGCGCCGCGTGGCAGCTGTACTCTCAACCACTGGCTTGTGGGGCCGTTTGAGGGATGGGCCCGCTTGTCAGCTGCTGTGGCTGACTGAACTCGCGGTGAGAAAAATCTACAGCGCGCCGTTTCGCCAGCTCAGCGTCGGGCCCGCATGGCAGATGCTTAGGCAAGATCCAGCTGGGTGTAATAAGTCTGTGTTCCTTTCCAGTTAATGAAAATCTTTTCTAGAAATTGATTAATTGTTTTCTAATCTAAGAATTAATAAATTTTATTTACTAAATCCAATTAATACAAATGATATATGTTTTTGAATCAGAAAAATGTGAAGATTTCAAATCTGCCATCCAAAATAATCTTTGACTAATTTAAATTTTCGAAATTGTTTAATTGCAATAAAAATGCCTTTTCTTAATTAATTAACAACTTTAATTCTATAACTCCAAATTTGACAAATAATATGTCTAAATTGATCAGCGCGGCGAGCCCGTTCTGTTTATGCATTCCATGATATGAATTGAAGCATGCATCATGTCATTATTAAAAATCAGAATTGTTTATGGCAATAAAACTTGACCAAATAATTAATAAAATGAGTTATTCTTGTCCCCACACCTCACCCTTGCCATGCTACATTATTGCCATGTAATTGGTGCATCATTCATCATGGCATGCTTGTTTGCTTGTCGCATCTTATTTATATGCTTGTGCACTTTATTTAAGTTGGCCCTTGTTTGTTTGGTTCTTCTTTCGAATAGACGCCGAGCAGGGAAAATATCAGGAATCCCTAGAGTACTACCCAGATCCGTCTCTCGCTTCAACTGAGCTGCCAGGCAAGCACTACCACATGCTTGCATACATATAGTACATATTGCTTCTATCTTATTCTTGCATCATTGAGTCGCGATTGCATTAAATTGAATCCCAAGTACTGCATAGCCTTTACTTTTAAACCCCCACCGAAGCTTGTTCCTCCATCCTATGAGCCATTACTACAGGAGTTGTTTTAGCCATGCGAGTCGTAGAACAGCATGTGTAGGGTATGTGAGTTTCTGATGGATAACGAGGTACCTAAACAACTTAACCTGAGTAGTAATGGGATAACTAATGAAAGCGGCACCGGTGGGCAATATCTGTCATTTGGTTTATATGTCCACTTGTGTCCCATAGGACCCCGAGTACTTGATTCATGTTCCTTGACTATTCGCACTATCCACATCCGGGAGGCCTTATGAACCCTCCTAAGCTAGAGTTTGATTCATTTCTATTTCTTGGGGCCACAAGTAGTTTGGGGCTTTATTACTATCCTGTACCTATGCCATGCTTTACTGTTTTATTTAAGCTTGTGCGTGGAGCACCTGTACTGTTTTGGATCGTGCCACGTTTTCGCAGTATCGACAAGCCTAGTCACACTTTCGGGTTCCTGGTCGTTTACAGCCGTCGTCACAAACCCTGGGTCCGTTCCAGAGCCGGCCAACTTCGTTGCGGGTAGCTTAGTGGGGTGGCCCCCTGAAATATTTATGAATCTTGTGATCGCTTTGTCGTGAATGCCTCGGTTCGTTTTGAGTTGGTTTTTCCGAGGTTGATCTAGTGTGTGTTGCTATTTGTGCACCCCTGCAGGGTAAATCTTTCTGAAAGCCGTGTCCGCGGTTATGGATGACTTGGAGCACAGTTTCTCGATCATACACAAGTATAACTAAAGTACCGTCTTTAAATTGACTAAATATCTGAGAAGTAAATAGTGCAATATTGATGGAATGAGTAATAAAACTGCCAACGGATGGGTTGTTCGTCCGCTTTCTCGTTGGTAAGCGAGAAGGAGGATGGATCGGTTATTTTATACTGTTATAACTATTGTTCCTAATTAACGGACATCCGTCTATCATTGGTTAGGCGGATGGTTAGCGAGTATCTATAGGCTTGTTAGTTATTCTCTCTTGCTGCAATTGCGTCACGCCAGGTATATGTCCCCTTTAGAGGCATAAAGACTTGTTGAGTACCCCTAGGGTCTCACACGATAAATTGTTTGATTTAGATGAACAGGTGTATTCGCAAGATGGATACTAGGTGGAGGAGACAGATGATGTTGGCAACGATCATGCGGTATAGCGATTCTGGGGTTGGGATCCGTGAGATCTGTGAGTGGGATGTGCTTATTTATGTGGCATATTATGCCGATTTGCTTCTTGTCTGTACTCGGATCTTGTTTCCCGCTTCTGCTTGATACTCTGTTGATTGATGTATGAGGAGCTATCCTACACTATTATCTATATCTAGGATATTTGGATCTTGCCATATGGCGTTGCAATATTTCTATTTCTTTTAGATGGTATGGCTCTGAGAACTGTTGTAAGGTAGCTTGCATACATGCTCACTTGTGTATGTATTTGATCTCTTCGCCTGTTGCCTACGCCGCTCGCTCTTGTCCCGATGTTCTTGGAAGTGGTTAGGACGGCCGACGGGTCTACACGTGGGTGGCCCCCGGGCCCCCGCTGTACTATTTTAACCACTTTTGGTTCATCCAGGCTTGAACTTAGAGCGTAGGGTCCGAGGTTGTTACAATTGGTATCAGAGCCATCCCACCCTTCAGGGTCTCAGCCAAATGGTTGTTGTCAGTCTAGCAAATATTTTGGTAGTTATGTATACTAGGGAAAAACTAAACGCGAGAGTAGGACTGCTTCCATTTTTCTTCTTACCCACCCACCCACCCTTTTCTGGTAAGGAAGTGTAACGTTTTAAATCCTCTTCTAAAATTCAAACTAGGATTCACGTGTTCGGGGTTCCGTAGTACCATAGGTTGTGTGTGTGTAATTCCTTGTCTATCTGTTGCATCCAACTTGTTGTCGCTATCTGCCTTTTGGTTATCAACTGTTGGTACATTCCATACCGACATGCTTTTGTAAACCGACGCGATTTTTCTTACTCTTTGTTATCCGACGCTATCTTGTTAGGGGTGTTTGTTTCTGTAGTTGCTAATCTTTAGGTTCATCTTAACAAGGAAGAAAGTTAGGATATGTGTTTTACTTATTCATGTGCGGAGTAATGATTTGAGTGCGGGATGGAGTCGCGACCATACCACTACTTTGGTCATTCGCTCTTGTATATTGAATTGGTAGAGTTACTAATCTTGATTCGTTAACTGGTTTTGCGCATATAGTGGTGTTTTAATGCCGAAATTTGCGGATTTTTTTTCTTTGATAGCTTTGTGTACCACACTCCTTGTTCGGTCGTGTGCGATATGCTTACTATCTTCTAGGTGCTTTGAACTTTGTTGATATTTTAATATCATCTTAGTAATTTGTATCCTTTAATCTTGGTTAATTCCATTTTGGTACTATTGTGGACTATTATTATTCTCCATTATAGTACTGACTTGAGTTTTATATCAATCACAGGATGGCACCACCACGCTGTACTGAGGAGGACATACCACCTGAACTGGGGGCTGCGTTGGCAAGTATTGCAAATGCCTTGGGAACAATGCAACAGAACCAGCAACGCTTTGAAGAAAGTGTCAGGAGAAATGAGTTTGTTCCGCTACCTCCACCTCCCAAGCGAGGAGACATCAAGGGCTTTCTGAAGTTTAACCCACGCCACTTTGAGGTGTCTGATCAGCCTCTGGATGCTGATGATTGGCTTTGTGAGATGTCAAGGTTGCTGATGACTGCTGATGTTCCAGAGCAAGAATGGGTAAAATGCGCCACTCACCTTCTGAAGGGAGACACAGCTCTATGGTGGGAGAATTACCTGAAGGAAAACCACTCTGGTTTTCAGCCTACTTGGGAGCAATTCATTGGAGCTTTCAAAGAGCAATACCTGTCAGAAATTGTCATGGAAAGGATGAAGGAAGTGTTTCTCAACCTCAAGAAGGGCAATGACAATGTCAATACCTATATCAAAAACTTCATGAATCTTTCTCGGTATGGTGGCGATAAGATCTCTGATGACAAGAAGAAGCAAAAGAGGTTCAGGCAAGGGCTCAATGCATCTATCAAATATGCAATCACTCATGCAAGGCCAGGGTCTTTTCTAGAACTCCAACATACAGCTCTACAGGAAGAAGCAAGTAGGCAAGTGTTTGAGGAGTCCAAGAAACACAGCTGTGACGCAACAAGCTCTTCAGCTTTGACAGCTCCTTCTAAGCGCCGCGTGTGGGTTCCTAATACCGCATCGCCGCTCCCGGCTCCACCAAGACCTTCAAGCTATGCGGCAAGGCCACCAAACTCCTTCACCGCGGCTCCTAGGGGCTACAACCACAACTACCCTGGAGCGCCTGGCGGAGTCCCTGGCTACGCTGCTCCACGTCCACCTGGTGCTTGCTACACTTGTGGGAACACTGGGCATCAACACTGGAGTTGTCCCATGAACAACAAAGCTCTTCCTCCACCACCTCCAAGACCTGCAGCAAGTTCTTCTATGGTTCGTGCACCTCCACCGCGGGCTCTCAACATCAACACCAAGCCCGGGTCCACTGTTGCTCGTGCCAGCTGGGTCAACGTCGCTCAAGCCGAGCATGCACCTGGAGTTGTGATGGGTATGCTTCCTGTTAACTCAGTTCCTGCACGAGTTTTATTTGATTCTGGTGCATCACATTCATTCGTGTCATACAAGTTTGCGGAGAGTAATGGGTTACCTTCTGATGTTTTACCAACTCGCCTCATGGTGCAATCTCCTAGATCAAACATGAGGGCTTCTAAAATCAGCCATGGCAATCAAATTGAGATTGGTGGCTCTTTGTTCCCGGCTTCCTTAATCATTCTGGGCAATTCTGACATTGATGTTATCTTGGGCATGGATTCGTTAACAGCAAATGCAGCTGTGATTGATTATGCTGAACGCTCGGTTTCTCTGAGAATTCCTGAAGGCCATATAGTCTATTCTCCAAGTCTGACTCCTGCAATTCAGCTTTTCTCTTTGGCGGCTCTGAATGATGATGCTATGGATGCTATTCGGAGTGTTCTGGTGGTCCGTGAGTTCCCGGATGTTTTTCCTGAAGAGTTGGCAGGTATGCCTCCTGACCGAGAGGTCGAGTTTGTGATTGAGCTTGAACCTGGTACCGCTCCTATCTCCAAGCGGCCTTATAAAATGGGTCCTGCTGAGTTGGCTGAACTCAAACGCCAGCTTGATGAACAAGAGAAGTTGGGTTTCATTCAGCACAGTACTTCTTGTTGGGGTAGCCCAACCATCTTTGTGAAGAAGCGAGACCGCACTGATAGACTTTGTGTTGACTATCGGGCTCTCAATGCTAAAACCATCAAGAATAAATATCCCCTTCCGCGGATTAACGATCTCTTTGATCAGCTAGCTGGAGCTATGGTATTCTCTAAGCTTGACTTGAGAAGTGGATATCATCAAATCAAGATTCGCAAGGAAGATGTTCCCAAAACAGCTTTCACCACCCGCTATGGCCTGTATGAGTACACGGTCATGTCTTTCGGTCTCACCAACGCACCTGCCACCTTCTCGAGGCTTATGAACTCAGTTTTCATGGAGTATCTTGATAAGTTCGTCGTCGTCTATCTGGATGACATTCTAGTCTATTCTAAGTCAAAGGAAGAACATGAAGAACACCTTCGGTGTGTCCTAAACAAGCTTCATGAGAACCGCTTGTATGCAAAGTTCTCCAAGTGTGAGTTCTGGCTGCCTGAAGTCACCTATCTTGGTCACGTCATCTCTGCTAAGGGCATTGCCGTCAACCCAGAAACTATTCAGACAATTGTTGAGTGGCTTCCACCCAAAAATGTCAAAGAAGTCCAGAGTTTCCTTGGTTTGGCTAGTTACTATCGTCGCTTCGTTCAGAATTTCTTGAAGATTGCGAAGCCTCTTAACGATCTCCTCAAGAAAGGCAAGAAATACTTGTGGTCTCCTGCATGTCAAGCAAGCTTTGAAACACTCAAAGAGAAGCTCGCTTCCACACCAGTCTTGATTCCTCCAGATACATCAAAGCCTTTCCAGATATTCTGTGACGCCTCCTTGCAAGGATTGGGTGCGGTCCTTATGCAAGAAAAACAAGTTGTTGCTTATGCCTCTCGACAGTTGAAGACGCATGAGATCAACTATCCTACACATGACCTCGAACTCGCAGCAGTTGTCTTTGCTTTGAAAGTATGGAGGCACTACTTGCTTGGCAACCGTTGTGAGATCTTTTCTGACCACAAAAGCCTAAAGTATATCTTCACTCAACCTAATCTCAACCTTCGTTAGAGGAGGTGGATTGAAGCAATTAATGATTTCGATCTGACCATCAACTACACTCCGGGAAAAGCTAATGTCATGGCCGATGCTCTTAGCCGGAAAGCTTATGTCAACAACCTCATGGTGGAAGAACAACAGCCTCTCTTGTGCGAGGAATTCCGCCAACTCAACCTTGAAATTGTGGATCAAGGGTATCTTCTGAATCTTCTGGCAACCCCTCTCTTGGAAGAAAAAGTTCGCTCCATTCAACTTGGTGATCCTTACACCAAAAAGATCATCTCCAACATTCAGCTGCCGAAGTATGAGTCCTTCCACGTCGACGACCAAGGAGCTCTATTCTTTGAACACCGGATGTTTGTTCCGAACTACCCGGGTTTGAGAGAGCAAGTTCTTAAAGAAGCTCATGATTTTGTTCTTTCTATCCACCCTGGCAGCACTAAGATGTACATGGACTTGAAAACACAATATTGGTGGCCTGGATTGAAATGATATTGTGCCAAGTATGTCTCTGAGTGTGATGTCTGCCATAGAGTTAAAGTTGTTCATCAGAAACCTTCCGGTCTTCTACAGCCATTGAAACCTCCGGAATGGAAATGGGAGAAAGTAGAGATGGACTTCATAACTGGTTTTCCAAGGTCGGAAAAAGGCAACAATGCAATCTTTGTTGTCATCGACAGGCTTTATAAAGTGGCTCACTTCTTTCCCATCAAGGAAACAATTTCACCAATTCAGTTGGCTGAGCTCTATATCAACAAAATTGTCTCTCTGTATGGGGTTCCTCTTGAGATCAGCTTAGATCATGGAAGCATCTTCACTTCCAAGTTCTAAGGAAGTTTCCAAAATGCTTTGGGAACAAAGTTGAACTTCAGCACAACTTACCACCCTCAGTCACAAGGGCAAGTTGAAAGGATCAATCAGATTCTGGAAGATATGCTCCATGCTTGCGTCATCTCTTTCGGCATGAAGTGGGAAGAATGCCTTCCTTATGCTGAATTCTCTTACAACAATAGCTTATAGAAGAGTCTAAAGATGGCACCATTTGAGGTTCTCTATGGATGCAAATGCAGAACTCCGATTGGTTGGTCGGGCGCAGGTGAAAGAACATTGTTTAGCCCCGACATTGTAACTCAAGCGGAGGAGAAGGTTCACATCATTCTTGAAAACCTGAAGGTTGCTCAAAGGCGCCAGAAGAGCATCTATGACAGAAAGCACACGGACATGGAGTATGTCCCTGGTGATCTCGTTTACCTTCGTGTCACTCCCATGAGAGGCACGCATCGGTTTGGTATCAAAGGAAAGCTGGCTCCTAGATACATCGGTCCTTTCAAAGTTCATGGAAGAAGAGGAGAAGTTGCTTATGCTCTTGAGCTCCCTGAAAAACTCAAGGTCCATGATGTTTTCCATATCTCTCAACTCAAGAAGTGCTTCAAGGATCCCGGCAGGACCGTCGACCATGAGCTCATCAATCTCCAAGAAGATCTGTCTTATCAAGAACACCCCACAAAAATCCTTGAAGTCGTAGAAAGAAAGACTCGCAACAAGTCCATCAAGTTCTGCAAGGTGCAGTGGTCGCACCATTCCGTTGATGAAGCCACTTGGGAACGTGAGGATGAGCTCTGTGCCAAGTATCCTACCCTCTTCGTGTCTTCTTCTTCTTCTTCCTAGAATCTCGGGGCGAGATTCCTGTTTAGTGGGGGAGAGTTGTAGCATCCCATCTGTAATGCTACTTGGTCTAATAATAAAATGCTACTCCCTACATATAATTGTTGCATCATAATTATATCATGCTCATGTCATCATGCCACCTTGCATTTGAGCATCATATAAAACCCTTTTTCTTTTGGATCTTGTCTCATATGCATTTATTAATTGTATTTGCCTCTTGATATATTGTATTTGGTTCTTGATAAATGCTTGATGCCCAAGTTGAGTTGGGGGCATATCTTTTATTAACTCCACCACCTTTCTTTGGCACCACCCCATAAATTCCACCATCCAACTATATGTGGGCTTTGCATTTTATTTGGGTTTACATCCAGGTCATAAATAATTGGGATGGGTCCCTTCTTTTGTTCCACATGCCTCCCTCCTTGTTTTCACAAGGTGGTATGTGGAGGCATACATGGTCACCTTTGAATGCCATGTAGAGTAGAAATATAATTCTTTCTACCTTGTATGTCCCTATTTAAAGCTATGGCTATGCTTGAACTCATGGTGGCTATATTCACATTAGTGGCACATACACACTACCATGGCCACCTTGAAAATTGATGCATGACCATTCTTTGATGTTGCTACATGAGGTGAAGAATCTTCCATGAATGTTGTGGAGCCTTTTGGAAAAATGGGAAGCTTGTTTAAATTGCATGGTTTTAAGCATTTTCACAATGCATGGGCCATGCACACATGTTTTCCTCTCATGTCTTTTCTCTCTTATTTGGCCTCTTTTGTTTTGTTTGAATTTAACTCAAACCCACCTTTTAAACCTACATTTATCTCTTGTGCATGTATGTGGGCCTCCTGATCTACATGCCTTAATGCCTAGCTAGCTCCTCTCTCTATCTACACCTAACTAAAACCCTAACCCTAACCCCTTCCTTCTAGCCTCGGTGACACCCCTCACCTCACCACCCTTCCTCCTACCCTAGACGCCACCACACCTTGTGGTTTGGCTCGAACCAACCCCCCCCCAAAACCTAACTACCCTGCGCCACACCACCCCAGCTACCTCATGCCGAGCCTCCCCTCTCCCTACCCTAGCCGAGCCACCCCTTCCCCTCCTTCCCTCTTCCCCTCTTTTCCCTCGCTGCCAAGGGGACCCCCGAGCCACTCTGTCCCGCTCCCCTCTGGTCCCAGTTGTAGCCCTCCCGAGCCTCGCTGAACACATGAGGAGGAGGAGAAGAAAAGGTGCACCACCAAATTTTTCCCACCAAGCCCACGTGCCCTCCCTCTGCCTCGTTCTTATCTACTCCTCCTCTGCCTAGCAGCCACAGATCTCCCTAGGGACGTGCCCTTCTACTCCTCCTTCCCCATCTACCCCTGCTACCCTCTCTCCCATCTCCGGTAACCCCACCGTCGGCATCGCTCCACCACCACCATAGCTGAAGGCAGGCGAGGTGTCTGGGCGTTGGGGAAGACCAAGGAGAGCCTCAGGAAGCTGCTAGTACACGGTGACGAGGAGGAGAAGGACCGGAGCCGGAGACCACCGCCGCATCCGAAGCCAAAACCCTAGCCTCGGGTCGCCTGCAACGCCGACGATCCGCTGCGCTCCAGGCCGATCCGACACCACCAACCTCCCCGCGGTAAGCCTCTACGCCTCCCAGACATCTCCTCTGGCACCTTCGCTTCCTGTACGCGTCAATTATTCCGTCGAGCGCTCTCTGTGCACGGTGCACGCCATTGCTTCTCCGTTGTCGCGTCACAGTAGATCATCTCACCGTGCAACCGATAGCTAGCATCAAAGCCCCTCAGCCGCAGCGGTAGCCGCCACCGCGCGTGCGCTCCAGATCGTAAGTTCGATCCCCGTCGCGCCTGTAATCCCCTGTCCGTCAGTTTTGTCGGTTAACGCTGGGAAGAAAAACAGTGTGCGGTGGCACTTTCTCCAAAAAACCCCTGCCTTTTTGCGTGCGCAACCCGCGGTCCTGCCCGGGCCCGCCTATCTGCCTCCGTGGCCATTTTGCGAAAAGGCTCCACGGGTTTCACAGCCTCAAACCGCAACCCCTGTCCGCGCCGCGTGGCAGCTGCACTCGCAACCACTGGCTTGTGGGGCCGTTTGAGGGACGGGCCCGCTTGTCAGCTGCTGTGGCTGACTGAACTCGCGGTGAGAAAAATCTGCAGCGCGCCGTTTCGCCAGCTCAGCGTCGGGCCTGCATGGCAGATGCTCAGGCTAGATCCAGCTGGGTGTAAAAAGTCTGTGTTCCTTTCCAGTTAATGAAAATATTTTCTAGAAATTGATTAATTGTTTTTTTATCCAGGAATTAATAACTTTTATTTACTAAATCCAATTAATACAAATGATATATGTTTTTGAATCAAAAAAATGTGAGGATTTCAAATCTGCCATCCAAAATAATGTTTGACTAATTTAAATTTTCGAAATTGTTTAATTGCAATAAAAATGCCTTTTCTTAATTAATTAACAACTTTAATTCTATAACTCTAAATTTGACAAATAATATGTCTAAATCGATCAGCGCGGCGAGCCCGTTCTGTTTATGCATTCCATGATATGAATTGAAGCATGCATCATGTCATTATTAAAAATCAGAACTGTTTATGGCAATAAAACATGACCAAATAATTAATAAAATGATTTATTCTTGTCCCCACACCTCACCCTTGCCATGCTACATTATTGCAATGTAATTGGTGCATCATTCATCATGGCATGCTTGTTTGCTTGTCGAATCTTATTTATATGCTTGTGCACTTTATTTAAGTTGGCCCTTGTTTGTTTGGTTCTTCTTTCGAATAGACGCTGAGCAGGGAAAATATCAGGAATCCCAGAAGTACTACCCAGATCCGTCTCTCGCTTCAACTGAGCTGCCAGGCAAGCACTACCACATGCTTGCATACATATAGTACCTATTGCTTCTATCTTATTCTTGCATCATTGAGTCGCGATTGCATTAAATTGAATCCTAAGTACTGCATAGCCTTTACTTTTAAACCCCACCGAAGCTTGTTCCTCCATCCTATGAGCCATTACTACAGGAGTTGTTTGAGCCATGCGAGTCGTAGAACTGCATGTGTAGGGTATGTGAGTGTCTTATGGATAACGAGGTACCTAAACAACTTAACCTGAGTAGTACTGGGATAACTAATGAAAGCGGCACCGGTGGGAAATATCTGTCATTTGGTTCTTATGTCCACTTGTGTCCCATAGGACCCCGAGTACTTGATTCCTGTTCCTTGACTATTCGCACTATCCACATTCGGGAGGCCTTATGAACCCCCTAAGCCAGAGCTTGATTCATTTCTATTTCTTGGGGCCACAAGTAGTTTGGGGATTTATTACTATCATGTACCTATGCCATGCTTTACTGTTTTATTTAAGCTTGTGCGTGGAGCACCTGTACTGTTTTGGATCGTGCCAGATTTTCACGGTATCGACAAGCCCAGTCACACTTTCGGGTTCCTAGTCGTTTACAGCCGTCGTCACAAACCCTGGGTCCGTTCCGAAGCCGGCCAACTTCGTTGCGGGTAGCTTAGTGGGGTGGCCCCCTGAACTATTTATGAATCATGTGATCGCTTTGTCGTGAATGCCTCATTGGGTTTTGAGTTGGTTTTTCCGAGGTTGATCGAGTGTGTGTTGCTATTTGTGCACCCCTGCAGGGTAAATATTTCTGAAAGCCATGTTCGCGGTTATGGACGACTTGGAGCATAGTTTCTCGATCATAGACAAGTATAACTAAAGTATCGTTTTTAAATTGAATAAATATCTGACTAGTAAATAGTGCAATATTCATGGAATGAGTAATAAAACTGCCCACGGATGGTATGAGGATGACGACGGGGTGATAGAGCTGAAGCGGTATTGGGCTAGTGTGGGCCGAGATGGGTTGTAGCAAAGTGAGCGAAGTGTGGCGGCTGGCGCACGTGTGCGGCAGATTGGTGAAGAAGGAAAGTTTTGCGGGTGGTGAAGAAGGAAAGTGTGGCGGCTGGCGCACGTGGGCCGGTTCTGCGGGTTTTCCTTTTTTTTACCTATTCTAATTTATGTTTTAATATATCCTTTTCAGTTTGAATTACCTCAAGGATTTAAATACCCAGAATTTTATGTAACACATAAAATACTGTAGAGATCCTAGAAACTAAGTGTATCTTTTATTTTTCATTATTTTTAAACATTCAAGCTATTTAGGAAAGTATTTTTATTACTTGTAACAATTATCCCTTAGGGCTTTAGTATTTTGTTTATTATACAAAAAAAATGTAACAGTGATTTTATTTTCACAATGTTTATGGTTATGGTAAAGATTTAAAATGATTTAAATTTTCACAATCCATAAGATCTTGTCGTACTTATGAGCATAAAGAAATTAATATATAAGGTGGTTTAAATTTTAAGGTTCTTTAAAGTTTGGAATTTCTTTTATTCCAATTTCATTACAGTTTCTTCATAACCATTCTACTCACTTTCGAAGTAGGTATGGATCACTTCTTGAACTAGTTGTTCACTACTTTAAGTGTGGTTAATGTTTTGTTAGAAGTTTATTATATAATGGTGAATAACCATTATCATTCATGTGGCACAAGTGATCTCAATTCCCATCACATTTACTATGATCTTGGTTAAAGGTTTCTCAAGCACTCCTACCTTAATACCTCACTAAGCTTATCTTTAAATAAAGAATTCCTTTCCTAAATATACTCTATATATCTCTCTTATCTTATTCATAAAGACCACATCTTCCTGAATAAGTCAATCATCTGACTCCACCATATCCATCATCATATGATGACATGGTCATTCCACTTCAGCAATACTCATTCTCCATTATTACTCTAGTATGACACTTCAATTTCTTAACTACCTCTAATGAATCCATCAATGTAGCTACTTCTAACTCCATCCATTAACTCCTTTAAATCCATCTTGCAACTACTTCTAAGGCACACAAGATTGCACTTCTCTCTCCATCACATGTGATATCAATCCTCTAGAATAGGTATGGTACTACACTCATAATACAATTTGTTCTTGTATTAACTTGGTTAAACTACTATGCCTCCAACTACTCCATACAACTCATATTATATAATTCATCATACCCTAGCTTGACCACTCATGATCAAGCTAGATGATTCAGCTTACTAGGCTTGCCTAATTTGGTATTCTCACAACACTTCTTCATCGTCCAGTCATATATTCTCAAGTGACTTGAGAGTAATGAACACCAACCTTTGATCATAGAAAGCTTAGGCTTCTAATTGTCTGATCAAGATTTATCATTAACTAAGTAGTAGACTTGTACTAGTCTCTCTATAAGGCTTATCTTGTTAAGGGAACTTACTCTATATTTATATCTACTTGACTTAACAAGATTATGATTTGGTACTCTACTATTACTAGCTTTCTTATAACTCCTTAAGTACTCACTTAACTCTTAGGTTTAGATACTTCTTCTAGTGAACTCATGAGTGAGTTATCTCCTCCAACATCAGATGGTTTGATCTCCACTAAGGATCTCATTCCATTGATGATGCAACACTCTACCATAACTAGTTCCTCCTTCTTATTAAGTTTACTTAAGGTCTTTGGAAGGTCAATATAATAGGTCAAAGCTAAGATTCAATAAGTTCTAGGTCAGGAATTGATCACTCAACATTGATGATCAAATTGACACTAGGACTTGGTTAAATAGGAATGTCGCCTATTAACATGGTATTAAGGATATGAGATGAATGGTCTCGGCTCAACTTACTTTCTACTCTATTTGTGATAAGAGTTAGTGTTTAGGAACTACCATGGTACCCATGGTAGGAATAACTATGGGAACATATATACCGAGGTTTAGTTATTTAATTTCTTTACTTGAGTTATATACTTAATTGGGTATTCAAGGTTTGTTGTGGATAATTCCTGGATATAATCTTTAGAAGATTAAGTATACATCCTTGAGTTATTGCATGGAATACCATGTCATGATCTCTATAAGATCAAGTACTCCTTATTGAGTAGTGTGTTGGGGGTTTAGCTCTTTAACATTTGATCTACCCATAGATCAAATTGTACTACCCAAAATAGGATTTTGGCAAAGGTCATATTGAAACTTATCGCAATCAACTTGATGATCTATTTCAGTTCCACTAAGTTAAGAGAAGTTTCAATCACTTTGACAAGTTTTAATCAAAAGCGTAAAAATTATCCAGATTTTCTATGCATGAATGCAATACACACACCTGATCTCAGCTTATTTCTAAGCTCTAATGTTGGGATGTTAGAAAAATGCCCTAGCCTAATAGCCAGGCTCTGTCTTCATCATGTATTTTACCTCATCAGGTGTCTCATGGGCAAGTTTAGCTT
Source organism: Avena eriantha (assembly GCA_910589775.1). Lineage (NCBI taxonomy): Eukaryota > Viridiplantae > Streptophyta > Magnoliopsida > Poales > Poaceae > Avena > Avena eriantha. The sequence goes on from OU342745.1 coordinate 336,503,888, forward strand.
TGTAATAACTAAAATCCTGCCTGTTAGAAGCTTTTGCAACAGCCAAAAACTTCTTATGTCAGTCATGAGCTCTGTGTTTCTTCCTCTGATTGGCATATATGTGTCTTGCACACATCCTATGCTCTGCAGCAGGGAGATAGTCCTTCATAGCATTGATTAAGCCCTTTTGTTGATCAAAGATAAACACCCAACCAGCTCCATTATTCCTAATGTCAAGGTCTTTAATTAGCAGTCCAACAAACCGCTTCCATGTTAAGTTGGTTTCTTGCTCAACAACTGCCCAAGCCAATGGATACATCTGGTTATTTGCATCCCTGACTATTGCACAAAGGAGCTCACCTTTCATTGCCCCTTTGAAAAAACAACCATCAAGCCCTATGACCTTTCTACAACCAGCCTTGAATCCTTTCTTAAGTGCATTGAAACAAACATAGTAACTTTAGAAAATGTTTTGATCCCTGATTCCTTTCTTCGCTCGCGCGCGTCACGGGCACCGATCCCGGCCAACCCTTAGCCACGTCACCAATCCCCGTTTGGCAAAACAATCCAGGGTTCGATTTGGACCGGGATTGCAAAGTTCAGGGTACAATCGACAGGGATTTCGACATAGGGGTTTAAACCGCCGGAGCACTACAAGTTCAGGGTTTAAAATAGACTTTTTCCTTCAAGAACGAGGTAAAACTGATCGCCAAGCTTCAGCACAAAAACCTGGTTCCGCTGCTCGGTTGCTGCATCGATGGCACAAGACACTTTGTACTGTTGTTGATGATTATGAATAGATCGGTAGAATTTCGCAAAAAAAAAAATATTTATCTCAGTGGATGTATTATGCAGATCCAGAAAAGCATAAGTTACTAGGATGGAACAAAGGCTTCGAGATCATTCTAGGGATCGCACGGGGGCCTGCTGTATCTCCACGAGGATTCAAGGTTCAAGATCATCCACAGGAACATGAAGGCAAGCAACGTGTTGCTACACAGAAACATGACCCCAACGATATCGGACTTCGGCATCGCCAGGATGTTCGGAGGTGATCAGCCACCACCGCATACACCCTGAAGGTCATCGGGACATAGTGAGTGTTATTATCATCTCTGAAATCCTCGTGCGTGTATAGTATTTGTTGGTTGGCTGTCATACGCTGACTTGTGAGGTGGTGTGCCGCCGTCAGCGGCTACATGTCTCCAGAGTACGCGGATGGCGTGTTCTCCATAAAATCCGACATCTACAGCTTCGGCGTCATGGTGCTCGAGATCGTATCTGTGAAGAAGATTCGAGGCTTTTACGATGCGGACCTTGATCTGAACCTTTGCGGCTATGTAAGCACCAGAATGCATGATGAACTGACACAAATGGTCGATGCTTAATGGATTGTGTCGCTGGTATTAACAATCGCGTTGGTCGTTTTTCAGGCGTGGATGCTGTGGAAGGAAGGCAGGAGCACGGAGCTTATGGACGAGGCGATGGGCAGCAGCTGTGATCACGGTCAGGTGCGGAGGTGCATACAGGTTGCTCTACTGTGTGTTGACGTGCTGCCTAGGAACAGACCGCTGATGTCTTCAGTCAGGATCATCTCGAACCCAAAGTGAGTTCACCGTGACTGCGATAGATACTAGGTAGTTTGGGATGGAACGGCATGTACAGGCTAAAATGAATGTCGTGCAGCCTAGGAACAGCATGTAAATGCAGCGAAGAACAGATGGGTTCGCACCATAGATGTCGATATAACGCATGCTCAATCTATGGTCTTTGAGCCAAAAGACTCCTGCCATGTTGATGTAAGATGCATAAAAACAGAAGGCCTTAGAACTGAACTGAAGAAGGTCTGGGGGCTGCCACGAAAGAAAGATCTCAGTTACTGGGCACCCTAAGGCACTGCCATGGCCATTGCAGGCTATAGCACTCCATCGTCAGTGTGGTGCCCTAGGCCATGTTGTGGAACATCTGCCCATGTCACACAGCCCTCGGCGTTGCGGAGCTGATAGGTCAAACAGAGTGCTGCCAGAGCTCTAAAGTGGCACGTGCCTATCCATCAGACTTGAACCTAACAAAAATATTAGGACAGATTCATAGAACTTTTGCCCCTTTTTGCGGAACTTCAGAAAAACAAGTACAAAAGGGGCGGTAAACTACTGTTATTAAGGCTCTCCTCAACCGATCGACCGGGCATCTGCAGCATGGTGATAGCAGTTCAAGGTGACTGCTCATCAAAAGGGATGTTATCGTGCTAAACTGAGGAGGCTAATTACTTCTCCTTTTTCAGTTTCATATGTGATCATATGTGCCACCAAGCTAAACCACCGTCATATCAGGAATCACAGTGCATTATGATTATCATGTTTGTCCAGTCACCATTTCATTTGGGCGACTTAAAAACCTGACAAAACATGGAAAAAATAAACTAGTACAGAAATCAACTCCCACTATATTTTGACAAGCCCGGAATAATTTGATTGCTGAAACGCCTATTGTATAATCTGCTAAAAAGGATATAAGACCAACATACAATTAAAGTGGTAGGGATCCCACTACAGATTTAGACCACCAAACTTAAGAAAAATCACAGGAACCTTGCAAAATGAGATTTCGAAGTGAAGGGCTGAGAAGAATAACTAGTGGGATGAAGACTGGGACCAGAATAAATGGTACTCCCTCCGATTTATATTACTTGTCGCTAAAATGGACGTATCTAGACATGTTTTAGTGCTAGATACGTCCAATTTAGCGACAAGTAATATGAATCGGAGGGAGAGTAACAAGTATACGATGCAGCTAGCATATAAAATACCAGCATAATACCAAATTATTAAACTCATTTCTCACAAATCATACAACGCGCGTTCAGAACTGTTGCTAACAATCACAGCAGTAAATGCGTCCCATGCTTATATCAAGCACAAGATATGATCTCAAACTTGGAAAGGCCCAACTGAACCAAGATTCTAAATTGCGAAAAATAAAATTCCACATAAGTTCATTTAGTTCACTACTCTACAAAAATTTATCAGCCTGATTGCACGAAATGAGCAGGTCTTCCAGCGTTTTATCACCTTGGACCAGATAGACCCATCTCTATATAAAACAAACAAATAAAGTATACATCAGAAGATTGAACACCTCAACAGAACATTCATTCTTCAAATTTAAGCATAGGAGCACACAGAGTTAATAGTAGCCCTGATACTAGAAAAATAACTTTACAAAATTTGATTGTCTAGGACATAAACACTATGGCTAAGGCAGACATCGGAGTAATACGTGCGCAGCATATCCACAATAGCCAAGCACCCACCTTAAGACATTGCGTAAATGTTTCACGTATCATCGTTTTCATCTGAGAAAAGAAGAATGGTAATAATGTAAACTACACTGGCAGCCAGATTTGAAAAACACCTCTTTGTTAAATATAATTTCAATAGAAAATGCAAGTGTCTCAGAATGAAATCAGCGAACAAGATAGGATTACTGAATAAATAATATTGCATATATTTCTCAGACAGGTAGGATTCATAAAGGATCAACCAAATGGTGTATTTTATCCATCAAATTGTTCTTCAACAAACAGAGCTAATGATTTTATGAAAATAAGATAACACTAATCTTCAGATCCAAATTTGACATGTTTAGGAACTCATGCTTGATGATTGTGAAGCAAAACAGCAAGCTCCCAGTAAAATACCTTTAATGAACAAGCAAGTCATGTGCCTGCAGAAACCAAATTTCTTACTCAATTGACCTCAATACATAAAACTATGAAAGACAAATGGCGAACAAGTGAATCTGTAATTGTTATAGCATGGAGAAGACGAATGGTTTTTCTCTCTCTAGGAGTCTAGGTGAAGGAGTATTATGGAGTGCTTATCAGCTAGAAAGATCCAAAGATAGGACTGACAAGTGCAACCTATAGAATTAAAGTGATTTTAAGTTCCTACCCAGACATACAAGCACAAAATTAAGACACATTATTCTGAACAAATAGAGTTTATCCACAGGGACATCTCTAATCCTCCAAACATATTTGGGACAAAAACTACATAGGTGCAAACCAAAAGGGAAGCAACCAAACGGCAGCACATATCAAACAAACAGCATCAGATTCTTCAACAAGCTAAGCAAGGAACTAAACTATTGACGCGCAAATAAGGTAATGTACAAGTACGAGTATGCACGGGCACAGTTCTCACCCAAATGGAAAAGACAGACAAGAGCATCATCGATCGTACGATGTTAAAGTCCGGGATAGGTGCGACAGAGGATACCCTGAGAGAGAGCGCAGGAGCTCCGGGACGCCGTGCTCAGCCGCGAAGTCAGCCTCGCCGCGGCCACCGCGCTGTGCAGCGGCAGCAGCGACATCCCGGCGATGCACCCCAGCTCCACCGGCAACCTGCACGCCACAAACCCGTCCGCGTCACAGATCCGGCAATACTTGGATAGGGCAAACAAGTGAATTACTGTTGTTTACCTGGAGATGCACGGGGCGCGCCTTGCGGCAGAACGGCCGACGGAGGGGATGGAGCGGGAAGCGGCCGAGCGGCAGGCCGCGGAGGCCACGCGGGCGGCGGCGCGGAAGGTCGAGGCCATCTCTAGGCTTGGTGGGGATCAGAGATGGGGGAGGGAGAGGAGGGTGGGCGTGGGGAGGAGTCTAGGTCTCGGTTCTGGAAGATGCGGCGGTGGCGGCGGCACGAACAGGAGGGCACAGGGCAGGACACTTTCATTTCCACGTTGGGCCGTTCGGCCCATAATTGCGGGTTATGTTCCGCATCCCGTGGAATGTGCCACACGGCAGGGTTGGATTTTTATCGGGACAGAAGGGAGCAAATGCATATTGAAGAAGTAGGCAGAGGATGAAGTGAAATTTAGGGTGTGTTTGGTTACGGGTCTGATTTTCTCGTTTTTGCCTTTGGCCCGTCGAATGCCTCATGGGGAGAGATTTAACTTCAACAACTTTGGGCTCTTGTTCGATCTCCTGTATTTTTGCTTTTTTAAATAGACCCAGTTGTTTGGTTGCCTAGATTCTTGTCTTTTTTTCTCTGCTGATGTATTTTACAGGTGTTTGGTGTGGTGCTTTGCATCTGATCACATGGATTATGATCATCCATTTTAAATTTTGGCGATCTTACCACCCAGCACACACACAACATATGATCATAAGAATTGTCTTATGCACATACAACACATTACGAGCTAGATGATCACGATAACAGCCATATACAGACATAAACATTGCTAGCTATAAAAAATAGTCTTAACAGTCACACGCAGGTAGCAATCAGGGATTCTAAACTTTACCCCTGATCAAAATAACCATCTGCAGGGGCATCGCCTACCCCTCAAGCACCAGGGGCTTAACCCCCGATGAAACAAACCATCAACATGGGCATGGGATGCCCCTGAACCACCACCACGGGTGATCAAAACTACCATCAGCCTACTTAGTTCACCATCAAAAGTTGTCCATCAGCAACAACTACTACTTACGAACTTACACAAGCATCGACATGAAGGCCGCCACTGGCTAGCTGTGGTCTGGGCAGGTGTACTGCCTGGCGCTGGAGGAGCCGACCTTGTAGATCGTCATCTGATGACGAAGGCCTTCGGCTTGAACTTCACGATATCGTCGCGCTCTAGGTCGTACTTGTAGACCAGTTCCGGCCAGTTCTTCCTGAAGGCAACTTGGCTAGCGAACCAGTCCACCTGCACCCACTCGGCGCACCAGCGGCAGGCTATGACCTGCACGATGCACGGCAGCGGTTGCTTGATCCAGGTCCTCAGGCCGAACTGGAACGCATGCGGTATCACCAGCATGTACAGGTCGTCGCATCCAGCAGGATGATGAAGCAGCGAGGGACCTCGGCGATTGGGTAGTGGCCAAGCTTCGGTTGCCGGCCCTTCCTGCTTTGCGGCTACGTAGCCGCCTCCACCCTGCTGATGACCACGGGCTTCAGTTGCCAGCGGTTGGTCGGGAACACGTCGACAGAACCCGTTGGAGGTGCCAGCCCCTTCCGACAGTCACGCATGCGAACTTAACCACCTTGGCATGAAGCAAAACAAGGTCAGCAAGCAGCATTGCCTAATTTGGCAGTGGACATGGTACAAACATAGAGTACAATGTCAAATTTGGCAATGCACATGGTACAAACATGGAGTACAACTACCTAGTATCCCCAATTGGGCAATGCCCCAAGACAACAACAATTTGAGGATTCGGCTATGAATCCCCAATCGGATAATGCTCCAGGACAACACCCAAATTGAGGAATCGTCTAAATTAAACCCCAAATTTTGTGTGTGCACTATATATTGCTACGTACTGCGCAAAACCCAAAATCGCTTTACAACTACCGAAGATCAAGTCCTAACTGTCGTCGATTTGGGGCCATACCCTAATCGCTATGTAGATCGATAACTTACCCTAGTCGACGGTGGTGCCATCGATGACGATGGTGCAGTAGAAGGCTCCGCTGGAGCGAGAGAAGAAGCTCTGGCCGTGAAGGTTGGGGCCGCCGGCACGGGCGGAAAAACCCTATCCGAATAGTCGAGGGTAGCCGCGACTATGGTGGGGGCTTTTCCGGCCTGCTTGGCCGTAGATGCGGCGTCCTCCGCGGGTGTAGGCGACGCAGCCGCAGCCGCGTCCTCCGCTGATGTCGCCCGAGTTGCGTGCGCAGATGGGTACGGGAGCCCTGAGGACCCTCGCGAAGGCCGCCTCACCGCCGGTGGCGACCTTCTCTGGTTGAACAGCCGTCCATAAGCTATGCGCACTCACCTCGCCGATGCGGGGGCCGTCGAATGGGGAGGACGAGGAGGAGCGGTGGCCATGGTTGGGAATCAGGGTGACAGGACAGGACTGGGCGGTGAGCGGAGTGGCCTAGGAGTTAAGGCGAAAACGTTCCGTCTCCCACGCTTCCCCACGCGTGCAAGGGGCAGGCACGCGGTGCTTGCCAGGGCTTGGCCCCGTGGAAACGGCCGAAATCAGTGTTTCCAGCGGGCCAAGTTTTGTCCTGCTTTAAGAAGCGTGCGATGCAGCACTTCCATGCGACCCAACTCTCCAAACGGGCTTATTTCTTCGCGTGTCGTGCGAGAAACGGGCGTTGGCCCAACCAAACACGCCCTTATGATTTATTGATAGATTCGTCCGGGTATTTATATGCCCTGAGCGAATGTGTACAATGTCAGTTACAGTACTTGGCGTTGTTTCTAAAGGACGCAGCGACGGTTCGCTATTCAGCACTTGAACAAAATCCAAAGATGCTAACCGGTGCTTAGCATATTAGAGGGAATTTATTAACTAATTAGTTAATGCTAATTAATTCCTAACACTCTCTCTTGGACAATGTTGTCTTCAAGGCTTCCATGTCTTGAAATTCTTCGTAGGTTCTTAAGTACTTGAAGTCCTGATAGCCCTTATTCTTGTACAAACTCATTCTTGTTCAATCCATGTCTCCAAAATCATATACGAAAAATATAAAGGAGAAATATAGGAATCCGATATACCGTTGGTATATAAATTGTATCATTAAAACTTATATGAGAAATCCGTTGGAGAACTCATATGGAAAGAGTACAATATATAGTTATCAGATGATAAATATTAAGTTCAATCCTAGGAGATTTCTCCCGCTGAACTTTGCAAATTTCAAAGTCGTCTCATACGAATGTCATGAACGCATTTTTGAAATGCAGCTATTGGTAAAGACTTAGTGAACAAATCTGCAAGATTATCACAAGATCTGGTTTGAAAAATATTAATTTCTCCGTTTTTCTGTAATTCATGAGGAAAGAACAATTTTAGAGCAATATGTTTTGAGATATTACTTTTAATGTATCCTATATGCATTTGAATAACACATGCGACATTATCCTCATAGATAATAGTTGGTGATTCTAATGAACTGATACTGCATGATGTTTGTATATGATTAATCACTACACACTCTCGTGAGGCTTCATATAATACAAGTATTTCAGAGTGGTTAGCGTAAGTTTCTATTAGAGTCTGGTTTGTCGACTTCCATGCAATAGCAGTTCCAGCATGTAAAAATACAACCCTGTTTGTGATCTAGCATTATGGGGATGAGAAAGATAGCCAACATCAGTATAACTAGTCAAAGTCACGTCTTGATTTTTCTAATATAATAAACCAAGATCTTTAGTACCATGTAAATATCTAAAGATATACTTTACTCTAGCCCAATGGCATTTTGTAAGAGCTGCACTATGTCTACCAATAATTTACTACGAAGGCAATATATATCTGGTCTAGTACAATTAGCAAGGTACATTAGTGCTCTTATGGCACTAAGTTATGGAAAATCAGGTCCCAATACATCTTCGTTATCATCACTAGGTCTATCCTTTTCCATATCAAGGTTTCTAACAACCATGGGTGTTTTGGATGGATATGATTTATCCATATTGATTTTTTCCAAAACTTTCTTAATATATGGTTAGTGGAAGTTGCTAATAGAAGTTCCGCTTTGACACCGATCCAGATGACTCTAAGTCTCAATCCAGATACATACTTATCATGAATGGAGCAGCAATTAGTTCAAGGAGCTCCAAACAACATGTGGTAGCAGGATCAACGATGGAGGCAAAATATGTTGTTGCTTTAGAAGCGGCACAGGAAGCAGTTTGGATAAAGGATTTCATAACTGAATTGGGCGTGGTTCCTAGTGCGTTCGACCCAATGGTGACTATTATCACAACAATGGAGCCATAGCCAATTCCAAGGAACCAAGGTCTCACAATAATTCCAAGCATACCAAGCGTCGGTTTCACTCCATCATTGAGCATGTTAAGGATGGAGATATAAATATTTGTAAAGTACATACGGATCTGAATGTAGCAGATCCATTGACTAAAACTCGCTCTCAAGAAAAACATGATCAACACCAGAACTCCATGGGTGTTAGATTTATTACTATGTAAACTAGATTATTTTCTCTAGTGCAAGTGGGATACTGAAGGGAATATGCGCTGAGAGGCAATAATAAAGTTGGTGTTATCGTATTCCAAGTATGTTATAGATGTTTATTTTGCATGCTATAATTGTATTGATTGGAAACATTAATACATATGTGTTTAATAAACAAATAAAGTATTCCTAATTACACCTCTCATATAAACTAACTCGTTTATTAACAAGATGATCAAGGTTTCCTGATCACGGACATTGGATGTTGTTAATAACGAGGTCACAACATTGGTGGAATGGTGTGATGAACATTCATCCGAAGTATAGCAATACGATTAAAGTAATTGTGTTTTAAATTGCTATAACATCATACGGATTAACTTTAGTCCTTAGACCATGAGATCATGTCAATCACTAACACCAGAAGAATAACTTGATAACATCAAATGTCACACCATAGCAGGGTGGCAATAAAGGTGGGTTCAGATACTCCGAAAGTGTTATGTAGAGTCTCATGGATCAAGAGTGGGATTTGTCCATCTCGATGATAGAGAGATATTCTTTGGGCCCTCTTGGTGATATCACATTTATGTAGATTGCAGGCAAGTGATAAGATCACTAGAATGTTATATCACGGTAACGAGAAAATAGTACTTGTCGGTAACAAGATCAAACTAGGTATGGGGATACTGATGATCAAATCTCGGACATGTAATATATCGCGAGACAAAGGATTTAGATACAAACATTAAAGGTTCACACGATCACTGGAGTCATCGTTGAATGTGTGGGAGTCAGTACGGATCTATAGGCCTCGCTCCTGATTACTGATCGAAGAGGTGTCTCGATCATGTCTGCATTCTTCGCGAACCGTAGGATGACACACTTAAGGGATACCGACACCATTTAGGAGCAAATATGTTTCAGATAAAGATTAAGAAAGTGCTAGAATCATTTCGATGGAAACCGGAATTATTTCAGGTGAAATTGCTGAAACTGGTCCGGCATGTGATATTGAAATGTTGCAGGGGGTTTTATGTGAATGTTTGTTAATTAAAGTAATTAACAAAATTCTGAATAAAATAAATAAAATAGTTTTGTTAAATGAGAGTTACATTAATTTTGGTGGAAAATTAATGCATGTGAGTGGAGGCATGTTTATGTGAGTGGAGCATCCACCCACATGAATGAAGGAAGAGGTGGGGGCACCTCCATGGCCACCGACCATGGAGGGGGCTGCCCCCTCTCCTCCTCTCACTTCACACCTCCTCGTGAAGGATCTCTCTCCCCTCTAGTTTATTCCCCATGGTCTCGGATTAGCGAGATACATGTTCCCAGTGGCTTTGTCTGAAAGGAGTTATTGCTTCCACTGCATCGCTGGAGCAAGGATGTGGAGGTTGTGAAAGGACCGGACGTGTGTGCGATCACGGATGCACCGCTGAGTTGCAGTGCTAGACCTTCTCATGATCTCGAGATCGACAAGTGAACGACCACATCATCCACAAGTCTAACCTCGTTACACTTTATCTCTCTTCAAGGATACATTCTCTATGGATGTATATCCACCCGTTGATTGTATCTAGGTAGATAGATCTTGGTGCTTAGTAGTTCACATTGTAGGATTTTTTTGTTTTCTATGTTGCGAACCCAACAAAATTATGTGACATTAACAATTCACAAAGACATAAGGATCTATATAGTATAGTCCATAGACAAAACCTCTTCCATGAGCAAGCATGATCAAAACACCAAAAGTGGTATGGTGTAATGATTCGTATCAAATGCATCTAGTTTATTTGTACTCTAATGCAAGTAGGAGACTGTTGGAAATCTGCTCTAGAGGCAAATAATAATATAGATTATTAACATATTTCATTAAGTTCATAATAGGTTTTATATCATGCTATAACTGTATTGATAGGAACATCAATACATGTGTGATATGTAAACCACTAGAGTCCCTAGTGATCCTCTAGACACTAGTTTATTGGTCAATTGATGATCGATGTTTCCCGATCATAGAAATTTATGTCAATTGAAAGTGCGGTCATTTTATTAGGTGAATGAAAGTGATGGACATACCCAACACAAGAATTGTAACACGTTCAAGTCACGAAGTTCACCGTTACAATGACTAGGAAATGTAGTAACCAATTCTTTAGACTATTGATGACCCACAAGTATAGGGTGTGTATTGTAGTATTTTCGAGGGAAGTGAAACCCAATTTATTGATTCGACACAAGGGGAGCCAAAGAATATTTATAAGCCTTAACAACTGAGTTGTCAATTCAGCTGCACCTGGAAACAATCTTGCTCACATCAGTTTATCAGTAGCAATAGTTTTGTAGAAGGAATAGTAAAGTAACAACAGTAGCAAAACAAAGACAGTAGTAACAAAAGCAGTAAACAGTGGGATTCGAGTGCGGCAGGCATAGGGATGGATGGACGGGCGTTGCATGGACAAGACAATTCACATAGCAATCAGAACATAGGGCAATTGCAGATAAATAAGATAAAGCACCCAAGTACTAGACAATCCTAGGCATGTGTTCCATATATAGTCATACGTGCTCGCAATGAGAACTTGCACAACATCTTTTGTCCTGCCAGCCTGTTTGCAGCGGGGCCTCTAGGGAACTACTGGCAATTAAGGTGCTCCTTTTAATAGAGCACCGGAGCAAAGCATTAACACTCCGTGAACACATGTGATCCTCACATCAAAGCCTTTCCCTTCCGGTTATCCCGATTTCTGTCACTTCGGGGCCATAGGTTCCGGACAACAACGTGTGTATACAACTTGTAGATATGACCAAGAACAATACTATCATAATGAATCAATAACATGTTCAGATCTGAAATCATGGCACTTGGGCCCTAGTGACAAGCATTAAGCACAACAAGTCGCAACAAAGTCATAAAGCACTAATAAAAGATACTAGGCACCATGCCCTAACAATCTGATGCTATTACATGAACGATCTCATCCAATCCCTACCATCCCCATAGCCTACAGCGGGGGATTACTCACTCATAGATGGGGGAAACATGGATGGTCGATGGAGAAGCGATGGTGATGATGATGGCGATGATCTCCTCCAATTCCCCGTCTCGGCAGGGTGCCAGAACGGAGTTTTCTGGTACTATTTCGTGGAATCTGGTGGTGGCGGTGGAGCAGAACTCCTTCTAGAAAAACGTCGAACCCCCTGGAGTTTTTAGGTCAGAAGGCTTCTTATAGGCGAAGAGGGAGACCGAGGGGGTGCTTGGGGCCACCACACCATGCCCTGTCGCGGCCAGGCCTAGCCCGCGCTTGGGGGTGGTGTGGCCAGCCCTTGGCCCTCCTCCGTCTCGTATTCTGGCTCCATGAGTCTTCTAGAAAAATAGGCACTTTGGCTTTTGTCCTGTCCAATTCCGAGAATATTCATTTTCTGACTTTCCTGGAACCAAAAACACTAGAAAACATGCAGCTGGCACTGTGGCTCTTGTTAATAGGTTAGTCCAAGAAATCATATGAAAAAGTACTCCAAAGTGTGGACAAAACACAAGAAAGTGGATAAAACCAAGCATGGAGCATCAAAATTATAGATACATTTGCAATGTATCAACTATGTGACCATATTTAATGACTGTCACCCGAGAGTGCCTTGTTTGCATCAAATGTCACCCGGTAAAACGGTAATCAAAAACATGTCTTCAGGTATTCATAGGGGCATGTAGAGGCGTATGTGTCAAAAGCGGGATTTGTTCTTACGCGTGACGGAGAGATACTCTAGACCCACTCAGAGACATGACATCCATAAAGCTACAGCGTATGACTAGGTCACAAGGATGGCATGCCTCAGAATGAGTAAAGATGTACTTGTCGGTAACACGATTGAACTAGGCATGGTGATGTATTTGATCAATTCTCAGACAAGTCAAGTACCAAAGTAACAAAGGGAAAGGACTCTATGTTTAATGGTTCTACGACAAAGAATCTTGTGGAATGCTGATGGCAACAAACGCAACCAGTTTTCATTGGGACTCCAAGTGCAGAGTGTTGTAGCAAGCTTATTTTCCCCACAAGGGTGTCTCGAGGGTTTATATCGAACTCTCGAGGAATTGTGTGAATATTTGTCTTCTCCTCTTCAAGCACCTGTAAAGTAAAATAATTTCTCTTGTGTTCCCAACTCCACCAAGTGGTTGTCAAGCACAAGGTTTTGTATTAGTAATATGAAATAAAATATAAAACAAAGTAAATAAAGTAAAGGAATACAAACTAGATGATATGGAAGATAGTAGAGTTGTTTTGAGTTTTTACGGGTGATTACAAGTAGAGAAAGTATTTTTTGTATTTTCGAAATAATAAACTACAGGAATTGTAAAGGATAGTAGATGCAATAAAAAGGTGTTTATTATGATAAAAATCGGACCGGGGTTCATGGGTTCACTTGTCTACTATCTCTGTTTTAGGTTGTAGTGATCATAAAACAATTCATCAATGATAAAGGTTCATGAAAAAATTCTAGAAGTGCTTGATAAAAGGAATTAATATGGGCATCACATTCTAATATTGAGATGGAATACATCTCTCTCTCTCTTATACTCCTCAAGAAAGGGAAATCTCCATGCAATCTTGATTTAAGAACAAATCAGAGTATAGCTTTAAGCAATATTATATGATGTTTGAAATACTAATATGTGATACGTCCATTTTGCATCACTAATCTATGTCTTAATTCACTATTATTCATTGATATATTTCATATTGAGAGGTGATACTTATGTTATTTCATCTATTTTTGCATGGTTGATGACTTTTGGAGCATGGACCGCTGCAGTCAGGATTCTGATGGAAAATGTGTTGTTTGGAGGCAAAATTCGCGAAGATCAGAAAATCTGGGAAAATATACGGAAAATCCTTTTTTTCCAGAAGACTAAGGATGCCAGAAGATGGAGTGGAGGTGGGCCACAGGGGGCCCACACCACCCCATGGCGCGGGCAAGCCTAGGCCGCGCCTGGAGGTGGTGTGGCCGCCCTGGCCCACTCCAGCCTCTCCCCTCTGGCGTATATCATCCTCCCGAAACCCTAAGACTCGGGGAGCGACCACAGAAAGATTCCGCCGCCTCTGCGGGGCGGAAAACACTGAGAGAGAAAGATCTCTCCGGCAGATAGATTTCTGCCGGGGGAATTCCTTCCCGGAGAGGGGATATCGTCGCCATCAACACCACCATCAAGCTGGACTTCATCGGGATCATCATCACCACCATCACCACCATCATCACCATCAGCACCCTCATCACCATCTCCATATTGCTGTAACAATTGAGTTGAATCTTGCATAGTTCATAGGGGAAACTTTCCCGGTGTTGATTACTCTTTGTAGTTGATGCTATTGAGTGAACCATTGAATTATTGTTTATGTTCATATTGTTATACATCATTATTCCATCTCTGATCATGATCCATATGATGTCTTGTGAGTAGTTTGTTTTGTTCTTGAGGACATGGGAGAAGTCTTGTTGTTAGTAGTGGAGTTGCGTTGAGAAAGATCCAATAGATTGTTATTTAAGTTGTGGTATACTTCTTCTAGTGGTGTCATGTGAACTTCGACTACATGACACTTCACCTATATGGGCCTAGGGGAATGCATTGTGTATTTGGCTACTAATCGTAGGGGTTGCCGGAGTGACAGAAACCTTAACCCCCGTTAGGAAACCATTACACAAGGGACGTAAGGGTCTTAGAGTTTAAAGCTGTGGTTAGGTTTCTACCTTAATTGCCTTCTTGTACTTACAGATGTTTGCAAGAGGTTTAATCACAAGTATGTATTAGTCTTGGATGGGGCGGTACATTAGCATAGGTTCACCCACACAACACTTAGCAAGCTAAAGAAGATTAATCGACTATATGAAGCGAAAGCACTTGACAGTCTTCCCATGTGTCCTCGAGAACGTTTGGTCATCTTAAGAAATACAACCGGCTTGTCCTTTGCTACATAAAGGATTGAGCCACTTGCTGCATTTATTCCTATTGTCTTTTATTTACTCGTACTTTGTTTACTTGGTTTATCGAAAACCCCTAAAAATCCGTTTGCTAAGTATTTACAGAGAATTTCTGATCCATACCACTAGCCAGCACCTTCTGCTCCTCGCTGCGTTCGACACTCTTACTTATCGAAAATACTACGATACACCCCCTATACTTGTGGGTCATCAATATGCTACCTTGATCTAACAAGGTCATCACACTGTCACATGATAACTATAGCACATGATTTCACTTTATCCCTAGTGAGGCAGCAAAAGAAAGGTAAAAACCAAAGTAGATCTTGAATATTATGTGTCACAATTCAATCTCTACCCCAATGCTACTCCATCTAACACACACTTCTCCCCATACAAGTTCTTGCATACAAGTTGGATCAAAACAAGCAATGAAGAATGGGGTGCATGATATGCATATATTAAAACATCTTACAAAAAATAGATTCCAATCTCAAATATCAAATCATAGAACATAGATCCACCACATAGGTATTACAAATATGACCATAATCATGTTGGACAGCTTATATGGTACTAGATCTATGAAGAACAAGAGAGAAATAGATAAATCTACTGCCACAAACCCATAGCCTGGAGGTGGACTACTCCCTCTTCATCATGGTGATGATGCTGGAGATGTTGGAGAGGGTGGAGATCTCCCGGAAGGTGGTTCCGGCGGAGTTTCCCCTCCAATCTTCGCTGGATCTGACTTTGTTTGGTGGTGTTTTCATCTCTGGTCGCTTCTGGTGTCTCCCTTCCCGAGGGCGCCCTAGGGGGTCCTTATATAGAGGTTTTTAGGTCAAGAGAACTTCGTGGGCAAAAGAATCAAGGCGATCGGACGGTCGAGAAGCAAACGAGCATGTGTGGCGCACCCACCAGGCCTAGGTGCACCGCCTGGGATTGTTTGGCCTTCCTGGTCCTCCTAGTGAAATTACAGTGCTCCAGATGCTTCTCGTGGATAAATATTGGCATTCCCCAAAGTGTAGGTTCATTTGACTTCGTATAGGTCCTGAAACATCAAAAACATTGAAAACCGGGGTTTTCTTGTTGGGTTCGCAGCATAGAAAACAAAAAATTTCCTACGATGTGAACAACTAAGCACCAAGATCTATCAACCTAGATATAATCAACGGGTGGATATACATACATAGAGAACATACCCTTAAAGAGTGACAAAGCATTACGAGGTTGTACTCGTGGATGATGTAGTCGTACACTTGCCGATCTCAAGATCGTGATGAAGTCCAGCGAGTCCAGCAGGTCCAACACCAGCAAGTCCAGCAGGTCCAGCACCAGCAAGTCCAGCACCGCAAAGCAGCGATGCATCCGTAATCGCACACACGTTCGGTACCCCAACAACCTCCAAGTCCTCGCTCTAGCAAAGCAGCGAAAGCAGCAAATCCTTTCAGAAAAAGCCACCAGGAACATGTATCTCGCTAATCTAAGAGCATGGGGAATTGCTAGAGGGGGAAGAGAACCTTCGCGAGGAGGTGGTTCGAGAGGAGAGGAGCCATGGGGCTCCTTTTATAGGGGATAGGACGCAGCCCCATGGCCATGGTTTTCCGGCCAAGGTGGGTGCCCCCACCTCTCCCTCATTCATGTGGGTGGAGCTTCCACTAATCCCACTCACATAAATTTCAACTCCACTCACTTGCATTTAATGTCCACTAAATTAAATGCATTTTTCTCTTTAAATAAAACACGTTTATTTACTTTATTCAGAATTTTGTTAATTAGTTTAATTAACAAACATTCACAAAAAAAACCTTGCAACATTTCGATATCACATGTAGAACCAACTTCAGCAGTTTCACTCGAAAGAATTCCTGTGTCCATAGAAACAATTCCAGCGCTTTCATAATCTTTCTCTGGTATCTTGTTTGCTCCAAATGGTGTGGTATACCTTAAGTGTGTCACCCTATAGTTTGTGAATAATGTAGACATGATCGAGACCCTTCTCCGATCAATAATCAGCAGTAGGACCTAGAGATCCGTATTGACTCCCACCCATTCAATGATGACTCTAGTGATCATGTGAACCTTTTAACGTCGTAAATAAATACCTTTGTCTCGTGATACATTACATGTCCGAGATTCAATCATCGGTATCTCCATACCTTGTTTGATCTCGTTACCGACATGCACTCTTTTCTCATTCTCGTGATATAACATTCTAGTGATCACATCACTTGCTTGTAAGCTATTTCAATGTGATATCATCGAGAGGGCCTAGAGTATATCTATTCGTAATCGGGATGGACAAATCCTACTCTTCATCCATGAGCCTCTACATAACGCTTTTAGAGTATCTGAACCCACCTTTATTGTCACCCTATTATGGTGTGATGTTTGATGTTATCAAGTTACTCTTCTAGTGTTAGTGATTGACATGATCTCATGGTCTAAGGACTAGAATTACTTTGTATGATGTTATAGCAATTTAAACACAATGACTTTTATCGTATTGCTATACTTCGGATGAATGTTCATCACACCATTTAACCAATGTTGTGACCTCATTGTTAACAACATCCAATGTCCATGATCAGGAAACCTTGATCATCTTGTTAATCAACGAGCTAATTTATAAGAGAGGCATAACTAGGAACCCTTTATTTTTTTATTAAACACTCATGTATTAACGTTTCCAATTAATACAATTATAGCATGCAAAATAAACATTTATCATAAACATGGAATAAGATAATAACCTCTTTATTATTGCCTCTCGGGGATATTCCCTTTAGTCTCCCACTTGCACTAGAGTCAATAATCTAGTTTGAAAAACTTGCGTATTCAACACCTATGGCTTTCTGGTGTTGTATATACGCGTTTGCTAGTGGTTAACCTAATGTCTGGATCTGACATTTTCAGGTCCACGTGTATTTGCATGTCTTTGCGTCTCTATGCATCACTCATTCTCTAATGAGATGGCATTGTATAAATTTAGTCCTTTGGTGAGACCTTTAGTTCCTTTGGGTTAAAAATGTTGATATAATTGTTGCACAATATATCTTCATAGTACTATCCCATTGTGAACCACACCTAGTTTGATAACAAACTACTTAACCAAATTCCCTCCTTTGCTGCTACTATAGCAATCATATACTTAGCCTTTTGTTGTAGAATCCGTCACAATGTATCAACTTTGGAACTCATCCAAATCCATCATGGAACCTCCTTTCCATTACATTGTGCCACCCATAGTTTAAATTGAGATAAATTTAATTTGTATCTTGTGACAAACTAGTATCAATGTAACACTTTACGATGAACTACTTTTAACTATTAGTCACTTATACATGATATATTCTTAGTTCTTCCAAAGCTCATAAGAATATCTTTACTATCGTCCAATGATGATCTTATGAATCATTTTGATATATGCTCACAACATTTAGAGCATAGGACATATATGGATATGTACATATATCATGGTATATTGATCAAAATATTCATGTGATTTCACTCACCAAGTGTCAAAACACTTGAATCTCGTTTCACTTACCAAGTGTCAATACACTTGTATCTTGATTCAACCCTTTCCATGCGGCAAGAACCGTTCTTGTCGTTTCCATATTGAACTCATTCAATATCTCATATATGTACATCTGGCACAACCATATTAGCGCCTCAATCTATCCATATAGACATTGATGCCAAATATTTCGGTTTTGCCAAGTCTTCATCGAAATCCAATTTTAATGAAATTCTTAAACCGTGTCAATAAAATATACACCATTACCAATCAATGACATGTCATTGATACATTGCAAATGTATCTATAATTTTTGATGTTCCATGCTTGGTTTTATCCACTTTCTTGTGTTTTGTTCCAACTTTGGAGTACTTTTCTTATGATTTCTTGGACTAACCTATTAACAAGAGCCACATTGCCAGCTGCCTGTTTTCTACTGTTTTTGGTTCCAGGAAAGTCAGAAAATGAATATTCTCGGAATTGGACGGGGCAAAAGCCAAAGTGCCTATTTTTCCGGAAGGGATCAAGTGCCAGAATACGAGACGGAGAAGGGCCAGGGGCCGGCCACACCACCTGGCCACGCAGCCAGGCTAGGCCCGCGCCAGGGGGTGGTGTGGTGGCTCCCGGCACCCCCTCGGCCTCTCCTTCTGCCTATATATTGCCCTCGGGAAGAAAACCCTAAGTACCCGATCAAAAATCCACGAAAGAGTCTTTAGTCGCCGTCATCTCCATCCCTAGATCGGGAGGGATCTGAAGCTCTTCCCGGCACCCTGCCGGAGAGGGGAATTGACCCTGGAGGCCTTCTTCATCACCATGCAAGCCTCCGGTGTTGTGGCGCCCCGCCAAAACCACTACTAGAAAATCGCGTTGTTTTTGTGCATTGCATCGCCATGACCGCATGCTCATGTCATCATGCCACCTTGCATTTGAGCATCGTCATGTCTTCTTGCATTTGTTTGCATAAAACTATTTTTAAAAAGTCTGTTTTTGTTTTCTAAACGCCCTGTTATTATTTCAAACCAAAACCCGGGTCTGTCCGGAATATTTTGTTTTGGCTACCAACGGTTTTCAAAAGCCCCGTTTTAAATAATAAAATATTTTCTTTTATTTTTAGGAGGCAGCCCGCCAGACCCGAAAGTCTGACCGGCCACCTCCAGATAAAAATCCTATCTACCCAGAAATACACCCAAACCTTTTCTACCAAAAACCCTACCCTATTTTCCTACCCAGCCCCTCCACATCACCTCCACCAATCCCGGGTCGCCACCTCACCTCTCCTCCCTCCATCCACCCAACCACCACCTGGCACGTCGCCGCTCCACCATTCCGCCACCCCAGCAAACCGCGCCACTACTCCCACCTGCGGCCCCACCGCCTTACCGGCCCACACTCCCGCGCCGCACCAGTCCCCGCCCCCGACCACCTCGGGCTCCGCCCTGCCCCTGGCCCCATCTGCCGCTCGCCCCGTGCCCCGGCGTCCTTCCTCTCTCCTCCCTCCTCTCGCCCGCCCCGCTTTCCCCCCCGCCTCCATCTTCTTCTCTGGCGCCGCCGGCCGCCGCCGAGCCTTCCCCCCGCACCCCGCGTCGCCATCCCCGCCGAGATTCCTGACGCCTCTACGCATTTCTTCGGCCGTCTCCCCTTCCCCAACCCCACGTCGAGGCCGCCCTTCGTCGCCTCGCTCGCCAGCACCTCCTCCTTCCCCGCAGGCGCCGCCGCTCTCCTCCTCGCCGCCGCCAACGTTTTCCTCCGCAGACCGCCACCGGAGGCCGCCCGTTGTTGGCCTCGTCACCACCTCGCCTACCCGCCTCTCTCCGTCCTCGTCGACGACCCACGCCTCCACCGCGCATGTTGCCCATTTACCCGTGACCCCGTCGCCGCCAGTGTCCCCTCTGCCTCACTACCCTGCCGCTCGCCGGCCTCCCGCGCAAGCTCCGGCCCCGGCGACCTCGGCCCAGATCCCCAGCGCGTGCGCCAGGTTCCGCCCATCGCCGACCCCACCGCCGCGAGCGCCACCTCAGGTCGGAGCTCCGCCTTGCCGGTCCCAGGCGCCATCCTCGCCAGCTGCTCGCCCTGCCCGGGCGTCTGTCCACATCGGCCAGACCTCCCCGCCCCGCTCGTCGTCGGAGCGTCAAGCTCGTCGGCACCCTGAGCTTCCTCCGCCCTCCGTCCCAGGTCGAGTCCCGCGTGCCGTCGGCCCTTGCACTGCTACCCTTCCTCCCGGCGCCGACGTTTTCCTCTCTGGCGCCCGAGTCCCTCGCCGCGGAGCCGGCCTCCGTCCTCCTCGAGCACGTCTCCACCGAGCGTCGCCTCTGTTTGGTTAAGGCTATCAAGATGTCACGCTTTGGTGGTTTTCCTGCATGTGTCCATGACCAAGACGTGTTTCCTCTGTTGTTTTATTCATCTCTCGTCCAGATAGTCTGACGAGGCCAGGTGTAGCGAAGTGGAGAGGATATCTTGCGACACTGGAGTTCTGCGCAAGATCTTCGTCGACCGTGTGTTTCGTGTAGCGCCAATATTTTCTGCCATGTGCCGAAGCCTATCCAAGTTTGCCACACGGCCTTTCCGAGACCCCGTACACGAAGGCTTCCGACGCGGAACACCAAGGTCTCCTTCCCGAACACGAACCCTGAAGACTGAACCCGAAGACCCGATCATGACGAGACTGAACCTGAACCACATCGAAGCAAGATCGCCGAACCCTAATGTGATTACCTATCCGAGACCCTCATTATTTTTATAATAATAACATTATCACTTGTTGCATATTAAATGGTTCATATTCGCATCGCATCATGTGGTTTGGGGGCATTATGCCGATTCACATCATAATTAAATATGGAGACCATCTGCGGGATTGCTTTGTCTTATTCCGGACTCCATTTAAATTTGCGTAGCGAACCGATGCCATGTTCTGCCTTGTTAATACAACATTTAAATTGCGGGGTTCTAAATAACTTAAACCGTGTAATTAATTGTCGGGACCCCGGTTCCATTTAATACTGCCTAATTGCACCGCATCTATGCCATGCCATGCATCATATCATAACCATGCCGGATCTTCTGCCGTAGTATTAAATATTGCATCCGGTGTTTCTTTTAGTGCTTTGCTTCTTCGCGGATTAGGCCGATGAGTTGATGCGAGTGTCGACAAGTCCTCCGGATATGATCCGTCGGCAGTGTTTTCCCAGGCGAGCATCTCTCCCCCTTCTACCTATTTTTGCATTTATAGTCTTTATTTCCTCCTATTGATCTATTGCTATCCGTGTCGCGATGCTTTAGTTTCCGCACCCCAGTTATATTCCGTGCAGCCTCTATATTGCCTTGGACACCTCCTATTACCTGTGTTTGGTAGATAGCTGGCCTTGCGAGTCCTAGTGGCTTGCTCAGGTGTGATCTCGTGTGGTCAAGTACCACAATTGTTGGAACGCTGGCAGATGTTTATCGGTGGAGTTGTTTATTGGTGGAGATGATCATGGATTTAAATACAACTATTAAAATACTAGCTAAAACTAATGCAGAGGCATCGGTGGGCAATAGATGCTATTTGGTTCTTCCACGCTCACTTGTGTCCCGTAGGACCCCGAGTACTTGATACCTGTTCCTTGATTTTTCGCACTATTTCACATCCGGGAGGCCTTATGGACCCCCCCCGAGCTAGAGCTTGATTCATTTCTATTTCTTGCGGCCACAAGTAGTTTGGAGCTTTATTACTATCCTGTACTTATGACATGTTACTGCTTTATTTACGATTGTGCGTGGAGCACCTGTACTGTTTAGGATCGTGACACGTTTTCGCTGTATCGACAAGCCCAGTCACACTTTCGGGTTCCCAGTCGTTTATAGCCGTCCACACAAACCCTGGGTCCGTTCCGGAGCCGGCCAACTTCGTTGCGGGTAGATTATTGGGGTGGCCCCCTGAAATATTGATGAATCCTGTGATCGTTTTGTCGTGAATGCCTCGTTGGGTTTTGAGTTGGTTTTTCCGAGGTTGATCGAGTGTGTGTGCTATTTGTGCACCCCTGTAGGGTAAAACTTTCTGAAAGCCGTGTCCGCGGTTGTGGACGACTTGGAGCACAGTATCTCGATCATAGACAAGCATAACTAAAGTAGTGCTATAAACTTGACTTAATATGTGACTAGTAATCAGCTCAATTATAACGGAATGGTTAATAAAAATGCCAACAACTGGTGGATCTTGGTCGTATCGTGTTCTGATATACCTGCCTAGTAAGTATTACAACTCTAATGGAATGTAATAAAAGTGCTAACAACTGCTGGGTTTTGGGATTCCTCAGGACAATTATATTTGACTAGTAAGTGTTCCAACTACCACGGAATGGTGATTAAAACTGCCCACTACTTATGTTTCAGGATGACTCATGCTAGCTATATCTGAATAGTAAGTGCTGCAACTATAATAGAAATATTAAATAAAACTGCCAACTGTGTGAGTTCCTTGGTCCGACTTCCTCGATTTGGTCTCGAGGGGGAAAATACCAGGATGGGTTTGTTTGGTGTTAGCTTCAGGTGGGATCCGAATAGGTCTTTCTTATCCCTCTCTGATAACCGCCAGTTGTATTGAGTCTCTATAGATTGTTTAGTGCCGCTGCGCTGCCGCTTCAGGCCACCATACCTATGTAGGCGAGAGCCGCCGAATTCTAGCCTCGCCGTGTACTGGCCTCAGTACTGACGCTCCTCTTTTTCCTTTGCCCTTTGTTGGCCCCCCTTTTGTTTTAGCAGGTTTGAGATCGATGTCGTTAGTAGGGTTACCCTTCCAGCTTGGCCTGGGCAGGGTTATGGACGCCATTGGTTATTCTTCAAGGCTCTTAGCCCCATTTGCATCTTGTCCGTAGTCGGACGCTCTGTCGTTTCAAGGTGATTTGGATCTTTGTATATTATATCTGTATTCTTGACTCATGGAGTCGCTATTGTAAATATATCTGTTCTGTGGGTCCCATCGAGGACTGTCGTGTAATGGTATTACTTCATTTTCCACCCGCACGAAAGTGCATGGTGGGCGTCCTTGAATCGTTTCTATGCGGGTTTGGCGGAAAGGGCTAAAACTTGCATAGGGCCGATTTGAGGGTGTTACAGAGTGGTATCAGAGCTCAGCAGTTGTGATACCCCACAAGTCCAGCCTGTAGGATAACCTAGCTAACGGCCGAAGTAGAGTGTCAAAACTATTTTGCAAAAATCGGTTGGATAGATCTGATTAGGTCTGCTTTTACTCCTTACCCCTCTGTTGTTCTCCTCTTACCTCTGCGTGTTTTAAATCTACTCGCTTACCTTCTTCTATTTGAGTATTTCTCGTGGGTGGGTTTTCCGTCGTACCTTCAGGATTTCGCTCCCTTCTTTGGTAACGGTGCTTCTACCTCCGGACTTCATGCTATCTGAGTGATCCTTTATCTGCGGTACCATTCTTTGTTCCTTGTTTATGCCTTCCGGTTTTTTCCGACGCGATGACATTCTCTACGCCAGATCCGATGCAGAGCCTGCATCATTCCTTTGTTTCCGACCCTCGTTTGTCGAGATCTTCAGTCTGAATTCCGAGAGTTGGTTGCATAATTCTCCTATTCATGTGCAAAGTAATGCTTTGAGTGCGGGATGGAGTAGCTACCATACCACTACTCTTATCATTCGCTTTGTACATTGAATCGGTGGATCCAGCAGTTTTACTCCGTCCACAGAAGCTAGAGGTGGCTTTAATTATTGATACCTCTACCTTCGGCTTTTGTTTCCGGATTGTTCTCTCGATGATCACGAACAACGACCTATTGTTAGTGGTGTCGCGAGGATCTACACGAAGCAAGAAGATTTAGACCGTCGCCCTTCTTCCCGGTACCATGAGGCGGATCTCGAGGGCGAGATCCATTGTTAGTGGTGTCGAATTGTGGCGCCCCGCCAAAACCACTACTAGAAAATCGCGTTGTTTTTGTGCATTGCATCGTCATGACCACATGCTCATGTCATCATGCCACCTTGCATTTGAGCATCGTCATGTCTTCCTGCATTTGTTTGCATAAAACTATTTTTAAAAAGTCTGTTTTTGTTTTCTAAACACCCCGTTATTATTTCAAACCAAAACCCGGGTCTGTCCGGAATATTTTGTTTTGTCTACCAACGGTTTTTAAAAGCCCCGTTTTAAATAATAAAATATTTTCTTTTATTTTTAGTAGGCAGCCCGCCAGACCCGAAAGTCTGACCGGCCACCTCCAGATAAAAATCCTATCTACCCAGAAATACACCCAAACCTTTTCTACCAAAAACCCTACCCTATTTTCCTACCCAGCCCCTCCACATCACCTCCACCAATCCCGGGTCGCCACCTCACCTCTCCTCCCTCCATCCACCCAACCACCACCTGCCACGTCGCCGCTCCACCATTCCACCACCCCAGCAAACCGCGCCACTACTCCCACCTGCGGCCCCATCGCCTGATCGGCCCGCACTCCCGCGCCGCACCAGTCCCCGCCCCGACCACCTCGGGCTCCGCCCCGCCCCTGGCCCCACCTGCCGCACGCCCCGTGCCCCGACGTCCTTCCTCTCTCCTCCCTCCTCTCGCCCGCCACGCTTTCCCCCCGCCTCCATCTTCTTCTCTGGCGCCGCCGGCCGCCGCCGGGCCTTCCCCCCCGCACCCCGTGTCGCCGTCCCCGCCGAGATCCCCGCCGCCTCTACGCGTTTCTCCGGCCGTCTCCCCTTCCCCAACCCCACGCCGAGGCCGCCCTTCGTCGCCTCGCTCGCTAGCACCTCCTCCTTCCCCGCAGGCGTCGCCGCTCTCCTCCTCGCCGCCGCCAACGTTTTCCTCCGCAGTCCGCCACCGGAGGCCGCCCGTTGTTGGCCTCGTCACCACCTCGCCTGCCCGCCTCTCTCCGTCCTTGTCGACGACCCACGCCTCCACCACGCACGTTGCCCGTTTACCCGCGACCCCATCGCCGCCGGTGTCCCCTCTGCCTCACTACCCCGCCGCTCGCCGGCCTCCCGCACAAGCTCCGGCCCCGGCGACCTCGGCCCAGATCCCCAGCGCGTGCGCCAGGTTCCGCCCATCGCCGACCCCACCGCCGCGAGCGCCACCTCAGGTCGGAGCTCCGCCTTGCCGGTCCCAGGCGCCATCCTCGCCAGCTGCTCGCCCTGCCCGGGCGTCTGTCCACATCGGCCAGACCTCCCCGCCCCGCTCGTCGTCGGAGCGTCAAGCTCGTCGGCACCCTGAGCTTCCTCCGCCCTCCGTCCCAGGTCGAGTCCCGCGTGCCGTCGGCCCTTGCACTGCTACCCTTCCTCCCGGCGCCGACGTTTTCCTCTCTGGCGCCCGAGTCCCTCGCCGCGGAGCCGGCCTCCGTCCTCCTCGAGCACGTCTCCACCGAGCGTCGCCTCTGTTTGGTTAAGGCTATCAAGATGTCACGCTTTGGTGGTTTTCCTGCATGTGTCCATGACCAAGACGTGTTTCCTCTGTTGTTTTATTCATCTCTCGTCCAGATAGTCTGACGAGGCCAGGTGTAGCGAAGTGGAGAGGATATCTTGCGACACTGGAGTTCTGCGCAAGATCTTCGTCGACCGTGTGTTTCGTGTAGCGCCAATATTTTCTGCCATGTGCCGAAGCCTATCCAAGTTTGCCACACGGCCTTTCCGAGACCCCGTACACGAAGGCTTCCGACGCGGAACACCAAGGTCTCCTTCCCGAACACGAACCCTGAAGACTGAACCTGAAGACCCGATCATGACGAGACCGAACCTGAACCACATCGAAGCAAGATCGCCGAACCCTAATGTGATTACCTATCCGAGACCCTCATTATTTTTATAATAATAACATTATCACTTGTTGCATATTAAATGGTTCATATTCGCATCGCATCATGTGGTTTGGGGGCATTATGCCGATTCACATCATAATTAAATATGGAGACCATCTGCGGGATTGCTTTGTCTTATTCCGGACTCCATTTAAATTTGCGTAGCGAACCGATGCCATGTTCTGCCTTGTTAATACAACATTTAAATTGCGGGGTTCTAAATAACTTAAACCGTGTAATTAATTGTCGGGACCCCGGTTCCATTTAATACTGCCTAATTGCACCGCATCTGTGCCATGCCATGCATCATATCATAACCATGCCGGATCTTCTGCCGTAGTATTAAATATTGGATCCGGTGTTTCTTTTCGTGCTTTGCTTCTTCGCGGATTAGGATGATGAGTTGATGCGAGTGTCGACAAGTCCTCCGGATATGATCCGTCGGTAGTGTTTTCCCAAGCGAGCATCTCTCCCCCTTCTACCTATTTTTGCATTTATAGTCTTTATTTCCTCCTGTTGATCTATTGCTATCTGTGTCGCGATGCTTTAGTTTCCGCACCCTAGTTATATTCCGTGCAGCCTCTATATTGCCTTGGACACCTCCTATTACCTGTGTTTGGTAGATAGTTGGCCTTGCGAGTCCTAGTCGCTTGCTCAGGTGTGATCTCGTGTGGTCAAGTACCACAATTGTTGGAACGCTGGCAGATGTTTATCGGTGGAGTTGTTTATTGGTGGAGATGATCATGAATTTAAATACAACTATTAAAATACTAGCTAAAACTAATGCAGAGGCATCGGTGGGCAATAGATGCTATTTGGTTCTTCCACGCTCACTTGTGTCCCGTAGGACCCCGAGTACTTGATACCTGTTCCTTGATTTTTCGCACTATCCACATCCGGGAGGCCTTATGGACCCCCTTGAGCCAGAGCTTGATTCATTTCTATTTCTTGGGGCCACAAGTAGTTTGGGGCTTTATTACTATCCTGTACTTATGCCATGTTACTGCTTTATTTACGATTGTGCGTGGAGCACCTGTACTGTTTAGGATCGTGACATGTTTTCGCTGTATCGACAAGCCCAGTCACACTTTTGGGTTCCCAGTCGTTTACAGCCGTCCACACAAACCCTGGGTCCGTTCCGGAGCTGGCCAACTTCGTTGCGGGTAGCTTAGTGGGGTGGCCCCCTGAAATATTGATGAATCCTGTGATCATTTTGTTGTGAATGCCTCGTTGGGTTTTGAGTTGGTTTTTCCGAGGTTGATCGAGTGTGTGTTGCTATTTGTGCACCCCTGCAGGGTAAAACTTTCTGAAAGCCGTGTCCGCGGTTATGGACGACTTGGAGCACAGTATCTCGATCATAGACAAGCATAACTAAAGTAGTGCTATAAACTCGACTTAATATGTGACTAGTAATCAGCTCAATTATAACGGAATGGTTAATAAAAATGCCAACAACTGGTGGATCTTGGTCGTATCGTGTTCTGATATACCTGCCTAGTAAGTATTACAACTCCAATGGAATGTAATAAAAGTGCTAACAACTGCTGGGTTTTGGGATTCCCCAGGACAATTATATTTGACTAGTAAGTGTTCCAACTACCACGGAATGGTGATTAAAACTGCCCACTACTTATGTTTCAGGATGACTCATGCTAGCTATATCTGAATAGTAAGTGCTGCAACTATAATGGAAATATTAAATAAAACTGCCAACTGTGT
Source organism: Avena eriantha (assembly GCA_910589775.1). Classification (NCBI taxonomy): domain Eukaryota; kingdom Viridiplantae; phylum Streptophyta; class Magnoliopsida; order Poales; family Poaceae; genus Avena; species Avena eriantha. The sequence continues at coordinate 336,531,810 of OU342745.1, forward strand.
GAGTTCCTTGGTCCGACTTCCTCGATTTGGTCTCGAGGGGGAAAATACCAGGATGGGTTTGTTTGGTGTTAGCTTCAGGTGGGATCCGAATAGGTCTTTCTTATCCCTCTCTGATAACCGCTAGTTGTATTGAGTCTCTATAGATTGTTTAGTGCCGCTGCGCTGCCGCTTCAGCCCACCATACCTATGTAGGCGAGAGCCGCCGAATTCTAGCCTTGCCGTGTACTGGCCTCAGTACTAACGCTCCTCTTTTTCCTTTGCCCTTTGTCGGCACCCCTTTTGTTTTAGCAGGTTTGAGATCGACGTCGTTAGCAGGGTTACCCTTTCGGCTTGGCCTGGGCAGGGTTATGGACGCCATTGGTTATTCTTCAAGGCTCTTAGCCCCATTTGCATCTTGTCCGTAGTCGGACGCTCTGTCGTTTCAAGGTGATTTGGATCTTTGTATATTATATCTGTATTCTTGACTCATGGAGTCGCTATTGTAAATATATCTGTTCTGTGGGTCCCATCGAGGACTGTCGTGTAATGGTATTACTTCGTTTTCCACCCACACGAAAGTGCCTGGTGGGCGTCCTTGAATCGTTTCTATGCGGGTTTGGCGGAAAGGGCTAAAACTTGTATAGGGCCGATTTGAGGGTGTTACAGGTGTGATGCGTGAGTAGTTCATCCTTGGACTACGGATCCATGTAGTAGCTAGATGGCTGGTTCTCCTCCTTTGTGCTTTCATGTATAGATCTTGTGAGCTCCATTCATGATCAAGATCATCTATTTGTAATTCTGCATGTTGTGTTTGTGGGGATCCGATGGATATTGAGATGCTATTTCAGATTGATTATTGATTCTATCATGTCTTTGTTATTTGTGATCTTACATGCTTTCCGTTGTTAGTAGCTATATTGGCCAAGTAGATGCTAACAACTCCAAGAGTTAGTATTTATGCTCGATAGTGGGTTCATGCCTCTGGTAATCTGGGGAAGTGACAGAAATCTCTAAGGTACTAGATGTGATGTTGCTACTAGGGAGAAAACAACAATACTTTGTTCATAGAACAATCGTATTGTTTACTTTACACGCAGTTCGTAATGCAATAATCTGTTGCTTGCAACTTAATACTGGAGGGGGTTCGGATGATAACCTGAAGGTGGATTATTAGTCATAGATGTAGTTGGATGGCGGTCTATGTATTATGTTGTAATGCCCAATCAAGTCTCAAAGGAGTCAAGATGATTAGTATATGCATGTATTGCTTTCTCGGTGTTTGTCAATTGCCCCGCTGTAATTTGTTCACCCAGCATGTAATCTATCTTAAGGAGAGCCACCTCTAATGAACTATGGATCCTGGTCCTTGTCTTTTACATACAATCTACAATCTTTTACTGCTTTGTGTTTACTTTCTGCAAACTTTTACTTCTTTCCATTCGATACGTTTAATCCTTTGTTTTCCGCAAAACACGGTGAGATTGACAACCTCATCGCAAGTTGGGGACAAAGTTCTGTGGTTGTGTTGTGCAGGTCTCCACGTTGCTACTAGCACCGGTAGTGCGCCCTTCCAAAGCTGAGCTAGTAACACCTTTGGGTGTTTCCTTGCTCCTACTGGTTCGATTAAACCTTGGTTTCATTACTGAGGGAAAACTTGCTGCTGTGCTCATCGTACCTTCCTCTTGGGGTTCCCAACGAGCTCTACGTCGAACGACGAGCACATCAAGATTTTCTGGCGCCGTTGCCGGGGAGTCAAGGACATCTTCACAAGGGGAGTCCCTCATAACCAATCTCTTTACTTTGTTGTTTTTGTTTTGCTTAGTTTTCTTTTTTGCTTTGTTTGCTTGCTTTGTTCTTCAAAAATACAAAAAATTAGTTGTACTAGTTTGCAAACACACAAAAAATGTTAGTTCCCACTTCAAGTTGTTTTTATGTCTAGTTCTGCTCCAATCACTATTTCATTATGGATAGCCCACTCGGTTTCCTATTTGGGAACACTACTATCACTGCTAAGGTAATAGATGAACCACCGCCTGCTAGAACCTCCATGGAAGATTTTATAAGGTATAGAGAATCTTATAAGGGTAAAGTCATGAGAGCCGTGTTAAAAAGGTTGGATCTAATTGCTAAAATTTTGCTTAAACGCCATGATATAAATTGTTGCTCCAAACAGGACACTAAACATCTTAAATTCTAATGTGGCTTTAGTAAAGAATTAGTAATTATGAACTATCATTGGAATAACTATATTCATCTTGGATTTGAAGAAGTAGAACAATTCGTTTTGTTTATGGGAGCTTCTGAAATAGAATCCTTCATGTCTAAAAACTATGAAACCTGTGTTGCTTGTAAAGACCTTAAAGATATGGTCTCTTCTATCCTTAATCATTACATAGAAAATTTCAGCAATAATTGTTATATCATTGATTATAAAGAGAGACTTAGTCATGCACAAGAATGTGTGCACAATTTGCAGGAGCCTATGGAAGAAGAAATTGCTGAACCTGAAAGCTCATTGGATGAAAAAGAGGAGGAGAGTGATGGACAAAAGGAGGAATAATGGATCTACCCATGCCTACCTTCTAATGAGAGTAACTCTTTATCCCTTACATTTTCTGATTGTCCCCCATGCTTACCAAAGGAGGATGGTCCTATATTGAATAATCAGTCATCTTGTTATATAATTGTTAAAAGTGGGTTTGAAGGTTCTAATCCCACTATTTTTGAGCTTGATAAAAATTATCTGTTTGTAGATCATGAAAATCATTCTTTATGTGATAGTTATATTGTTGAGTTTATTCATGAGGCTACTGAAAATTATTATGAGAGAGGAAAACATGGTTGTAAAAGTTTTCATGGTATTGAAACACCTCTCTATGTGCTGAAAGTTTTGAAGTTATTCTCGTTTTATCTTCCTACGCATGTCACTTTGTTCTTTGTGAATTTATTTTCATACGAGATTCCTATGCATAGGAAGCGGGTTAGACTTAAATGTGTTTTGAATTTATGCTCTCTTTTACTTCAATTCATATTTTTCATGTGAGCATCTTCTCAAACTATCATGCCTAACTTAAAGGCGTTAAAGATAAGTACTTATTGGGAGATAACCCAAAGGTTTTAGATGAGTCTTGGAAGTTATTACCTCTGTAATAACCTCTCCTTATCCTTTTTATTTGCTTTTTGTGCCAAGAGTAACCTCTAATGAGAGTAAAGTAATGATTGGGAAAGTTGCTGTCCCGAAACAGATTTTTGTGCTTCATCGTAAAAATTCGTGAGAGAGCTCTGTATGTCGGATTGAGCTGTAATTTTTTTGCTTCTGCCACAGGTTGTTATCTAACTTTTGTTAGTTCAACACTTTTTGATTTGAGCAACAGAAGGTCTTCGAAAAAATTCGTCTTTACCTAGTGGTCTGTTTTGACAGATTTCTGCCATTTTCTGCATTTGCTTCTTGTTGGTTCCTTCTTGAGTTATTTTGGGGAATTGAGCTTTTTGAGGGAAGTGATATAGTAGCTAGTGTTCTAATGGAAGTTTATTTGGTGTTAGAACTGAACCTTAATAATTATTTATCTTGAGTGTACTAATGTTGCTAATGAGATTGTGTGAAGTTTTGTATGAAGAAAAAATTTCAGGTGTATGGAAGGAATGAGTAATGAGATGAAGGATGGACTAAATCTCAAGCTTTGGGATGCCACGCGTGTCACCCCAAGAAATATCTAAGAAGTACAAGCGTCAAAGCTTGGGGATGCCCAAGGCATCCCCTTCTTCATCAATAAAAATCACAGGTTTCTTCCAAACGCTTCATTTTTATTACTTCATGCACAGTTGTGTTTTTCTTGGAGCGTCTTCTTTTTCGTTTTGGTTTTGGTTTTTAGTTTGCTTGGTTTGCTTAGTTTTCTGAATAAATTGGTTGGACCCCTCTTTCATACATTTGGTTTGCAAATAGTTTGGTTTGGTTTGGAAAAGAGTAGGAAAGTTCATGTTTATGTGGTAAAAAGAGCTTGTTTTTGACTGTGGCCTATGCTTTGTCATGCCATGCTTGATATTGTTTTGGCTTTATGCTTAGTATTCTTTGCTGTAGCATGACTTGTTATAAACATTTGAGATTGCTTAATGTGCCTTGGATGAATCATGTGTTGTTTTAGCATATTAAAGCATAGTATAGTGGTATTCTCCTTTGATGCTTTATTTGGGTTGACTTGGCGCATGCTCACACCATGTTATGACTATCCAAAGTCACCATAGCCTTTATGATCCTTTAGTTTTCAACTTGTAGTATCACTTTATGCTTTGATCAATGATGTTTTATCGCTCTGCATGATTATGGCCATTATTGCTCTCTTAGTTTGTCGCTCCCAGTCTTTTGCTAGCCTCCACAACAAAGTATGAGTTCCACTCATGCATCCAACTCCCTAAAGCAAGTTATTCCAAAGAGTCCACCATACCTACCTACTAGCTTATGCTATTCTAAGTATATTCATGCTTTTGTTTACCTTCCACTTGTTATGAGAAAACTAGAGATTAAAGCTCTCACGAACTTGATGTCACACTTTACTTTTTTGCCTCTAATAAACTTGAACCATTGGGTCCTTCTTTGTTGCGTATATGCTTGTGCTTTATAATTTGAAATTAGTAGAACCATGTACCATGGGGAACGCTTTCAACATTGCACTTGTACTTTGTACCCCGTTGATATCATGTTCTTTTGCTTACGGATCTCGACGGTGTGAAATAAAAGTGGAACTTGTAAGATCATGGAGTTTGCATGTGTGTTAGAGAAACGCCTAGGCCGCTAGCCTAAGCCATGCCTAATCATGGTGGAAACTTGCAGCATCACCATAATGAGCACTCTATGAAGCATCCTCAATAAAAACCTATGCAAATAGCAATAAAAAGATCGCTGAGATGCTCATTGTCTGCTTGCCTTGTCATTTTGATTATGGAAAGCTCCCGTATCATGTGCAAGGGGTACCTCGTTGGCGGTTCTTAATGATACACATATACTTACAATGACAAGAGCTTACTCGTGACTAAAGTTGAGTAGCATGAGGATCGGTCTTCGTAAGTAAGGGGCATGAGATTTCGGTTTATAAATTGTCAAGCATATCCTCTTAGTTGTGTCACTTTAACCTTAATCACCTTCAAGATGCTTATGATAGGGGCACTGAGAGCTGAAAACTACAAGTACCATAATTTTTGGAAGCTCTTTATGAGACTTGAATCCCTACTTCCTTTTACAAAAGGCCTTTCTTCCACCATTATATTGAGTCTCCACCTTCTATCTTTATGCACCTACTTTGAGAGCATAGTGGCCATTCTTAGTTCTATGTGCATTGTCCCAAGACTAGTTGATTGATGGATAACTTGTTATTGCTTGTTTTAAACTATTGTATCTAGTCACTCTTATGAACTTTGAAGGTGTCCTATGCATTTATATTTGCTACTCTATTGAGGGACAAGCTGAATACTACTATGCTATGTTTTCTTTATGTGAAACAAACAAACGTCTTGCAAAGCATTGTTATTCATGAATCTTTTGTTTGTGCCTTTTCATGTTGCATCATCGTTTCTTTGCTTATTGCTAGGACTTTGTATTTCATGTTATGATTGAAGTACTATGATCCCAACTTTGAATGTTTTGCAAATACTTTGATCAAGTCTTTGATGGTGCATGTCACCTCAAAAATTATTCTTTCCTTTTATCACTTACCTACTCGAGGATGAGCAGGAGTTAAGCTTGGGGATGTTGATACATTGCAAATGTATCTATAATTTTTGATGTTCCATGCTTGGTTTTATCCACTTTCTTGTGTTTTGTTCCAACTTTGGAGTACTTATCTTATGATTTCTTGGACTAACCTATTAACAAGAGCCACAGTGCCAACTGACTATTTTCTGCTGTTTTTTAGTTCCAGGAAAGTCAGAAAATGAATATTCTCGGAATTGGACGGGACAAAAGCCAAAGTGCCTATTTTTCCGGAAGGGATAAAGTGCTAGAATATGAGACGGAGAAGGGCCAGGGGCCGGCAACACCACCTGGGTGCGCGGCCAGGCTGGGCCCGCGCCGGGGGTGGTGTGGTGGCTCCCGTCACCCCCTCGGCCTCTCCTTTCGCCTATATATTGCCCTCGGTATAAAAACCCTAAGTACCCGATCAAAAATCCACGAAAGAGTCTGTAGCCGCTGTCATCTCCATCCCTAGACCGGGAGGGATCTGAAGCTCTTCCCGGCACCCTGCCGGAGAGGGGAATTCACCCTGGAGGCCTTCTTCATCACCATGCAAGCCTCCGGTGTGATGCGTGAGTAGTTCATCCTTGGACTACGGATCCATGTAGTAGCTAGATGGCTGGTTCTCCTCCTTTGTGCTTTCATGTTTAGATCTTGTGAGCTCCGTTCATGATCAAGATCATCTATTTGTAATTCTGCATGTTGTGTTTGCGGGGATCCGATGGATATTGAGATGCTATTTCAGATTGATTATTGATTCTATCATGTCTTTGTTATTTGTGATCTTGCATGCTTTCCGTTGTTAGTAGCTATCTTGGCCAAGTAGATGCTAGCAACTCCAAGAGTTAGTATTTATGCTCGATAGTGGGTTCATGACTCTGGTAATCTGGGGAAGTGACAGAAATCTCTAAGGTACTAGATGTGCTGTTGCTACTAGGGATAAAACAACAATCCTTTGTTCATAGAACAATCGTATTGTTTACTTTACACGAAGTTCGTAAAGCAATAATCTGTTGGTTGCAACTTAATACTGGAGGGGGTTCGGATGATAACCTGAAGGTGGATTATTAGTCATAGATGCAGTTGGATGGCGGTCTATGTATTATGTTGTAATGCCCAATCAAGTCTGAAAGGAGTCAAGATGATTAGTATATGCATGTATTGCTTTCTCGGTGTTTGTCAATTGCCCTGCTGTAATTTGTTCACCCAGCATGTTATCTATCTTAAGGAGAGCCACCTCTAGTGAACTATGGATCCCAGTCCTTGTCTTTTACATAGAATCTACAATCTTTTACTACTTTGTGTTTACTTTCTGCAAACTCTTACTTCTTTCCATTCGATACGTTTAATCCTTTGTTTTCCACAAAACACAGTGAGATTGACAACCTCATCGCAAGTCGGGAACAAAAGTTATGTGGTTGTGTTGTGCAGGTCTCCACGTTGCTACTAGCACCGGTAGTGCGCCCTGCCAAAGCTCAGCTAGTAACACCTTTGGAGTGTTTCCTTGCTCCTACTGGTTCGATTAAACCTTGGTTTCATTACTGAGGGAAAACTTGCTGCTGTGCTCATCGTACCTTCCTTTTGGGGTTCCCAACGAGCTCTACGTCGAACGACGAGCACATTAGTCATCTACATAATGTATTGGAAATGTCTCATCGCTCCCTCAATTTCTTGAAAATGCAAGCATCTTCATCGTCTCTAATGAAATCAAACATTTTAACAGTTTCATCACGATGAATATTCTAACTCCGCTATGCTTACTTCAACCATTGATGTTTGCATGCCCTTTTTAGCATCCTTCGACTTAACAAAACCCTTCGGATTGTGTCATGTACACATCCTAGGTAACCATTCTATTAGAAGAATTTCATTTTGTTTGTTCAACTACCATATACCAAATAATATGTAGTGGTTGCTACATTAATCCGTCAAGACTAAATGACTAAATATCGCTACGAAATATCAAACATTGTCATAGTCAACTCCTTGAACATTGTCATAAACTCCTTTCCCGACATGTCGACTATTTCATAGATGTCCAACATCCATGTCTTTCTTTATTGATCCAAACATGACCGATAGGCTTCATTCCTTTCCGTAGGGTCTTGCAAGTTCAAAAAACTTGATTTCTCGTGTATGGAAACTATCACGGACTTTATGACTTCTAGTCACTTTATGGAGTCAGGGCCCATCATCGCTTCTTTGCATGCAGTCGGTTCATCATTGGCAAAACAATAACGACTTGTTTTTCAAATATTACTATTTGATTCTTTCCCGATGCACACGGTTCAATAGGAACTCTAATCTCTGAGATCACAACCTTTGTAATCACGGGAGCCATGAGCATTGTGGCTGCCATCAGGACACTTTCCGGCACTGTGCGACTTAACACATATAGCTAAGGTTAAATAACCTTATCAAAGTTCTATTGTCCTCCCACTTAACTTTTCGTGAAAAATTCCTTCCCAAGGACTTGACGTTCTAAGTGATAAACTCTTTTGTCTTTAGTGTTATGGAGGAATACCCATTAATTCTTGGGGATAACCTACAAAGGCGTGCTTATCCAACTTTGCTTGTAAACATTTTACTTATGCATAGCATACCAAAATTTAAGAAAATACAACTCGGGTTTTATCCCAAACCATAACCTTTATGGTGTCATTTCAATGGATCATGATGGTGCTCTTTTCAGCGTAAAAGCGGTAGTCTCTAAAACTTTAATCCTTAAAATATAATGGAAGTTTTATAAATGACACCTTTGATCTTACCATGTCAAACAAGGTTTGATTTCATCTCTTGAACATTCCATACTCCTATAGTTTATCGGGAAAGACAAATACACGGAAAAATTCCTCAAATCTTAGGTGTTTTGCTAAACATGTAACTCAAATATCTTCTTTTATGATCGAATCATAAACTCTTTATTTTCTTGTTACAGTGATTTTCCACTTCATCTTGAAAGTCTTTGAACAATTTTAAAATGTTCCATACTTCTTCCTTATTAAGTAAATATACTGATAGATTCACTCAAAATTTCGGAGAAAGCATGTGAAGTCGAAAGATCTACCGCACATGGCTATATATAATGGCCCATATACATTAACATGTACAATGTCCAATAAGTTAGTAATCCATTCTTCTTTAGCCTATGAATGGAGTTTCAATTATCTCTAGGATATTCTCACAAGCGTAAATTGATCAAAATCAAAGACTCCAAAAATCCATCAACATGGAGTTTCTTCATGTTTTCTTTCCAATATAATTTAAACAGCGATGTCACTTTGTAAGTGATCTTTCAATCATTTGTCTTGCGACATTTTAGCATTAGTTTTATGGACGTGATTTCTCCAACTAGACTTGTAAAAGTTCATCCATCTTCTATGGAATACGGTACTTATTTGAACAACCATTGTTCTCATAATATCGGAACAAAATACCAATTGTTTAAACAAATATTGAAGCAAGTTTTGATGTCAACGAGAAACATAATAAAATTTTATTTGTTTTCTATGAACATCATCACATATTCTCTTGCTAGTTACTTAGGCCATTGTAGTTCACGAATTGCATTATTCTGTATGACATTTCACACCAACCAATTCGGTATCCAATACCCAAGAACCACATTGTTTAACAAGCAAAGAATACAACCATAACATGTATATCATTTATATACCTAAATATTTTATAGATTCTCTTTCAACATTTCCTTTTCCTTTTAAAATAATCTATCAACATCAATAGTGGCACCATACACATGACACATAGTCCAAAGCGTGTATAGTCAAATACTAATACCACTACAAGAAAAGTTGGCTTTTACAACGGACGATTTTCGTGGTTGAAGGCCTGTTTTTCGTGGCTAAAAAGTCTTCTATGATGGATGCCCTTCGTGGTAAAAGCCCCGTCACAAAAGAATCTACCACGTTTTTTTGACCGTGGCGGATCGCACCCTTCAGCCACGAAAACTTATTCCGTCGTAGATCTGTTCACCACCCGTGTTGACTGCTAACATCATACAAAAATTCCATGTGGCACCCGCCGTTAACAACCGGTTATCGTCGTTAAAGGTCACAGAAACCGTGGCAGAAGCCTGGCCTAGAGAAGGCCCACTTTGGTAGAATAATATGCGGCCCATTGGGGGCCTGCGCTAGAAGGTCACGCACTGTTAAGGCCTGCAGGCAGCCCGTTACTGTTCCTACGACCCGTGGGGCCGCTCCTGTTCTACCCATTTACTGTTATGGCCTTTTACATTTCTGGGTTGCTAGTGTTAGGATCCTTCACTGTTCTGGCCTTCTACTGTTCCGGCCGTTCACTGTTTAGGCCTTTTGCTCTTATGGCCTTTTACTGTTCAGGCCATTTACTATTTAGGCCTTTTACTCTTCAGATCGTTTTACTGTGCGGGCCCTCTACTGCGCGGGCTTTTTACTGTTTAGGCCTTTTACTGTTTCAGCTCTTTACTGTTCAGGTAAATCAATATTCGGGCCCATTATAGTTCAGGCCCTTTACTATTCTCGCTTGTTGCTATCCAGCCCTATACATTTTCAGGGCCTTGGCCACTTATGAGGCCCACCAATATACTAACCTGCCACTTACGGCCTTTTAGTGTTTATTTGGCCCATCTGCTGGCCAGCATATTTGGGTATTCTATAATTATGGCAAAATTCTGGTTTTAAACAGTCCGTTAATATTTTAGCCCACTAATGGCCGCGCTAGGATCACCCTATTACATCAACAGATATTTTTTGAAATTTATTACAGACCAGACTTTCAACAAAAATAAGATGAAGCATTACAGAGACATCGCGAGACATGTGTTGGAACATGGTTTCTACTACTGAGCTTACATCCCCATACAAGTAACAACTGGCATACCATGACAGCTACGGAAGAGATTATCAAGTAAACGGTCCATCAAATTATTTTTTGTTCAATTAAATCAATTGTTTGGAGTGCAGCTGCAACACCTCTTTCTGCTGGAAAAACTAAAACCATGGGCCAATGCAAGCAATAATCACTATCACTGCTGCTTTGTGATATGACCTCAATAACACGCGACCCCACCTCGATGCCCGCGCCCGGCCCACCACTCCGCGTCCCACCCCCACCAGGAGCACGCGCCCCCAGGCCCCCCACCGACGCGCCCCACACCCCTTCTCCATCCCGCTTCTCTCTCTCCTCCCACCTACCGCAGCGCCGCCGCCCTCCTCTCTCTAGCCCGCAGCCGCCGCCGCCCCGCTCGCTCCTCTGTGCCACCGCCAATCTCCGTCGTCCCCGCCGTCCTCTCCCCGCCGGCCACCGACGACGCCCTGCTTCCTCGCTGCCACCCCGGGCCGTCCTCCGCCCCGTCTCCCTCTTCACCGCTCCTCTTCCCCCGGCTCGACCCCGTCGCTAGGGCCGAGGCCGCCGTCGCCCGCGCCGGCCGCCGCCTCTTCCCCTCCCCGCCTTGGCCGCCTCCACCTCACCTCGTCGGAGCCGAGCCCTTCACCGAGCTGAGGCCGCCGTCCCCTCTCCCCTGCGCCCGCCGCCTCCTCCATGCGCGGGAGCGCCGCCCTCGTGTCGCCTGCCACTCCACCGCCGGACGCCTTCTCCTCGCCGCGCCTCCCGTCGTCTTCCCGAGAAGCCGACCCGCCTTCCCAAGCTCCCCATCGGGCTCCACCGCCACGCCCGCGACTCCCTCCCCGAGACAGCGCCAGGCCCTTCCTCTCCTCTGCCACGAGTTCCCCTGGTCACCGCCGGTCGTGGGTCCCTGCTCGTCGACCTCGCAGGAGCCACGCCGGCCTCGCCCTTGTCTCTACCCCGCGCCGCCGCCGACGAGCTCGCCCCGTCCTCCTTGTGCTTGGCTGTTGCTGCCCGTGCTCCTTCTAGATGGATACGCTATTGTGTGGTGAGACCGATAACTTGTAACCCTCTAGCAGTAGCATGTATGTGATCTGTTTGTTGAAGCCAGATGGTCACTTGTGCCTTGTTCGTCTCTGTTCCCTCGAGAAGACTTGCATAGAATCAGTGTGCTCACAAGGTGACAAGGTTCGACAAGATCTTCCGAAGACAAGGATGCACCTCAAGATCGCCTACCCGGAACCCCAAGACCCCCGATCTCGGAGTCCGAAGATTGTTCCCGTAGAACACGAACCTTAGCATGCCAAGATCTCCTTCACCGATCGGATGGCCGAGACCCTGAAGACCGATCCCTGTCGAACCCCCGGAACCCAAGCACTTCCGGACCCAGATGTGTGAACCTTTTCCTGAGCCCTATTTTATAAATGCTATATATAAAACTTGTGGCATATTAAATTGTTCTTCTCGCATGCATATCATGTGGGTTGGGGGTATTATGACAATTCACCTCTTAATTAAATATGGAGACTATATGCGGGATATATTTGTCTCATATCGCCTTCATTTAAATTTTGCATAGCGAACCGATGCCATGTTTCGCCTGGTTAATACAACATTTAATTTGCGGGGTAGTTAAACAACATGAACCTATTAACTAATTGTCAGGACCCTGGTTCCGCTTAACACTGCCTAATTGTACCGCATCTGCATCATATCATAAGCATGCCGGATCTTCTGCCGTAGTATTAAATATTGCATCCGCTGTTTCTTCTAGTGTTTGCTTCTTCGCGGACTAGGCCGATGAATTGATGCGAGTATCGATAGGTTCTCCGGTTATGATCCTTCGACAGTGTTTCCCAGGCGAGCATCTCTTCCCCTTCTACCTATTTTGCATTTATAGTCTTTACTTCCTCTTATTGATCTATTGCTATCCGTGTCGCGATGCTTTAGTGTTCCGTACCAGATATATTCCTTGCAGCCGTTATATTGCCTTGGACACCTCCTATTACCCGTTGCTTGAAAGACAACTAGCCCTGCGAGTTGTATTTGCTTGCTCAGGTGTTGACTCGCGTCGTCGATGTTCCACAGTTGTTGGGCGGTTGGAAAATGTTTAATGGTGGTGTTGGTCATGATTCTAATTACAGTTTATTAATTAATATTGATAGTAGATTAATGCAGAGGCATCGGTGGGTAATAGACAATATTTGGTTCTTAACCGCTCACTAGTGTCCCCTAGGACCCGAGTTCTTGACACCTGTTCCGAGATCGAGCGCGCTAACCACAGGTGGGGTGTGTGGGCACCCCCATCGTCTTACCACCTGATTTAAAAGTAGTGTACCGGGGGCCACAAGTAGTTTGGGGCTTTATTACTATTCTGTACTTATGCCATGCTTTACTGCTTTATTTAAGATTGTGCGTGGAGCACCTGTACTGTTTAGGATGTGGAATGTTTTCGCGGTATCGACAAGCCCAGTCACACTTTTCGGGTTCCCAGTCGTTTACAGCCATTGACACAAACCCTGGGTCCGTTCCGGAGCCGGCTAACTTCGTTGCGGGTAGCTTAGTGGGGTGGCCCCCATGTACTTACTTTGGGTCTGGGAAACGTCATGACTTAGGCTCCGCCGACATACCGATGGGTGTATGTTAATTGATTTGGCAAAAAGGGTCGAAGTGCGTGTGGATACTTTGGTGCACCCCTGCAGGGTTAAATCTTTTCGAAAAGCCGTGTCCGCGGTTATGGACGACTTGGAGCACAGTTTCTCGATCATAGACAACTATAACTAAAGCTTACTGTTATAATTTGACTTGTTTGTGAGAAGACTAGTAAGTGGGATAACTGCCTTGGAAAGATTAAATAAAACTACCAACCGTGTGAGTTTCCTTAGCTGGACTTCCTCGTTGGTCTCGAGGGGGAATACCAGGATGGGTATGTTTGGTGTTAGTATCAGTTTGGATCCGAATAGGTCTTTCTTATCCCTCTCTAATAGCCGCCAGTATTACAGAGTCTCTATAGGTTGTTTTGTGTCGCCGCGCTGCCGCTTTAGTCCACCATACCTACGTAGGTGAGAGCCGCCGAATTTTAGCCTCGCCGTGTACTGGCCTCAGTACTGACGCTCCTCTTTTTTCCTTTGCCCTTTGTCGGCACCCCTTTTGTTTTAGCAGGTTTGAGATCTACGTCATTAGCAGGGTTACCCTTCCGGCTTGGCCTGGGCAGGGTTATGGACGCCATTGGTTATTCTTCAGGGCTCTTAGCCCCATTTGCATCTTGTCCGTAGTCGGACGCTCTATCGTTTCAAGGTGATTTGGCTCTTTGTATTGTATATCTGTATTCTTGACTCATGGAGTCGTTGATGTATATAAATCTGTCTATGGGTCCCATCGAGGACTGATGTGTAATGGTATTACTTCGTTTTCCACCCGCACGAAAGTGCTAGTGGGTGTCCTTGAATCGTTTCTATGCGGGTTTGGCGGAAAGGGCTAAAACTTGCATAGGGCCGATTCGAGGGTGTTACAGAGTGGTATCAGAGCCTAGCAGTTGTGATACCCCACAAGTCCAGCCTGTAGGATAACCTAGCTAACGGCCGAAGTAGAGTGTCAAAACTATTTTGGAAAAATCGGTTGGATAGATCTGATTAGGTCTGCTTTTACTCCTTATCCCTCCGCTGTTCTCCTGTTACCTCCACGTGTTTTGAAGCTGCTCTCTTACCTTCTTCTAGTCCAGGATTTCTCGTGGGTGGGTTTTCCGTCGTACCTCCAGGGTTTCGCTTCCTCCTTTGATAATAGTGTTTCTACATCCGGTCTTCGTGCTATCTGAGAGATCCTTTATCGGTGGTACCATTCTTTGTTCCTTGTTTGTGCCTTCCGGTGTTTTCCGACGCAACGACTTCATCTACGCTAGATCCGATGCAGAGTCTGCATCACTCCTTTGTTTTGACCCTCGCTTGTCGAGATCTTCAGTCTGATTCCGAGAGTTGGTTGCGTAAATCTCCTATTCATATGCAGAGTAATGATTTGGGTGCACGATGGACTGATCACCATCCGACTACTCTTGTCATTCACTTTTGTATATTGAATCGGTGGATCCAGCAATTTTACTCCGTCCACGGAAACTAGAGGTGGCTTTATTTGTGGATACCTTTACCTTCATCCTTTGTTTCCCGGAGTGTTCTCTCGACGATCACGGACAACAACCTCTTGTTAGTGGTGTCGCGAGCATTTACACGAAGCGAGAAGATTTAGATCGTCGGCCTTCTCCCCAGTACCATGAGGCGGATCTCGAGGGCGAGATCCATTGTTAGTGGTGTCGAATTGTGGCATCCCGCAAAACCACTACTAGAAAATCGCGTTGTTTTTGTGCATTGCATCGTCATGACCGCATGCTCATGTCATCATGCCACCTTGCATTTGAGCATCGTCATGTCATCTTGCATTTGTTTGCATAAAACTATTTTCGAAAAGCCTGGTTTTGTTTTCTAAACACCCCGTCTTAAAAACCCGGGTGTCTGGATTATTTTGTTTCATCTACCAACGGATTTCAAAAGCCCCGTTTTAAATATTAAAATATTTACTTTGTTTTTAGGGGGCAGCCGTACCGGGCCGGTCCGACCCAGTCGGCCACCCCAGTACAAAATCCAGAGCTACCCCAAATCTTTTCCTACCTAATCCTAACCTACCCAGCCCCCTCCACCTCACTCCAGCCAACCACCACCCTCCACCTCACCCGGCACAGCCAAACCCCCACGTCACCGTCTGCCACCTCATCACCTGGCCCACCACCTGGTCGCCACCCCCTCACCAACCCCCACACGCCACCGACCCCTGCCCAGATCCCAACACCCCACCCCGTCGAGCCGTTCCCGCCCACCTGCCTCGCTTGAACCGTGGACACGCGCGTCACGCGCTCCACGCGACCCCACCTCGATCACCGCGCCCGGCCCACCACTCTGCGTCCCACCCCCCACTTGGAGCGCGTGCCCCCAGGCCCCCCACCGACGCGCTCCGCCCCCCTTCTCCATCCCGCTTGTCTCTCTCCTCCCACCTACCGCAGCGCCGCCGCCCCTCCTCTCTCCAGCCCGTAGCCGCCGCCGCCCCGCTCGCTCCTCTGTGTCGCCGCCAATCTCCGTCGTCCCCGCCATCCTCTCCCCGCCGGCCACCGACGACGCCCTGCTTCCTCGCCGCCACCCTGGGCCGTCCTCCGCCCCGTCTCACTCTTCACCGTGCTCCTCTTCCCCCGGCTCGACCCCGTCGCCAGGGCCGAGGCCGCCGTCGCCCGCGCCGGCCGCCGCCTCTTCCCCTCCCCGCCTTGGCCGCCTCCACCTCACCTCACCTCGCAGGAGCCGAGCCCTTCACCGAGCCAAGGCCGCCGTACCCTCTCCCTTGCGCCTGCCGCCTCCTCCATGCGCGGGAGAGTCGCCCTCGCGTCGCCTGCCACTCCGCCGCGGGACGCCTTCTCCTCGCCGCGCCTCCCATCGTCTTCCCCGAGAAGCCGACCCGCCTCCCCAAGCTCCCCATCAGGCTCCGCCGCCATGCCCGCGACTCCCTCCCCGAGACAGCGCCAGGCCCTTCCTCTCCTCCGCCACGCGTTCCCCAGGTCGCCGCCGGCCGTGGGTCCTTGCTCGCCGACCTCGCCGGAGCCACGCTGACCTCGCCCTTGTGTCTACCCCGCGCCGCCGCCGACGAGCTCGCCCCGGCCTCCTTGTGCTTGGCTGTTGCTGCCCGTGCTCCTTCTAGATGGATACGCTATTGTGTGGTGAGACTGATACCTTGTAACCCTCTAGCAGTAGCATGTATGTGATCTGTTCGTTGAAGCCAGATGATCACTTGTGCCTTGTTCGCCTCTGTTCCCTCGAGAAGACTTGCATAGAATCAGTGTGCTCGCAAGGTGACAAGGTTCGACAAGATCTTCCGAAGACAAGGATGCACCTCAAGATCGCCTACCCGGAACCCCAAGACCCCTGATCCCGGAGTCCGAAGATTGTTCCTATCGAACACGAACCTTAGCACGCCAAGATCTCCTTCACTGATCCGATGGCCGAGACCCTGAAGACCGACCCCCGTCGAACCCCGAACCCCCGGAACCCAAGAACTTCCGGACCCAGATGTGTGAACCTTTTCCCGAGCCCTATTTTATAAATGCTATATACAAGTTCTCCGGTTATGATCCTTCGACAGTGTTTCCCAGGCGAGCATCTCTTCCCCTTCTACCTATTTTGCATTTATAGTCTTTACTTCCTCCTATTGATCTATTGCTATCCGTGTCGCGATGCTTTAGTGTTCCGTACCAGATATATTCCTTGCAGCCGTTATATTGCCTTGGACACCTCCTATTACCCGTTGCTTGATAGACAGCTGGCCCTACGAGTCGTAGTTGCTTGCTCAGGTGTTGACTCGCGCCGTCGATGTTCCATAGTTGTTGGGCGGTTGGCAAATGTTTAATGGTGGTGTTGGTCATGATTCTAATTACAGTTTATTAATTAATGTTGATAGTAGATTAATGCAGAGGCACCGGTGGGTAATAGACAATATTTGGTTCTTAACCGCTCACTAGTGTCCCCTAGGACCCGAGTTCTTGACACCTGTTCCGAGATCGAGCGTGCTAACCACAGGTTTGGTGTGTGGGCACCCCCATCGGCTTACTACCTGATTTCAAAGTATTGTACCAGGGGCCACCAGTAGTTTAGGGCTTTATTACTATTCTGTACTTATGCCATGCTTTACTGCTTTATTTAAGATTGTGCGTGGAGCACCTGTACTGTTTAGGATGTGGAATGTTTTCGCGGTATCGACAAGCCGAGTCACACTTTTCGGGTTCCCAGTCGTTTATAGACATTGACACAAACCCTGGGTCCGTTCCGGAGCCGGCCGACTTCGTTGCGGGTAGCTTAGTGGGGTGGCCCCCATGTACTTACTTTGGGTCTGGGAAACGTCATGACTTAGGCTCCGCCGACATACCGATGGGTGTATGTTAATTGATCTGGCAAAAAGGGTCGAAGTCCGTGTGGATACTTTGGTGCACCCCTGTAGGGTTAAATCTTTTCGAAAAGCCGTGTCCGTGGTTATGGACGACTTGGAGCACAGTTTCTCGATCATAGACAACTATAACTAAAGCTTACTGTTATAATTTGACTTGTTTGTGAGAAGACTAGTAAGTGGGATAACTGCCTTGGAAAGATTAAATAAAACTGCCAACCGTGTGAGTTTCCTCGGCTGGACTTCCTCGTTGGTCTCGAGGGGGAATACCAGGATGGGTATGTTTGGTGTTAGTATCAGTTTGGATCTGAATAGGTCTTTCTTATCCCTCTCTAATAGCCGCCAGTATTACAGAGTCTCTATAGGTTGTTTTGTGTCGCCGCGCTGCCGCTTTAGTCCACCATACCTACGTAGGTGAGAGCCGCCGAATTCTAGCCTCGCCGTGTACTGGCCTCAGTACTGACGCTCTTCTTTTTCCTTTGCCCTTTGTCGGCACCCCTTTTGGTTTAGCAAGTTTGAGATCTACGTCGTTAGCAGGGTAACCCTTCCGGCTTGGCCTAGGCAGGGTTATGGACGCCATTGGTTATTCTTCAGGGCTCTTAGCCCCATTTGCATCTTGTCCGTAGTCGGACGCTCTATCGTTTCAAGGTGATTTGGCTCTTTGTATTGTATATCTGTATTCTTGACTCATGGAGCCGTTGATGTATATAAATCTGTCTGTGGGTCCCATCGAGGACTGATGTGTAATGGTATTACTTCGTTTTCCACCCGCACGAAAGTGCCTGGTGGGCGTCCTTGAATCGTTTCTATGCGGGTTTGGTGGAAAGGGCTAGAACTTGCATAGGGCCGATTCGAGGGTGTTACAGTATAATCACTTGTGAACATGTAGAGCAGGGAATGATAGAATATAAACAAACATTTAAATGACATAAAGATTGCCATGGTGACAAAATAGAATGCAGTTACAATCACTCCTTAGCACGAACAAGGGAGAAATTACAATGATTTAACTTGTGAAATAGGATTGTAAACAAATATGAGAAGTGCCATAAAAAGTGTCACCTTCTACAGAGCATGCAGTTACTGTACTAACATTTGGACGAACAAGATAGCCATTATAATGGTATATCTCGTGAACTTATAGAGCAGGGAATGCTAACCCATCTATGAAGTGACTTAAAATACCATGAACTACATAATAGAAGGTAGATACTGCTGCTACCGAAATTATAATTGAGAAACTTGAACTTATAGAGTAGGGCATGCAGATAACCATGTTAAGTGCCTTAAAACATGTCATGTAATACTACATCCAATCCAAAATAAATAAGGCGTATAAATTTTTCGCAAGTCAATCGACGCAAAAATGGACCAAGTTTGTAGAACATACCAGGAACATCTACCATACCAAACCAATGCCATTCGATACATCGAGGCATATATCTTCATAGACGCAAATGCCACAAATTAACCCTTAATATATTTTTCTATGAGCTTGCTAAAAGTCATCAATGTTTGACTTTAAAGTTTTATAGGCATTCTTTTACGGAATGGATGTACTGCCTCCGTTTCAAAAAGTATAAGTCATCATCTAGACCACTTTTAGTGTGTAGGTTAATGTACGTTTGGAGTAAACCTACTCACTAAATGGTGTCTGATACGTCCATTTTGCATCACTATTCTATGTCTTAATTCACTATTATTCATTGATATATTTCGTATTGAGAGGTGATACTTATGTTATTTCATCTGTTTTTGCATGGTTGATGACTTTTGGAGCATGGACCGCTGCAGTCAGGATTCTGATAGAAAAGGTGTTGTTTGGAGGCAAAATTCACGAAGATCAGAAAATCCGGAAAAATATACGGAAAATCCTATTTTTCCAGAAGACTCAGGATGCCAGAAGATGGAGTGGAGGTGGGCCACAGGGGGCCCGCACCACCCCATGGCGCGGGCAGGCCTAGGCCGTGCCAGGGAGTGCTGTGGACGCCCTGGCCCACTCCAGCCTCTCCCCTCTAGCGTATATCAACCTCCCGAAACCCTAAGACTCGGGGAGCGACCCCAGAAAGATTCTGCCGCCTCTGCGGGGCGGAAAACACCGGGAGAGAAAGATCTCTCCGGTAGACAGATTTTGAAGGGTAACGGGTAGGCTACACTAGCGTAAAATCAAAAATTTCTACCGCGTCAACCAGGAATTCTATGGTCATAGATCACGGGATTACCGCTAGACGCGCAGGTGCGGAACTCGATGAAGCACGTTGCGGCAGTGTAGATGTTCTACGTCTCCTCCTCGTCCTCGTCCCACGAGCAGCTCCCCTTTGCGCGGCTCTTCCAAGTGCTACAGATGCAGCACCTCCGAGGTATCCACACGTCCGGAGTGGAAGCCGTCACACGCCAGACTGCTAGGTCTGCACGTGCAACACAGGCGGAAGAGGAGTGGCGGCTGGGTGGAATGCTCTCTCCTTTTCAGCTCGCCTCACTCCCTCTTATATAGGCATCCCTGGTGGGCTTCTACATTAGCAGCCCATTAGCAGCCTAAGCCTGGTCTAATTCGGATCCAATCCTCATTAGGCTTCCAGCCCCTAAAGTGTGTGACCCTATAGGTTCATACACGTATAGACATGACGCGAGTACACTTACTCCGTCAATAGTTGGTAGCGGCCTCTAGCAAGACGTGCCAACTCCTAAACGCATATAAAGATCATTCGGACGAACCATCACAAGATTGAGTACATGTCTTTCCCTTTGCCTCACGATATTTGGTCTAGCTCTAAGCTGACCTCTCTTTCTCGATACTGTGATTCAGAATCCCTTTACTAGGTTAACTCTTAACCATATGTAGCACGGCCATGCATTTCTGGATCCGATCACTCGAGGGGCCCAGAGATATCTCTCTCAAGTAGAGAGGGGCAAATCCCATCTTGATTGACCGATGCCTTGCAGCATGTATCAGGACAAACCCGAAAGCTACCTTTATAACTACCCAGTTACGGAGTAGTGTTTGATAGCCCCAAAGTAGGTCGATCCACATCTCAAGTACATGCGACAATCTCAGGTCTAAGGACAAAACGTACACGATGTGTAGTGAGAGCTGCAAGTATTATTGCTAGTCTCATGTTGGGTCAGTCCAACCCCATGTTCATAACATGTGTCCACATCATTGGTTTGACATCTCCATGTCAATGACTTGCGAAACATAGTCATTAACCAATCGATGTGCTAGTCTAATATTCATGTGTGTCCTCGCATGAACTCCGACTAGGGACAATTATTAGATAACCATACAAGTAAAGAGTTTCACAAACAATTCACATAATTGCCAATCAATACAAGTTGCCTGGTATATGGATATTCAAGGAACATTATAATAACTCATGGATACACATGAAATACAATCATCTCTATGATTGCCTCTAGGGCATATTTCCTTCAGATTTCTGCCAGGGGAATTTCTTCCCGGAGAGGGGAGATCGTCGCCATCAACACCACCATCAAGTTGGACTTCATCGGCATCATCATCCTAATCATCACCACCATCATCACCATCAGCACCCTCATCACCATCTCCATATTGCTGTAACAATTGGTTGAATCTTGCTATAGTTCATAGGGGAAACTTTCCCGGTGTTGATTACTCTTTGTAGTTAATGCTATTGAGTGAACCATTGAAATATTGTTTATGTTCAGATTGTTATACATCATTATTCCATCTCTGATCATGATCCATATGATGTCTTGTGAGTAGTTCGTTTTGTTCTTGAGGACATGGGAGAAGTCTTGTTGTTAGTAGTGGAGTTGTGTTGAGAAAGATTCAATAGATTGTTATTTAAGTTGTGGTGTACTTCTTCTAGTGGTGTCATGTGAACGTCGACTACATGACACTTCACCTATATGGGCCTAGGGGAATGCATTGTGTATTTGGCTACTAATCGTAGGGGTAGCCGGAGTTACAGAAACCTGAACCCCCGTTAGGAAACCATTGCACAAGGGACGTAAGGGTCTTAGAGTTTAAAGCTGTGGTTAGGTTTCTACCTTAAATACTTTCTTGTACTTACGGATGTTTGCAAGAGGGTTTAATCACAAGCATGTATTTAGTCTTGGATGGGGCGGTACATTAGCACAGGTTCACCCACACAACACTTAGCAAGCTAGAGAAGATTAATCGACTATATGAAGCGAAAGCACTTGACAGTCTTCCCATGTGTCCTCGAGAACGTTTGGTCATCTATAGAAATACAACCGGCTTGTCCTTTGCTGCATAAAGGATTGGGCCACTTGCTGCATTTACTCATATTGTCTTTTATTTACTCGTACTTTGTTTACTTGCTTTATCGAAAAACCCCTAAAAATCCGTTTGCTAAGTATTTGCAGAGAATTCCTGATCCATACCACTAGCCGGCACCTTCTGCTCCTCGTTGGGTTCGACACTCTTACTTATCGAAAATACTGCGATACACCCCCTATACTTGTGGGTCATCAAGACTATTTTCTGGCGCCTTTGCCGGGGAGTGAAGCGCTATTGGAGAGTGGAACTAGTAAAGGAAACTTCTACTGTGAGTATTGTTTACTTCTGCTAGTTGCTTTATTTTCATTATGGATAATTCGCTGAGTTTCTTATTTGGTAATGCTACTACCACTACTAAGGTAGTAGATAATCCACCACCTGCTGAGAACGATGTTTTCAAAATACCTACAAGAATTATTGATCGTGTTATGGATAACTACTATGTTGGGGATGGAACTATCCATCCCGGTGATCATTTACTCTTTATACACGAATTATGCGGGTTGTTCAAGTGTGCAGGTATTACTACAGATCAAGTTAAGAAGAAGTTATTCTCATTATCACTAAAAGGAAGAGCTGGGGAATGGTATAAGCTGCTGAAGAATGGTCAAGCTCTGGAATGGGTCAAAATAGTGCCTCTCTTTTATTCAAAGTTTTATCCTCCTAGTGAGATTCATAAAGATCGGAATCAAATATACAACTTTTGGCCTCTTGATGGAGAGAGTACAACCCAAGCTTGGGGGAGATTGAAGTTACTAATGCTCAAATGTCCCATTCATGAGCTCCCCAACAATATTATTATCAATAACTTTTATGCAAGGCTTTCTCTTCATGACAAGGATTTATTGGATGCTTCTTGTGCTGGATCATTCACTCGTATGGAAGAAGAAGTTAAATGGGATCTTCTGGACCGTATTCAAGACAATGCTGAAGCTTGGGAGAATGACAAAGGTAGAAAGTCAGGTATAAATTATGATTATGAATGCATTTAATCTTTTATGAAAACTGATGACTTTCAAAAAAATAGTAATCTTTATGGTCTTGATTTGCAAGTTATTACGAATTGCTTTAGAACTTTTGCTTCCTATATCGAAATTCCAAAAAGGGGATGGAACAAGTACCATGCACCTTACAATGATATTGTTGACTATGCTCCTATTGGAAGTGCTGAGTATTGCATTATTGATCCCATCTTACCCGAACCTTATATCGAGAAGATTCCCTTTCCCGAAAAGGTAAAGGACCATCCCATGATAACTAATGTAATCACCAAACGTGAAAAAAGAACTGTAAAACCTGATGAACAAATAAACATTGAACCTGTGGTAGCAATTGTGAAAGACCTTGTCACTAAAAGCGTAGAAGATGGGCACATAGTCTTTTGTGAGGATGCTTCTAATATTGTTTCACATCCCAATAGATCTAAAAAGGCTAGTGTTCCTGTGCTTTCTGTTAGAATTGGTGATCATTGCTATTATGGTTTATGTGATATTGGTGCAAGTTCTAGTGCTATTCCTTATGAACTTTACAGAGAAATTATGCATGAAATCAGTCCTTGCGAGTTGGAGGAGATTGATGTGGTTATTCACCTTGCTAATAGAGAGACCATCTTCCCAATTGGTATTGTGCGAGACGTGGAAGTTCTTTGTGGTAAGATTAAGTACCCTGCTGATTTTCTAGTACTTGGTTCAGCTGCTAGTAAAACTTATCCTATCATTTTTGGTAGACCCTTCTTGAGTACTTGTGGAGCTATTATTGATTGCAAGAGGGAGAAAATCTTGACTAAGTTTGATGGGGAATCCTATGAGTTTAATTTTTCGAAATTTGCTAAAGAACCTTGCGAAGAGGAAACCCATAATGAGGATTTTAGGGTTGAACAACTTGCTTCTATTTCTCTTGCTCCTAACAATGCTTTGCAACAATTTATGGAAGAACATGAAAGTGAAATCTTCATGGAAGAAAGGAATGAGATTGACATGATTCTCCGTGATCAACCTATGATGCTTAAGCACGACTTTCCTGTAGAAGACTTGGGTACCACGATGCCACCTAAAAAGGATCCGGTTTTCGATCTAAAACCTCTTCCTGATGATCTTAAATATGCCTTTATTGATGATAAAAAGATATATCCTGTTATTATTAGCGCTAAACTTTTAGGGGAGGAAGAAGAAAGATTATTGGAAGTTTTGAAGAAACACCAAGGAGCTATGGGCTATACTCTGGATGATTTGAAAGGGATTTCACCTACTATATGTCAACATTCTATCAACATAGAACCAGATGTGAAGCCAGTAGTGGAGCACCAACAACGTCTAAATCCTAAGATGAAGGAAGTGGTAAGGAATGACGTATTGAAACTCCTGGATGCTGGTATTATTTACCCTATTGCTGATAGTGAATGGGTTAGTCCTGTTCATTGTGTTCCTAAAAAGGGAGGTATTACCGTTGTCCCTAATGATAACGATGAGCTTATTCCTCAAAGAATAGTAGTAGGCTATAGGATGTGCATCGATTTTAGGAAAGTCAATAAAGTCACTAAGAAAGATCACTACCCGCTTCCTTTTATTGATCAAATGTTGGAAAGGTTGTCTAAAAAGACCCATTTTTGTTTTCTTGATGGTTATTCTGGTTTCTCTCAAATTGCTATTAAACAACAAGATCAAGAAAAAACTACTTTTACTTGCCCTTATGGAACTTATGCTTATAGACATATGCCTTTTGGTTTATGTAATGCTCCTGCTACTTGCCAAAGATGCATGTCTGCTATCTTTCATGGCTTTTGTGAGGAAATTGTAGAAGTGTTCATGGATGACTTTTCTATCTATGGAACTTCTTTTGATAATTGTCTGCACAACCTTGATAAAGTTTTGTAGAGATGTGAAGAAACTAATCTTGTTCTTAATTGGGAGAAATGCCACTTCATGGTTAATGAAGGGATTGTTCTTGGGCATAAAGTTTCTGAAAGAGGCATAGAAGTTGATAGAGCTAAGGTTGAAGCAACTGAGAAGATGCCATGCCCAAGAGACATCAAAGGTATTCGTAGTATCCTTGGTCATCCTGGTTTCTATAGAAGGTTTTTTAAAGACTTTTCTAGGATATCAAAACCCCTTACCAATCTTCTTCAAAAAGATGCACCCTTCATTTTTTTATGATGATTGTAAGGAAGCTTTTGAAACTCTTAAGAAGCCTTTAACTACAGCCCCTATTGTTCAACCACCTGATTGGAGTTTACCCTTTGAAATAATGTGTGATGCTAGTGATTTTGCTATAGGTGCCGTCCTTGGGCAACGTATTGATAAAAAGCTAAACATTATCCATTATGCTAGTAAGACTTTAGACGCTGCTCAAAGGAATTATGCTACTACTGAAAAGGAATTTCTAGCTGTTGTTTTTGCTTGTGATAAGTTTAGGCCCTATATTGTGGACTCAAAAGTAACCATTCATACTGATCATGCTGCTATTAAATAACTTATGACGAAGAAGGACGCTAAGCCTAGGCTTATTAGATGGGTACTGCTTTTACAAGAGTTTGATCTACACATAGTGGATAGGAAGGGTGCTGAAAATCCTGTAGCTGATAATTTATCTCGTTTGGAAAACATCTCTTTTGATCCTATGCCTGTTAATGATAGTTTCCCAAATGAACAGTTAGCCGCAGTAGGGGTGAACTCTCGAGGAAGCCCTTGGTATGCTGATTATGCTAACTTTATTGTCTCCAAGTATTTTCCTCCAACTTTTACAGCTCAGCAAAGAAGGAAGTTCTTCTACGATTTGAGGCATTATTTTTGGGATGACCCACACTTATACAAAGAAGGAGTTGATGGTATTATGCGAAGATGTGTTCCAGAATATGAGCAAAAAGAGATATTGTGTAAATGTCATGCTAGCGCCTATGGAGGACATCATGAGGGAGATAGAACCGCACAAAAGGTATTACAATCAGGTTTCTACTGGCCTACCCTTTTTAAGGATGCAAGAAAATTTGTTTTATCTTGTGATGAATGTCAGCGTGTTGGTAATATTTCTAGACGCAATGAAATGCCTATGAACTACTCTCTAGTTATTGAACCTTTTGATTGTTGGGGATTCGACTTTATGTGTCCTTTCCCTCCTTCGAAGGGTTACACTCACATTCTTGTTGCCGTTGATTATGTTACTAAGTGGGTAGAAGCCATTCCTACGAAAAGTGCTGACAGGGAGACCTCTCTAAAAATGCTTAAGGATGTTATCTTTCCTAGGTTTGGAGTGCCTAGGTATCTCATGACTGATGGGGGTTCTCATATCATTCATGGTGGTTTTAGGAAGACCCTCGCTAAGTATGATGTTAATCATAGAATTTCTTCAGCTTATCACCCCCAAACTAGCGGGCAAGTAGAGTTATCAAATAGAGAAATTAAATCTATCTTGCAAAAGGCTGTTAATAGGTCTAGAAAAAACTGGGCTAAGAAGTTCAATGATGCTTTATGGGCTTATAGAACTGCTTATAAGAATCCTATGGGAATGTCTCCTTATAAAATGGTCTATGGGAAAGCTTGCCACTTACCTTTAGAATTAGAACACAAAGCTTACTGGGCAGTGAAAGAACTAAATAGAGATTGTAAGCTAGCTGGTGAGAAAAGGCTTTTTGACTTAAGTTCTTTAGATGAGTGGAGAAGTGAAGCCTATGAGAATGCTAGGCGCTTAAAGAAAAAGTTAAAAGATGGCATGAGAAGCGAATACTTAAGAGAGAATTCCATGTTGGTGAGAAAGTTCTATTGTATAGGTCCCGTGTCAGATTTTTTGCAGGTAAGCTACTATCAAAATGGGAAGGACCTTTCATCATTGAAGAAGTATACCGTTCAGGAGCAATACAAATTTCTTCTCTAAAGGATAATACTACACAAGTAGTGAATGGACAGCGACTCAAACACTATATTGCTGGAGATTCTTACAATGAAGATGTTGATGCCTTTCAAGTTATAACTCCAGAGAAATTCATTGAGGACCAAATTCAGAGACCTGTAGAGTCCGTTTCCAACTAGGTAACAGTTCTGGTAAGAAAAGTTCCACGAAAATACAATCCAACTATATTTTTGCAGTTTTCAGTCAATAAGGAAAGCTACAAAGCGAAAAAGAGACGGAAACAGAGCCAGGGTGGCCCACACCACCCCATGGCACGGGCCCACCCCTGGCCGCGCCACCAGGTGGTGAGGCCACTCCGGACTTCGCCTCCGACTCGTTTTCTCCCAGTACCTTCCTTTTGATATGAAACTTCGTAATATATAACCCCCAGATCCCCCGAGGTTCGTATATCGTGTTTTCATCGTGTT
Organism: Avena eriantha; assembly: GCA_910589775.1. Taxonomy (NCBI): domain Eukaryota; kingdom Viridiplantae; phylum Streptophyta; class Magnoliopsida; order Poales; family Poaceae; genus Avena; species Avena eriantha. Next base: position 336,558,913 of record OU342745.1, read on the forward strand.
TTTGTTTCGACCTGTTTCTGTCAGGACATACTCTTTGAAGGTTTAGAAGCACAATGGTGTCTGCCAAGGATAAAGGGAAGGAACCCATGGAGGAAGACCTCCAAGACCCCAAGCAGGGGCTGGTACCTTTTGTTACTTGCCCTGCATCAACAGAAGCCCTGCGAGTCACTAAGGAGTTCTGCAATAAGTACCGAGACTTGCAGAAGAAGGTGGACATGCTTCAATGGGAGAATAATAGGCTTCGCAAGATGCTGGAAGATTACCTCATGTCAACTAAGAAAATATTACCACCACCACCGAAGGAGTAACTCGTCATCAGGTTTGGCATCCCCTTGGTTTGTTCCAAGCTTGGGGGAGTGCCGCGGTATCACATCACTATCTTCTATCTTTTTACCTTATTAGTAGAGTCATATCATGAATAGAGGAGTTATTTTGTAGTATAGTTTGCATTATGGAAGTGTCCCCTCTCTCGTTAGATTTGTATCCCTTGGTGTGAGTTTTCGTTATGGAATATTAATGAGAAGTTCTATCATTCACTCTTTTGCATAGCTTATGTTAGTTCTCAATTCGTGGTTATGATTAATCTTGTTGTTAGTATTGGTAGCACTCTGGGGTCTTTGAGTTAATTTAGTTGGTTTTGGCAAACCTGGCTCGGTCAGTAGAAACACCTTTTTGAGAGTTGAAAAGAAAAAGCTAGTAGTACTCTAAGAGAAAAAAATTCATCATCTTTCTTTCTTAATTTGCTCATAAGTCTAGTATTCTCTAGTTAAGATCTTTTGTGCTTCCAATTAAGATTGCATGTTTGTTTTTTATCATTTGTATGTTTGGTTGTTTCCTTCAACTCTTGTACTTGCTACCCAGCCTTGCTAGCCAAAAACCTATACTGAGAGGGTATTCTTCTCGTGCATCCACCTCCTTTAAACCAAAACCTTTGCCATTTGTGTCCACCATACCTACCTAGTAGCTTTATTTCTATTCCAAGTAAATTCTTGTTTTGTCTACCTCCCAAATTAAACTTGTTATGTGAAAAATTAGTGATTAAAGCTCCCACAAACTTCATGGCACACTTTATTTTCCGCACTTAATAAACCTGAACCATTGTGAACTCTCCATGAAAGTTATATGCTTGCAAATTATAGGCTGGGGATTAGCAGAACCATGCTGTCACGGGGAACGCTTTCAACACTTGTAAATATATACCCAGTTGATACCTTGCTCTTTTGTTTGCGGATGTCATCGGTGTGAAATAAAAGGGGAGCTTGTAAGTCCATGGAGTTATGTATGTGTGTTAGAGAAACGCCTGGGCCGCTGGTCTAATCCATGCTGACATGGTGGAAACCTGCAGCGTAACCATAATGATATCTATGAAGCATTCTTCTTATAAAAAAAGAGAGAGATAGCTATTGAGAAAAAGAAAAGAAAAAAAGAGACACTATGAAAAGAGGAAAGGGAGAAAAAGCACCATTTTCCCATGGTAAATAAGAAGATTGCTGAGATACTCATCGTATGCTTGCCTTGTCATTTTGATATGGGGATTCTTCCGTATCATCGGGAAAGGGGTACCCCGTTGGCGGTTCTCAATGATACGCACATACTTACGATGACAAGAACTTACCACTAACTAAAGTTGAGTAGCATGAGGAGCGACCCTCGTACTCAAGGCACTTGGGATCTTCAGTTTATAGTCTGTCAAGCATATAACTCAGATTGGACCTCACTTTCACCTTAATCACCTAAAGATGCCTATGATAGGGGCAATGAGAGCTAAAAGCTAGTAAGTATCATAATTTTTGGGAGCTCTTTATGAGACTTGCAATCCCTGCTTCCCTCTTTGAAGGGCCTTTCTTTTACTTTGTAGTTGAGTGAGTAAACCTACCCCCCTCTATCTCAGCAAGTATTTTGAGTTGATGTGTTTCATTCATTCATATGATGATTTATTCATTCATGTTTCTTATGTTCCTTGTTTTGCACATTGCTCTTATCTTGATGTTTACTACTTTGAAAGCTTTCATTGAAAAACCAGCTATTTGTGAACTCCAGAAAATTATCAACTATTCTTAGACCAAGAGCTAAGTTTAACATTACCAATTATGATTCACTTTATGTATCTTTATTGTGTTTCCTTTACTCATTACAAGTTGAGTTATATAATAGTGAGTTGTCTTCTATTATGATCTATGTATTTGATGAATGCGATGCTTCTTGTCCGTATTCTTTTATCGACTCTTCACTCCATAAACCTGAGGTCATGTTTATTGAGCTCAGTTTCGCTTGGGGACAAGCGAAGTCTAAGCTTAGGGGGAGTTGATACGTCCATTTTGCATCACTATTCTATGTCTTAGTTCACTATTATTCATTGATATATTTTGTATTGAGAGGTGATACTTATGTTATTTCATCTGTTTTTGCATAGTTGATGACTTTTCGAGCATGGACCGCTGCAGTCAGGATTCTGATGGAAAAGGTGCTGTTTGGAGGCAAAATTCGCGAAGATCAGAAAATCCGGGAAAATATACGGAAAATCCTATTTTTCCAGAAGACTCAAGATGCCAGAAGATGGAGTGGCGGTGGGCCACATATGCCAGAAGAGGGAGTGGTGTGGCCGCCCTGGCCCACTCCAGCCTCTCCCCTCTAGCGTATATCAACCTCCCGAAACCCTAAGACTCGGGGAGCGACCACAGAAAGATTCTGCCGCCTCTGCGGGGCAGAAAACACCGGGAGAGAAAGATCTCTCCAGTAGACAGATTTCTGTCGGGGGAATTCCTTCCCGGAGAGGGGAGATCGTCGCCATCAACACCACCATCAAGTTGGACTTCATCGACATCATCATCCTCATCATCACCACCATCATCACCATCAGAACCCTCATCACCATCTCCATATTGTTGTAACAATTGGTTGAATCTTGCTATAGTTCATAGGGGAAACTTTCCCGGTGTTGATTACTCTTTGTAGTTAATGCTATTGAGTGAACCATTGAAATATTGTTTATGTTCAGATTGCTATACATCATTATTCCATCTCTGATCATGATCCATATGATGTCTTGTGAGTAGTTCGTTTTGTTCTTGAGGACATGGGAGAAGTCTTGTTGTTAGTAGTGGAGTTGCGTTGAGAAAGATTCAATAGATTATTATTTAAGTTGTGGTGTACTTCTTCTAGTGGTGTCATGTGAACGTCGACTACATGACACTTCACCTATATGGGCCTAGGGGAATGCATTGTGTATTTGGCTACTAATCGTAGGGGTTGCCGGAGTGACAGAAACCTGAACCCCCGTTAGGAAACCATTGCACAAGGGACGTAAGGGTCTTAGAGTTTAAAGCTATGGTTAGGTTTCTACCTTAAATACTTTCTTGTACTTACGGATGTTTGCAAGGGGGTTTAATCACAAGTATGTATTTAGTCTTGGATGGGGCGGTACATTAGCACAGGTTCACCCACACAACACTTAGCAAGCTAGAGAAGATTAATCGACTATATGAAGCGAAAGCACTTGACAGTCTTCCCATGTGTCCTCGAGAACATTTGGTCATCTATAGAAATACAACCTGCTTGTCCTTTGCTGCATAAAGGATTGGGCCACTTGCTGCATTTATTCCTACTGTCTTTTATTTGCTCGTACTTTGTTTACTTGCTTTATCGAAAACCCCTAAAAATCCGTTTTCTAAGTATTTGCAGAGAATTCCTGATCCATACCACTAGCCAGCACCTTCTGCTCCTCATTGGGTTCGACACTCTTACTTATCGAAAATACTACGATACACCCCCTATACTTGTGGGTCATCAGTGTCTAGATACACTCCTATCACAAGGATAAAACATTTTATATTTTGAAACGGAGGGAGTAGTACACAATAGGTGGCAACTACTGTCGGAGCTTAATTGAAACAAACAATAATGGCATAACTTGTAGAGGGAATGCAAAACCAACAAGTTCAATGACATAAAATTTGCGATGAATTACATAAGAGAAGTCAGTTACTGTGTTCGCTTAGATCAACCAGATTGAAATTAAAATAGCATAAATTCTGAACTTGTAGAGCAGGGAATGTTACCTACATGTTCAATGGCTTAAAACTACGAATGAACTCCAAAATTACATGCAGTCAGTATTGTAGCTATAGAGAAAGCAAGTGCACATTATGACAACATAACTTGTGAAATTATTGAATAGGTAAGCAACCTCAGATGTTTAGTGAATACACATTTGCCATGAACTGCATAATACCAATGAACTCTAATGATGTCTGTTTTGTACTATCAAAATTGTTTATGTATATTAAGAGTAGCTGTTGGTCAAAGAAAAACACGCATAACAAGGATGCCTTATACCTCGAAACAGAATGAGTAGTTTAATGCCTGGATTTAACATAGACTACACCGAATTTATCAAGGGAGAGTGGGATATCAATTAAGCCAGTATTGAGGCAGGAATTTACCACAAATACAGAAATGCAGTTCACTATCGCAGGCTCATACCTGCTATATTGAAACGAACGAACAAGCAGATCTGGTTTACCTAGGCCACGACGTCGTTTACGCATACACGACATCTTTTCAGGTGACGTCAAGGACGCGGAGGGTGCCCGGTAGTGGTGAGTCGGGCTGAAGCAGATAGATCTCAATGGCGTCTGTGAAGCAGATTTGTGGAGGTTGTTGATGGGTCTAGCTTGCTTGAAAAGATGGACGGTGAAGGAGATTTGGTGTAGTGCACGACATCATCGGTGAAGCAGATCTGTTACGACCGATTACAAATTTGAGGCGCTGCACAAGAGCGTCGGTGAAGGAGATCCAGTGTAGTGGACTGTTGAGTCCGTGAAGCAGATCTAATGCAGCGCACACCGGTGTAGGTGAAGCAGGCCAGGTGCTGTGGACTAGGGAGCTGGAAAAACTAACACAGTTGTATGGAAGAGCGTGTCAGGCGATCTAGGGTTTGGTAAGGTGGACGTCGGCTTATCCCATAGACTGGTCAGGAGTATATGGTATAGAGGTATGGCCTATAGGATGGCGAAGTGCGGTGGTGCAGGAGCCGGAGGTGGGATAGGGGGTTTGGGGTGGCGTGTGGGCCGACGATGTGCGGCGGTGATGTTCCGGTGCGGTGGTGCAAGAGCTGGAGGTGAGATAGGGGGTTGGGTGGCGTGTAGGCGGGCGAAGTGCGGCATAGATGATAATGGTGCGGTGGTGAAGGTGCTGGAGGTGAGAGGGGGTTGGGTGGCGTGTAGGCCGGCGAAGCACTGCGGGGATGGGCCGGTGCGGTGGTGCAGGAGCCGGAGGTGAGAAATGGGTTAGTGTTTTTCGGAGTGCTTTGGGGGAAATGGCGTCGGTGGAAGGTGGACTACCCAACTTCAGAGCAGTTGGGACCCCTGGCCCCCGGGGGGAGGGGGATTACAAACCATACCCACACCCCGACATTAGTAGATAGGCCATTGTCAGGAGTAGAAAAGGAATTTCGTATGGCTACAAGTTGGGGCGTGTGACCACTCAAAATATTTTGGTGGAGGTGAGGCGGGAGAATTTGCCGCTCTGGGATTTTGAATTTAGCTATCCAGTTCAAAAGATATAGAATATTAATATCCCATCCTATCCTAGGAGTATCTGTAGTCTAGTGACTAAAAAAATAGTTTACTGTAATGTCCTAGCCTTTCTAGGTACGGAATATTTCCGGAGCCATTTCTGCAAAAATAAGGTCTCTACCTTTGACTCAATTAACGTACACACATGAAGGTACGTAGTAAGATGAACTAGAGTAGTATGTTTCCCACTATGACCAGCCTAAGAGGATCTCTAGTGGCTAGTGTATCCGGTAGTCTAAGCCAAATATAGGCAAATTTTTAAATAATACGAATTATTTAATCAATATCACAAATAATACACAAAATTAGAAATTTGAAAAATAGCACGGCCTCGGTAGTTCAACTACCGACAAGTACTACTCGGTAGTTCAACTACCGATTAGTACTAGTCGGTAATTGAACAACAGATAGGTCAGCTTATGGTGGCACCACTGACAAGTACTAATCGGTTGTTCAATGATCTATCGGTTGTTCAATTACTGAAAAGTGCTAATCGGTAGTTAAACTGCTGACTAGTACTTGTCGGTAGTTGAACTATCGAGGCCACGCTATTTTTCAAAGTTTCTAATTTTGTGTATTATTCGTGGTATTGATTAAATAATTCATATTATTTAATTTTTTATAGCCAAATATAGACCACCATGGACCAAGAAATGCATCTGGTGGCTTGTGTATCCGGTGTTCTAAAATTTAGACATCCTCCAAACAGGCTACTTGTTGTTCATATTTGGATAACCGAGCCACCATGTCTAAAGCAAAGTTGGTCGCTCGCGAGCTCACTCCCGTGCCAAATCAGAGCATTTGTTGTACTGATTTGCTATGTATATTGACTATTTGTGTGTAGATGGACATATAGACTATCAAATTTAGACTATCCACTAGAAAACTAAAGTCGTGTAAAAATGAATCTTTTTACACTATTATCTATAAAGTAAAGATGTAGACTACCAAATTTAGACAAGCCACTAGAGATGCTCTAAGGCCTTCCATAGCATGGTCGATGCCCAATAGATAGAAAAGTTGCCACCTCATAAGCGATGCCTAGAAACTCTTTTGAGCCAACGAGCTCACAATATGATCACTTTGGCCAAAAATAAATAGCTCTCCCACAACGTGATAAACAAATTAACTAAACCAATCTCCATGGCTTATCTTTGTTGAAGGTTCTCTCAACAACATGCATAGTACACATATATTGCTATTATATTGGGTGAAGAGTTTGGGGCATCGGAGCACCTAGGTGCTCCGGTTCCCTGAAAAAATTTGGTGGCATCGATCTAACAATGGAGGGCACCGGTGCCTGATTCTTGTAAATTGATTTGGGCATCGATTTTTTTCACATGCTGCGAAAGGCCTAAGAGACTACCAAATTTAGACAAGCAAGTAGAGATCAAGGAAAAAAATACTAGCGTGCTATTTAATTTAGCGTGGCTTTTCTCCAGACGTTATGAAAGTTATAGTGTGCTAATAACGTGTTATTTTACAGAACATCTTTTTCTAAAAATTTAAAAATATAACAGGTATATCATGAATATAAACGAGTTCAGCATGTAATAAATTGCCTAGAGTAATACTTCCACATGCATAATCGATTCCGGCGCTATCCAAGTTGAAGGATAACCGGTAGGGCTGAATCTAGGTACAGCGCCAGGTGCTGCAAGAGGAGGCGGCGGCTTGACAAGATCACTTAAGTTTAACAATCAAATTTGCATTGTATGTTTGCTTACTCGACACATTCATCATATGTTATCTTACTCCACACCCGCCAACAAAACAATAACGCCTATACTTGAAATAGCGCTAACGCTATGATGTTTTAGCGCGATATAGAGTGCTATTTAAAAAATAGCGTCATACCGAGCAAAATCTTTAAAAAATATCGTGCACTCGCCAAATACACTATATCACACTACATAGCATGAAATAACGCACTATTTTTTTCCATGTTAGAGATGCTATAAGACTTATCTGAGTGGTAAGTAACTTGGAGTAGTAAGACCATGTACTACGTGTATTCGGTTCAAAGCAAAATGTGTCAGAGTTAGGAACCGATGGTGTTTTGCTGCAACGTGTGAAGTCGCTTTTTATTTAGATCCTGATGAGTGTGTCAGCCATGCAATTCTATTTTATGTGCACCCTCTCTCTACAAAGCTAACATCTCTCTCTACCATGTGGGCGTAATGCATTGCTCATGACAGATCCAATCCTTTGAACCGCATTGACTTGTTGGTACGCTTCTTTTCTCTCATGCATTGAATCGCTTGTATGGTTCACTAAAAAATGTATGGAACCAAACCATGTGGCCCTTTGGTTCGCTTTGTGCTCACATAGTGTATGGTCTAATATGCATACATTGTGCTAAAGACTATTAAAAGTACTCCCTTCATCCAGAAATTACTGAGTTGGTTTTGTCTAGATTCGAATATATTTAGATGCATTTTAGTGTATAGATACATTCGAATATAGACAAACCCAAGTAAGTTATTTATGGACGGAGGGAGTAGTATTTTTTAGATGCTAAAATGGAAAAGAAGATCCAACAACTGGCAATGTTGGGATTCGAGAGTCTTGATCCAACGCTAGAAATGTGTACGAATAACTTTGAATATTGACCGTTGGATCAAGACTCGCGAATCCCAACATTTCCAGCCGTTGGATCTTATTTTCTATTCTAGCATCTAGAAGATTTTATTGATAGTCTTCATCACAATGAATGGTATGCACAAAACTCAAAACACACTTCTCCATCATTCTAGGATCTTCTCCCTCATTTCTATAGACCATGTTACCAGAATTTTTAAGTTTTAGATAGCTAATAATCATTGACTTCTAAATGATATAAAAGTACAAGAACCAAATATACACCCATACTTTATAGATGTTGATCAAATTTAAATTTTTTATGCTTTACCTATTAAATTTTTATATAGTGGTGATATGCCGGACGTCTATGTACTATTCAACACGAATCCAGCTCCTCTGAACCATTGGATCTAACAGCCCAATAGTCAGGATTGGTGTTATGGATCCAATTCAAGACTGCTCCATTTTAGTAGTAGAGAGAATACAGCCTACTATGCTATGAAATTTTGGGGGTGGTGACATGATGGTTCTCAAAAATGGTGGAATTTGTTGTAGGTACTATTCAACATGAATCCATGTGCTATGAACCATTGGATCTAACAGTCCAGTGGTAAGGATTGGTGCTAAGGATCCAATTCAAAACTGCTCCATTATAATGGTAGAGATATAGTCGTAAGATAAGATAAGAAATAACTAGTGAGTTGTAAGTGCCTTGCACGTGAGAATCAGATAATACAAGTATGACATATCATTTTTTATATAAAATTATAGTAGTAGGTGAAACTCAAAAAATATTTATACTTTCGAGCTTCGTCCATAAAGTATCCCATGTGTTTGGTTCTTGTACTTTTTGTATAATCTAGAAATCAACCTATAGCCGTAAATAATCCGCGTCCATAAAACTGATGCGTAAATAAATTATATTCTATAGGAGTACGTGGGCGGGGCCAGGGGAAACTGCATGCCCTTTCGTCTCCAGAACCGCTCATGCATGCATCTCCCAATCTTCCTAGCGATTCCTTTCTTCTCTATCCCATTCCTTTTCTGTCACCTGGCCGGACCTCTGCAAAACAAAAGAAGGCGCCAATCACAGTCCATGGCGGTGCCGTTGGACAAGATGTACTACTTCGTGGACCCTGGCAACACCACACTACAGGTGGCGTAGAACAAAGAATCGGTGGTGAGCGATTACATCAAGAAAATCCGAAAGCTCCTGGAGGAAACGGACAACAAGATTGTTGGCCTCGACGTCAAGTACACCAACGAGCAATCATCGATGCAGAAGGCTGCTGTCGTCCAGCTATGTGTGGGCATGGATTGCCTAGTGTACCACATCTGCCAGGCTGACCAACCATGCTCAAAGCTAGCAGAGTTCCACGCCAACCCTAACATTTCCTTTGCTGGCATTGACATCGGCAACGACCGTATCAGGCTTAGGCGTTTGCTAGTACCAGTGACGAACTTCGTGGACATCCAGAAGAGGTGGAAGCCTGCCGGCTCCATGAATGAGAAGGATTCTTTGGCTGACTACACGGTGGCCCTCATAGACATCCATTATAAAGTCATGAAGAAGAAGAAGGAGGATGTGGACTACAAGTAGTGGGGGAACATGCCCCTGACCGAAGAGTAGATCAAGTATGCAAGCCTCGACGCCTACGCGACCTATGAGGTATATAGGCGGATAGTGACCTTCGAGAGGGGTCAACAAACTCTCGAAATGTTCAACCAAAAAAAGAACTAAGGAAGAAGGGCAAAGGCAAGGGCAAGTAGACCAAAGAAGAAGACGAAGACTCGGAATGTTACACCATGTGACCTATGAGTATATATTTGCGTGTTGGTATATCCTTGCTTGGTACTACTCCTACTTGTACTATACTACTCGCAGAAGTTAATGCATGTATATACTGTAGGCATGCAAGGGGCAGAGGCAAGAATTAATGTAAAGAATCGCAGTAGTTTCTTTTATTTTGAATGAATTGTCTTATCAATCAACAGCCATGGCATATTATAACTTTATAGGCGGAGTACTGCTCAAAGACAGAGGGTGAATGGACACCTGAAAAACTGCTAGTAGCACTGTAGCAGCAGAACCGCAAGATGAACATTTGTCGATTGCCCGAATGTATGTTGAGTTAGTATAGTATAAACATATATATTACTACTACCTGCTATGTACTAGTACTACTACTAGCAAAAACCAACCGTCCCTACTACGGAAAAAATATGATTTCTTCTAACCAAACTAGTACTATTCCAAAAATGGCTATATTTACTTGTCGCAAAAATGGATGTATCTAGACATGTTTTAGTGCTAGATATGAGTACATCCAATCTAGTGACAATTAATATGAATCAGAGGGGAGTACTACTACTACCGTACTCCACTATTGTACTACTAGTAGTAGTAGTACATACTAGTACTCCCGAATGTATGTTGACTAGTACTCCTACCTCTGTTTGGGATTATTAGGCCAAAGAGCTTTTCAAAATTGTTAGAAATTATAATAATACCTATCTTTTTTATTGTCTTAATTCCCGTGACTCATTAATTTAGATATCTCTATTTTCTCTCAATCTCCCAATGCATGTTGTTTCATCTCTCATCATGTTCCCCTTTTTTTTATCTAGTGTCTCATGCATGTAAAACTAGTTGACATGGGTATACCCTACAGGTACTCAAGTTTGGTATATACGACCTGAATACGACAGAAGCCCACGGTGTCGCCAAGGCCCAAGAGAGGACTCGAGTAGCCTACGGACTCTCGATTTCTTGAAGAACAAGAAGAAGCTAAAGATAGAAAGTTCAAAGGGGAAAACCCTAAACTGTAACTGACTCGACCTGCTACCTGAGACCTAGCCTATCTATATAGAGGCTAGGGGGGGGGGGGGGCGGCGAAAAGGACACACACAACCCTAGTTTCCACAACCTCCGCTAGATTGCATCTGCGCACCATTGTAATCTTTGATTCCTTCGATAATTCCACGAGCAGACAAGCAGGAGTAGGGACCTCTACGAGGCCTGAACCTAGGTAAATCTTCAAGTCCCCTGAGTGCTTGTTTGCTAGCCGATAGATGTCTCCAGTGCTCCCTCCTTCTCCAAAACCCAAGTCCATAACAATGGGCATTGATGAGTTAAACCCTCATCAATTGGCGCCATCTGTGGGAATTGGGAGTGCTGATGTTGCGGCTTCTTCGGCCCCATCAACCACGATCTACAACTCCACAACAGCGGAGATCCGCCAGCTCTTCGGTGCGTACGACTTCACCATCCACACGCCGGCCACTTGCCTGGCCTTCGAGTCCGTGGGCGATGGAATTAGCCTGGCGATCGGGAGCTTCCACTTCCAAGTTGGTTAGATGGGCACGCTTCGCATGCCTGACCAGCCGACAGTGCCAGCGATTGCCCCAGCATCATGGCTCCCTCCATCGATCGACACCCTCAGTGAGCTCAACGCCCCGACAATAGTCGAGAACACGGTCAGAGACAGCAGTCGCGACTCCGATCTGAGCGACCTGGCCACTGAAGATGGGGCCTACGGCTCCGGATCAGAAAGTTGCGGGAGCAGCAGCTTCCCCAACCACTTCATGTGCGCCGTCATCAACGCGGGTGACACCTCCGCCAATCGCGACAACACGGGCAACCGTGGCAACGAAACCGATCCGCTGAACCGTGGCAACGGCGGCAACGGTGGCAATGGCGGAAATCGCACTCCCGTCAACAACAGAGGGACAATTGAACCTCCAACCATAACCAATGAGCAAACCGGCAAACGCGTCGTGGTCATGCTCAATGAGCTTGAATGGGCTTGCTGCCGCGAGGCCCTACGGGGAACCCTTTACCCCCCGGATCCTCGCAAGAACTTCTGATGGGATATCATTGGCTCCAGAAGGAGGAATTTAAGCACCAAGCGTAAACAATCGCGCAGCTCGAAGCACGTAAAAAGGCGGCGGACGAGTCGAGCCTTCGTCGTGCTGGGCTCTCCTCCCACGGAGGATCCTCTTCAAAGGGCAACAAGTACATCGCCAAAAGGAGGCAATCTCGGATGGCCCATCTTACCGAGCAAGAAGCATAGAAGCTGCAAAAGTCCTCGACTTCAGCTCTATGACAGTCGATACACGGGGAAATGTGGTCCCCAAGACGCCACAGGCTGCGGTGACAGCGGCCACCATGTACCTCCTTAATAACCAGCCACCAGCTGGAGATCCCCGAGCCGCCATGCACCGATCTACGATCGCGGGCTTGGGATTAATCGAGGCAGCCCTCGACAAAGAGCCAACACCGGAGCCAAAGAAAGGCAAAGCGCTACTCCTCACCCTCATCCAGCGACGACAGTGATGACCTGTCTCGACGCCGTCGCTCACAGCGACACGACCACGACTATGATGCGCGTGACGACCTCACACAGCGGAAAATTGACAAATCAAGGGCGCGACGTGCCCGGTCGACAGACTCGGAAGAGGAAGATGTGGAGCTCTGCGGCGCCAGATGCTTTAGTAGATCCATCAGGCAAAAGCGAATGCCTAAGGGGTTTAAACTCCCGCCGGAGAACCCGAAGTTTGACGGCCTACAGGATCCAAAGATCTGGCTGGAGGACCACATCTCCTCCGTCAGGCTCCACGGCGGCAGTCGAAGCACGGCCATGCAATGCTTACAGCTACAGCTGCAAGGCGCCGCCCGAGCATGGCTCAACAACCTCCCACGCGGATCCATTCGTAGCTGGGATGAGCTGGTTTACAACTTCATGCGCAACTTCAAGGGCACGTACAAACGGCCTGCATCAATCGAAGAACTGAGATGCTGCCAGCAAAGATTGGGCAAAGCGCTACGCTCCTACATCCAAAGGTGGTCCATCATCAAAAACTCCGCAGAGAACATCTCGGAGGATCGCGCGATTGACACATTCAATGGCGGCGTCCGCCACCTAGAACTCAGGGAGGAGCTGGGCCGTCAAAGCCCAAGACCATCGACCACCTGATGGAAATCGTGAATCGGTGGGCCGATGGAGAAGATTCGGTGAAGAACTGTGTTCACTCTGACGAGGAGGCGGAACTCGAGTGCAGACACGATCGCCGAGGCAAACGCTGCATGTGCATCTACGATGACCGTGACGACGTCAACATAGTCGCAGGTGGCTACGCCGACAGACGCGACGATAACCGCAACAGCGGATATCGTAGCGGCGGATACCGCGACTCCGGGAAAACCACGGAAGTGTGGCAACGCCGCAATCGCAATGAGGCACCCGCGACATCCATTGAGGACAAACTGTCTGGGCCATGTACGGTGCACTTCTACATCGACAAGCATGATGGAAAGAAGAAGTCTAGCCACCTCATCAAGGACTGCCGTGAGTTCCTCAAGCTACACGAGGGATTGGTTCGGATGAACCGCAACGTAGCCGAAAGAGGCTATGGAGCCGCCCCAGGCACCATGGCACATGGCGCTCCGCCACCACCACCTTGGCCACCCCCGAATGCAGCTGCGCTGGACCAGCACCACGGAGGAGAACCATACCCACGGGCAATGGGTACCATGATGACCCAAAATGGACGCCCCTCGAATCGGGTGCAGAAGGCCATCACTCACCAAGTCAATCTGGCAACACACTCGCCACCATCTACCACTGAGTACCTCAGCGGAAGCGAGTCCTACATCACCTTCGACAAACGAGATCACCCGCCTCAAGTACCCCGTCCAGGCCATTGCCCCCTCGTACTCGAGTCGCAAATCGGAGGCTTCGACATGAGCCGCGTCTTCATGGATGGCGGAAGCGGCATCAACCTTATATTCGTGAGTACCTTGCGAGCAATGAGGATCCCTCTAACTTGCCTGGAGGCCTCGGACACAACATTCCACGACATCGTCCCAGGAAAAGGCGTATATCCCATGGGCAAAATCAACCTCGACATCATCTTCGGCACGCGAAAGAACTTCCGGCGTGAGCGCATCGACTTTGAGGTCGTCGACTGGCCCTCACAGTACCACTGCATCCTCGGGCGCGTCGCGTTCGCTAGGTTCATGGCAGTGCCACACTATGCCTACCTGCAGATGAAAATGCCAGGTCCCAATGGCGTCATCACGATCAACGAGAGCTTCAAGAGATCTGACAGTTGCGATAGGGAATTCAACAGAATTTCACAGTCCTTCGGCATGCAGGAAGAACTCGCGAGACTACAGGAGTCGACAGACAACAGTCTGCCTCCCCTGAGCCGGCCAAGTTTGCCTAACCTCTCCTTCGACTCATCGGTGCACACAAAGAAAGTGCATGTCCACCCATCGGATCCCGCCAAGACATCCCTCATCGCCAAGAACTTCAGTCCCGCATAGGAACTCGCGCTCGTCGAATTCCTCCATGAGCACTGGGAAATTTTCACCTGGTGTCCAGCGGACATGCCAGGAGTTCCCAGGGAATTCGCCGAGCACGCACTCAACGTCAACCTAGACGCAAGGCCAGTCAAGCAAACAATACGGCGATTATCTGAGCCAAGAGCAAAGGCAGTCAGAATGGAGATCAATAGACTCCTCGACGCCAAATTCATACGCGAGATCAAGGAAATCACTTGGCTCGCCAACACAGTGCTAGTACCAAAAAAGGACATGGATATCCTATGGATGTGCCTGGACTTCACCTCTTTAAATAAGCACTGTCCAAAGGATCACTTTCCACTACCGCGTATCGACCAGATTATCGACTCTACCGCAGGATGTGAACGCCTCTGCTTCCTCGACGCCTACTCAGGCTATAATCAGATTCAAATGAAGGAAGAAGATCAAGAAAAAACAGCGTTTACAACGCCCTTTGGTGTGTTCTACTACAATACAATGCCCTTCGGGCTAAAAAACACAGGCGCCAGCTACTCTCTTTTTTAGGTTGTAGTGCGCCCTTCGGGTTCATGGGTTCACTTGTCTACTCTCTTTTTTAGGTTGTAGTGATCATAAAACAATTCATCAATGATAAAGGTTCATGAAAAAATTCTAGAAGTGCTTGATAAAAGGAATTAATATAGGCATCACATTCTAATATTGAGATGGAATACATCTCTCTCTCTCTCTTATACTCCTCAAGAAAGGGAAATCTCCATGCAATCTTGATTTAAGAACAAATCAGAGTATAGCTTTAAGCAATATTATATGATGTTTGAAATACTAATATGTGATACGTCCATTTTGCATCACTAATCTATGTCTTAATTCACTATTATTCATTGATATATTTCGTATTGAGAGGTGATACTTTTGTTATTTCATCTATTTTTGCATGGTTGATGACTTTTGGAGCATGGACCGTTGCAGTCAGGATTCTGATGGAAAAGGAGTTGTTTGGAGGCAAAATTCGCGAAGATCAAAAAATCCGGGAAAATATACGGAAAATCCTTTTTTTCCAAAAGACTAAGGATGCCATAAGATGGAGTGGAGGTGGGCCACAGGGGGCCCACACCACCCCATGGCGCGGGCAAGCCTAGGCCGCGCCTGGAGCTGGTGTGGCCGCCCTGGCCCACTCCAGCCTCTCCCCTCTGGCATATATCATCCTCCCAAAACCCTAAGACCCGAGGAGCGACCACAAAAAGATTCCGCAGCCTCTGCGGGGCGGAAAACACCGAGAGAGAAAGATCTCTCCGGCAGACAGATTTCTGCCGGGGGAATTCCTTCCCGGAGAGGGGAGATCGTCGCCATCAACACCACCATCAAGCTGGACTTCATCGGGATCATCATCACCATCATCACCACCATCATCACCATCAGCACCCTCATCACCATCTCCATATTGCTGTAACAATTGAGTTGTATCTTGCATAGTTCATAGGGGAAACTTCCCCGGTGATGATTACTCTTTGTAGTTGATGCTACTGAGTGAACCATTCAATTATTGTTTATGTCCAGATTGTTATACATCATTATTCCATCTCTGATCATGATTCATATGATGTCTTGTGAGTAGTTTGTTTTGTTCTTGAGGACATGGGAGAAGTCTTGTTGTTAGTAGTGGAGTTGCGTTGAGAAAGATTCAATAGATTGTTATTTAAGTTGTGGTGTACTTCTTCTAGTGGTGTCATGTGAATGTCGACTACATGACACTTCACCTATATGGGCCTAGGGGAATGCATTGTGTATTTGGCTACTAATTGTAGGGGTTGCCGGAGTGACAGAAACATGAACCCCCGTTAGGAAACCATTGCACAAGGGACGTAAGGGACTTAGAGTTTAAAGCTATGGTTAGGTTTATACCTTAATTACTTTCCTGTACTTATGGATGTTTGCAAGGGGTTTAATCACAAGTATGTATTAGTCTTGGATGGGGCGGTACATTAGCACAGGTTCACCCACACAACAGTTAGCAAGCTAAAGAAGATTAATCGATTATATGAAGCGAAAGCACTTGATAGTCTTCCCATGTGTCCTCGAGAACTTTTGGTCATCTTAAGAAATACAACCGGCTTGTCCTTTGCTGCATAAAGGATTGGGCCACTTGCTGCATTTATTCCTACTGTCTTTTATTTACTCGTACTTTGTTTACTTGCTTTATCGAAAACCCCTAAAAATCCGTTTGCTAAGTATTTGCAGAGAATTCCTGATCCATACCACTAGCCAGCACCTTTTGCTCCTCGTTGGGTTCGACACTCTTACTTATCGAAAATACTGTGATAGACCCCCTATACTTGTGGGTCATCAAGACTATTTTCTGGCGCCGTTGCCTGGGAGTGAAGCGCTATTGGAGAGTGGAACTGGTAAAGGAAACTTCTACTGTGAGTATTGTTTACTTCTGCTAGTTGCTTTATTTTCGTTATGGATAATTCGCTGAGTTTCTTATTTGGTAATGCTACTACCACTGCTAAGGTAGTAGATAAGCCACCACCTGCTGAGAATGATGTTTTCAAAATACCTACAAGAATTATTGATCGTGTTATGGAACTACTATGTTGGGGATGGAACTGTCCATCCCGGTGATTATTTACTCTTTATACACGAATTATGCGGGTTGTTCAAGTGTGCAGGTATTACTACAGATCAAGTTAAGAAGAAGTTATTCTCATTATCACTAAAAGGAAGAGCCGAGGAATGGTATAAGCTGCTGAAGAAGGGACAAGCTCTAGGATAGGAGGAAATAGTGCCTCTCTTTTATTCAAAGTTTTATCCTCCTAGTGAGATTCATAAAGATCGGAATCAAATATACAACTTTTGGCCTCTTGATGGAGAGAGTACAACTCAAGCTTGGGGGAGATTGAACTTACTGATGCTCAAATGTCCCATTCATGAGCTCCCCAACAATATTATTATCAATAACTTTTATGCAAGGCTCCCTCTACATGATAAAGATTTATTGGATGTTTCTTGTGTGCTGGATCATTCACTCGCATGGAAGAAGAAGCTATATGGGATCTTCTAGACTGTATTCAAGACAATGCTGAAGCTTGGGAGAATGACAAAGGTAGAAAGTCAGGTATAAATTATGATTATGAATGCATAGAATCTTTTATGGGAACTCATGACTTTCAAAATATTAGTAATGCTTATGGTCTAGACTCTCAAGCTATTGCTCTTATTTTAAGGCTTTTGCTTCTTATATTGAAGTGCCTAAAAAGAAGTGGAATAAGTATCATGAACCTTATAAAGATATTGCTAAGAGTGTTCCTGCAAGAAGTACTGAAGTTTATACTGCTAATCATGTTTTACCTAAACCTTATATTGAGAAAATTCCTTTCCCAGTTAAGATGAAGGAACATTCTATGATAGCTAGTATGGTTAATGAAAGTATGAATAAAGCTGTTGAACCTAATAAACAAATGGTTGATGAACCTATAATAGCAAATGTGAAAGACTTTGTTACTAAATATGAAAAAGAGGGCACACTATCCTTTGTAAGGATACCTCTAATATTGTTTCACATAGTAGTGTTATGAGAGCTAGTATTCCTGTGTTTTCTGTTAGAATAAGTGATCATCGCTATAATGGTCCTTGTGATAGCTATATTGTTAAGTTTATGCATGATACTTAAAGTTACTATGAAAGAAGGAAAAGTGTTCTTATGCATCTCAATAATATCAAGTTTCCTCGTTTTATGCTGAAAGTTTTTCTGTTGCACTTCTTTTGCCTTCTTATGCAAGTTGCCTCTGGTTTCAACAACCTTTTTGTTTACAAAATCCCCTTGCATAGGAAGTGGGTTAGACTTAAATGTGTGTGTTTTTGCTTCTTAATGCTCTCTTTCACTTCAATTCATATCCCTATGAGAGCTTCTTCAAATTATCATGCCCATCTTAATGGCTATAAAGAAAGAGCTTTATGGGAGACAACCCAATTTGTTTTTGCTTTTAGTTTGTTTTTGTTTCTTTGAGTCTTGGAAGTTATTACTTCGGTAATAACCGCTCCTTATCCGTTTTGTTTGGTTTTTGTGTCAAGATCAACCTCTAATGAGAGAGAAGTAAGATTTGGGGAAGTTGCTGTCCCGAAACAGATTTTTGTGCTTCACCGTAAAAATTCGTGAGAGACCTCTGTTTGTCGGATTGAGCTGTAATATTTTTTGCTTCTGCCCCAGGTTGTTATTTAACTCTCGTTAGTTTTGCACTTTTTGATCTGAGCAACAGAAGATTTTCGAAAAAATTGATCTTTATCTGCTGGTCTGTTTTGACAGATTTTGCCAATCTTGCATTTGCTTCTTTATTCGATTTCCTTTTTGAATTCTTTTTGGGTTTTCGGAAGGAGTTGCTACAGTAGCTTATGTTTTGATGGTTTTCAGTTGAAGTTGGACTCAAAAGGTTTTATCACTTCACTTATACTAATGTTGCTAATGAGAACTGTGTGAGGTTTTGTGTGAAAGAAATTTCCAGGTAGTGGAGATGTTGGTGTAATAAGGAAGAGAAAGGTTTTATGACTCAAGTAGTAAGTGTATGAAGATGAAGATATAGATGATATTCAAGATATGACTCCGGAAGAATCTACTAGATACCAAATTCAGAGACCTGCAGAGTCTGTTTTCAAATAGGTAACATTTCTGGTAAGAAAAGTTCTGCGAAAATACAATCCAACTATATTTTTGCAGTTTTCAGTCAATAAGGAAAGCTACGAAGTGAAAAAGGGGCGGAAACGAAGCCAGGGTGGCTCACACCACCCTGTGGCACGGGCCCACCCCTGGCCGTGCCACCAGGTGGTGAGTCCACCCGGACTCCGCCTCCGACTCGTTTTCTCCCAGTACCTTCCTTTTGATATGAAACTTCATAATATATAACCCCCGGATCCCCCGAGGTCCGTATATCATGTTTTCGTCATGTTTTTGTTTCGATCTGTTTCTAGCAGGACATACTCTTTGAAAGCTTAGAAGCACAATGGTGTATGCCAACGATAAAAGGAAGGAGCCTATGGAGGAAGACCTCCAAGACCCTGGGAAGGAGAAGGAGATCAAGAGTGAAGGTGAAGAGGAGCAAGGCCAATGTCCACACACCGACACTACCATTGCAAGAATTGGAGTGGTGAAACCTGCCAGGGTCAAAAGGACGGCATAGATGCAGACTGGGGGAAAGCTCCTCGTCACAGTTTGGCTCCACGGTCACTTCCTCCAAGCACCAGGAATCCTTTCCATACTCTTATCCATGAGCATCAATACCAGAATATGCCCAAGGAGAAATTACCCTCCAATTGGGATTTGCCTCGTTCTAGCCATGCAGGAA
Source organism: Avena eriantha (assembly GCA_910589775.1). Taxonomy (NCBI): domain Eukaryota; kingdom Viridiplantae; phylum Streptophyta; class Magnoliopsida; order Poales; family Poaceae; genus Avena; species Avena eriantha. The sequence continues at coordinate 336,578,733 of OU342745.1, forward strand.
AACAAGACTTCAAGGAGGAAGAGTGGGGAAAGAATAGCAAGAGCTGGAATTCTCAACCTGACATGATCATGAGCCGTATTGAGCACAACTCGGAGTTGACTCGTACTCTCACCTTCGAGATTGAGGACTTGGGGAAGTTGATCAAAGAGCTCATCAAGAGGATACCACCACCACCCAAGGAGTAACTCGTCATCAGGTTTGGCATCCCCTTGGTTTGTTCCAAGCTTGGAGGAGTGCCGCGGTATCATATCGCTATCTTCTATCTTTTTACCTTATTAGTAGAGCCATATCATGAATAGAGGAGTTATTATGTAGTATGGTTTGCAATATGGAAGTTTCCCCTCTCTCGTTAGATATGTATCCCTTGGTGTGAGTTTCCGTTATGGAATATTAATGAGAAGTTCTATCATTTACTCTTTTGCATAGCTTATATTAGTTTTCAATTCGTGGTTATATGATTGATCTTGTTGTTAGTATTGGTATCACTTTGGGATCATTGAGTTAATTTAGTTGGTTTTGGCAAACCTGGCTCGGTCAGTAGCAACACCTTTTTGAGAGTTGAAAAGAAAAAGATAAAATTACTCTAGAGAAAAAATAATTTCATCATCTTTCTTTCTTGATTTGCCCATAAGTCTAGTATTCTCTAGTTAAGATCTTTTGTGCTTCCAAGGAAGATTGCATGTTTGTCTTTATCACTTGTATGTTTGTTTGTTTCCTTCAACTCTTATACTTGCTAGCCAGCCTTGCTAGCCAAAAACCTGTACTGAGAGGGTATTCTTCTCGTGAATCCACCTCCTTTAAACCAAAACCCATGCCATTTGTGTCCACCATACCTACCTAGTAGCATTATTGCTATTCCAAGTAAATTCTTGTTTTATCTACCTCCCAAATTAAACTTGTTATGTGAAAATTAGTGATTAAAGCTCTCACGAACTTGATGGCACACTTTACTTTCTTGCATTTAATAAACTTAAACCATTGGGTCCTTCTTTGTTGCGTATAGGCTTGCGCTTTATGAGTTGAAGTTAGCCGAACCATGTATCATGGGGACCGCTTTCAACACTTCATTTGGTACTTTGTACCTAGTTGATATCATGTTCTTTTGCTTATGGATCCCGGCGGTGTGAAATAAAAGTGGAACTTGTAAGATCATGGAGTTTATATGTGTGTTAGAGAAACGCCTGGGCCGCTAGCCTAAGCCATGCCTAATCATGGTGGAAACTTGCAACATAACTATAGTGAGAATTCTATGAAGCATCCTCAATAAAAAACTATGCAAATAGAAAATAAAAAGATCGCTGCGATGCTCACTGTCTGCTTGCCTTGTCATTTTGATTATGGGATAGCTCATGTGTCATGTGCAAGGGGTACCCCGTTGGCGGTTCTGAATGATACGCATGTATTTACAATGACAAGAGCTTGCTCGTGACTAAAGTTGAGTAGCATGCGGATCGGTACTCATAAGTAAGGGGCATGAGATTTCAACTTATAACTTGTCAAGCATATCCTCTTAGTTGTGTCACTTTAACCTTAATCACCTAAAGATGCCTATGATAGGGGCAATGAGAGCTGAAAGCTAGTAAGTATCATAATTTTTGGGAGCTCTTTATGAGACTTGCAATCTGTGCTCCCCCCTTTGAAGGGCCTTTCTTTTACTTTGTAGTTGAGTCAGTAAACCTATTCACTTCTATCTCAGCAAGTATTTTGAGTTGATGTGTTTCATTCATTCATATGATGATTTATTCAATCATGTTTCTTATGTTCCTTGTTTTGCACATTGCTCTTATCTTGATGTTTACTACTTTGAAAGCTTTCATTGAAAAACCAGTTATTTGTGAACTCCAGCAAACTATCAACTATTCTTCGACCAAGAGCTAAGTTTGCCATTACCAATTATGATTCACTTTATGTATCTTTATTGTGTTTCCTTTACTTATTACAAGTTGAGTTATATAATAGTGAGTTGTCTTCTATTATGATCTATGCTTTTGATGAATGTGATGCTTCTTGTCCGTATTCTTTTATCAACTCTTCACTCCATAAACTTGAGGCCATGTTTATTGAGCTCAGTTTCGCTTGGGGACAAGCGAAGTCTAAGCTTGGGGGGAGTTGATACGTCCATTTTGCATCACTAATCTATGTCTTAATTCACTATTATTCATTGATATATTTGGCTACTAATCGTAGGGGTTGCCGGAGTGATAGAAACCTGAACCCCCGTTAGGAAACCATTGCACAAGGGACGTAAGGGTCTTAGAGTTTAAAGCTGTGGTTAGGTTTCTACCTTAATTACTTTCTTGTACTTACGGATGTTTGCAAGAGGTTTAATGAAAAGTATGTACTAGTCTTGGATGGGCCGGTACATTAGCACAGGTTCACCCACACAACACTTAGCAAGCTAAAGAAGATTAATCGACTATATGAAGCGAAAGCACTTGACAGTCTTCCCATGTGTCCTCGAGAACGTTTGGTCATCTTAAGAAATACAACCGGCTTGTCCTTTGCTGCATAAAGGATTGGGCCACTTGCTGGATTTATTCCTATTGTCTTTTATTTACTCGTACTTTGTTTACTTGCTTTATCGAAAACCCCTAAAAATCCGTTTGCTAAGTATTTGCAGAGAATTCCTGATCCATACCACTAGCCAACACCTTCTGCTCCTCGTTGGGTTCGACACTCTTACTTATCGAAAATACTACGATACACCCCCTATACTTGTGGGTCATCAATATGATACCTTGATCTAACAAGGTCATCACACTGTCACATGATAACTATAGCACATGATTTCACTTTATCCCTAGTGAGGCAGCAAAAGAAAGGTAAAAACCAAAGTAGATCTTGAATATTATGTGTCACAATTCAATCTCTACCCCAATGCTACTCCATCTAACACACACTTCTCCCCATACAAGTTCTTGCATACAAGTTGGATCAAAACAAGCAATGAAGAATGGGGTGCATGATATGCATATATTAAAACATCTTACAAAAAATAGATTCCAATCTCAAATATCAAATCATAGAACATAGATCCACCACATAGGTATTACAAATATGACCATAATCATGTTGGACAGCTTATATGGTACTAGATCTATGAAGAACAAGAGAGAAATAGATAAAGCTACTGCCACAAACCCATAGCCTGGAGGTGGACTACTCCCTCTTCATCGTGGTGATGATGCTGGAGATGTTGGAGAGGGTGGAGATCTCCTGGAAGGTGGCTCCGGCGGAGTTTCCCCTCCAATCTTCGCTGGATCTGACTTTGTTTGGTGGTGTTTTCATCTCTGGTCGCTTCTGGTGTCTCCCTTCCCGAGGGCGCCCTAGGGGGTCCTTATATAGAGGTTTTTAGGTCAAGAGAACTTGGTGGGCGAAAGAATCAAGGCGATCGGACGGTCGAGGAGCAAACGAGCATGTGTGGCGCGCCCACCGGGCCTAGGCGCACCGCCTGGGATTGTTTGGCCCTCTTGGTCCTCCTAGTGAAATTCCAGTGCTCCAGATGCTTCTCGTGGATAAATATTGGCATTCCCCAAATTGTAGGTTCATTTCACTTTGTATAGGTCCTGAAACATCAAAAACATTGAAAACCGGGGTTTTCTTGTTGGGTTCGCAGCATAGAAAACAAAAAAATCCTACGATGTGAACAACTAAGCACCAAGATCTATCAACCTAGATACAATCAACGGGTGGATATACATCCATAGAGAACATACCCTTGAAGAGTGACAGAGCATTACGAGGTTGTACTCGTGGATGATGTAGTCGTACACTTGCCGATCTGAAGATCGTGATGAAGTCTAGCGAGTCCAGTAGGTCCAACACCAGCAAGTCCAGCAGGTCCAGCACCAGCAAGTCCAGCACCGCAAAGCAGTGATGCATCCGTAATCGCACACACGTTCGGTACCCCAACAACCTCCGAGTCCTCGCTCCAGCAAAGCAGCGAAAGTAGCAAATCCTTTCAGAAAAAGCCACCATGAACATGTATCTCGCTAATCTAAGAGCATGGGGAATTGCTAGAGGGGGAAGAGAACCTTCGCGAGGAGGTGGTTCAAGAGGAGAGGAGCCATGGGGCTCCTTTTATAGGGGATAGGACGCAGACCCATGGCCATGGTTTTCTGGCCAAGGTGGGTGCCCCCACCTCTCCCTCATTCATGTGGGTGGAGCTTCCACTAATCCCACTCACATAAATTTCAACTCCACTCACTTGCATTTAATGTCCACTAAATTAAATGCATTTTTCTCTTTAAATAAAACACTTTTATTTACTTTATTCAGATTTTTGTTAATTAGTTTAATTAACAAACATTCACAAAAAAACCTTGCAACATTTCGATATCACATGTAGAACCAACTTCAGCAATTTCACCCGAAAGAATTCCTGTGTCCATAGAAACAATTCCAGCGCTTTCATAATCTTTCTCTGGTATCTTGTTTGCTCCAAATGGTGTCGGTATACCTTAAGTGTGTCACCCTATAGTTTGTGAATAATGTAGACATGATCGAGACCCTTCTCCGATCAATAATCAGCAGTAGGACCTGGAGATCCGTATTGACTCCCACCCATTCAATGATGACTCTAGTGATCATGTGAACCTTTTAACATCGTAACTAAATACCTTTGTCTCGTGATATATTACATGTCCGAGATTCAATCATCGGTATCTCCATACCTTGTTTGATCTCGTTACCGACATGCACTCTTTTCTCATTCTCGTGATATAACATTCTAGTGATCACATCACTTGCTTGTAAGCTATTTCAATGTGATATCATCGAGAGGGCCTAGAGTATATCTATTCGTAATCGGGATGGACAAATCCTACTCTTCATCCATGAGCCTCTACATAACACTTTTAGAGTATCTGAACCCACCTTTATTGTCACCCTATTATGGTGTGATGTTTGATGTTATCAAGTTACTCTTCTAGTGTTAGTGATTGACATGATCTCATGGTCTAAGGACTAGAATTACTTTGTATGATGTTATAGCAATTTAAACACAATGACTTTGATCGTATTGCTATACTTCGAATGAATGTTCATCACACCATTTAACCAATGTTGTGACCTCATTGTTAACAACATCCAATGTCCATGATCAGGAAACCTTGATCATCTTGTTAATCAACGAGCTAATTTATAAGAGAGGCATAACTAGGAACCCTTTATTTGTTTATTAAACACTCATGTATTAACGTTTCCAATTAATACAATTATAGCATGCAAAATAAACATTTATCATAAACATGGAATAAGATAATAACCTCTTTATTATTGCCTCTCGGGGATATTCCCTTTAGTCTCCCACTTGCACTAGAGTCAATAATCTAGTTTGAAAAACTTGCGTATTCAACACCTATGGCTTTCTGGTGTTGTATATACGCGTTTGCTAGTGGTTAACCTAATCTCTGGATCTGACATTTTCAGGTCCACGTGTATTTGCATGTCTTTGCGTCTCTATGCATCACTCATTCTCTAATGAGATGGCATTGTATAAATTTAGTCCTTTGGTGAGACCTTTAGTTCCTTTGGGTTAAAAATGTTGATATAATTGTCGCACAATATATCTTCATAGTACTATCCCATTGTGAACCACACCTAGTTTGATAACAAACTACTTAACCAAATTCCCTCCTTTGCTGCTACTATAGCAATCATATACTTAGCCTTTTGTTGTAGAATCCGTCACAATGTATCAACTTTGGAACTCATCCAAATCCATCATGGAACCTCCTTTCCATTACATTGTGCCACCCATAGTTTAAATTGAGATAAATTTAATTTGTATCTTGTGACAAACTAGTATCAATGTAACACTTTACGATGAACTACTTTTAACTATTAGTCACTTATACATGATATATTCTTAGTTCTTCCAAAGCTCATAAGAATATCTTTACTATCGTCCAATGATGATCTTATGAATCATTTTGATATATGCTCACAACATTTAGAGCATAGGACATATATGGATATGTACATATATCATGGTATATTGATCAAAATATTCATGTGATTTCACTCACCAAGTGTCAAAACACTTGAATCTCGTTTCACTTACCAAGTGTCAATACACTTGTATCTTGATTCAACCCTTTCCATGCGGCAAGAACCGTTCTTGTTGTTTCCATATTGAACTCATTCAATATCTCATATATGTACATCTGGCACAACCATATTAGCGCCTCAATCTATCCATATAGACATTGATGCCAAATATTTCGGTTTTGCCAAGTCTTCATCGAAATCCAATTTTAATGAAATTCTTAAACCGTGTCAATAAAATATACACCATTACCAATCAATGACATGTCATTGATACATTGCAAATGTATCTATAATTTTTGATGTTCCATGCTTGGTTTTATCCACTTTCTTGTGTTTTGTTCCAACTTTGGAGTACTTTTCTTATGATTTCTTGGACTAACCTATTAACAAGAGCCACAGTGCCAACTGCCTGTTTTCTGCTGTTTTTTAGTTCCAGGAAAGTCAGAAAATGAATATTATCGGAATTGGACGGGACAAAAGCCAAAGTGCCTATTTTTCCGGAAGGGATAAAGTGCTAGAATATGAGACGGAGAAGGGCCAGGGGCCGGCAACACCACCTGGGCGCGTGGCCAAGCTGGGCCCACGCCAGGGGGTGGTGTGGTGGCTCCCGGCACCCCCTCGGCCTCTCCTTTCGCCTATATATTGCCCTCGGTATAAAAACCCTAAGTACCCGATCAAAAATCCACGAAAGAGTTTGTAGCCGCCGTCATCTCCATCCCTAGACCAGGAGGGATCTGATGCTCTTCCCGGCACCCTGCCGGAGAGGGGAATTCACCCTGGAGGCCTTCTTCATCACCATGCAAGCCTCCGGTGTGATGCGTGAGTAGTTCATCCTTGGACTACAGATCCATGTAGTAGCTAGATGGCTGGTTCTCCTCCTTTGCGCTTTCATGTTTAGATCTTGTGAGCTCCGTTCATGATCAAGATCATCTATTTGTAATTCTGCCTGTTGTGTTTGCGTGGATCCAATGGATATTGAGATGCTATTTCAGATTGATTATTGATTCTATCATGTCTTTGTTATTTGTCATCTTGCATGCTTTCCGTTGTTAGTAGCTATCTTGGCCAAGTAGACGCTAGCAACTCCAAGAGTTAGTATTTATGCTCGATAGTGGGTTCATGCCTCTGGTAATCTGGGGAAGTGACAGAAATCTCTAAGGTACTAGATGTGCTGTTGCTACTAGGGATAAAACAACAATCCTTTGTTCATAGAACAATCATATTGTTTACTTTACACGAAGTTCGTAAAGCAATAATCTGTTGATTGCAACTTAATACTGGAGGGGGTTCAGATGATAACCTGAAGGTGGATTATTAGTCATAGATGCAGTTGGATGGCGGTCTATGTATTATGTTGTAATGCCCAATCAAGTCTCAAAGGAGTCAAGATGATTAGTATATGCATGTATTGCTTTCTCGGTGTTTGTCAATTGCCCTGCTGTAATTTGTTCACCCAACATGTTATCTATCTTAAGGAGAGCCACCTCTAGTGAACTATGGATCCCGGTCCTTGTCTTTTACATACAATCTACAATCTTTTACTGCTTTGTGTTTACTTTCTGCAAACTTTTACTTCTTTCCATTCGATACGTTTAATCCTTTGTTTTCCGCAAAACACGGTGAGATTGACAACCTCATCGCAAGTTGGGGACAAAGTTATGTGGTTGTGTTGTGCAGGTCTCCACGTTGCTACTAGCACCGGTAGTGCGCCCTGCCAAAGCTCAGCTAGTAACACCTTTGGGGTGTTTCCTTGCTCCTACTGGTTTGATTAAACCTTGGTTTCATAACTGAGGGAAAACTTGCTTCTGTGCTCATCGTACCTTCCTCTTGGGGTTCCCAACGAGCTCTACGTCGAACGACGAGCACATCAGTCATCTACATAATGTATTGGAAATGTCTCATCGCTCCCTCAATTTCTTGAAAATGCAAGCATCTTCATCGTCTCCAATGAAATCAAACATTTTAACAGTTTCATCACGATGAATATTCTAACTCCGCTATGCTTACTTCAACCATTGAAGTTTGCATGCCCTTTTTAGCATCCTTCGATTAACAACCCTTTGGATTGTGTCATGTACACATCCTAGGTAACCATTCTATTAGAAGAATTTCATTTTGTTTGTTCAACTACCATATACCAAATTATATGTAGTGGTTGCTACATTAATCCGTCAAGACTAAATATCGCTACGAAATATCAAACATTGTCATAGTCAACTCCTTGAACATTGTCATAAACTCCTTTCCCGACATGTCGACTATTTCATAGATGTCCAACATCCATGTCTTTCTTTATTGATCCAAACATGACCGATAGGCTTCATTCCTTTCCGTAGGGTCTTGCAAGTTCAAAAAACTTGATTTCTCGTGTATGGAAACTATCACGGACTTTATGACTTCTAGTCACTTTATGGAGTCAGGGCCCATCATCGCTTCTTTGCATGCAGTCGGTTCATCATTGGCAAAACAATAACGACTTGTTTTTCAAATATTACTATTTGATTCTTTCCCGATGCACACGGTTCAATAGGAACTCTAATCTCTGAGATCACAACCTTTGTAATCACAGGAGCCATGAGCATTGTGGCTGCCATCAGGACACTTTCCGGCACTGTGCGACTTAACACATATAGCTAAGGTTAAATAACCTTATCAAAGTTCTATTGTCCTCCCACTTAACTTTTCGTGAAAAATTCCTTCCCAAGGACTTGACGTTCTAAGTGATAAACTCTTTTGTCTTTAGTGTTATGGAGGAATACCCATTAATTCTTGGGGATAACCTACAAAGGCGTGCTTATCCAACTTTGGTTGTAAACATTTTACTTATGCATAGCATACCAAAATTTAAGAAAATACAACTCAGGTTTTATCCCAAACCATAACCTTTATGGTGTCATTTCAACGGATCATGATGGTGCTCTTTTCAGCGTAAAAGCGGTAGTCTCTAAAACTTTAATCCTTAAAATATAATGGCAGTTTTATAAATGACACCTTTGATATTACCATGTCAAACAAGGTTTGATTTCATCTCTTGAACATTCCATACTCCTATAGTTTATCGAGAAAGACAAATACACGGAAAAATTCCTCAAATCTTAGGTGTTTTGCTAAACATGTAACTCAAATATCTTCTTTTATGATCGAATCATAAACTCTTTATTTTCTTGTTACAGTGATTTTCCACTTCATCTTGAAAGTCTTTGAACAATTTTAAAATGTTCCATACTTCTACCTTATTAAGTAAATATACTGATAGATTCACTCAAAATTTCGGAGAAAGCATATGAAGTCGAAAGATCCACCGCACATGGCTACATATAATGGCCCATATACATTAACATGTACAATGTCCAATAAGTTAGTCATCCATTCCTCTATAGCCTATGAATGGAGTTTCAATTATCTCTAGGATATTCTCACAAGCGTAAATTGATCAAAATCAAAGACTCCAAAAATCCATCAACATGGAGTTTCTTCATGTTTTCTTTCCAATATAATTTAAACAGCGATGTCACTTTGTAAGTGATCTTTCAATCATTTGTCTTGCGACATTTTAGCATTAGTTTTATGGACGTGATTTCTCCAACTAGACTTGTAAAAGTTCATCCATCTTCTATGGAATACGGTAATTATTTGAACAATCATTGTTCTCATAATATCGGAACAAAATACCAATTGTTTAAACAAATATTGAAGCAAGTTTTGATGTCAACGAGAAACATAATAACATTTTATTTGTTTTCGATGAACATTATCACATATTCTCTTGCTAGTTACTTAGGCCATTGTAGTTCACGAATTGCATTATTCTGTATGACATTTCACACCAACCAATTCGGTATCCAATACCCAAGAACCACATTGTTTAACAAGCAAAGAATACAACCATAACATGTATATCATTTATATACCTAAATATTTTATAGATTCTCTTTCAACATTTCCTTTTCCTTTTAAAATAATCTATCAACACCAATAGTGGCGCCATACACATGACACATAGTCCAAAGCGTGTATAGTCAAATACTAATACCACTACAAGAAAAGTTGGCTTTTACAACGGACGATTTTCATGGTTGAAGGCCCGTTTTTCGTGGCTAAAAAGTCTTCTACGATGGATGCCCTTCGTGGTAAAAGCCCCGTCACAAAAGAATCTACCATGTTTTTTTGACCGTGGCGGATCGCACCCTTCAGCCACGAAAACTTGTTCCGTCGTAGATCTGTTTGCCACCCGTGTTGACTGCAGACATCATGCAAAAATTCCATGTTGCACCCGCCGTTAACGACCGGTTACCGTCGTTAAAGGTCACAGAAACCGTGGCAAAAGCCTGGCCTAGACAAGGCCTGCTAATTGTTAAGTGGGCTGGCCCATGAGGAGAGCCCAATAAGATTACAGCCCTTTACTCTCACGACGTGTACTGTTTAACGTGACCCATTAATGAACCCTTCTAGGGCCCGTACGATTTCAGGCCCGCTACAGTTTCGGCCTAAAGAAGGCCCACTTTGGTAGAATAATATGTGGCCCATTAGGGGCATGCGCTAGAAGGTCATGCACTGTTAAGGCCTGCAGGCAGCCCGTTACTGTTCCTATGACCCGTGGGGTCCGCTCCTGTTCTACCCATTTACTGTGATGGCCTTTTACATTTCTGGGTTGCCAGTGTTAGGATCCTTCACTGTTCTGGCCTTTTACTGTTCCGGCCGTTCACTGTTTAGGACTTTTGCTCTTATGGCCTTTTACTGTTCAGGCCATTTACTATTTAGGCCTTTTACTCTTCAGATCGTTTTACTGTGCGGGCCCTCTACTGCGCGGGCTTTTTACTGTTTAGGCCTTTTACTGTTTCAGCTCTTTACTGTTCAGGTATATCAATATTCAGGCCCATTATAGTTCGGGCCCTTTACTGTTCTCGCTTGTTGCTATCCAGCCCTATACATTTTCAGGGCCTTGGCCACTTATGAGGCCCACCAATATACTAACCTGCCACTTACGGCCTTTTAGTGTTTATTTGGCCCATCTGCTGGCTAGCATATTTGGGTATTCTATAACTATGGCGAAATTCTGGTTTTAAACAGTCCGTTAATATTTTAGCCCACTAATAGCCGCGCTAGGATCACCCTATTACATCAACAGATATTTTTTGAAATTTATTACAGACCAGACTTTCAACAAAAATAAGATGAAGCATTACAGAGACATCGCGAGACATGTGTTGGAACAGGGTTTCTACTACTGAGCTTACATCTCCATACAAGTAACAACTGGCATACCATGACAGCTACAGAAGAGATTATCAAGTAAAAAGTCCGTCAAATTATTTTTTGTTCAATTAAATCAATTGTTTGGAGTGCAGCTGCAACACCTCTTTCTGCTGGAAAAACTAAAACCATGGGCCAATGCAAGCAATAATCACTGTCACTGCTGCTTTATGAAATGACCTCAATACTTAACGTAGGATTCCTCCCTTCTGCCCCCATAGCTTCATGTGCAGCCTGAAACAAAGAAAACAAGTCAGCACAGTGTACCAGCTAACTGGCGGCCATCTTATATGTAAAATAATTCAAATTCATCATGGGCGAGGAACAATTAATGATGTGCCTCGTACATCTCTTTCCAGAATAACAGGAACTATCGATGTCCTGGACCGATGCGTACATGTGCTAGTATCATGGCCACTCTGGAAGAAACACTACAGGTTATTTGCATGCTGAAACTAAGACATATTAAGTTAGAGCAGCAAAGCAGGCGAAAAAACACCATGTGTGTTGTCAAAGAATTTCAAAATTGGCATTGTCCTAATATAACAAATCAAGCCATCAACATGCGTGTCTCATGCAGAATAACTGAACTAGTGTGGTAATGAATGTAGGGAATCAAGCAACTCGACTCTTTCCCTCATAAACTAATCATATCACTACATAACAGAAATAAAGAAATATAACAAAAAGAGGTGCATGAGATTCCTTCAGCTGCTTAGAACTGGTCGGGACAACAAAGCATTAACCTAAAATATAAGAATATCGTTTAAAAATTGTTTATAGTATGAACTAGCCAAAAAAGTGACCTACAACCACATGTGGCATTGTTTTAATCATCAGGCAACTATGATAGTACCTTGGAAAAATAAGCAATAGACCAAGTGTCTTAAATAGACTACCAGAATGATTTCAGATAAACAAGATATCAACCATTCCTTTTCAGCAGCCATATCATTCAAATATTTTGATCATCGGGACAGTAAATAAAAAAAGAAGAGGTCATTTGTTGCCAAAACAATAGTTGGATGCTTCCAAAAAGTAGCACAAACCTTCTTTGTAATGCCTACAGCTATTGTATTTCCAACTACGGACAGTATCATTGTACATATAACCAGGCAAGAAAATCTAGTAGACAAACAAGCAAATGATACATTGTGCACCTTGCAAGGTCAATGAAGTGTTTAAACAATGTATGTCTAGGAACCACGTCAGAATATAACATTGATGCAATCACAAGTCAACTAAAAATTCACAGGAACCATAACCAATTGAACCATATAGTGGCTAATATTAAACTCGCAAGATCATGTGATGATGTATAGATGAAAATCCCTTGTTTATTATTAATCAAACATTGTATTTCTCATAGAAATTGCCATCCCTAGTTTGGGACTGATGGGGCTCAAACCCACAGCTTCACCTTGACAGGGCAGTGCTCTGACCATTTAAGTTAAGAAAATCATTACATTGCTTTAATGGCGAGCAAACTAAAGAATCAAATTGGGAATAGACTCTATATGTGCATCATGTAGAGTAGCTATTGAGGTAATGAATTAAGAAATCAAACAACAGGTGCACGATAGACTTCTAGATCATATTAACATGGTCATAGTACATATATATAGTAACTGGGGATCATATTAGATGATAATAGCTATGACAATCTCACTATGAGTAGTCTAGATAGAACTCCCTCCGTTTCAAAATATAAGATGTCATGGGTTTTGTGAAACGAATGTATCTAGACACCCTTTAGTGTTGGTAGAGTAACTTGGACTAGTTTTGTATGCATTTTTACTAGTCCAAGTTACTCCCCACCAAGACCAAGTAATTTATACTAGTCTCATACATAGAAGACTAATCTATGTTACTACCTCCAGAGTGCATATAAGCTCAATCATGGTGGCGATCTCTAATATTATAATAGAATATAGATTAGCATAAAAGTGGATATACTTTAATCACCACCACCTAATCATGGTCTAGTTAACGTATATATATATAGATAGAAGATCAGTAGTCAAATATAGCAAAAAGAGATCTCCACCATGATTGAGTGAGCAAATTGAATTACAAATCAAGGGATTTACATTCGGTCTTTGTGCAGTACCGTTAAAGGTCATCTTGTTCTAATCATTGGCCAACTTATGTGGTGCCGACACTAGACAATGTGACTACCTCTAGAGTGCATTCAAACTCTTAATTATAGCTAAAAATATAATAATGGACTATAAATTAGCATAAAAGTGGATATACTTAAATTACCACCACATAATAGATAGATAGATGAACACAAGTCAAATATAGAAAGAATGGATCATCACCAAAATCAAGTGAGCACATTGAATTATAAATCGAGGGGTTTACGTCTGGTTTTTGTCCAGTCTTGGTTAAGGTCAACCTTGTTCTAATAATTACCTGAATCATGTGGTACTTCATACAAATAAGCATCTGACACTATGCACATCTTAGTAAAAACAAGAGACTTACTATTTCTTTTTATGCAGTCCCGTTGGAGGACATCTTGTTGTCAGTTTGTTCTTTGAAGACATCCACTGCATCGAGTACTTGGATAGACGATCCATCTACTTTATTGTTGCTCCTCTGCATATAGGTTCATGCCACTCATTCACATAAAACAGGTTTGCATTCAGCAATACAAAGCAACATGTACTTACAAGATTGTAGGGGCGATTCACTCTACGATTCTCCATGTTCCCTGTGAGAGGAAATAATATCAGATATTGGATGTTGCTGTTTACAAAGAACTAGATAGACATTATAGTATAATCACTTGTGAACATGTAGAGCAGGGAATGATAGAATATAAACAAACATTTAAATGACATAAAGATTGCCATGGTGACAAAATAGAATGCAGTTACAATCACTCCTTAGCACGAACAAGGGAGAAATTACAATGATTTAACTTGTGAAATAGGATTGCAAACAAATATGAGAGTGCCATAAAAAGTGTCACCTTCTACAGAGCATGCAGTTACTGTACTAACATTTGGACGAACAAGATAGACATTATAATGGTATATCTTGTGAACTTATAGAGCAGGGAATGCTAACCCATCTGTGAAGTGACTTAAAATGCCATGAACTACATAATAGAAGGTAGATACTGCTGCTACCGAAATTATAATTAAGAAACTTGAATTTATAGAGTAGGGCATGCAGATAACCATGTTAAGTGCCTTAAAACATGTCATGTAATACTACATCCAATCCAAAGTAAATAAGGCGTATAAATTTTTCGCAAGTCAATCGACGCAAAAATGGACCAAGTTTGCAGAACATACCAGGAACATCTACCATACCAAACCAATGCCATTCGATACATCGAGGCATATATTTTCATAGACGCAAATGCCACAAATTAACCCTTAATATTTTTTTTATGAGCTTGGTAAAAGTCATCAATGTTTGACTTTAAAGTTGTATAGGCCTTCTTTTATGGAATGGATGTACTGCCTCCGTTTCAAAAAGTATAAGTCATCATCTAGACCACTTTTAGTGTGTAGGTTCATGTACGTTTGGAGTAAACCTACTCACTAAATGGTGTCTGATACGTCCATTTTGCATCACTATTATATGTCTTAATTCACTATTATTCATTGATATATTTCGTATTGAGAGGTGATACTTATGTTATTTCATCTGTTTTTTCATGGTTGATGACTTTTGGAGCATGGACCGCTGCAGTCAGGATTCTGATAGAAAAGGTGCTGTTTGGAGGCAAAATTCACGAAGATCAGAAAATCTGGGAAAATATACGGAAAATCCTATTTTTCCAGAAGACTCCGGATGCCAGAAGATGGAGTGGAGGTGGGCCACAGGGGGCCCACACCACCCCATGGCGCGGGCAGGCCTAGGCCGCGCCAGGGAGTGGTGTGGCCGCCCTGGCCCACTCCAGCCTCTCCCCTCTAGCGTATATCAACCTCCCGAAACCCTAAGACTCGGGAAGCGACCACAGAAAGATTCTGCCACCTCTGCGGGGAAGAAAACACCGGGAGAGAAAGATCTCTCCAGTAGACAGATTTCTGTCGGGGGAATTCCTTCCCGGAGAGGGGAGATCGTCGCCATCAACACCACCATCAAGTTGGACTTCATCGACATCATCATCCTCATCATCACCACCATCATCACCATCAGAACCCTCATCACCATCTCCATATTGCTGTAACAATTGGTTGAATCTTGCTATAGTTCATAGGGGAAACTTTCCCGGTGTTGATTACTCTTTGTAGTTAATGCTATTGAGTGAACCATTGAAATATTGTTTATGTTCAGATTGCTATACATCATTATTCCATCTCTGATCATGATCCATATAATGTCTTGTGAGTAGTTCGTTTTGTTCTTGAGGACATGGGAGAAGTCTTGTTGTTAGTAGTGGAGTTGCGTTGAGAAAGATTCAATAGATTGTTATTTAAGTTGTGGTGTACTTCTTCTAGTGGTGTCATGTGACCGTCGACTACATGACACTTCACCTATATGGGCCTAGTGGAATGCATTGTGTATTTGGCTACTAATCGTAGGGGTTGCCGGAGTGACAGAAACCTGAACCCCCAGTAGGAAACCATTTTACAAGGGACGTAAGGGTCTTAGAGTTTAAAGCTGTGGTTAGGTTTCTACCTTAAATACTTTCTTGTACTTACGGATGTTTGCAAGGGGGTTTAATCACAAGTATGTATTTAGTCTTGGATGGGGCGGTACATTAGCACAGGTTCACCCACACAACACTTACCAAGCTAGAGAAGATTAATCGACTATATAAAGCGAAAGCACTTGACAGTCTTCCCATGTGTCCTCGAGAACATTTGGTCATCTATAGAAATACAACCGGCTTGTCCTTTGCTACATAAAGGATTGGGTCACTTGCTACATTTATTCCTACTGTCTTTTATTTACTCGTACTTTGTTTACTTGCTTTATCGAAAACCCCTAAAAATCCGTTTGCTAAGTATTTGCAGAGAATTCCTGATCCATACCACTAGCCAGCACCTTCTGCTCCTCGTTGGGTTCGACACTCTTACTTATCGAAAATACTGCGATACACCCCCTATACTTGTGGGTCATCAAGACTATTTTTTGGCGCCGTTGCCAGGGAGTGAAGCGCTATTGGAGAGTGGAACTGGTTAAGGAAACTTCTACTGTGAGTATTGTTTACTTCTGCTAGTTGATTTATTTTTGTTATGGATAATTCGCTGAGTTTATTATTTGGTAATGCTACTACCACTGCTAAGGTAGTAGATAATCCACCACCTGCTGAGAATGATGTTTTCGAAATACCTACAAGAATTATTGATCGTGTTATGGATGACTACTATGTTGGGGATGGAACTGTCCATCCCGGTGATCATTTACTCTTTATACACGAATTATGCGGGTTGTTCAAGTGTGCAGGTATTACTACAGATCGAGTTAAAAATAATTTATTCTCATTATCACTAAAAGGAAGAGCTGAGGAATGGTATAAGCTGTTGAAGAATGGTCAAGCTCTGGAATGGGTGGAAATAGTGCCTCTCTTTTATTCAAAGTTTTATCCTCCTAGTGAGATTCATAAAGATCGGAATCAAATATACAACTTTTGGCCTCTTGCTGGAGAGAGTACAACCCAAGCTTGGGGGAGATTGAAGTTACTAATGCTGAAATGTCCCATTCATGAGCTCCCCAACAATATTATTATCAATAACTTTTATGCAAGGCTTTCTCTTCATGACCAGGATTTATTGGATGCTTCTTGTGCTGGATCATTCACTCGTATGGAAGAAGAAGTGAAATGGGATCTTCTGTACCGTATTCAAGACAATGCTGAAGCTTGGGAGAATGACATAGGTAGAAAGTCAGGTATAAATTATGATTATGAATGCATTGAATCTTTTATGAAAACTGATGACTTTCAAAAAATTAGTAATCTTTATGGTCTTGATTTGTAAGTTATTACGAATTGCTTTAGAACTTTTGCTTCCTATATCGAAATTCCAAAAAGGGGATGGAACAAGTACCATGCACCTTACAAAGATATTGTTGACTATGCTCCTATTGGAAGTGCTGAGTATTGCATTATTGATCCCATCTTACCCGAACCTTATATCGAGAAGATTCCCTTTCCCGAAAAGGTAATGGACCATCCCATGATAACAACTGTAATCACCAAAAGTGAAAAAGAACTCTAAAACCTGATGAACAAATAAACACTGAACCTGTGGTAGCAATTGTGAAAGACCTTGTCACTAAAAGCGTAGAAGATGGGGACATAGTATTTTGTGAGGATGCTTCTAATATTGTTTCACATCTCAATAGATCTAAAAAGGCTAGTGTTCCTGTGCTTTCTGTTAGAATTGGTGATCATTGCTATTATGGTTTATGTAATATTGGCGCAAGTTCTAGTGCTATTCCTTATGAACTTTACAGAGAAATTATGCATGAAATCAGTCCTTGCGAGTTGGAGGAGATTGATGTGGTTATTCACCTTGCTAATAGAGAGACCATCTTCCCAATTGGTATTGTGCGAGACGTGGAAGTTCTTTGTGGTAAGATTAAGTACCCTGCTGATTTTCTAGTACTTGGTTCAGCTGCTAGTAAAACTTATCCTATCATTTTTGGTAGACCCTTCTTGAGTACTTGTGGAGCTATTATTGATTGCAAGAGGGAGAAAATCTTAACTAAGTTTGATGGGGAATCCTATGAGTTTAATTTTTCGGAATTTGCTAAAGAACCTTGCGAAGAGGAAACCCATAATGAGGATTTTAGGGTTGAACAACTTGCTTCTATTTCTCTTGCTCCTAACAATGCTTTGCAGCAATTTATGGAAGAACATGAAAGTGAAATCTTCATGGAAGAAAGGAATGAGATTGACATGATTCTCCGTGATCAACCTATGATGCTTAAGCACGAATTGCCTGTAGAAGACTTGGGTACCACGATGCCACCTAAAAAGGATCGGGTTTTCGATCTAAAACCTCTTCCTAATGATCTTAAATATGCCTTTATTGATGACAAAAAGATATATCCTGTTATTATTAGCGCTAAACTTTCAGGGGAGGAAGAAGAAAGATTATTGGAAGTTTTGAAGAAACACCGAGGAGCTATGGGCTATACTCTGGATGATTTGAAAGGGATTTCACCTACTATATGTTAGCATTCTAGGATATCAAAACCCCTTACCAATCTTCTTCAAAAAGATGTACCCTTCGTTTTTTATGATGATTGTAAGGAAGCTTTTGAAACTCTTAAGAAGCCTTTAACTACAACCCCTATTGTTCAACCACCTGATTGGAGTTTACCCTATGAAATAATGTGTGATGCTAGTGAGTTTCCTATAGGTGCTGTCCTTGGGAAACGTATTGATAAAAGGCTAAACGTTATCCATTATGCTAGTAAGACTTTAGACGCTACTCAAAGGAATTATGCTACTACTGAAAAGGAATTTCTAGCTGTTGTTTTTGCTTGTGATAAGTTTAGGCCCTATATTGTGGACTCAAAAGTAACCATTCATACTGATCATGCTGCTATTAAATAACTTATGACGAAGAAGGACGCTAAGCCTAGGCTTATTAGATGGGTACTGCTTTTACAAGAGTTTGATCTACACATAGTGGATAGGAAGGGTGCTGAAAATCCTGTAGCTGATAATTTATCTCGTTTGGAAAACATCTCTTTTGATCCTATGCCTGTTAATGATAGTTTCCCAAATGAACAGTTAGCCGCAGTAGGGGTGAACTCTCGAGGAAGCCCTTGGTATGCTGATTATGCTAACTTTATTGTCTCCAAGTATTTTCCTCCAACTTTTACAGCTCAGCAAAGAAGGAAGTTCTTCTACGATTTGAGGCATTATTTTTGGGATGACCCACACTTATACAAAGAAGGAGTTGATGGTATTATGCGAAGATGTGTTCCAGAATATGAGCAAAAAGAGATATTGCGTAAATGTCATGCTAGCGCCTATGGAGGACATCATGAGGGAGATAGAACCGCACAAAAGGTATTACAATCAGGTTTCTACTGGCCTACCCTTTTTAAGGATGCAAGAAAATTTGTTTTATCTTGTGATGAATGTCAGCGTGTTGGTAATATTTCTAGACGCAATGAAATGCCTATGAACTACTCTCTAGTTATTGAACCTTTTGATTGTTGGGGATTCGACTTTATGTGTCCTTTCCCTCCTTCGAAGGGTTACACTCACATTCTTGTTGCCGTTGATTATGTTACTAAGTGGGTAGAAGCCATTCCTACGAAAAGTGCTGACAGGGAGACCTCTCTAAAAATGCTTAAGGATGTTATCTTTCCTAGGTTTGGAGTGCCTAGGTATCTCATGACTGATGGGGGTTCTCATATCATTCATGGCAGTTTTAGGAAGACCCTCGCTAAGTATGATGTTAATCATAGAATTTCTTCAGCTTATCACCCCCAAACTAGCGGGCAAGTAGAGTTATCAAATAGAGAAATTAAATCTATCTTGCAAAAGGCTGTTAATAGGTCTAGAAAAAACTGGGCTAAGAAGTTCAATGATGCTTTATGGGCTTATAGAACTGCTTATAAGAATCCTATGGGAATGTCTCCTTATAAAATGGTTTATGGGAAAGCTTGCCACTTACCTTTAGAATTAGAACACAAAGCTTACTGGGCAGTGAAAGAACTAAATAGAGATTGTAAGCTAGCTGGTGAGAAAAGGCTTTTTGACTTAAGTTCTTTAGATGAGTGGAGAAGTGAATCCTATGAGAATGCTAGGCGCTTTAAAGAAAAAGTTAAAAGATGGCATGACAAGCGAATACTTAAGAGAGAATTCCATGTTGGTGAGAAAGTTCTATTGTATAGGTCTCGTCTCAGATTTTTTGCAGGTAAGCTACTATCAAAATGGGAAGGACCTTTCAACATTGAAGAAGTATACCGTTCAGGAGCAATACAAATTTCTTCTCTAAAGGATAATACTACACAAGTAGTGAATGGACAGCGACTCAAACACTATATTGCTGGAGATTCTTACAATGAAGATGTTGATGCCTTTCAAGTTATAACTCCAGAGAAATTCATTAAGGACCAAATTCAGAGACCTGTAGAGTCCGTTTCCAACTAGGTAACAGTTCTGGTAAGAAAAGTTCCGCGAAAATACAATCCAACTATATTTTTGCAATTTTCAGTCAATAAGGAAAGCTACAAAGCGAAAAAGAGACGGAAACAGAGCCAGGGTGGCCCACACCACCCCATGGCACGGGCCCACCCCTAGTGGCGCCACCAGGTGGTGAGGCCACTCCGGACTTCGCCTCCGACTCGTTTTCTCCCAGTACCTTCCTTTTGATATGAAACTTCGTAATATATAACCCCCCGGATCCCCCGAGGTTCGTATATCGTGTTTTCGTCGTGTTTTTGTTTCGACCTGTTTCTGTCAGGACATACTCTTTGAAGGTTTAGAAGCACAATGGTGTCCGCCAAGGATAAAGGGAAGGAACCCATGGACGAAGACCTCCAAGACCCCAAGCAGGGGCTGGTACCTTTTGTTACTTGCCCTGCATCAACGGAAGCCCTGCGAGTCACTAAGGAGTTCTACAATAAGTACCGAGACTTGCAGAAGAAGGTGGACATGCTTCAATGGGAGAATAATAGGCTTCGCAAGATGCTGGAAGATTACCTCACGTCAACTAAGAAAATATTACCACCACCACCGAAGGAGTAACTCGTCATCAGGTTTGGCATCCCCTTGGTTTGTTCCAAGCTTGGGGGAGTGCCGCGGTATCACATCACTATCTTCTATCTTTTTACCTTATTAGTAGAGTCATATCATGAATAGAGGAGTTATTTTGTAGTATGGTTTGCATTATGGAAGTGTCCCCTCTCTCGTTAGATTTGTATCCCTTGGTGTGAGTTTTCGTTATGGAATATTAATGAGAAGTTCTATCATTCACTCTTTTGCATAGCTTATGTTAGTTCTCAATTCGTGGTTATATGATTGATCTTGTTGTTAGTATTGGTAGCACTCTGGGATCTTTGAGTTAATTTAGTTGGTTTTGGCAAACCTGGCTCGGTCAGTAGCAACACCTTTTTGAGAGTTGAAAAGAAAAAGCTAGTAGTACTCTAAGAGAAAAAAAATTCATCATCTTTCTTTCTTGATTTGCTCATAAGTCTAGTATTCTCTAGTTAAGATCTTTTGTGCTTCCAAGGAAGACTGCATGTTTTTTTTATCATTTGTATGTTTGGTTGTTTCCTTCAACTCTTGTACTTGCTACCCAGCCTTGCTAGCCAAAAACCTGTACTGAGAGGATATTCTTCTCGTCCATCCACCTCCTTTAAACCAAAACCTTTGCCATTTGTGTCCACCATACCTACCTAGTAGCTTTATTGCTATTCCAAGTAAATTCTTGTTTTGTCTACCTCCCAAATTAAACTTGTTATGTGAAAAATTAGTGATTAAAGCTCCCACGAACTTGATGGCACACTTTATTTTCCGCACTTAATAAACCTGAACCATTGTGAACTCTCCATGAAACTTATATGCTTGAAAATTATAGGCTAGGGATTAGCAGAACCGTGCTGTCACGGGGAACGCTTTCAACACTTGTAAATATATACCCAGTTGATACCTTGCTCTTTTGTTTGCGGATGTCGTCGGTGTGAAATAAAAGGGGAGCTTGTAAGTCCATGGAGTTATGTATGTGTGTTAGAGAAACGCCTGGGCCGCTGGTCTAATCCATGCTGACATGGTGGAAACCTGCAGCGTAACCATAATGATATCTATGAAACATTCTTCTTATAAAAAAAAGAGAGAGGTAGCTATTGAGAAAAAGAAAAGAAAAAAAGAGACACTATGAAAAGAGGAAAGAGAGAAAAAGCACCATTTTCCCATGGTAAATAAGAAGATTGCCGAGATACTCATTGTCTGCTTGCCTTGTCATTTTGATATGGGGATTCTTCCGTATCATCGGGCAAGGTGTACCCCATTGGCGGTTCTCAATGATACGCACATACTTACGATGACAAGAACTTACCGGTAACTAAAGTTGAGTAGCATGAGGAGCGACCCTCGTACTCAAGGGACTTGGGATGTTCAGTTTATAGTTTTTCAAGCATATAACTCAGATTGGACCTCACTTTCACCTTAATCACCTAAAGATGCCTATGATAGGGGAAATGAGAGCTGAAAGCTAGTAAGTATCATAATTTTTGGGAGCTCTTTATGACTTGCAATCCCTGCTTCCCTCTTTGAAGGGCCTTTCTTTTACTTTGTAGTTGAGTCAGTAAACCTACTCCCCTCTATCTCAGCAAGTATTTTGGATTGATGTGTTTCATTCATTCATATGATGATTTATTCATTCATGTTTCTTATGTTCCTTATTTTGCACATTGCTCTTATCTTGATGTTTACTACTTTGAAAGCTTTCATTGAAAAACCAGCTATTTGTAAACTCCAGCAAATTATCAACTATTCTTCGACCAAGAGCTAAGTTTGCCATTACCAATTATGATTCACTTTATGTATCTTTATTGTGTTTCCTTTACTCATTACAAGTTGAGTTATATAATAGTGAGTTGTCTTCTATTATGATCTATGTATTTGATGAATGGTGATGCTTCTTGTCCGTATTCTTTTATCGACTCTTCACTCCATAAACCTGAGGTCATTTTTATTGAGCTCAGTTTCGCTTGGGGACAAGCGAAGTCTAAGCTTGGGGGGATTTTATACGTCCATTTTGCATCACTATTCTATGTCTTAATTCACTATTATTCATTGATATATTTTGTATTGAGAGGTGATACTTATGTTATTTCATCTGTTTTTGCATGGTTGATGACTTTTGGAGCATGGACCGCTGCAGTCAGGATTCTGATGGAAAAGGTGCTGTTTGAAGGCAAAATTCGCGAAGATCAGAAAATCCGGGAAAATATACGGAAAATCCCATTTTTCCAGAAGACTCGGGATGCCAGAAGATGGAGTGGAGGTGGGCCACAGGGGGTCCACACCACCCCATGGCGCGGGCAGGCCTAGGTCGCGCCAGGGAGTGGTGTGGCCGCCCTGGCCCACTCCAGCCTCTCCCCTCTGGCGTATATCAACCTCCTGAAACCCTAAGCCTCGGGGAGCGACCACAGAAAGATTCCGCCGCCTCTCCGGGGCGGTAAACACCGGGAGAGAAAGATCTCTCCGGCAGACAGATTTCTGCCGGGGGAATTTCTTCCCGGGACGTAAGGGTCTTAGAGTTTAAAACTATGGTTAGGTTTCTACCTTAAATACTTTCTTGTACTTACGGATGTTTGCAAGGGGGTTTACTCACAAGTATGTATTTAGTCTTGGATGGGGCGGTACATTAGCACAGGTTCACCCACACAACACTTAGCAAGCTAGAGAAGATTAATCGACTATATGAAGCGAAAGCACTTGACAGTCTTCCCATGTGTCCTCGAGAACGTTTGGTCATCTATAGAAATACAACCTGCTTGTCCTTTGCTGCATAAAGGATTGGGCCACTTGCTGCATTTATTCCTACTGTCTTTTATTTACTCGTACTTTGTTTACTTGCTTTATCGAAAACCCCTAAAAATCCGTTTTCTAAGTATTTTGCAGAGAATTCCTGATCCATACCACTAGCCAGCACTTTCTGCTCCTCATTGGGTTCGACACTCTTACTTATCGAAAATACTGTGATACACCCCCTATACTTGTGGGTCATCAGTGTCTAGATACACTCCTATCACAAAGATAAAACATCTTATATTTTGAAACGGAGGGAGTAGTACACAATAGGAGGCAACTACTGTCGGAGCTTAATTGAAACAAACAATAATGGCATAACTTGTAGAGGGAATGCAAAACCAACAAGTTCAATGACATAAAATTTGCGATTAATTACATAAGAGAAGTCAGTTACTGTGTTTGCTTAGATCAACCAGATTGAAATTAAAATAGCATAAATTCTGAACTTGTAGAGCAGGGAATGTTAACCTACATGTTCAATGGCTTAAAACTACCAATGAACTCCAAAATTACATGCAGTCAGTATTGTAGCAATAGACAAAGCAAGTGCACATTTTGACGACATAACTTGTGAAATTATTGAATAGGTAAGCAACCTCAGATGTTCTGTGAATAAACATTTGCCATGAACTGCATAATACCAATGAACTCAAATGATGTCTGTTTTGTATTATCAAAATTGTTTATGTTAATTAAGAGTAATTGTTGGTCAAAGAAAAACACGCATAACAAGGATGCCTTATACCTTGAAACATAATGAGTAGTTTAACGCCTGGATTTAACATAGACTACACCAAATTTATCAAGGGAGAGTGGGATATCAATTAAGCCAGTATTGAGGCAGGAATTTACCACCAATACAGAAATGCAGTTCACTATCGCAGGCTCATACCTGCTATATTGAAACGAACGAACAAGCAGATCTGGTTTAGCTAGGCCACGACGTCGTTTACGCATACACGACATCTTTGCGGGTGACGTCAAGGACGCGGAGGGTGCCCGGTAGTGGTTAGTCGGGCTGAAGCAGATAGATCTCAATGGCGTCTGTGAAGCAGATCTGTGGAGGTTGTTGATGGGTCTAGCTTGCTTGACAAGATGGCCGGTGAAGGAGATTCGGTGTAGTGCATGACATCATCGGTGAAGCAGATCTGTTACGACCGATTACAAATTCGAGGTGCTACACAAGAGCATCGGTGAAGCAGATCCGGTGTAGTGGACTGTTGAGTCCATGAAGCAGATCTAATGCAGCGCACACCGGTGTAAGTGAAGCAGGCCAGGTGCTATGGACTAGGGAGTTGGCAAAACTAACATAGTTGTATGGAAGAGCGTGTCAGGCGAACTAGGGTTCGGTAAGGTGGACGTCGGCTGATCCCATAGACTGGTCAGGAGTATATGGTATAGAGGTATGGCCTATAGGATGGCGAAGTGCGGTGGTGCAGGAGCCGGAGGTGGGATAGGGGGTTTGGGGTGGCGTGTGGGCCGGCGATGTGCGGGGGTGATGTTCCGGTGCGGTGGTGCAGGAGCTGGAGGTGAGATAGGGGGTTGGGTGGCGTGTACGCGGGCGAAGTGTGGCATAGATGATAATGGTGCGGTGGTGAAGGTGCTGGAGGTGAGAGGGGGTTGGGTGGCGTGTAGGCCGGCGAAGCACTGCGAGGATGGGCCGGTGCGGTGGTGCAGGAGCCGGAGGTGAGAAAGGGGTTAGTGTTTTTCGGAGTGCTTTGGGGGAAATAGCGTCGGTGGAAGGTGGACTACCCAACTTCAGAGCAGTTGGGACCCCTGGCCCCCGGGGGGAGGGGGATTACAAACCATACCCACACCCCGGCATTAGTAGATAGGCCATTGTCAGTAGTAGAAAAGGAATTTCGTATGGCTAGAAGTTGGGGCGTGTGACCACTCAAAATATTTCGGTGGAGGTGAGGCGGGAGAATTTGCCGCTCTGGGATTTTGAATTTGGCTATCCAGTTCAAAAGATATAGAATATTAATATCCCATCCTATCCTAGGAGTATCTGTAGTCCAGTGACTAAAAATAGTTTACTGTAATGTCCTAGCCTTTCTAGGTACGGAATATTTCCGGAGCCATTTCTGCAAAAATAAGGTCTCTACCTTTGGCTCAATTAACGTACACACATGAAGGTATGTAGTAAGATGAAATAGAGTAGTATGTTTCCCACTATGACCAGTCTAAGAGGATCTCTAGTGGCTAGTGTATCCGGTAGTCTAAGCCAAATATAGGCAGTTTTTTAAATAATACGAATTATTTAATCAATATCACAAATAATAGACAAAATTAGAAATTTGAAAAGTAGCACGGCCTCGGTAGTTCAACTACCGACAAGTACTACTCGATAGTTCAACTACCAATTAGTACTAGTCGGTAATTGAACAACCGATAGGTCAGCTTATGGTGGCACCACTGACAAGTACTAATCGGTTGTTCAATGATCTATCGGTTGTTCAATTACTGACAAGTGCTAATCGGTAGTTAAACTGCTGACTAGTATTTGTCGGTAGTTGAACTATCGAGGCCATGCTATTTTTCAAAATTTATAATTTTGTGTATTATTCGTGGTATTGATTAAATAATTCGTATTATTTTTTTAGCCAAATATAGACCACCATGGACCAAAAAATGCATCTGGTGGCTTGTGTATCCGGTGTTCTAAAATTTAGACATCCTCCAAACAGGCTACTTGTTGTCCATATTTGGATAACCGAGCCACCATGTCTAAAGCAAAGTTGGTCGCTCGCGAGCTCACTCCCGTGCCAAATCAGAGCATTTTTTGTACTGATTTGCTATGTATATTGACTATTTGTGTGCAGATGGACATATAGACTATCAAATTTAGACTATCCACTAGAAAACTAAAGTCGTGTAAAAAGGAATCTTTTTACACCATTATCTATAAAGTAAAGATGTAGACTACCAAATTTAGACAAGCCACTAGAGATGCTCTAAGGCCTTCCATAGCATGGTCGATGCCCAATAGATAGAAAAGTTGCCACCTCATAAGCGATGCCTAGAAACTCTTTTGAGGTACCGAGGTCACAATGTGATCACTTTGGCCAAAAATAAATAGCTCTCCCACAACGTGATAAACAAATTAACTAAACCAATCTCCATGGCTTATCTTTGTTGAAGGTTCTCTCAACAACATGCATAGTACACATATATTGCTATTATATTGGGTGAAGAGTTTGGGGCATCGGAGCACCTTGGTGCTCCGGTTCCCTGAAAAAATTTGGTGGCATCGATCTAACAATGGAGGGCACCGGTGCCTGATTCTTGTAAAGTGATTTGGGCATCGATTTTTTCACATGCTACGAAAGGCTTAAGAGACTACCAAATTTAGACAAGCAAGTAGAGATCAAGGAAAAAAATACTAGCGTTCTATTTAATTTAGCGTGGCTTTTCTCCATACGATATGAAAGTTATAGTGTTCTAATAACGTGTTATTTTACATAACATCTTTTTCTAAAAATTTAAAAATATAACAGGTATATCATGAATATAAACGAGTTCAGCATATAATGAATTGCCTAGAGTAATACTTCCACATGCATAATCGATTCCGGCGCTATCCAAGTTGAAGGATAACCGGTAGGGCTGAATCTAGGTACAACGCCAGGTGCTGCAGGAGGAGGCGGCGGCTTGACAAGATCACTTAAGTTTAACAATCAAATTTGCATTGTATGTTTTCTTACTCGACACATTCATCATATGTTATCTTACTCCACACCCGCCAACAAAACAATAACGCCTATACTTGAAATAGCGCTAACGCTATGATGTTTTAGCGCGATATAGAATGCTATTTAAAAAATAGCGTCATACCAAGCAAAATCTTTAAAAAATATTGTGCACTCTCCAAATACACTATATCACACTACATAGCATGAAATAGCGCACTATTTTTTCCATGTTAGAGATGCTTTAAGACTTGTCTGAGTGGTAAGTAACTTGGAGTAGTAAGACCATGTACCACATGTATTCGGTTCAATGCAAAATGTGTCAGAGTTAGGAACCGGTGGTGTTTTGCTGCAACGTGTGAAGTCGCTTTTTATTTAGATCCTGATGAGTGTGTCAGCCATGGAATTCTATTTTATGAGCATCCTCTCTCTACAAAGCTAACATCTCTCTCTACCATGTGGGCGTAATGCATTGCCCATGACAGATCCAATCCTTTGAACCGCATTGACTTGTTGGTACGCTTCTTTTCTCTCATGCATTGAATCGCTTGTATGGTTCACTAAAAAATGTATGGAACCGAACCATGTGGCCCTGTGGTTCGCTTTGTGCTCACATAGTGTATGGTCTAATATGCATACATTGTGCTAAAGACTATTAAAAGTACTCCCTTCATCCAGAAATAACTGAGTTGGTTTTGTCTAGATTCGAATATATTTAGACGCATTTTAGTGTATAGATACATTCGAATGTAGACAAACCCAAGTAAGTTATTTATGGACGGAGGGAGTAGTATTTTTTAGATGCTAAAATGGAAAAGAAGATCCAACAACTGGCAATGTTGGGATTCGAGAGTCTTGATCCAACACTAGAAATGTGTACGAATAATTTTGAATATTGACCGTTGGATCAAGACTCGCGAATCCCAACATTTCCAGCCGTTGGATCTTATTTTCTATTCTAGCATCTAGAAGATTTTATTGATAGTCTTCATCACAATGAATGGTATGCACAAAACTCAAAACACACTTCTCCATCATTCTAGAATCTTCTCCCTCGTTTCTATAGACCATGTTACCAGAATTTTCAAGTTTTAGATAGCTAATAATCGTTGACTTCTAAATGATATAAAAGTACAAGAACCAAATATACACCCATACTTTATAGATGTTGATCAAATTTATATTTTTTATGCTTTACCTATTAAAATTTTATATAGTGGTGATATGCCGGACGTCTAGGTACTATTCAACACGAATCCAGCTCCTTTGAACCATTGGATCTAACAGCCCAACAGTCAGGATTGGTGTTATGGATCCAATTCAAGACTGCTCCATTGTAGTAGTAGAGAGAATACAACCTACTATGCTATGAAATTTTGGGGGTGGTGACATGATGGTTCTCAAAAATGGTGGAGTTTGTTGTAGGTACTATTCAGCATGAATCCATGTGCTATGAACCATTGGATCTAAAAGTCCAATGGTAAGGATTGGTGCTGAGGATCCAATTCAAAACTGCTCCATTATAATGGTAGAGATATAGTCATAAGATAAGATAAGAAATAACTAGTGAGTTGTAAGTGCCTTGCACGTGAGAATCAG
The DNA here is from genome assembly GCA_910589775.1 of Avena eriantha. Classification (NCBI taxonomy): domain Eukaryota; kingdom Viridiplantae; phylum Streptophyta; class Magnoliopsida; order Poales; family Poaceae; genus Avena; species Avena eriantha. The sequence continues at coordinate 336,607,800 of OU342745.1, forward strand.
ATAATATAAGTATGACATATCATTTTTTTATATAAAATTATAGTAGTAGGTGAAACTCAAAAAATATTTATACTTTCGAGCTTCGTCCATAAAGTATCCCATATGTTTGGTTCTTGTACTTTTTGTATAATCTAGAAATCAACCTATAGCCATAAATAATCCGCGTCCATAAAATTGATCCGTAAATAAATTATATTCTATAGGAGTACATGGGCGCGGCCAGGGGAAGCTGCATGCCCTTTCGTCTCCAGAACCGCTCATGCATGCATCTCCCAATATTCCTAGCGGTTCCTTTCTTCTCTATCCCATTCCTTTTCTGTCACCTGGCCAGACCTCTACAAAACAAAAGAAGGCGCCAATAACAGTCCATGGTGGTGCCGTTGGACAAGATGTACTACTTCGTGGACCCTGGCAACACCACACTACAGGTGGCGTATACAAACAAAGAATCGGTGGTGAACGATTACATCAAGAAAATCCGAAAGCTCCTGGAGGAAACGGACGACAAGATTGTTGGCCTCGACGTCGAGTACACCAACAAGAAATCATCGATGCAGAAGGCTGCTGTCGTCCAGCTATGTGTGGGCATGGATTGCCTAGTGTACCACATCTGCCAGGCTGACCAACCATGCTCAAAGCTAGCAGATTTCCTCGCCAACCCTAACATTTCCTTTGCTGGCATTGACATCAGGAACGATCGTATCAGGCTTAGGCGTTCGCTAATACGAGTGACGAACTTCGTGGACATCCAGAAGAGGTGGAAGCCTGCCGGCTCCACGAATGAGAAGGATTCTTTGGCTGACTACGTGGTGGCCCTCATAGACATCCATTATAAAGTCATGAAGAAGAAGGAGGATGTGGACTACAAGTAGTGGGGGAACATGCCCCTGACCGAAGAGTAGATAAAGTATGTAAGCCTCGACGCCTACGCGACCTATGAGGTATATAGGCGAATAGTGACCTTCGAGAGGGGTCAACAAACTCTCGAAATGTTCAACCAAAAAAAGAACTAAGGAAGAAGGGCAAAGACAAGGGCAAGTAGACCAAAGAAGAAGACGAAGACTCGGAATGGTACACCATGTGACCTATGAGTATATCTTTGCGTGTTGGTATATCCTTGTTTGGTACTACTCCTACTTTTACTATACTACTCGCAGAAGTTAATGCATGTATATACTGTAGGCATGCAAAGGGCGGAGGCAAGAATTAATGCAAGGAATCGCAGTAGTTTCTTTTATTTTGAATGAATTGTCTTGTCAATCAACAACCATGGCATATTATAATTTTCTAGGCGGAGTACTGCTGAAAGACAGAGGGTGAATGGGCACCTGAAAAACTGCTAGTAGCACTGTAGCAGCAGAACCGCAAGATGAACATTTGTCGATTGCCCGAATGTATGTTGAGTTAGTATAGTATAAACATATATATTACTACTACCTGCTATGTACTAGTACTACTACTAGCAAAAACCAACCGTCCCTACTACAGAAAAATATGATTTCTTCTAACCAAACTAGTACTATTCCAAAAATGGCTATATTTACTTGTCACAAAAATGGATGTATCTAGACATGTTTTAGTGCTAGATATGAGTACATCCAATCCAGTGACAATTAATATGAATCAGAGGGGAGTACTACTACTGTACTCCACTATTGTACTACTAGTAGTAGTAGTAGTACATACTAGTACTCCCGAGTGTATGTTGACTAGTAATCCTACCTCTGTTTGGGATTATTAGGCCAAAGAGCTTTTTAAAATTGTTAGAAATTATAATAATACCTATCTTTTTTATTGTCTTAATTCCCGTGACTCATTAATTTAGATATCTCTATTTTCTCTCAATCTCCCAATGCATGTTGTTTCATCTCTCATCATGTTCCCCTTTTTTTATCCAGTGTCTCATGCATGTAAAACTAGTTGACATGGGTATACCCTATAGGTACTCGAGTTTGGTATATACGACCTGACTACGGCAGAAGCCCACGGTGTCGCCAAGGCCCAAGAGAGGACTTGAGTAGCCTACGGACTGTCGATTGCTTGAAGAACAAGAAGAAGCTAAAGATAGAAAGTTCAAAGGGGAAAACCCTAAACTGTAACCGACTCGACCTGCTACCCGAGACCTTGCCTATCTATATAAAGGCTAGGAGGGGGCAGCGAGAAGGACACACACAACTCTAGTTTCCACAACCTCCGCTAGATTGCATCTGCGCAGCATTGTAATCTTTGACTCCTTCGATAATTCCACGAGCAGACAAGCAGGAGTAGGGACCTCTACGAGGCCTGAACCTAGGTAAGTCTTCGAGTCCCCTGTGTGCTTGTTTGCTAGCCGATAAATGTCTCCAGCGCTCCCTCCTTCTCCAAAACCCAAGTCCATAACAATGGGCATTGATGAGTTAAACCCTCATCAATTGGCGCCGTCTGTGGGAATTGGGAGTGCTGATGTTGCGGCTTGTTCGGCCCCATCAACCGCGATCTACAACTACACAACAGCGGATATCCGCCAGCTCTTCGGTGCGTTCGACTTCACCATCCACACGCCGGCCACTTGACCGGCCTTCGAGTCCGTGGGCGATGGAATTAGCCTGGCGATCGGGAGCTTCCACTTCCAAGTTGGTTAGATGGGCACGCTTTGCATGCCTGACCAGCCGACAGTGCCGGCGATTGCCCCAGCTTCATGGTTCCCTCCATCGATCGGCACCCTCAGTGAGCTCAACGCCCCGACAATAGTCGAGAACACGGTCAGCGACAACAGTCGCGACTCCGATCTGAGCGACCTGGCCACTGAAGATGGGGCCTATGGCTCCGGATCAGAAAGTTGCGGGAGCAGCAGCTTCCCCAAGCACTTCATGTGCGCCATCATCAATGTGGGTGACACCTCCGCCAATCGCGACAACACGGGCAACCGTGGCAACGAAACCGACCAGCCGAACCGTGGCAACGGCGGTAACGGTGGCAATGGCGGCAATCGCACTCCCGTCAACAGCGAAGGGACAATCGAACCTCGAACCATAACCAATGAGCAAACCGGCGATCGCGTCGTGGTCATGCTCAATGAGCTTGAATGGGCTCGCTGCCGCGAGGCCCTACGGGGGAACCCTTTACCCCCTGGATCCTCGCAAGAACTTCTGATGGGCTATCATTGGCTCTAGAAGGAGGAATTTAAGCACCAAGCGCAAACAATCGCGCAGCTCGAAGCACGTAAAATGGCGGCGGATGAGTCGAGCCTTCGTCGTGCTGGGCTCTCCTCCCACGGAGGATCCTCTTCAAAGGGCAACGAGTACCGAGCAAGAAGCATAGAAGCTGCAAAAGTCCTCGACTTCAGCTCTATGACAGTCGATACACGGGGCAATGTGGTCCCCAAGACGCCGCAGGCTACGGTGACAGCGGCCACCATGTACCTCCTTAATAACCAGCCACCAGCTAGAGATCCCTGAGCCGCCATGCACCGATCTACGATCGCGGGCTTGAGATTAATTGAGGCAGCCCTCGACAAAGAGACAACATCGGAGCCAACTAGCAAAGCGCTACTCCTCACCCTCATCCAGCGACGTCAATGACGACCTGTCTCGACGCCGTCACTCACGGCGACACGACCGTGACTATGATGCGCGTGACGACCTCACGCAGCGCAAAATTGACAAATCAAGGGCACGACGTGCCCGGTCGACTGACTCGGAAGAGGAAGATGTGGAGCTCTGCGGCGCCAGATGCTTCAGTAGATCCATCAGGCAAAAGCGAATGCCTAAGGGGTTTAAACTCCCGTCGGAGAACCCGAAGTTTGACGGCCTATAGGATCCAAAGATCTGGCTGGAGGACCAAATCTCCTCCGTGAGGCTCCATGGTGGCGGTCGAAACACGACCATGCAATGCTTACAGCTACAGCTGCAAGGCGCCGCCCGAGCATGGCTCAACAACCTCCCACGCGGATCCATTCGTAGCTGGGATGAGCTGGTTTACAGCTTCGTGCACAACTTCAAGGGCACGTACAAACGGCCTGCATCAATTGAAGAACTGAGATGCTTCCAGCAAAGATCGGGCGAATCGCTATGCTCCTACATCCAAAGGTGGTCCATCATCAAAAACTCCGCAGAGAACATCTCGGAGGATCGCGCGATTGACGCATTCAACGGCGGCGTCCGCCGCCTAGAACTCAGGGAGGAGCTGGGCCGCTCAAAGCCCAAGACCATCGACCACCTGATGGAAATCGCGAATCGGTGGGCCGATGGAGAAGATTCGGTGAAGAACTGCGTTCACTCCGACGAGGAGGCAGAACTCGAGCGCAGACGCGATCGCCAAGGCAAACGCCGCATGTGCATCTACGATGACCGTGACGACGTCAACATAGTCGCAGCTGACTACGCCGACAGATGTGACGATAACCGCAAGAGCGGATATCGTAGCGGCGGATACCGCGACTCCGGGAAAACAACACAAGTGTGGCAACGCCGCAATCGCAATGAGGCACCCGTGACATCCATTGAGGACAAACTGTCTGGGCCATGTACGGTGCACTTCTACATCGACAAGCATGATGGAAAGAAGAAGTCCAGCCACCTCATCAAGGACTGCCGTGTGTTCCTCAAGCTACACGAGGGATTGGTTCGGATGAACCGCAACACAGCCGAAAGAGGCTACGGAGCCGCCCCAGGTGCCGTGGCACATGGCGCTCCGCCACCACCACCTGGGCCACCCCCGAATGCAGCTGCGCCGGACCAGCACCACGGAGGAGAACCATACCCACGGGCGATGGGTACCATGATGATCCAAAAAGGACGCCCCTCGAATCAGGTGCAGAAGGCCATCACTCGCCAAGTCAATCTGGCAACACACTCCCCACCATCTACCACTGAGTACCTCAGCGGAAGCGAGTCCTGCATCACCTTCGACAAACGCGATCACCCGCCTCAAGTACCCCGTCCAGGCCATTGCCCCCTCGTACTCGAGGCGCAAATTGGAGGCTTCGATATGAGCCGCGTCTTCATGGATGGCGGAAGCGGCATCAACCTTATATTCGCGAGTACCTTGCGAGCAATGAGGATCCCTCTAACTTGCCTGGAGGCCTCGGACACAACATTCCATGACATTGTCCCAGGAAAAGGCGTATATCCCATGGGCAAAATCAACCTCGACGTCATCTTCGGCACGCGGAAGAACTTCCGGTGTGAGCGCATCGACTTTGAGGTCGTCGACTGGCCCTCACAGTACCACTGCATCCTCGGGCGCGTCGCGTTCGCTAGGTTCATGGCAGTGCCACACTACGCCTACCTGCGATGAAAATGCCAGGTCCCAATGGCGTCATCACGATCAACGGGAGCTTCGAGAGATCCGATAGTTGCGACAGGGAATTCAACAGAATTTCCCAGTCCTTCGGCATGCAGGAAGAACTCGCGAGACTAAAGGAGTCGACAGACAACAGTATGCCTCCCCTGAGTCGGCCAAGTTTTCCTAACGTCTCCTTTGACTCATCGGTGCACACAAAGAAAGTGCAGGTCCACCCATCGGATCCCGCCAAGACATCCCTCATCGCCAACAACTTGAGTCCCGCATAGGAACTCGCGCTCGTCGAATTGCTCCATGAGCACTGGGAAATTTTCGCCTGGTGTCCAGCGGACATGCCAGGAGTTCCCAGGGAATTCGCCGAGCACGCACTCAACGTCAACCTAGACGCAAGGCCAATCAAGCAAACAATACGGCGATTATCTGAGCCAAGAGCAAAGGCAGTCGGAATGGAGATCAATAGACTCCTCGACGCCAAATTCATACGCGAGATCAAGGAAATCACTTGGCTCGCCAACACAGTGCTAGTACCAAAAAAGGACACGGATATCCTACGGATGTGCGTGGACTTCACCTCTTTAAATAAGCACTGTCCAAAGGATCACTTTCCAGTGCCGCGAATCGACCAGATTATCGACTCTACCGCAGGATGTGAACGCCTCTGCTTCCTCGACGCCTACTCAGGCTATAATCAGATTCGAATGAAGGAAGAAGATCAAGAAAAAACAGCGTTTACAATGCCCTTTGGCGTGTTCTGCTACAATACAATGCCCTTCAGGCTAAAAAACACAGGCGCCACCTATCAGCGGTGCATGTAGGCTTGTCTCAAAGAGCAACTCGGTCGCAACATTCAAGTCTATGTCAATGACATAGTAATCAAGACCAAGGAGGAAGCCTCCCTAATCGACGATTTGCACGAAACCTTCACCAACCTCGACCGCTACCGGATCAAGCTCAATCCGGAAAAATGCGCCTTCGGCGTACCATCTGGGCAACTACTCGGGTATCTCATCTCCGCGAGGGGAATCGAGGTGAACTCGAAGAAAATAAAAGCTATACTGGCCATGGAGAAGCCGAAAAACATAAGGGGCGTCCAGCAGCTGGCTGGGTGAATCACGGCCCTCAATCGATTCATCAGCCGGATGGAAGAAAAGGCACTGCCCTTCTACCAACTCCTCTCCAAAGCTGAAAAGTTTGAGTGGACCAATGAAGCGCAAGAAGCATCCGAAGACCTCAAGCGCCTGCTATCCACTTCGCCAGTACTGGTGACCCCACGAGAAAGGGAACCACTGTTGATGTATATCTCCGCCACCAACCAGGTGGTCAGCATAGTACTTGTGGTCGAACGAGCCGAGGAAAACAAGGTCCACGGGGTACAACACCCAGTCTACTACCTCAGCGAGGTCCTCACGCCAACAAAACAGCGGTACCCGCACTACCGAAAGCTGGCGTACGGCGTCTTCATGACCGCTCGGCGACTGCGCCATTACTTCCAGGAGCACCCAATCGTGTTGGTCAACAATGCCCCGTTGGGGCATATCCTCAATAACCCCGACGCCACAGGACGAGTCGTGCTTTGGGGAATAGAATTGTCTCCACGAGACATTACATATGAAAAGCGCGACGCAATCAAGTCGCAAGTTCTCCCTGACTTCCTCGTGCACTGGATGGAGAACCAGTTCCCCAACAAACCAGATATGTCCTACCTCTGGACAATGCACTTCGCCGGATCCAAGCGGAAGGACGGAGCAGGTGCAGGTGTCATACTGACATCACCTCAAGGGGACAAGCCGAAGTACATCCTGCGAATGCAATTCACCGCCTCCAACAAAGAAGCTGAATACGAAGCCCCGCTGCACGGGATGAGGATGGCAAAAGCCTGCGGCGCCAAGAGGCTCATTATATACGGCGACTCCAAGTTGGTCGTCAACCAAACAATGCATGAGTGCGACGCACTGAAGAACAACATGATCGCGTACCACGACCTCTGCGACACACTCGAGGGAGACTTCGACGGCTGCGAACTGCGACACGTAGGTCGCGAAAGAAATGAAGAGGCGGACGCACTCGCCAACATAGGCTCTACCTGCGCCCCCATACCACCTGGGGTGTTTCTCGAGCGCATCTGCGAATGCTCCATCATGCCAAAGACCGCAGAGAAGAAAGCAAGCATAGCAACGAACTCGGGGGCTACACCGTCCAATGAGCCAATGGCACTCGATGACTTGGAGCTGGACACAAGACTCGAAGGACCAATGAGCGTCATGATGATTGAGCAATCCTAGACGTAACCATACATAACATACCTCCTCAGCAAGAAGCTACCGGACGATCCGACTGATGCACGACACATCACGCGGCGATCTAAGGCATTCGCTGTTATCAACGACGAACTATATAAACGCAGCATCACAGTAGTACTCCAACGATGCGTCTCCACGGCCGATAGAAGAGCTGTTCTCCTCGACATCCATGAGGGGACCTACAGGCACCATGCCGGCAGTCGCGCCCTCGTTGCCAAAGCTCTACGAGCTGGATTCTACTAGCCTACGGCCATGCACGACGCCAAGGACATCGTACAAAAATGCAACGCTTGCCAGCTATTCGCAGACAAGCCGCACGCACCTGGCGCACAGCTAGGGCCAATTCCATTGGCCTGGCCCTTTGCGCAATGGGGACTCGACATGGTTGGCAAACTCCCAAGGTCCTCACGAGGAGGCTACGTCTACCTCTTGGTCGCAGTCGACAAATTCACAAAGTGGATTGAGGCCATGCCAGTAACCAACCAATCGGGGCACATCGCAGTCAAGTTCTTCGAGTCCATCGTCTACCGCTTCGGAGTACCGCACAGCATCATCACCGACAATGGAACGAACTTCACATCCAAGGAATTCCAAGAATTCTGCGAGAATCTGGGGATCAACATCCGCTACGCTTCGGTAGCGCATCCACAAACCAACAGTCAGGTGGAAAAAGCAAACGGGCTCGTCTGCGGTGGCATCATGAAGCGACTCCTCTGGACACTCGAGCAAGCCGCAGGTTCCTGGCCCGACGAATTGCAATCAGTACTCTGGAGCCTACGCACAACTCCAAACAGTGCTACGGGCTACACCCCGTTCTTTATGGTGCACGGAGCCGAGGCAGTACTACCCGCCGAGGTACGGTACAAGGCGCCGCGCGTGGTCGCCTACAACGAACAAGAATCATCCCTCGCACTCAAAGACTCCGTCGACCTCCTTGACGAGGCAAGGGAAATCGCCACGGAAAGATCCACGATCTACCAGCAGAACCTGCGCAACTACCACAGTAGGAGGCTACGCCCTAGATCCTTCGTCGAAGGTGACCTGGTCCTGCGACTAAAGCAGCAGGGGCATCTCAAGCTCGAGTCCCCCTGGGAAGGACCATACATGATCACAGAAGTAATCCCAGGTGGCGCCTATCGCCTTCAAGACTTAGAGACAGGAGTCGCATACTCCAACCCTTGGAACGTCGCACAACTGCGACGCTTCTACCCTTAGCCGTTTTTCTTTTTACATTACAAATAAGGCACTCAGCCAAGGCTACTTAGCCACACATTGTACTTCGTACTATCCCTCGAATAAATGAAGCTAAGTGCCCCAAACCTCTGTGTTCTTCTTTAGTTTTCCACAATTTATCTACTCGGGGGCTGCGCCACCCTATACACATTTGTTCTACGAACTAAAAAGTGATATCCTGAGTAGCTGGCACATCAATCGAAACCCTTGACGCAACACCAACCCAGTTGCAACGCACCTGACAGGTTGACAAGGGACTGAGATAAAACACATGGCCATGCTAACAAAAAGGAATCGCATAGTGCAACGCACTCACACGCTAACAAGCTCTTTATAAATAATCTATAGTCAGTTATACACCATATATACGAACTTTACAACACCGGTACGTTTATGTGCATGATACAAACTTAATTACTACTACAAAAAGAGAACATTGGTCTGCTCCTCGAAGAAGTCGGCGATCTCCTCTGCTGGGCGATCCACCGCTTCATAGTTCGGCACCATATTCCAAACAGAACTCACCGGTGGTGTAGGTGGACCAGCCGCAATTGCCGCAACATCTACGTCAGGCCTATGAAGTCGCACCGGCGATAGAGCAGCCTTGGCACCAGCCACCAACTATTGCCTTACGCACTCACGAACCGCAGCCAAGTCTTGGAACTTGGCAAGAAGGGCCATCAGGCTTGAGGGAGCAACATCCAGCGGAAACATCGTCCGATAAATGTTCTTCAAGCATGACTGCGATTTCTTCAGAAACTGCAGCACTCGTGACGAACGATCCTGCAGGGTCGCTAGCGCAATCGCACGATCATGATCCACCTAGAAGTACCCACTCTCCTGAAGTTGCTCTTGGGTCAGATCATGCATGCGAATGGCAATCCTATCCTTCTCATCCTGCGGATGGCGCGCGCTGACAACTATTCAAAGCAACAACGAAAGCATAAGGACAACACATCACTGCGAGTGACTACAAAGGAAAAGATAAGAGTAAGCAAACTAACACTTAAATTGGTCGTCAAGCTGCATCATCTCTCCCAGCAGATACTGCTCTCGAGCGGCAGCTTTCTCCACCTTTGACTTCCATACATCCGTGTTACCGCGAAGCACGGGAAATTCACGCTCCAGCTGCTTCACGTGGTCACGTAATCGCGAAAGTAGCGATAGCTCATCTAACCTGGAGCGCGGTGGCACCAAAGTATCATCAAGGGACGGCGAGTCCTGAGGTTCCCTCAAAGGATCACTTGATGTACCCTACCACAAGCCAGGATAGAAGCAAATAAGACGATCAAATCGACACAAAGACAAAAGATTCAAGTGCATTCAAGACTAGAAAAAGTATCAGCAGATACACTCGCCAACAGGCATGTTCTTGACAAAGGACATAAACTAATTAACTATTACAAAGCTACTGAGGAGCGATGGGCTTCTTCGACTTCGACGGCTTCGGGGGCTTCATCGAGTCCGTGGCAGTGTCAGATGCCACTGACTTTCCGCCAGCCCCTGAGCCGCAGCCTTTGCTGCCTTCCTGGCTCGCTGCAGCTCCTTAGAGTACTTCGCAACCGTGTTAATCAGCTGCAGCCCATATTTTCCACAGGCAGTTGCGAAGGGAGCAAAGATTACCTGCTGGCCATCCGCGCTAACGGGCATCGCCTTTGAAACCGCTGCAGGATCAACCTCGACTCCGTGGGCCTGCACCATGGCAAGTGACATGGATGCGCCAGCCATGCGGAGTGAGTTCTGAAAGCTTGAAGGAACACCCCCGGTGAGAGACTCCACTAGCTCGTCCATGTTCTCGATTAGCTCAGCCTTGGGCATCAACTCCTCCCGGAGGCGACTGAGCACGCCCTTGGCCTTGGAAAGTATATCCTGAATGGCGCGCTGCGGTCCTCGACTACTGAAAGCGCACCCGCCAAAGCGTCGTCACGGCGGAGGGCCTGAGGGTCGAAGCTCAAACCGCCAGCATCTGTACATAAACCCACACATGGACACAAACATCAGCGCCAATGGAAAATAGCGAACAAGAGAACTACAATGATATCCAAGCAAGGTACCTAAGAGGGCCTTGGCAATCGAGAAAAGTTGTTCTTTGAACAACTTCTCCCTGGACGCGATGGACGCGCGTAGATCCTCTTCACGCCTCTGTGCCATGTCACGCGCCGTGATTGCCTCATCGCGACCCTTCACAGCCGCGGCGAGTGTTTTCTCCAAGGTGGCAGCGTCACACAGGAGGGCATTATGTTCAGCTACAAAACAAAAAGGATTGACTATCAGTCGACTATATAAAAGAAGAACTGAAGGACACTTACTTTCAACTATGCGATGACGCGTCTCCAGCATTGCATGCTGGCGGCCCATCGCAAGAACTTGCTCCGCCAGGCGAGCGGCTTCCTTCACAAGGAGCTATCGCACAACAAGGGATCAGTAGAAGCAATAGATAACATTGACTGCAACTTTACAATAAGAAATCCTACACTTACATGATCCTCCAATGACTCCGAAGTTATCTGATGTGCCGTCATCTGGGCAACCATTCGATGCTCCCCTTCATGCAGAGAGCTGGAAGAGTTGTGCCCAGAGTGGGCCGGCAATGGAGGGGAAGGAGCACGCTCGACCTCTTTCTTGGCCCTTGAAGTTATGACTCCTGATTCTTTTAAAAATTGGATGTCGCCAGAAGATGAGGACGCCTGCTGACTGCAAGATAAAATCAACATCAAGAAAAGGCAACTTCAATGAAAAAAGGAAGATCTGAATACTTACCAGTCAAAATTATCAAAGTCAAAGGTTGGCTCCCCTGACTCTGACGAGGAATCCTTTGGCAGTAGCATCTTCTTGCGAGAAGAAGGCGCCACTGCACTCACAGGAATGGCAGGGATCAGCGACTCTGCACCAACACCTGCACCTTCCGGAGTCGAAGGAGACGACGCATCGGAATCTTCGCTGCACGAACGCTTGCGAGTATCCGGACTACCGGACTCGGGGGCTTCCTCCTCTACATCAGATGGGACGGTCGACTCCGACTCGTCCTCTTCCAAGGCTTCGCGAGGAATAACCCCCTCAGGAAGAGGGGGCATACAGGGTGATACCGCCCAATCCTGCATATAGACAACAATTTAGCACAAAGATAAGAAAACACCAGAGAAGCAATCGACAAACTAAGCTACCGCGTAGCACAACTATACCTCAGGCGGAGGCTTAGCAGCATCAAACGGAGGAACAACTGGTTCACTGGGGAGCACATCCTTGACGGTGTCCTTGGTGACCAGTCGAACTCTTTTATCCACCTCACTCGTGTACATGCCATCGGCAGACACACGAGTGACATCGTGAGCGCCAGCCCACTGAAACATGGGGTGGACTCTGGCCTGCAGGGGCTGGACGCGATGGCACAGCCACATGCGAATGAGGGCACATCCTCCCTCCTCTTTGCCTATGCGACTCTCGAGGTCGCAGACGTGCTCGTACAACACATCTGTCTCCGTGGACTCGCCAGGCATGACTACATTCTTCCAGGAGTGCCTCCTCTGGCATGGCGTCGCGGGATCGAAAGGCGCGAGTCCGAAGTAATCCCCGCCAGCCTTCTCGTCGTGGACGTAGAACCACTTGTCCCTCCACCCTTGGACGGACGCTGTGAGCTTGATGTCGAAATAGGTGGCGGATGGGTCGACGTGGATTCCGCAGCCACCTACATCGTAGACTAAGGAGCCATACGCAGATTGGCGCTTCAACTTGAAGAGGCTCCTGAAGAGGCCGAAGTGCGGCTCAATTCCGAGCCTACACTCACAGAGGGTGATGAAGCAAGAGATGTGGAGGATAGAGTTCAGGGACAGCTGATGGAGCTGAAGCCCGTAAAAACAAAGGAGGCCCCTGAAGAAAGGATGCAGGGGCAAAGAAAGGCCGTGAATGATGAACGCCAAGAACATCACTCGAAAACCAGTGGGAGGAGAAGGGATTATCTCACCGTTGGGGACGCGCGCGTCGGCGACTATGGCGGACAGCACTCCGTCTTGGCGAAGAAGACGAAGATCAGAGGACTTGATGATGGGGGGACGCCACGCACCATTAGTGACGCGGGTGCCCATGCCCTTCTTCTTCCCACCGGCGGCGGTGCTGGTGCCCGCAGTGGCGGAGTCGCCTTTCTTCTTCGCCGTAGCAGTGGTAGTCGTGGAATCGGCCGCAGCACCTCCTTTCTTCTTCCCCATTGCGCGGTGGCGATGTGACCGAAGGAAGTAGCTGGGAAACGTGCGGAGCTGGTCCAGCGCCGCGGCAGAAAAGAGTGCAGAGAACGCAGAGGAGCAACGGCAATGGCGATGGAGGCAAAGGATGAAGGAGAGCAGATGAGAAATTACCGTCGCAAACATAACTACTTAACCCCTGGAAGATGCAATCCAACGGCTCATAAAAACCCTACTGGACGCGTGGCAATCATCGTGCTAGACACGTGGTGGAAACGCGAACCGTCCCCCCACTGCTCCCATTACGCGCGGAAATGAAGGAGGCGCAGTTAAAATAAAGATTACGCACGCCCAGTCAAATCAAAGTCAGGGAGTAGGACCCACTGCTCGTCACGTCCTGTCAAACTCGCTCACGCGGGAAACTGAGGTCATAAGATCGTCAGCACTAACGCCATCAAAGCTACGCAGCAGAAGACTTCGACTACTTTAGTCCTTGCTCGAGTCTTCAACTCCACCAAGCACTCGGGGGCTACTCCCATAGGGAGGGCTGGTCGCGCACCCTACGATTTTTTCTTCTTCTTTTACAGGAACATGGACAATCAAGACAAACCCAATCACTCGAAACACGTTTCGATCATGGACATGGGTTCCTCCCATAGGGAGCGGGAAACAAATTCGACTAAAAACAAGCAAACAAAAGACGACAGCAGTCGTGAAAGTTCTTTAGTCCCTGCCTGAGTCTTCGACTCAACCAGGCACTCGGGGGCTACTCCCATAGGGAGCGCCGGTCGCGCACCCTATGATTATTTGTACAAAGTACTGTGTGTTGATAACATCCACACTCGAAGTCCATGGCGACACCGCCTCATAAATTTTCCCTACAAAGAGACCGCGTCTCCTGGGTCACTCGAATCATCTCCGTGATGATAAAATTCGGATGTCGCGCTTGTAGCGTGAAGGTAAGACCTGAATAAGGCCTGGCAATGCATTAAGCTGCGCACTACCAGAAATATATCCGTGCCTACATGTACGATGAACATGCCTTGACGGACGCGTCGAGTGCTCACACCCATATAACTGGAATTCGACTCCTGTAAGACCTCCGTGGCTTGAGTCAAATTACACCAGCACTTTTCCGGATTCGACTCCAGGGACTCGAGTTCGAGTTGATTGCGTTGTTTTACCCTAAGGCAGTTAACTGATACCGATACATCGGTTAAATCAGGTACGCACATCAACAATCCCTATGACAAAAACAAAGTAGTCGAAAAACATACTTAGTCATGCACTCGAAAGGTTTCATAAGTCTCTAGTCGAATCTGCGATTCCACTGGACACTCGGGGGCTACTGACATGGGTATACCCTACAGGTACTCGAGTTTGGTATATACGGCCTGAATACGGCAGAAGCCCACGGTGTCGCCAAGGCCCAAGAGAGGACTCGAGTAGCCTACAGACTCTCGATTTCTTGAAAAACAAGAAGAAGCTAAAGATAGAAAGTTCAAAGGGGAAAACCCTAAACTGTAACCGACTCGACCTGCTACCCGAGACCTAGCCTATCTATATAAAGGCTAGGAGGGGGCAGCGAGAAGGACACACATAACCCTAGTTTCCACAACCTTCGCCATATTGCATCTGCGCACCATTGTAATCTTCGATTCCTTTGATAATTCCACGAGCAGACAAGCAGGAGTAGGGACCTCTACGAGGCCTGAACCTGGGTAAATCTTCGAGTCCCCTGTGTGCTTGTTTGCTAGCCAATAGATGTCTCCAGCGCTCTCTCCTTCTCGAAAACCCAAGTCCATAACAATGGGCATTGATGAGTTAAACCCTCGTCACTAGTCGTGCATGCATAAATTAATTAGAGTTCATCTACTTGGTAGTATTGCGAATTAGCCCTCTGGCCTTCCTAAACAAAGATCCTTAATACTATTCAGCTTACTACTCAGCAGAGTACATCCACTGCTGCACCCAACCCATCGGAAGTTAAGACTTCATGAAAAATACTCAGGAGAGTACTACATCCACGAACTCATCTAGTACCTCCGTTTCAAGGAATAAGGCGCACACGCACTCCAAAGTAAAGTTTGACCGAATAAATGGAGCAACTAAAATTTACTTATATGTGTAAAATTTGTTTCATTGAATTCGTATTGAAACAACTTTCCAATGATGCTAAATTTGTACAGTACCAACATTCTTTTTATATATTTAGAGTAAATCTTGGTCAAACAAAAAACAAAAATAAGGGAGCCTTATTTATTGGGACGGAGATAGAGTACTAGTACTACAAAATCCACCATTCCTAGTATGCAAACAATCATTCTACAATTAAACCAATTAACAGTAGCTTACATCACCACTAAAACTCGACGCTACAGAAGAAACGCAGCTCCTTCGAGGTAGCAGGACCGACCAGGTAATGAGGCAGCGCCGCCAGGTAAGACGTAAGGTCCTCAAACGCGACCTCGCCCGACTTAGCAGAGCTCGGCGCGTCGAGCTCCACCGTCACGCTATCAGTCCTCCTCCTACCGTCCGTCTAGGAGAGCATCGATGGGCATTCCACCCACATCCTTACCCTGTACACCGATAAGTCGCCCATCGTGGCCCTAACATAGACCGCAGACACGAGGGGGACCGTGCTTACCGAGCCAATCGTCAGAACGAACACAGCAATGTCCTGCTCCCCAATGATGATGAGCTGGCGGGACGGCTCGCCTGGCAGCAACACCAGCTCCTGGAAAGCTTTGGTGGTGGCATACTGGATCTTGTGCTCTTGGATCGAGTGGACTGCTTCGAGGTGGGCGAGAGCGTTGGCGGCGGGGCGGCGAAGTCGCAACCGGTCTCCGTGTAAGTGCAGCGAATGTACCGGCACATTATTTCGTGCTCGTGGAGTTCGTAGTAGGGAAGCAAACTACTGCATCCTTTGTGGGCACACTCGACCCTAGCGCTGATATGACGGTGTCCATTGCAGGCTCGTGGGTGAATCCGCCGCTAGGGTGCTCGCACTTCTGGCAGGAGGTGATCTTGCAGACACAGCGGTGGCAGACTAGATGAATATCCATGCACTATAGAAATGGAAGTTCGAAAAATAAAATAGTTGCACGGACGAACCGACAAAAGAAAAATCAATGGATTGTGAGGGAGAAATGGAGAGACCTTGTAGACCCGTCGGGGCTTGAGGGGCGGGGAGCAAGAGGAATAGTTGAGAACGATGGCTTCCATCTTTAGAGTGACCGTCCCAAACATTGCGATTTGGGTGGGGGAAATGAGGACTCTCTGATCCGCCCTCGAGCCGTGCCCTTCTTTTAGTATACCACAACTGATAATCAATGAAGCTCTACCTAATTGCGCCTTTCCTTTCTGTACTAGGGTCCTTTTTGTATATTTTGAGGCCTTATTATTTACAAATTCCTGGTTTAGTTGGACAAGATTTGCGGCTTCTTTGTATTTGTGCACCACCCTTTTATTAGTAAGTTGGCACATGAGACCCACATAATAATAAAGTATGACATATTATCACTGTGTAAAATTATGCTCTGTAATAGGTAAAGCTCAAAAAAATATGAAAGAGCCATATCTATAAAAAGTAACGGTGTATATTTGTTTTCACCCAGTACACTTTGAAGGTACTGTAGTAACATGTGAAAGTCTTACTAGCCTAAGTTATTTAGCACTATGAAGATCAGCCTAATATGGAAGAGAAAGAAAACATCCAGCTAGAGCTCATTTTTGGGCAAAAGCACGAGGCAAACAGAAGGAAAGTTGGCCTGGACCACCATGGGCCCCAACCTTCTTTGCACTGCTGCGCCTGCACGGTTGTACTCCATTGCGCGGAAGCTTACATGGGAAGTAAGAGGTGACTGTTGCGATGCTTCCCACCTGAACAAGTGCCAGGCATAGATGCAAGAGTGGACATAGCAGATCAACGGCTTAGATTACTCAATGTTGGGAAGGTTCTAGAACTGAAGGGAAAAACCAAATTCAAAAACTATTGTACTATATTAGTGGTATAGGTATTATAGATATAGAAAATCTCGGACCGGAGGGAGTAGAAAGAGCTCACTTTATCAATTTGTTTTCACCCATCAACTCAATCATCTACGTAGGGCCCACAGATGGGAAGGTCGCGGTCGCCTTGGACGCACCACAAAATTATGACTGGGCCATCGAGTGCGGGAAGTAGAGTCAGCGTTCCGTCTAATCGCTTACCCTAGTCATCGTCATCGATATTTGCCACACACATCGGCTTCATCAGCGACATTGATTGTTCCCAAGCTTCGGTAATCTGCCACATTAATATCGGATCATCTCCTTCCTACTAGTAGTATTTATCCTCTCCCCTTCCCCGCACCACCAATCCATCTCTAATCCCCCGCTTCCAGCAACCATCTCCTTCCTCATCTGTCATCCATGGCCACCTTCCGGCTGCCGCCCACCGTACCGGAGCGCAAAGACCCCGACATCACCGAACAGGAGGACAATTCCCTACGCATTTGGGCCTTCTCCCCGTGGAGAACAAAGTGGCATCTGGCGTGCGCCTTCCTTGACGCTGGGTATGGTCGCCGCAAGTACCGTATGTATCGCCTCCACGACAATCTAGACGGGACGCTGAAGGTCAAGTTCGTAAACTTCAGGGACGCCCGTCTCCTCTACGGCCAGACCTTCCACTGCGGCTGCGAGATGGTGGGGTTCACCGGCGCCAAAATTTTCACCAACTACTGGGACCGGTTCCCCAACAATGAGAACTTCATCCACAGTGTCCTCCCAGAGTTGCCGATGGCTCCGGAGGTACCGCCGCCATATCCGCAGGTGCCGCTGATGGCTTAGGAGGTACCGCCGCCTTATCCGAAGGTGCTACCATGTTATCCGGAGGTGCCGCTGATGGCTCAGGAAGTGCCGCTGATGGCTCAGGAGGTGCCGCCACGTTATCTGGAGGTGCCGATGAGTCAGGAGCCGGCTGTGTCGCTGGAGCTGGCGTTGGTGCCGATGTCACGATTTACCGCTAGTGGTGCGGACTAGTGCTATGAGGCGCCGAACCTGCACTAGTTCAGCAAGGAGTCCTTTATATGTAAACTCATGTTGTTATGTTAGGGGCTATTTGGTTTAGAGGATGTCATTTAGGGATGAGGATATCCCCAACCAGCTGGTTAGGGGTAGTCTTTTTTGTTTGGTAAAGTGGGATAAAAAGTGGTTAAGCCAGTTAAAATCTATTGGCCCAACTGTTTTTTTTTCATTTTCCTCTTTCACCTTGTCTTCTTGATCCGCCTCACCACTTCCCTGGCAGCGACCACGACCACCGGCAGCTCGCCACCCTTTTGCCTTCGATCCCGTGTCAACCTGCCTGCCTGCACCCCTTCTGCATGCCCACTCTGCCCGACGGCCTACGCCCGCGTGCGTATTCAAACACCCGCTCTGCCCGATGGCCTACGCTATGGACGCCCTTTTGTCGAGCCCATAGGCCAGAACAGATGGTTATTTCTCTCGAGAGGTGAACAAACAAGAAAACGCTTCGGAGGAGCTATCCAAAAGTGGTTGAGCTCATCCAACTCTTTTTGTGGGATATGCTCAACCACCATTTTGAGCCAAAAGTGGTTATCCATATCCCCTCCACCCTCTAAACCAAACACTGGATAACCAAAAAAAAGTGGATATCCCGTGTTATACACTGGATAGCCACTGAACCAAACAACCCCTTAATGGTTGAATGAAGTTTCTTTTGGGACGTCCTTTCTTTTGGTACTATCGTTAAAAAAAGTTTCTTTTGTTACTACTCACTGTACCATGTAGTATTAGTAGTACTGCGAATGACGATCTATTGAATATCCTCCCCCCTGATGTTTGTGAAGGAAGTGAAAATTTCAAAACTCGGAAAGTTTGAATTGCTACTCTATTGTACTCCCTCAAATTACTTGGCTCGAATTTGTCTAGATTCGGATGTATATAAACATGTTCTAGTGATAGATGCATTCGAATCTGATAAATGCAAGTCAATTAATTTGGGCCGGAGGGAGTAGTAGTCGGGTTCGGCTCCTTCTCGAGAGAGCAGCTGATCGAGCCATACGTTTCATACTACTTCCTCTTTGCTTGTTTTACAAATATGACTAAATCGGTCGCCATTCAAATTCTTGAATATGGGATCGTAAAGTTTGATGTAGAGATATGGCCTTGACCTTGTGGTCGTTCGGCTTAAAATCCAACAAAGTTCATACTCGTTCACAGCTAAGCTTAAATTCGTTTAAATTTCACAACTTACTTTTAGGTTAGCATTTTACACGATAGATGGAGCATATTTTACATCAAAGACCAAAAAAGGGGAAATTTACATGGAGGTCCATACATTTAGCCCAAAGGACCATAAAAGGAAACTTTCTGGTTCGGTTCCTTCTCGAGAGATTAGCTGATCTGAGCCAAACTCTTCATACTACTTCCTCTTCAATTGTTTTCATAATATGGCCAAATTTGTTGCCATGCAAATTCTATCATATGGGGCCATCAACATAAAGTATGATGTTGATATGGCCTTGACCTTGGTCATTCATCTTGAAATCCAAGAATGTTCATACTCATTGACCAGTAAGCTTAAATTTGTTTAAATTTCACCACTTACACTGTTTGGTTAGAATTTAACATGGATGGTGGGACTACATTTTACATCAAGGACCTAAAAAGGGAAAATTGCATCGAGGTCCATACATTTAGCACAAAGGACCCTAAAACCAAATCAGGAATTATAAACAGGCAGGTACGGCTCCTCGAGAGACCACCTGATCGAAAAAATCTTCTTACTTTCTTTTTAGAAAATAAATTCATGTCACTCGGAAAAATGAAATTGATTATTTTTTGTTTTTAATATCTTCAATTATTTTCAAAAGATGGCCAAATTTGCCGGCATGCAAATTCTTGGATATGGGATCATAAGCATAAAGTACATTCTACATAAAGGACCTAAAAAAGGGAAAATTACATCAAGATCCATACATTTAGCACAAAGGACCCTAAAATTGAGCAAACAAAATAATCGGGTTCAGCTCCTTCTCGAGAGAGAAGCTGGTCGAGCCATACTCTTCATACTACTTCCTCTTTGATTGTTTTCAAAATATGGCCAAATCTTTCACCATGAAAATTCTTGAATATGGGATCATCAACATAAAGTATGATGTAGAGATACGGCCTTCACCTCGTGGTCGTTCGGCTTGAAATCCAAGATTTTTTCATACCCGTTGACAGCTATGCTTAAATTTGTTGAAATTTCATCACTTCCTTATAGGTTAGGATTTTACACGGTTGGTGGGAGTACATTCTACACCAAGGACCTACAAAGGGGAAAATTACATCGAGGTCCACACATTTAGCACAAAGGACCCTAAAATTAAGCAAGGAAAATAGTCGGGTCTGGCTCCTTCTCATGAGAGTAGATGATCGAGCCATACTCTTCAAACTACTTCATCTTCGATTGTTTTCAAAATATGGCCAAATTTCTCGGCATGCAAATTCTTGGATATGGGATAATGAGCATAAAGTATGATGTAGATATGGCCTTGGTGGTTCGTCTTGAAATTGAAGAATGGTTCATACTTGTTGACAACTAAGCTTAAATTCGTTTAAATTTCACCACTTGATTTTAGGTTAGAACTTTACATGGTCGATCAGAGTACATTTTACATCAGGAACCTCAAAAAAGCAAAAATTACATCGAGGTCCACACATTTCGCATAAAGGACCCTAAAAGGAAAATTTTCTGGTTCGACTCCTTCTCGAGAGATCAGCTGATCTGAGCCAAACTCTTAATACTACTTGCTCTTCGATAGTTTCCAAAACATGGCCAAATCTGTTGCCATGCACATTCTCTAACATGGGATCATGAGCATAAAGTATGATGTTGATATGGCTTTGACTACCATGGTCCTTCGGCTTGAAATCCAAGAATGTTCATACTCGTTGACAATTAAGCTTAAAACAATCCTATAAATTTCACCACTTACACTTTTAGACCTAAAAAGGGGGTAAATTACATCGAGGTCCATACATTTAGCACAAAGGACCCTAAAATCAAGCAAGGAAAACAGTTGGGTCCGGCTCCTTCTCACGAGGTGTTGGGGGAATACCCCCGGGTAGGGTCACGCCGTGGTATGAAAGGTCGAGTTAGCCGAGGTCCGGCAAGATCAAAGCAAGTACTGGCTGGGTCACCTCAAGGCAGGCCGAGTCACGGGGTAATCCGGACCTAGGGGCGTTCGCCTAACTAGCCATAATCCGACTTAAGCGGTGAGTCGGGAGCGTATGTCTAACCTTTATGCAGGAAAAGGGTGTGGCCGGATGAACCATGGTCCGGGTCGCAGTAACCTTCTAGGAGAAGGAAGGAATCTTGCTGGTCAAAAGGAGCCCCGGTACGCACTGCCTGAGCGAAGCGAGCAAGGACTGGACCACCGGGGCATGGCCGACAGGCGTGACGACGCCCGTGTCAGCTGACGAGGGCGCCGCCGTGGCTCACGTAGCTAAAGCGTAGCTGACGAGGGGGAAAAAGCACCCCGGTCGGTTTACCACTTTGGGAGGGGGCATATTCTTAGGAATATGCCTCCACGTATGCCCTAGATTGAAACCGAGCCTCCCCTATAAAAGGAGGGCTAGGGCTTCAGTAGAGGGGGTTGGATTTTATTCTCTGGACAATTCTGATAAGATCTAGGGTTTGAGGTGAGGTCTGTGGGTGAGAGTAAAAGAGCTTCTTCTTCCTCCTCTCGCCAATACAGCTCTAGGAGCACTTGTAACCTTGGAAGAAAATCAATACGAGTTTTGGTGTGGAGAATCACTTTGATATCCCTCCCTGGATTCCCCTAGCGCATATTAGTCCCCACATTCTACCTATACATGGCATCTGCCGTGACACCACCACGACAGTTGGCGCCCACCGTGGGGCTAGCGGCGCTAGCAGGGGTCAAGATCCGGACGAGAAACTACATCGCCACTAGAGAGCGCATCGTCTCTGGGCTCATCCAGCGCTTTGAAGTGCGGGACTTCGTCAGCGACAACGCAGGCTGCTTCAGCACACGCCCTCTCCCGTGCAACGGCGTCTTCCTCAAGCTCGGCGCACACAAGTTCTACGTCGCGGTGGACGTGTCAGGCGTTCATCCGCGCCACGTTGTCGAAGCAGGCGAACCGCCCCTCACTGTGGCTCGCGGGGGACGTATCGCTCGTTCCCCGGACCATGCAGAGGTAATGATGATAGCGCCGGGAGCGGTTACGAGCAAGGATCCGGCGCCAGATCCGGAGGTGACACCCAAGGCACCAAGGAAAGGTAGGGGTCCTCCGCTAGAGAGGCCGGAGAACGTGCTGAGAGAGGCAATAGATAGCTTGGCAAACCCTGTAGTAGCAGCGGTAGATCCGGCTCGCGCACAGGCCGAGCTGGAAGAAACTCGGCAGAAAATACTTGAGGGCGCAAAGAAAATAGCCGCGGCCTAGCGGTCGTTGAACATGACGCTGCGTGAGTACGCAAAGGCGAACAAAGTTGATGCTGTAAAAGTTAAAGGGAGGAATCTCATGAGCGAGATGAACAGAGAAGGTGATGTCGAAATCGAGGAATCAGAGAACTATCTTTCTATGGGGCTGCCGAGGTATAGTACCCCGGCCAAGAACCTCAGAGCGGCGAATGCAGCTGCATCCGAGTTAGAAGGTTTGACGGGTGAATCCCGACAAAGACAGCAAGAGAGGGTCAACGAGTTAGTTCGGATTGCTAACAGGTAGAATGAGGAGTTGCTCAGGGCTAATCCCGACAAAGGCAGCAAATCCGAGTTAACGAGCTGGTTCGGATTGCGAACAGGCAAAACGAGGAACTGCTCAGGGCGAACCCGAAGAGAGCTAGAGCCTCCAAGATCGTCCATTCGGTGATGGGTAACCCGGAGAAATCAGCTGGAGCTGCGTCGTCCCCTCATGGCGATCCAAGGAGAGAGGAGGTGGTAACCTCGGCCAGACGGAACAAACAGATTGTCCCGTATGACCCGGCATAGGCGGGGAAAGAAAAAGAAGCGCAGAAAAATGATGATCGACGGAGTGTGAGCCGAGGCGAAGCTGGCCGAGGTAACCGTGACCAAGGCAATGCCGGTCAGAGGAACGTTGTCAACGGCAATGCCGAGCAGCAGCGGAACATGCCAAGGCAAGAGCATAGTGCTGGCCGAGGTATCCAACAGAAAGGCGCACCGCACGAGCAAAACCGGTATAATGACGGTGATTCGGAGATGGCGAATGCGGGATATCCGAGACCGGACTATCATGTGATAGGTTCGAGACTGGGAAGCGGGGATTTGATGCCGGACGATGCAAGGTTGAAGCTGGATCGACTATATAGGTCGGAACAAATAGAATGTCAGGGTCCACCGGGTCCAGCATGTTTTGGACCCCGGATCATGAAAGAGCCACCAGTCCCAAACTTTCAATTACCCAGGGGGACCAAGACCTATGACGGAAGTACCAAGCCAGAGGATTGGCTGATAAACTATGCTACTGCTGTAAAAATTTCCACAGGCAACCTGAGATGGGCCATACGATATGTACCCCAGATGTTGGAAGGCCCGGCAAGGGTGCGGTTGAACAATTTGCCGCCAGGAAGCATCAACTGCTGGATTGATTTCGAGGGGATGTTCATCAACAATTTTTCGAGTACGTATCAAAGGCCAAATAGGCCACAGACCCTAGCTATGTGCAAACAGCGACCCAATGAGCCGGACCGGGAGTTCTTGACCCGGTGGTGTACCATGAGAAATTCGTGTGAGGGTGTGATAGAATCACAGGCCATAGCATGGTTTGCACAAGGGTGCAGGTATGGAAGCGAGTTATGGATGAAGTTGCAACGGAAAATGCCGGCAACGTTGGCAGAAATGATCCGAATCGCAGATTCGTATGCATTGGGCGACCCGACCCAACCAAGGCTCACATCGAACGAGTCAAGCGATGAGTACTATCAGAGGGATGGATCCGGATCATCCTGGAGAAATGATTACAGAGGAAAAAGGAGAGATGATCGACCGGACCATCGGTACGGTTCGCACCAAGTAGCGGCCGTGAGTCAAGATCAACCAGAGCAGGGGGTAGTCAGCGCCAGAAAACTGGAGGTCAATGGACCCCAAGGAACGATGGGAAGAAAACTTGGACACCGGAGCAAAAGAAGCAATGGCAAGAAAGGAAAGACCGTCCGAGGTATACTTACGAGTCGATGTTGGACCAACCGTGTAAGTTTCACACGCCAAATCCGAACAACCCAGCGGGTCATACGACGAGGCAATGTGAGTGGATGCGCAAGATCGAGCAAGGTGGTTCGGGGAATGCTCAGGCACCCCGGAATGATCAGCCTCGGCAGGAGTTAGCCCGGCAGCAATTGCTCTCCGGAGCGAACACCAACAGCTGATGTTGCCTCCCCCTCCGCCGAGGTATGATAACAATGAAAGAAGGGATGCAGTGCACCAAGTAGAAAATCAGCAGTAGCCGGATCAGAGGCATCCCGGAAATGAGGGGAGAAACGAGTATAGGGAGCATCACCAGAGCTACTGTGTATTTACCACAGAAGAAACTGATAGAAAAAGCTTGCAGCGTAGGCACATGGAGGTGAATGCGGTAATGCCGGCAGTGACGAGGTACATGCCTTGGTCCGATCAGGAAATCACTTGGAGCATTAGGGATCACCCCTAGCTCATGCCGAGCCCTGGCTCGTATGCGTTGGTGCTGGATCCTACATTCATTGGGCCTAACATCAACGTAAGATTCTCAAAGGTACAGATCGACAATGGCAGTAGCATAAATATCATGTACGCGGACACAATGCGCAAGTTGGGTATCTCGGAGAACATGCTCCATGCCACGAGGACAACTTTCCATGGCATTGTGCCCGGCATTTCTTGCGAGCCCATAGGCAAGGTCCGGGTCGACGTCTTGTTCGGCACGAGGGACAATTGCCGAACTGAAAATCTGGAGTTCGAAGTAGTGAACTTGGAAAGCGCGTATCACGCATTGCTCGGAAGGCCAGCGCTGAACAAGTTCATGGCAAGTTGTCATATAAGCTATTTGAAAATGAAATTGCCCGGACCAAACGGAGTAATTACAATTGCTGGGGATTTCCGGCGTTCGATGGAGTGTGCGTCGGCCGGATCAAACTTAGCCGAGTCACTTGTGATCGCACAGGAAAAAAGGAAAATTCAAGAGGTGGCTGCGTTGGCTCAGTCCGCGCAACGGTGTATGCCGGCGCTGGGTAACCCCCATGGAACTGTCTCCTTCTAGGCCACGAAAGATACCAAGAAGGTTCCTATTGATGACATGTTCTCAGAGCGCACCGTAACAATTGGTGTCGGGCTAAGTGATAAATAGGAAAGCGAGCTCGTCAGCTTCCTCCGTGAGAATCGGGACAGTTTTGCTTGGTCCACACAGGACTTCCAAGGTGTTCCGAGGGAGTTGGCCGAGCACTCTTTAAATGTGAGACCCGGAGCTAAGACGGTGAAGCAACCTCTCCGCCGCTTCGCCGAAGATAGGAGAAAAGTCATTGGGGATGAGATAGCTCGGTTGCTAGCTGCAGGATTTATCATGGAAGTTCTTTACCCGGATTGGCTGTCTAATCCGGTGCTGGTGGAAAAGAAGAAAGATGATCCGAACGTGGCAGTGGTTTGGCGCATGTGTATCGACTACACGAACCTGAACAAGGCGTGTCCGAAAGATCCATTCCCGCTGCCAAGAATAGATCAGGTCATAGACTCAACTATGGGATGTGAACTGTTGTCATTCATCGATGCTTACTCCGGTTTCCACCAGATACCTTTGAATCTGGATGATCAAATAAAGACTGCGTTTATTACCCCGTATGGGGCTTATTGCTATCGCACCATGCCGTTTGGTTTATGTAATGTAGGGGCAACGTACCAGAGATGTATGCAAAAGTGTTTGCATGACCAAATAGGTCAAAATGTACAGGTATATGTGGATGATGTGGTTACCAAGACCAAGGAAAGAAAAACGCTCCTTGACGATATCAGGCAAACGTTCGCAAACCTAAGGAGGTTCCGGATGAAACTTAACCCGGAAAAATGCACCTTCGGTGTCCCAGCTGGAAAATTGCTCGGCTTTCTGGTTTCCAGCCGAGGTATCGAAGTTAATCCAACCAAGATCCGAGCCATCGAACGAATGGAACTGCCGAAGTGTCTTAAGGATGTCCAGAAGTTTACAGGTTGCCTGGCCTCGTTAAGTCGGTTTGTATGTCGGTTAGGAGAAAAGGCATTGCCTCTCTATCAACTCATGAAAAAGTCGGATAAGTTCATTTGGACGTCGCAGGCGGATGAGGCCTTTACCCACCTAAAGAAAATGTTAGCCACGGCGCCAGTGCTAGCCTCCCCACTATCAAAAGAGCCAATGTTTCTCTATATAGCCGCAACCAACCGAGTTGTAAGTGCAGTGATAGTGGTGGAGTGTGATGAGGAAGGTAAGTCAGTGCAAAGGCCGGTGTATTATTTGAGTGAAGTGTTGTCAACCTCAAAGAAGAACTACCCACACTATCAAAAAGTGGCGTATGGCGTGTACATGGCCGCCAAGAAATTGAAGCATTACTTTGAAGAGCATCCCATCCGGGTCATATGTGAGGCCCCTATATCCGAGATAATGAGTAACAAGGATGCAAGCGGTAGGATTGCAAAATGGGCAATTGAGCTAGCTCCTTACGCCCCACAGTATGACCGGAGAGAAGCCATAAAGTCTCAGGCTGTGGCGGACTTTTTCGTGGACTGGGCCGAGGTGCAGTACGAACAACCGCTTCCATATCCGAACTATTGGCGGATGCACTTTGATGGATCAAAAACCAAAACCGGGCTAGGTGCCAGAGTTGTACTCACGTGGCCAAGGAAGGACCAGTTGAAATACGTGCTGCAGATCCACTTCACCGCATCAAATAATGTCGCTGAGTACGAAGCACTTGTGCATGGGCTCAAGGTAGCAAAGGAAATTGGTATACGTCGGATTATATGCTTTGGCGACTCGGATTTAGTGGTGCAGCAAGTGTCCGGAGTATGGGACGCTCTTGATCCAAACATGGCACTATACAGATTTCACGTGCAGAAGATTTCAGGTTACTTTGAGGGATGCGAATTTCATCACGTACCCCGGGTGGAAAATGAGGCTGCCGACATGCTGTCGAAGCTCGGGTCAACCAGACAAGCAATTCCACCAGGTGTAGCATTAGAGCACCTCAAGAAGCCATCCATCAGGCCATCCCCGGAATCCGAATCCATCTACGTCCCGGAGGACACAGAGTCCGGAGCAGCACCCATGGACGTTGACACGGGGAGTGGTGCACAAAACCTGGGGACTGTTTCGGCAAACCCGGGGACTGCTTCGCAAAACCCGGGGACTGCTCAGCATAGTCCGGTTGAAGTTATGCCGGTGGATCATATGGAGATAGACGAGGACGTGTTCCCCGTGCGGCCAATGCCGGTTTGGGCACTGCCTATATTTCAATTTCTGAAAGATGGAACGTTACCCACTGAGGAGGTGTTGTCCAGGCAAACACAGAGGAGGGCAAAGGCTTACACGATAATCAATTCCGATTTATACAAAAGAAGTGTGACCAATGTCCTCCAGCAGTGTGTTGACCCAGAAGAAGGGCTTGAAATCATCCGAGATATACATCAGGGGGAGTGCAGGCATCACGCCTCATCCCGGGCCTTGGTAGCGAAAGCTTTCCGACACGGATTCTACTGGCCAAACGCCTTAGAGCAAGCAGAAGATCTGGTGAGAAAATGTAATGGTTGTCAGAGGTACGCCACAAAGACGCATATGCCAATGTCGGAACTCAAGACCATCCCAATCACTTGGCCATTTGCCGTATGGTGCCTGGATATGGTGGGCCCGTTCAAACCAGCAAGAGGAAACATGACTCACATTTTGGTAATGGTGGACAAGTTTACGAAGTGGATCGAGGTAAAGCCTATAAGAAAATGTGATGGAGCTACGGTCGTAACTTTTCTCAAAGATATCATCTTGAGGTACGGTTATCCACATAGTATCATAACTGATAATGGCACAAATTTTGTGGAAGGAGCATTTGCTCGTTTCTGCCGGGATAAAAAGATCCGACTTGACGTAGCTTCGGTAGCCCACCCCGCATCGAACGGGCAAGTGGAAAGATCCAACAGATTAGTGTTATCCGGGATAAAACCCCGGCTCATAGAGCCACTGCAAAGATCAGTGGGGTGCTGGATAGAAGAACTACCAGCGGTACTATGGAGTTTAAGAACAACTCTGAATCGATCAACAGGCTATACGCTGTTTTTTCTGGTATATGGGGCAAAAGCTGTATTACCAGCCAACATAGAGCATGATTCGCCTAGGGTCACCCAATACAAAGAAGCCGAAGTGCAAGAAGCCCGGCAAAATGATGTTGATCTGCTGGAAGAAGCGAGAGAACTGGCACTGTCCAGATCCGCCATATATCAGCAAAATCTTCGACGCTATCATAGCCGGAAAGTGTGCCCCCGAGTCTTTCGGGAAGGCGATCTGGTGCTCCGGTTGGTACAACGTACTACTGGAATGCATAAATTGTCCCCCCCATGGGAAGGGCCGTTCATCATGAGCAAAGCATTGCACAATGATTCTTACTATCTTATAGATGCAAAGCCACAGGAAAAGAACAAGGCGGACAGGTCTGGTGAGGAATCTAAACGTCCATGGAATGTAGCTCTCCTTCGTCCTTTCTACACTTAGCGAAGAAGTGTATGTATCCGGGTTATCTCATATCTCGGTATGTATGTCGGCAATGAGTTTATCAATGAAATGTTGGCACCTCGAGCAGTAACTCGGGGACTGCCTTAATAATATTTGTTGTCTTTTAGTATTTGTGCGTCGGCTGGAATAGGTTATTTTACTTAGCGCGAATTAATAGTGTGTGAGCACCAAAAACCCAACTCTTCGACTTGCTGCTGTCCAACAAGAATTGGCTTCATGGCAAGCAAGAGAACAAGTTTGGAATTGCGTAGCACATGAAAAACGACTAAGGAAAAGAATTTATTCGAGCCGGCGTTTATTTTCCGGACTAATCCCGTATTTATTTTCGAGCTAAGTCTGAAAGTTTCCTAGTATTGTTAAGACAATTTTTTAGGCTCGGATTCGTAAGTTGTAAAACTGAATCAAGGTAGACACGACCAGAGCCAAAAGATTGAACGAACAAGAAAAAGAAACTTGGGGACTACGCCCACGTTAATCCGGCATAAGTACTCAGTAGCAAAATATCATATGTATTTGGAATACAATTCCACCCGGCATACCGGGGTCTCATGAATTTTCAAGTGTTTTTACTTAGGAGCAGCAGGACGGAGTTTGGCATCATCATCGCCCTCTTCGATATCCGAGGCAGTGTCCTCCTCCGATTCACCCGAGTCATCTTCAATGTTCTCAATTTCCTCTTTGCCTGCGGCTTCCAGGAAGCTCGGACCCTCAGTCCATTCATGAATGGGGGCATATTCAATGAGGCTGTGGGCGCAAGCCTGGCGCCGAGCTACCCACTCCGGGTCATCTGTCCATTTGGACCCGGTGCGTAGCCGTGTGAGGAGGCTAAGATCTATCTTTTCGTACCACGTCAAAACATGGTGAAGGACGGTATTGGGAGCAGTGCGGCCAGCGGATTCTCGCCAGAGGTCGAGCTGGGTCTCAACTTCTGAAAGCTTTTCAGCGAGCTGCGTGACTCTCCCCGGAGCGTCATCGGCAGGCCAGAAGGCGTGGAAGATCCGGACTGAAACATCGAGGAGGTCCCAGCCGTAGTTCTTGATAATTTCCACGCGAGATGACAGGCTGACCAACATGTCCTCCATGTCAAAGGGAATGTGGTCACCCTCAGCAGCGACCGGAGTACCTCTCTCTCGGCGGAAATTGGCAACAGCAGCACGTGCAATGGCAGTACCCTCTGGAAAGTGGCCTGGGAAACAAGGCAAAGGACAAAGTTGAGAAAACAAGACATGAGTCGTAACCCGGAGAAGTAAGGCGGATAAAGGAAAAGAAGTTACGAGAGATGTGACTGTGAATCCGGGTCAGCTCCTTGATGCAAGCATCACGCCTTTTCCGAAGTTGCTCGAGCTCAGCATTTGCCGACCCAAGTTTGACCTCGGCTTCCTGTAGGAGCTCGCGATCCTTAGCACTTTGGAGTTTGAGGCGCTCGCGTTCCTCGGTGAAGTCCTGGCCAACCCTTTTCAGCTCGGTTTGGTGCTGCGCCTTCATCTTAGCCATTTCAGCTTTGAGCTTGGCTATGTCGTCATCTTTGGTCCGGAGGAGGGCGAGCTCATCATCTTTCTTCTTCAACTCGGCTTGATGTTGTCCTGCTTGTTAGAGAAAATGCAGCATCATGTCAGGCACATGCACACTTTCTTGAAGCAATGCTGAAACCGTGTGTTGGCCCGGCAGAGCCGAGGTATGAATATTTGCCGAGCCAAGGAGGTAAAAGGATGAGAAGCACAGTAGGAACAGATAAGAAGGACGTACCCTTGATCTGCTCCAAGTTCTTTCTCATTATTTTGTTTTCAGCTTCCACCCCAACTGCGAGAACCGAACAATCAGATTCATTCGGCAAGTAGAGTGGAAGAAAAATGAGGAAAGGAGTGAGAAAGAAATTTACCCCTTTTCTCATACTCAGCGATGAGTGCAGCCTGTTTCATGCGGAGATTTTTATGTGTATCCAACAAGCGCTGGAATTCGGCACTTCGGTGGTTGGTGGTCACCTGAAAAAGATACAGAAACTTAAGTCAGTTGTGTGCATGTTTGAAGTGTACTAAAATCCGGGCCAAGTGGAACTTAACCCGGCTCTAGGTGTGTGCATGTTCGAAGTGTACTAAAATCCGGGCCAAGTGGAACTTAACTCGGCTCTAGGTGTGTGCATGTTCGAAGTGTACTAAGATCCGGGCCAAGTGGAACTTAACCCGGCTCTAGGTGTGTGCATGTTTGAAGTGTACTAAAATCCGGGCCAAGTGGAACTTAACCCGTCTCTAGGTGAGGGCATGTTCAAAGTGTACTAAGATCCGGGCCAAGCGGAACTTAACCCGGCTCTAGGTGTGTGCATGTTCGAAGTGTACTAAGATCCGGGCCAAGTGGAACTTAACCCGGCTCTAGGTGTGTGCATGTTCGAAGTTATTATGGAGCTACGTTAATTCTATAAAAAAGCATCCGGCCGAGTAACAAGTTACTCCCCCGGAGGCTCGGGGACTAATGGTTATTATCTACAATTTACGAAGGAGAAACGGCGTACCTCCATCATCCGTCCAGCGAGGTTAATGGCCTTGGCGGCGGTATTCACTTGATCAGATTCGTGGATTACCTCGGCCTTGTTCCAGTTCATGACGAACTCCATCAGGCTTGGGGGGTACCGTTCGCCTGAGGGCATATGTGGCGTCACCAAACCCTTAGCGTGTGCTTCCTTCCTCTCCACCAAGGCAAGGGCGGGGCTGGTATGCAGAACCAACTGCTGAGACTCAGTTGGCTCGGCAAATGCGTCCTTTGCCGCTGGTGTCTTCTTGGGGAGCATGGACTCAAGGGTACGTTGCCCAGGCTCGGCAGTGCTGGGCTTGGTAATGTCTTGAGTCTTCTTACCCTTGGCTTGCTAGGAAGAAGAAGCCGTAGCAGCGGTTTTCCCCTGCCGAGGTTGGGAGGACTCGGAAGATGTAGAGGAACTGGGCGCTACTACTTTCGTTGCTGGACTTGGTGCCGGCGCTGATGTTTTCGCTGTCGGGGTTGGTGCTGCTGATGAGGATGGAGTTGGTGCTGTTTTGGCTGCTGGTACTGGAACAGATGCTGGAGTCGAAGTAGCTTTAGTGGCTGCTGGTTGTGGTGTCGCCGAGGTAGCAGCTGTCGTTGTTCTGGTTGGGCCAGTTTCCCCCGCCCCAGGATGATCCGGAGCATCGCAGAGCTTTCCGGAATGGGGCTCAGCGGACGTGACTCGTCGTCGCGACGGGGCGAGGGGCTGGCCCGGAGAGGCGATGAGATACTGGACCCACTCTGAGGGACCTCCACCGGAGCCCTGTGAGATCAGGTAACGTCAGAAGGAAAGTTACGACAAAGTAAGGAAGAACGAGTTACAGAAGAAAGAAGGACTTACGCATCCGAGGTTTCGGTTGCTCTGGGTTTCCGATCCCTTCGTGCTGGGGCCTTCTTTCGCCTTTTAACGGGCTCGGAAGATCCGGAGGAAGAGCTTGCGGAGGCCGTGTGCTTTTTCTTCGGCGCCACCGGAACTGGCTCACCTGTGGCGAGGGGAGGATCCTCGTGGATATGGCCACCGGCGTGAGCTGATGGTGGAAAAGCAAAAGAAAGGGGGACAACCTCAAACGGTTCAATTATCTCGATATCCGAGTAATCTTCATCATCGGGTCAATCTCTGGCAGAAGAGAAGTTACCCGTGGGTCGTTTCGTGGCGTCAGTCATGGGGAGAAACATCTCTTGGTCCGGCTCCTCCACGTCCGAAGTCTCCCGGTCCGGTGCCCACTTAAGGGTCGGATCAGTGCCATCCTCGAGCGTTTGCTGAAGGAATAGCTGAGGAAAAGAGTAAACAGACGAATCAAAAATGCAACAATAATAGACAAGTAACTGGTCCGGGGTAAGTTCGCTACATGAAACTCACCATGGGAGGAAGCCGGTCATGGCAGAAATGCTCAATCCCCCAAGTCCAGTCAGAGGAGAAATCCTTCTGAGTGGTGAAAAGAGCCTCAACCCAGCGGAAGATCTCTGTATTGTTCAGCTCGAAAGATGAAGTCCGGTTGGGATCGCGGCCGTAGCTCATATGGCACACCTTGTGGGTGCGCTTGTGGAGAGGGGAGATTCGGTTGTGCACGAAAGTGATCATCGCATCCTCATTGCGCAACCCGAGCTCCTTCAGCTCCGCGAACCTCTTACTCACTTGGTTGGCCAGGGCCGTAGGTTTCTTCGGAACGGCGTCCCACAGATCCGGGTTCGGCGGACCCGGGGTATAGGGAAGCAACCGGATCAAATCTTCGGTGCCTGTGTTCCGGACATAAAAGAACGTCCGGGCCCAACCTTTGCAGGATTCTAGCCCTGTAACCCGAGGGAAAACAGAAAACCTCCGGGGTGAGATGGAGGCTGCTCTGAACTGCGTGAGCCACTTGTCCTCCGGGTTAGTGTGAATGTCGGGGATAACGTTGCGGCGAAGGGTGAAAAACCGGATCCATAGCTCCTTTGTGGGCCATAATCCGGCGTAGCCTTCAATCGTAGAGGCGAAAGCAGAGAGGGAAGTAATGGCATTGGCCGGAAGATGGTGCGGCTGGAGATGGTAGGTGCTAAGCCAATCATGGAAGAAATCACTCATCGGGAGTCCGAAGCCCCGCTGAAAATGAGACAGGAACACAACGATCTCCCCGGGGTTGGGCGAAGGAGCTATCTCGGCGGAGGTGAGGCGAGCGGCGACGCCGGCAGGGAGGCGCCGAGTCCGGTAGAGCCAATCCAGATCGTCCTGGCAGACCCAGGAGCCGGCCCATGCGCCGCGGTCCCCAGCGGCGGCGTCCTCTTCCATCTCTTGCTCAGCAATGGCGAGCTCTTCTTCAGTCATCTGCTCCTCGAAGCCCTCGCTGGCGCTGGAGGTGGCGGGGGACAGCGGCTTGGATTGGCGAGGACCCGTAGCGGGAGATTGACGTCGCAGTGATGGAGACGTAGAGGTGAAACGGAGAAGTGCGGCAGCGACGCTGTTTTTTGGCAGTGCTAGCGGCAGCGCAGTCGCGAGGAAGACGAAGGAGAGTAGCAGCGGGCAGAGGCGTGCGGAGGGGAAAAATCCTAAGGAACGCACCCCTCCGCTATTTAACCACCACGTAAGCGGTGAGTGGGATCGCGCCCTGTGGACCGGCCACACACTGTGGCCGTGTATTACCCGTCCGGACCAATCAGTAAGGAGCCACACGGAAGGCCTCAGGGCGGAAAGAATCCTGGGAGGTGACGCACTGATGCGGTAAACGAGGGGGCAGGCGTGACGTGACCCGCGCACAGTGATGACTGACGGTTACTGCGGCGATTACTGTACCGTTCCTTAAAATAAGACAACACAATGATTACCCTTCACATGGGCTAGCGTACGAAAGAAGGAAGTAAGACCCGGATAGAGCTGTGGTAACCCGGCCGGCAAGCGAAAACTTGCAACGTGCGAAGGGAACATAAATCCAGGCCGTCCGAGGTATAGAGGTAACTCGGCAAACAGCGACAGGAGCACGAGATGGAACCTGGTGTGGCCTTAGCGGCCAAGGCGGCTAAGACCACACCAGCTTCGGGGACTAATGTTGGGGGGATACCCCCGGGTAGGGTCACGCCGTGGTATGAAAGGCCGAGTTAGCCGAGGTCCGGCAAGATCAAAGCAAGTACTGGCCGGGTCACCTCAAGGCAGGCCGAGTCACGGGGTAATCCGGACCTGGGGGCGTTCGCCTAACTAGCCATAATCCGACTTAAGCGGTGAGTCGGGAGCGTATGTCTAACCTTTATGCAGGAAAAGGGTGTGGCGGATGAACCATCGTACGGGTCGCAGTAACCTTCTAGGAGAAGGAAGGAATCTTGCTGGTCAAAAGGAGCCGCGGTACGCACTGCCTGAGCGAAGCGAGCAAGGACTGGACCACTGGGGCGTGGCCGACAAGCGTGACGATGCCCGTGTCAGCTGACGAGGGCGCCGCCGTGGCTCACGTAGCTAAAGCGTAGCTGACGAGGGGGAAAAAGCACCCCGGTCGGTTTACCACTTTGGGAGGGGGCATATTCTTAGGAATATGCCTCCGCGTATGCCACTAGATTGAAACCGAGCCTCCCCTATAAAAGGATGGCTAGGGCTTCAGTAGAGGGGGTTAGATTTTATTCTCTGGACAATTCTGATAAGATCTAGGGTTTGAGGTGAGGTCTGTGGGTGAGAGTAAGAGAGATTCTTCTTCCTCCTCTCGCCAATACAGCTCTAGGAGCACTTGTAACCTTGGAAGAAAATCAATACGAGTTTTGGTGTGGAGAATCACTTCGCTATCCCTCCCTGGATTCCCCTAGCGCATATTAGTCCCCACCTTCTGCCTATACATGGCATCTGCCGTGACACCACCACGACACGAGGGTAGCTGATCGAGCCATACTCTTCATACTACTTCCTCTTCATTTTTTTTCAAAATATGGACAAATCTGTCACCATGCAAATTCTTTGGTATGGGATCATCAACATAAAGTATGATGCAGAGATATGGCCTTGAGCGTGTGGTCGTTCGGCTTGAAATCTAAGAACGTTCATACTCATTGACAACTAAGCTTAAATTCATTAAAATTTCACCACTTACTTTTAGGTTAGCATTTTACACGGCCGGTGGGAGCATATTTTACATCAAGGACCTAAAAAGGGGGAAATTACATCGACGTCCATACAATTAGCACAAAGGACCCTAAAAGGAAAACCATTTGTTGCATTAGTTCGGATCCTTCCCAAGAGATTATTAGATGATCTGAGCGAAACTCTTCATACTACTTCCTCTTAGATTGTTTTCAAAATAATATGGACAAATCTGTTGCCATGCAAATTCTCTGATATGGGGTTATCAGCATAAAGTATGATGTTGATATGGCATTGACCTTGGTCGTTCGTCTTGAAATCCAAGAGTTTTTCGTACTCGTCGACAACTATGCTTAAATTCGTTTCAATTTAACCACTTACTTTTATGTTAGAAT
Source organism: Avena eriantha (assembly GCA_910589775.1). Lineage (NCBI taxonomy): Eukaryota > Viridiplantae > Streptophyta > Magnoliopsida > Poales > Poaceae > Avena > Avena eriantha. Next base: position 336,643,471 of record OU342745.1, read on the forward strand.
TTTACACGGACGGTGGGAGTACATTTTTGATCAAGTACCTAAAAAAGGGAAAATTACATTGAGGTCCATACATTTAGCACAAATGACCCTAAAATTGAGAAAAGAAAATAGTCAGGTTCATTCGGCTCCTTCTCGAGAGAGCAGCGGATCGAGCCATACGTTTCATACTACCTCCTCTTCGATTGTTTTACAAATATGGCCAAATTTGTCGCCATGCAAATTCTTGGATATGTATCATCAGCATAAAGTATGATGTAGAGATATGGCCTTGACCATGTGGTCGTTCGGCTTGAAATCCAAGAAAGTTCCTACTCGTTGACAGCTAAGCTTAAATTCATTTAAATTTCACCACTTACTTTAGGTTAGCATTTTACACGGTCATGGTGGGAGCATATTTTACATAAAAGACCTAAAAGGGAAATTTACATTGGGGTCCATACATTTAGCCCAAAGGACCGTAAAAGGAAAACTTTCTGGTTCGGCTCCTTCTCGAGACATCAGTTGATCTGAGCCAAACTCTTCATACTACTTCCCCTTCGATTGTTTTCAAAATATGTGGCCCAATCTGTTGGCATGCAAATTCTCTCGTATGGGGCCATAAACATAAAGTATGATGTTGATATGGCCTTAGCCTTGGTCGTTTGGCTTGAAATCCAAGAATGTTCATACCCATTGATAAGTAAGCTTAAATTCATTTAAATTTCACCACTTACACTTATTGGTTAGAATTTTACATGGATGGTGGGACTACATTTTAGATCAAGGACCTAAAAAAGGGAAAACTACATCGAGGTCCATACATTTAGCACAAAGGACCCTAAAACCAAACAAGGAATTGAAAATAATCGGGTACAACTCCTCGAGAGAGAGCAGCTGATCGAGCCATACTCTTCATACTGCTTCCTCTTTCCCAATTTTGGACGCATATTAGGTTTGGTCAAAGTCAATCTCTATAAAGTTCGACCAACTATATGTAAAAACATACTGACTTTTTTAATGATAAATGCATATAATATGAAAATATAGTAGTCTATAAAGGCTATCCACAAGACAAAAAGCAGTCCATAAGGCTATCCATATACATAGTGGAGGTTCACTTTAGGGGAATTTCCTTAAGGGTGACCTACAAGCTTGTGGGTTCTCCATAAGCAAGAAACAACTATTTTACTCTCTCATCTCTCTCTTGCTTGTGTGTACTTTTAATGGATAAGTGGGTCCCAACTTATGGTGAACTTGACGTCATACATTGTAGCTATTTCCATAAGCTATGTGGGTCCCATCTTATGGCAAAAGTTCACCTTATACATAGGTGCCATTGAGTTGATGTCGTACATTTAGTCAAAGTTTATTAAATTTGACTCTGACCAGAAGTAATACGCGTCCTAATTTGGGAAGGAGGAAGTACTACTTGCTTCACGGAAGAAAAAAAAGGAGAGCTCCTCACTTTCGAACCAGCTTGCTGCGGGTGTGCTTGGTGCTTCCTCTTCCTAGGGTACGGAGGTGGAGTAGTGCGGAGTAGGTAGGCTGGTCAGATCATAATGGTAAGCATCCAATGTGATGGGATGTTTTTGTTTTTTTGCTGGCCAGATCAACCAATCCCTTGTCCAGCACTTAAGTAGTACTCATACTTGTATTAGTAGTACTTTGAATGGCGATATTTTGAATATCCTTCCCCCTAGATGTTTGTGAAGGAAGTGAAAATTTCGAAACCGGGAAAGTTTGAATTGCTACTCCATTGTACTACTACTGTAGTAGTAATACGTTTTGCCGACAAGGACCAAAATGGTTCCGACCGACGCAGCTGATGAACACGCCAGACAAAGACACGGAGCCGCCGACAAAGAAATGGAGCCACCAATGGAAGGTTGTCGGTCGACGCGCGTGCGCAGCGCCACTTTGTGGACAAGGGAGAGATCATTCGGCCGGGGTGTGGGGTGGTGATTGGGGAGTGAAGGAGAGATAAAACACATTTTGTTTTGCGTGCATATATATTGTGGTCCTGAAATTTACTCTACTCACTGTACCATGTACCTCGTGTCAGGAACCCATCCCATCTTTGCTCTGATATTGCACTACCTTCAAATCCTCCTCTTCACAGCTCTCTCGATGCCTCCTCTGTGCTCATACAGTCTCTTATCGCTCTTTATTTTTTAACAGAAAAAAGGAAATAAATTCTTCTTACTTGCTTTTCAGAAAATAAATTCCTGTCACATGGAAAAATGAAATTGATTATTTTTTGTTTTTAATATCTTCGATTGTTTTCAAAAGATGGCCAAATTTGTCGGTATGCAAATTCTTGGATATGGGATCATAAGCATAAAGTGCATTCTACATAAAGGACCTAAAGACGGAAAATTACATTGAGGTCCATACATTTAGCACAAAGGACCCTAAAATTGAGAAAAGAAAACAATCGGGTTCAGCTCCTTCTCGAGAATGCAGCTGGTCGAGCCATACTCTTCATACTACTTCCTCTTCGATTGTTTTCAAAATATGGCCAAATCTATCTTAATGCAAATTCTTGAATATGGGATAATCAACATAAAGTATGATCGTTCGGCTTGAAAATCCAAGATTTTTTCATACTTGTTGACAACTATGCTTAAATTCTTTGAAATTTCATCACTTACTTTTAGGTTAGCATTTTACATGGTCGGTGGGAGTACATTCTACATCAAAGACCTAAAAAGGGGGGGAATTACATCAAGGTCCATACATTTAGCACAAAGGACCCTAAATTTGAGCAAAGAAAACAATCGGGTTTGGCTCCTTCTCAAGAGAGCAGTTGATCGAGCCATACTCTTTATACTACTTTCTCTTCGATTGTTTTCACAATATGGCCAAATCTATCACCATGCAATTTCTTGGATACTCGATCATCAGAATAAAGTATGATGTAGAGATATAGCCTCGACCTTGTGGTCGTTTGGCTTGAAATCAAAGAATGTTCATACCCGTTGACAAATATAAGCTGAAATTCGTTTAAATTTCACCACTTACTTTTAGGTTAGAATTTTAAATGATCGATGGGAGTACATTTTATAACAAGGACCTCAAAAGGGGGAAAATTACATCGAGGTCCATACATTTAGCACAAAGGACCCTAATATTAAGCAAGCAAAATAGTAGGGTTCGGTTCCTTCTCGAGAGAGTAGCTAATCGAGCCACACTCTTCATACTACTTCATCTTCGATTGTTTTCAAAATATGGCCAAATTTGTCGATATGCAAATTCTTGAATATGGGATCATCAACATAAAGTATGATGTAGATATGGCCTTGACCTTGGTCGTTCGTCTTGAAATATAAGAATGGTTCGTACCCGTTGATAACTAAGCTTAAATTCGTTTAAATTTCACCACTTACTTTTAGGTTAGAACTTTACACGGTCAATCGGAGTACATTTTACATCAGGGACCTCAAAAAAGCAAAAATTATGTCGAGGTCCATACATTTAGCATAAAGGATCCTAAAAGGAAAAATTCCTGGTTCGGCTCCTTCTCGAGAGATCAACTGATCTGAGCCAAACTCTTAATACTACTTCCTCTTTGATTGTTTTCAAAATATGGCCAAATTTGTTGCCATGCAAATTCTCTCATATGGGATCATCAACATAATGTATGATGGTTGATATATATGGCCTTGACCTTGGTCATTCGGCTTGAAATCCAATAATGGTCATACTCGTTGACCAGTAAGCTAAAAAATCATCGAAATTTCACCATTTAGACTTTTAGGTTAGAATTTTACACGGGCATGGAAGTACATTTTATATCAAGGACCTAAAACGGGAAAATTACATCGAGGGTCCATACATTTAGCACAAAGGAGCCTAAAATTAAGCAAGGAAAATAGTCGGGTTCGGCTCCTTCTCGAGAGTAGCGGATCGAGCCATACTCTTCATACTACTTCATCTTTGATTGTTTTCAAAATATGGCACAATTTGTCGGGGTGCCAATTTTTGAATATGGGATCATTACCTTGGTCGTTCATCTTGAAATCCCAGAACGGTACATACTCGTTGACAACTAAGCTTAAATTTGTTTAAATTTCACCACTTACTTTTAGGTTAGATTTTTACATGGTTGGTCAGAGTACATTTTACACCAGGGACGTGGAAAAAGCAATAATTGCATTGAGGTCCATACATTTATCATAAAGCTCCCTAAAAGGAAAAAAATTCGGGTTCGGCTCCTCCTCAAGAGATCAGGTGATCTGAGCCAAACTCTACACACTACTTCCTCTTCGATTGTTTTCAAAATAGTGCAATTTGTCACCATGCAAATTCTCTCATATGGGATCATCAACATAAAGTATGATGTTGATATGGCTTTGACCTTGGTCGTTCGGCTTGAAATCCAATAATGGTCATACTCGTTGACAAGTAAGCTTAAAATCATCGAAATTTCACCACGTACACTTTTAGGTTAGAATTTTACACGTGTGTGGAAGTACATTTGACATCAAGGACCTAAAAAAAGTGAAAATTACACAGAGGTCCATACATTTAGCACAAAGGACCCTTATATTAAGAAAGGAAAATATTTGGGTTTGACTCCTTCTCTAGAGAGCAGCTGATCGAGCCATACTCTTCACACTACTTCATATTTGATTGTTTTCAAAATATGGCCAAATTTGTTGGCATGCAAATTCTTGGATATGGGATCATATGCATAAAGTATGGTGTAGATATGGCTTGACCTTGGCTGTTTGTCTTGAAAATCCAAGAATACAGTTCATACTCATTGACAACTAAGCTTAAATTCGTTTAAATTTCACCACCTACTTTTAGTTTAGAATTTTACACGATCGATGGGAGTACATTTTACATCAAGGACCTAAAGAGGTAAAATTACATGCAGGTCCATACATTTAGCACAAAGGACCCTACAAAGGAAAACTTTTTGTTTTGTCTCCTTACCGAGAGACCATTTGATCTGAGACAAACTCTTCGTACTACTTCCTCTTCGATTATTTTCAAAATATGGCCAAATCTGTTGCCATGCATATTCTCTGATATGGGATCATTAGCATAAAGTATGATGTTTATATGGCCTTGACCTTGGTCATTCGAGTGAAATCCAAGAATGTTCATACTCATTGACAAGTAAGCTTAAAATCGTAAATTTCACCACTTACACTTTTAGGTTAGAATTTTACACGGTGTGTGGAAGTACATTTTACATCAAGTACCCAAAAAAGGGAAAATTACATCGATGTCCATACATTTAGCACCCCCCTAAAAATAAGCAAGGAAAATAGTCGTGTACGGCTCCTCGAGAGAGCAGTTGATCGAGCCATACTCTTCGTACTACTTCATCTTCGATTGTTTTCAAAATATGTCCAAATCTATCGGCATGCTAATTCTTGGACATGGCATCATCACCATAAAGTATGTTGTTGATATGGCCTTGACCTTGGCCATTCGGCTTGAAATCCAAGAATTTTAATACTCGTTGACAACTAAGCTTAAATTTGTCAAATTTCACAACTTACCCTTTTTGGTTAGAATTTTACACAGATAGTGGGGTACATTTACACCAAGGACCTAAAAAGGTAAAATTACACTGAGGTCCATGCATTTAGCATAAAGGACCATAAAATTTAGCAAAGAAAACAGTCGGGTTCAGCTCCTCGAGAGAGTAGATGACCGGGCCCTACTCTTCATACTACTTCCTCTTCGATTTACAAGAAAGATTTATTGTGGAGGGAACTGGGAGCAGAGTAGTACTATTCTGAAGGGAACTGGAGAAGAGGAACATGCATCCGTTTTCATTTTATTCAACCTCGCCTATACGCTCTATCCCCACTTCTACGCCAAGCGTCGTCGTTCTTCTCCTCCACAATGCCGCTTTCCAATCCTGTTCACCGCACAATATGAAAGTGTTTGTTCTTCTCCCTGTCCCGCCTTCCGCCATCGATCTTCCCTCTTTTCCAAAAAACCAAGTCAAGCCACTGTCCCAACTTCCATCAACTCCCTTGCGATGGCAGGACCGAGCAAGGACAGTGATGATTCTGAGCTGTTCCAACATGTTTTTACCGAAGGCCTGCTTGAAGAACTCATAACCAGATGCGACATCATCACCACCGTGATCCTCGCCGGTTCATCCAAACATCTTCTTGACTCGGCAAAATTTAGTGCAACTTAACATGCTTCTCACCCGTTTGGCCTCCCTTGTGTTGTTCATTCTCACACGACTAAGAAACCATGGAAATGCAACGAGGACTTCGAGGGCAAGGGCACCGCTGGGCAGCTTCTCCTCCGATGCTGTGTTCCTGAATTGTATGGGTAAGCAGTGGGTAGGTGCCAATGGAGATTGGATCGCCACTGTTGGGTCCGAGTGCAAGTGGGACCTGGTCAATGTGTACACTCATCAACGTGTTCCTCTCCCACAAGTCAATGAGTTTGTACCCACCAACGATCCGTTTACATTCATGCATAATGATCGCCCTATTCTCCTCCAGAAGATTGCTATTTGCCGAGCTGTGGCTGATTATTTAGATTTCTCTCTTTTCGCTATCTTTGACTACTCAATTGCTACCCTTGATGGCGATGAGTATGCATGGACAGTTCTTGAGAACCAGTTCTAGTGCGATTTCAGATACAACGATGCACTTATCCACAAGGGTCTGGTGTTTGCAGCCACCAAGAGTGGTAGTGTTTATGGTTGGAATCATCTATATTTTGGTAAGTTTGACCCATTTGTGTTCTAAACACTAGCTTCAGTTTTAATGGATGTAAACTAGTTGTCAACACACGGATTTTTAATCCCAGATGCCCGTTATGCCATACCTCGCAATCCCAGGATTACCATTTTTGCGAGACATAACGGATTGGATATCACAGTACATCATCCATTACAAACCATACATAAGGTCTTACACAAATAAGGATCTCATGATCCAGTCTTAATACAACAAGCAACGGAAATAAAAGATAAGCGTAGCGGTGGGGTCCATCTTCAGGGGCACAAGCAATGCTGGCGAAGGCAGATAGTCCTAGTTATCATAGCCGTCCTGCTGGCCATCATCTTGATAGTCTCCTTCATAGTCTGGCCATGAGAATAGCCAGGGACAAAAGCCATGAGTACTCTTTAAGTACTCGCAAACTACCACTAACAAGTAGTATAGTTCTAAGTCAAAGTGCTAAGTCTAAGTTTAACTAAAAAGTTAAGTTCGAAACCTAAGCTGAGTTCTGAAGCAAAGAAAGATAAAAAAAATTCTAGAATCACTTAAGTTCGAAAGCTATTGGCATAAACACAACTCTGTTGTGGTCAAGTCAAGATTCATCATTCATTTAATAAGTCATTTGGAAAACATCTGACAACGAAACAGTATGGCCATTCCAACTGTCCATAACCGCGGACGCGGCTATTCGAATAGTTTAACACTCTGTAGAGGTGGTACACTTTCACCACAAGATTCGATACATCTGTCAGGGATAACCCTGAATCATCATACTTAATATGCAGATAATCAAACATAACCTTCCCTTTACACACCCTAGTATAAGCACCTCTCCTATGAGCATGGCCTCCCAACCATGACCATCAGTCATCTTGGGCACTGCATAGGTGGACAACATTGAGAGGTAGCCTCAGCTCCAACCTCTCCCGTGAGCGAACTAATACTAATGCATATAAATTTCCAGCTAAGCCTTACCCAATTTAGGTAGTGTGGTTGTACGGTAAATTTGGAATGGTATCGCATCCGAATCCAACCATCAGTTTTATAAAAGGGTTAAGGCTCATGCCTCAACATTTTCATCATCATAAACCATTTGTGTTCCTCAACACATGTCAAAACATCTCAATAGAATGACTCATCATTCTAAGGTTTTCATAATTCCTTTTCACCAAGTGTTCCCATCTAAAGTGATTCAAGTTTTGATCTAGCTTTAATCTACCAAGTTAAGAGTGTTCACTAAGGTGGAAAAGATGGGGTCAATCTCATGCCATAGAATGACATCTAAAGGTTTCTACATAGGTCAAGTTTTATACTCTTTATGCTACCTTTGAAACAAGTAAAGGACTTTGTGTAAAGTAAAGGAAGTAAAGCTTGAAAATAAGACTTGGGGGTAAATACTAGTCAAGTAGTGTAATCAAAGCATGCCTAAAGCATCTTTGCTAAACCATCTAGTTTAATCCTAGCTTGCTAAGCATTATACTTGCAAGTGTTAGCTTGCATTGTTAATGGTGGCTTGCCTTGTGCAGTGCAGTGGTTGAAGTTTTCTTCTTCTTCTTGGTAGAACTCCTCCTCCTCGTAGACTTGGTCGGTACTATCTTCTATAAATACATACGGAGTACACAGTCACCAAACAACACTTAACTAGTCTAATTAGCACTCTAAGCCATATATTTGATGATCTATTTTCATCACAAGCATCACAAGTTTTATTTACTAGTCTACACCCGGATTTTTAATCCCAGATGCCCGTTATGCCATACCTCGCAATCCCAGGATTACCATTTTTGCGAGACATAACGGATTGGATATCACAGTACATCATCCATTACAAACCATACATAAGGTCTTACACAAATAAGGATCTCATGATCCAGTCTTAATACAACAAGCAGCGGAAATAAAAGATAAGCATAGCGGTGGGGTCCATCTTCAGGGGCACAGGCAATGCTGACGAAGGCAGATAGTCCTAGTTATCATAGCCGTCCTGCTGGCCATCATCTTGATAGTCTCCTTCATAGTCTGGGCATGAGAATAGCCAGGGACAAAAGCCATGAGTACTCTTTAGGTACTCGCAAACTACCACTAACAAGTAGTATAGTTCTAAGTCAAAGTGCTAAGTCTAAGTTTAACTAAAAAGTTAAGTTTGAAACCTAGGCTGAGTTCTGAAGCAAAGAAAGATAAAATAAAGTTCTAGAATCACTTAAGTTGGAAAGCTATTGTCATAAACACAACTCTGTCGTGGTCAAGTCAAGATTCATCATTCATTTAATAAGTCATTTCGAAAACATCTGACAGCGAAGCAGGATGGCCATTCCAACTATGCATAACCGCGGACGCAGCTATTCGAATAGTTTGACACTCTGTAGAGGTGGTACACTTTCACCACAAGATTCGATACATCTGTCAGGGATAACCCTGAATCATCATACTTAATATGCAGATAATCAAACATAACCTTTCCTTTACACACCCTAGTATAAGCACCTCCCCTATGAGCATGGCCTCCCAACCATGACCATCTGTCATCTTGGGCACTGCATAGGTGGACAACATTAAGAGGTAGCCTCAGCTCAAACCTCTCCCGCGTGGGAACTAATACTAATGCATATAAATTTCCAGCTAAGCCTTACCCAATTTAGGTAGTGTGGTTGTACGGCAAATTTGGAATGGTATCGCATCCAAATCCAACCATCAGTTTTATAAAAGGGTTAAGGCTCATGCCTCAACATTTTCATCATCATAAACCATTTGTGTTTCTCAACAAATGTCAAAACATCTCAATAGAATGACTCATCATTCTAAGGTTTTCATAATTCCTTTTCACCAAGTGTTCCCATCTAAAGTGATTCAAGTTTTGATCTAGCTTTAATCTACTAAGTTAAGAGTGTTCACTAAGGTGGAAAAGATGGGGTCAATCTCATGCCATAGAATGACATCTAAAGGTTTCTACATAGGTCAAGTTTTATACTCTTTATGCTACCTTTAAAACAAGTAAAGGACTTTGTGTAAAGTAAAGGAAGTAAAGCTTGAAAATAAGACTTGGGGGTAAATACTAGTCAAGTAGTGTAATCAAAGCATGCCTAAAGCATCTTTGCTAAACCATCTAGTTTAATCCTAGCTTGCTAAGCATTATACTTGCAAGTGTTAGCTTGCTTTGTTAATGGTGGCTTGCCTTGTGCAATGCAGTGGTTGAAGTTTTCTTCTTCTTGGTAGAACTCCTCCTCGTAGACTTGGTCGGTACTATCTTCTATAAATAGATACGGAGTACACAATCACCAATAAATACTTAACTAGTCTAATTAGCACTCTAAGGCATATATTTTATGATCTATTTTCATCACAAGCATCACAAGTTTTATTTACTAGTTTCATCCTTTTATTTTAGAAAAGTAATTTCTACTCATTGAAAATTCACTAAGATTTAATATTCAGCACTTAAAATATGGGATCATGTGGACACATGTCATCACCACATATTCTAACATGTGGGAATGTGATTTAAGGGTTGGATCATAATTACTTTGGTTTAAGTTCATTATTTAATGATTTAAAGTGACTAGAAATGCCTATATAGCATTATTTTGGTACTAGTCCAAAGTCACTGCATGTAAACCTTAATATTATTACATATTCAGATAGATATGAAGAAAATGTGATTTTTGAGAGTTGGAATCAACTCAAAATCTATCTTGGTTGATTTTATAAAAAATTGTTGCAAGGTGCAAAAGCTTCTGTTTTATTATTTTTACTAGGAGAGATCTATAACTCTAATTGAATTAAATCCAACGGGCTTGGATAGATCATTTCAATACCTTTCAGGCAAAATTGATTTCATGCAATTTGGATTTGTAAATCTCTCCGAATTGATTTTCAAACTCAGAGATAGAACTAAGTTTAAACTTAATTGGAAAATCCTAATTCAAACTAACTGGGTCGCGCTGGAAATGCTAACGGGCCGGCCTAGTGTCACTCCGCAGCACGAGGCTCAGCTGACAGGGTGAGTCCACCAGCCAGCGGCTCATAACGCGCGAAGCGGTACATGGCGATGTGGGACGTTGGATTAGAGTGGGGATCAACGGCTGGGGATCATCGTCGACGACGGACCTGTCGCCGGCGTGCTCTAACCCTAACGGCTTGGTGGGGGTGCATAGGGGTCGTACCAGGGCTCCAGCGATGACGGCGAGGCGGGCAAACGGACTGGTGGTCGACGGCGAGCTCAGGGACGGTCGAGGCAGCTCCGGGGGTGGTCGCAATCAGCGGCGCCCTTCTCCTCTAGAGGCGGCCTGCTCCGGTGCGATTCTAGCGAACTGCTGCTCCTCTTGCTCCGGGTAGGGGTGTGGGACGATCAGAGAGGTGAGGGGAGTGGAGTGGTGTGCTGCAAATGGCTGGGGGTGCCCTCCTTTTATAGGCTCGACGGCGAGACCGAGAGGGATGGGCAGGCGACGGTGGCGACATGGCTATGGCTGCTAGCAGCATGGCTGTGGGCAGCGATCGACTCACGGTCTCCTGGCGGTGCTCTAGGAAGTGAATGTGGGCTTAGGGGCGGTGGTATGCGGTCGGGCGCAGCTGGCGCTCTGAGCGGCAGAGGCAGCGGTTTCAACGGCGAGCGGTGGCTGTGAGGCGTTGGGCGGCGAACGGGCATGTCCGGCATGTTCCCTGGGTTATGGCGACGTGGTGGGCATGGGCTGTGGTCGAGCGGTGGCTTGTGCACGCGTGCCAGGTGCAGCGCTCTGGTTGCAAGGGTTTTGAAAATGGAGTTCATTTGGATGGGTTTTGAATTAGTGGGATCTTCCCATATGAAATAGATTCAAGTTTAAACTGCCATTTAAAATAAGCATTTGAATGTTTTTAGTAGATCACAAGGTGGGCCTTGGTACCTCATTATGTGTACTAGCAAGGGGTGCAAAGATCCAGAATTATTTATGTTGGGAAATGAGTGCTAGGAACACTCAAAGTAGTGTAGTGGATTAAAATGACCAAAATGACCATTCACTTCATTTATTCATTTTGAGTTGTTTTTCTTTGGGAAAAGTTTGGGAATGACTTAGATGATGTTTAAATTACCATAGAAACATTTTACAAGCAATGGATCAAGCAATGGTGGCCATTCACAAAGATTTCAAAATAAGGCCTTTCTTATATGCAGGCTTAAATACTTTAAATAGAATTTTTTTTGTTAACCCCAATTTTGATGATTTGGATCTTAATACCTTGGATTAAAGTTTTGGGATGTTACAAACCTTCCCCACTTAAACAAAATCTTGTCCCGAGATTTACAAACAAAACTAGGAACTAAAGAAATCTTGTGTTTTATCCACTTTCATGGGATTTACATGGGAACTAAAGAAATCTTGTGTTTTTTCCCGAGATTTACATGGGATGTTCCATGCTTGGTTTTATCCACTTTCTTGTGTTTTGTTCCAACTTTGGAGTACTTTTATTATGATTTCTTAGACTAGCCTATTAACAAGAGCCACAGTGCCAGCTGCCTGTTTTCTGCTATTTTTTAGTTCTAGGAAAGTCAGAAAATGAATATTCTCGGAATTGGACGGGACAAAAGCCAAAGTGCCTATTTTTCCGGAAGGGATCAAGTGCCAGAATCCGAGAGGGAGAAGGGCTGAGGGCCGGCCACACCACCTAGACGCGCGGCCAGGCCTGGCCCGCGCTAGGGGGTGGTCTGGCCGACCCCGACACCCCCTCGGCCTCTCCTTCCGCCTATAAGTTGCCCTCGGGACGAAAACCCTAAGTACCCGATCAAAAATCCACGAAAGAGTCTGTAGCCGTTGTCGTCTCTGTCCCTAGATCGGGGAGGATCTGAAGCTCTTCCCAGCACCATGCCGGAGAAGGGAATTCACCCTGGAGGCTTTCTTCATCACCATGCAAGCCTCCGGTGTGATGCGTGAGTAGTTCATCCTTGGACTACGGATCCATGTAGTAGCTAGATGGCTGTTTTCTCCTCCTTTGTGCTTTCATGTTTAGATCTTGTGAGCTCCGTTCATGATCAAGATCATCTATTTGTAATTCATACATGTTGTGTTTGCGGGGATCCGATGGATATTGAGATGCTATTTCAGATTGATTATTGATTCTATCATGTCTTTGTTATTTGAGATCTTGCATGCTTTCCGTTGTTAGTAGCTATCTTGGCTAAGTAGATGCTAGCAACTCCAAGAGTTAGTATTTATGCTCGATAGTGGGTTCATGCCTCTGGTAATCTGGGGAAGTGACATAAATCTCTAAGGTACTAGATGTGTTGTTGCTACTAGGGAGAAAACAACGATCCTTTGTTCATAGAACAATTGTATTGTTTACTTTACACGCAGTTCGTAAAGCAATAATCTATTGCTTGCAACTTAATACTGGAGGGGGTTCGGATGATAACCTGAAGGTGGATTATTAGTCATAGATGCAGTTGGATGGCGGTCTATGGATTATGTTGTAATGCCCAATCAAGTCTCAAAGGAGTCAAGATGATTAGTATATGCATGTATTGCTTTCTCGGTGTTTGTCAATTGCCCCGCTGTAATTTGTTCACCCAGCATGTTATCTATCTAAGGTAAGCCACCTCCAGTGAACTATGGATCCCGGTCCTTGTCTTTTACATTCAATCTACAATCTGTTTACTGCTTTGTGTTTACTTTCTGTAAACTTTTACTTCTTTCCATTCGATACTTTCTGCAAACTTTTACCTCATCGCAAGTTGGGGACAAAGTTCTGTGGTTGTGTTGTGCAGGTCTCCACGTTTCTACTAGCACTGGTAGTGCGCCCTGCCAAAGCTCAGCTAGTAACACCTTTGGGGTGTTTCCTTGCTCCTACTGGTTCAATTAAACCTTGGTTTCATAACTGAGGGAAAACTTGCTGCTGTGCTCATCGTACCTTCCTCTTGGGGTTCCCAACGAGGTCTATGTCGAACGACGAGCACATCAAGATTTTCTAGCGCCGTTGCCGGGGAGTCAAGGACATCTTCACAAGGGGAGTCCCTCATAACCAATCTCTTTACTTTGTCGTTTTTGTTTTTTTTAGTTTTATTTTTGCTTTGTTCGCTTGCTTTGTTCTTCAAAAATCCAAAAAAAATAGTTTTACTTGTTTTGCTTTCTTATTTGAAAACCAAAAAAATTAGTTCCTATCTTGAGTTGCCACTATGTCTAGCCTTGCTCCAATCTGTATGTCACCCGAGGAAATGATTCTCACTTTTAAACAAGGAATTGAGGAAAGTTTTAAGGAAGCTTGGTCTAGAATCTCTAACCTACATGAAAAGACTGAGCCTAAAATGATTCAAGGCTTGTTCCTTAGCAGTTTTTACCTTGGGAATGCTCTTTGCTATAGATATGCTTTAGATGCTATTGTGGGAGGAGATATACTCCAATGTAATGAGGATAATGCCATTAATGCTATAAAGAAATTGATCCTCACTTACACCATGCCTAGCCAAACTGATACTTCTTTCGCAAAAATATTTGCTAGGTTGGATACTCTTGAGGCTAGCGCTACTAGATTAGAAGGGTGCTATACTACGCTTAGAGAACATCATGATTATGTTCCAATAAACTCTGAACCATCAAAGTGGTTCCCTACAGTAAAGATTGAGATAAACACTGAAACTTTTCAAGCCCGCTGCGATATCATGTCTGAATTTTGTCTTATGCCCAAAGATATTTATGAATCTTTGAATCTTTGGGGGCTTACTGAAGGTGGAAAGGAAATATCTCTTGCTAATAATGCTATCTTATTTCCTATTGGGATAGCTGAAGGAGTGTTTACAAAGATCCTTGGGAAAATGATTTCTACTGATTATCTTGTTACTGAATGTGCAGGAAAAGGACAAATTACACTTGGAAGATCCCTATTAGAACTCCTTGGAGCAATAATAGATGTGGGAAAGGGGACCATGCACCTTTCTTCTCCACCAAACAATCACATTTTCCCAAAGTTTAAGAATAAAAATAAGAGAGGTAAGGGCAAGAAAGTTGGTCTTAATGCTTCTTCATTTGAGAACACTTGATTCTTTCTTTGCTTCTTATGCCTAACTTAAAGGCGTTAAAGAAAAGTACTTGTTGGGAGATAACCCTAGAGTTTTAGTTGAGTCTTGGAAGTTATTACCTCTATAATAACCTCTCCTTATCCTTTTTATTTGCTTTTTGTGCCAAGAGTAACCTCTAATGAGAGTGAAGTAATGATTGGGAATGTTGCTGTCCCGAAACAGATCTCTATGCTTCACCGTAAAAATTCCTGAGAGAGCTCTGTACGTCGGATTGAGCTGTAATTTTTTGTGCGTCTGACCCAGGTTATTATCTAACTTTCGTTAGTTCAACTTAGATTTGAGCAACAGAAGGTCTTCTAAAAAATTCGTCTTTACCTGCTGGTCTGTTTTGACACATTTCTGCCATTTTCTGCATTTGCTTCTTGTTAGTTCCTTCTTGAGTTCCTTTGGGGAATTGATCTTTTTGAGGGAAGTGCTACAGTAGCTAGTGTTCTAATGGAAGTTTATTTGGTGTTAGAACTGAACCTTGAGACTTATTTATCTTAAGTGCACTAATGTTGCTAATGAGATTGTGTGAAGTTTTGTATGAAGGAAAATTTTCAGGTGTATGGAAGGAATGAGTAATGAGATGAAGGATGGACTAAAGCTCAAGCTTGGGGATGACATGCATGTCACCCCAAGAAATATCCAAGAAGTACAAGCGTCAAAGCTTGGGGATGCCAAGGGCATCCCCTTCTTCATCAATAAAAATCCAGGTTTCTTCCAAACGCTTTATTTTTATTGTTTCATGCACAATTGTGTTTTTCTTGGAGCGTCTTCTTTTTCGTTTTTGTTTTGGTTTTTCGTTTGCTTGGTTTGCTTAGTTTTCTGAATAAATTGGTTGGACCCCCTCTTTCATACTTTGGTTTGCAAATAGTTTGGTTTGGTCTGGAAAAGAGTAGGAAAGTTCATGCTTTTGTGGTAAAAAGAGCTCGTTTTTGACTGTGGCCTATGCTTTGTCATGCCATGCTTGATATTGTTTTGGCTTTATGCTTAGTATTATTTGCTGTAGCATGACTTGTTATAAACATTTGAGATTGCTTAATGTGCCTTGGATGAATCATGCGTTGTTTTAGCATATTAAAGCATAGTATAGTGGTATTCTCCTTTGATGCTTTATTTGGGTTGACTTGGCACATGCTCACACCATGTTATGACTATCACAAGTCACCGTAGCCTTTATGATCCTTTAGTTTTCAACTTGTAGTATCACTTTATGCTTTGATCAATGATGTTTTGTCGCTCTGCATGATTATGGCCATTATTGCTCTCTTAGTTTGTCGCTCCCAGTCTTTTGCTAGCCTCCACAACAAAGTATGAGTTCCACTCATGCATCCAACTCCCTAAACCAAGTTATTCCAAAGAGTCCACCATACCTACCTACTAGCTTATGCTATTCCAAGTATATTCATGTTTTTGTTTACCTTTCACTTGTTATGAGAAAACTAGTGATTAAAGCTCTCACGAACTTGATGGCACACTTTACTTTACTTGCCCTTAATAAACTTGAACCATTGTGTCTTCTATGTTGTATATGCTTGCACTTATTTGTCGGGAATTAGCAGAACCATGCTTTCATGGGGAACGCTTTCAACATTGCACTTGGTACTTGTACCTAGTTGATATCATGCTCTTTTGTATATGGATGACATCAGTGTGAAATGAAAGGGGAGCTTGTAAGTCCATGGAGTTATGTATATGTGTTAGAGAAACGCCTGGGCCGCTGGTCTAATCCATGCTGACATGGTGGAAACCTGCATCGTAACCATAATGAGCTGTCTATGAAGCATTCTTCTTATAAAAAAAGAGTCCTACATTGAGAAAAAAAAGAGAAAAGAGAAAAAAAGAGATACTATGAAAAGAGGAAAGAGAGAAAAAAGCACCATATTCCCATGGTAAATAAGAAGAATGCTGAGATGCTCGTTGTCTGCTTCCTTGTCATTTTGATATGGGGATTCTTCCGTATTATCGGGCAAGGGGTACCCCGTTGGCGGTTCTCAATGATACACATGTACTTACGATGACAAGAACTTACCGGTGACTAAACTTGAGTAGCATGAGGAGCGACCCTCATATACAAGGGACATGAGATTTCTGACTTATACTTCGTCAAGCATGTACACCATAGTTTGTTCACTTTAACCTTAATAACTTCAAGATGCTTATGATAGGGGCAATGAGAGCTGAAAGCTACAAGTACCATAATTTTTGGAAGCTCTTTATGAGACTTGAATCCCTACTTCCTTTTACAAAAGGCCTATCTTCCACCATTATATTGAGTCTTCATCTTCTATCTTTATGCACTACTTTGAGAGCATAGTGGCCATTCTTAGTTCTATGTGCATTGTCCCAAGACTAGTTGATTGATGCATAACTTGTTATTGCTTGTTTGAAACTATTGTATCTAGTCACTCTTATGAACTTTGAAGGTGTCCTATGCATTTATATTTGCTACTCTATTGAGGGACAAGCTGGATACTTTTATGCTATGTTTTATTTATGTGAAACAAACAAACATCTTGCAAAGCATTGTTATTCATGAATCTTTTGTTTGTGCCTTATCATGTTGCATCATAGTTTCTTTGCTTATTGCTAGAACTTTGTCTTTCATGTTATGATTGAAGTACTATGATCCCAGCTTTGAATGTTTTTCAAATACTTTGATCAAGTCTTTGATGGTGCATGTCACGTCAAAAATTATTCTTTCTTTTTATCACTTACCTACTCGAGGACGAGCAGGAGTTAAGGTTGGGGATGTTGATACATTGCAAATGTATCTATAATTTTTGATGTTCCATGCTTGGTTTTATCCACTTTCTTGTGTTTTGTTCCAACTTTGGAGTACTTCTATTATGATTTCTTGGACTAACCTATTAACAAGAGCCACAGTGCCAGCTGCCTGTTTTCTGCTGTTTTTAGTTCCAGGAAAGTCAGAAAATGAATATTCTCGGAATTGGACGGGACAAAAGCCAAAGTGCCTATTTTTCCGGAAGTGATCAAGTGCTAGAATTTGAGACAGAGAAGGACCAGGGGGCCACCACACCACCTGGCCGCGCGGCCCAGCCAGGCCCACGCCAGGGGGTGGTGTGGCCGCTCCCGGCACCCCCTCGGCCTCTCCTTCCGCCTATATATTGCCCTCGGGATGAAAACCCTAAGTACCCGATAAAAAATCCATGAAAGAGTCTGTAGCCGCTGTCATCCCCATCCCTAGATCGGGAGGGATCTGAAGCTCTTCCCGGCACCCTGCCGGAGAGGGGAATACACCCGGGAGGCCTTCTTCATAACCATGCAAGCCTCCGGTGTGATGCGTGAGTAGTTCATCCTTGGACTACGGATCCATGTAGTAACTAGATGGCTGGTTCTCCTCCTTTGTGCTTTCATGTTTAGATCTTGTGAGCTCCGTTCATGATCAAGATCATCTATTTGTAAGTCATACATGTTGTGTTTGCGGGGATCCGATGGATATTGAGATGCTATTTCAGATTGATTATTGATTCTATCATGTCTTTGTTATTTGATATCTTGCATGCTTTCCGTTGTTAGTAGCTATCTTGGCCAACTAGATGCTAGCAACTCCAAGAGTTAGTATTTATGCTCGATAGTGGGTTCATGCCTCTGGTAATCTGGGGAAGTGACAGAAATCTCTAAGGTACTAGATGTGCTGTTGCTACTAGGGAGAAAACAACGATCCTTTGTTCATAGAACAATTGTATTGTTTACTTTACACGCAGTTCGTAAAGCAATAATCTGTTGGTTGCAACTCAATACTGGAGGGGGTTCGGATGATAACCTGAAGGTGGATTATTAGTCATAGATGCAGTTGGATGGCGGTCTATGTATTATGTTGTAATGCCCAATCAAGTCTCAAAGGAGTCAAGATGATTAGTATATGCATGTATTGCTTTCAAGGTGTTTGTCAATTGCCCTACTGTAATTTGTTCACCCAGCATGTTATCTATCTAAGGAGAGCCACCTCTAGTGAACTATGGATCCCGGTCCTTGTCTTTTACATTCAATCTACAATCTGTTTACTGCTTTGTGTTTACTTTCTGCAAACTTTTACTTCTTTCCATTTGATACGTTTAATCCTTTGTTTTCCGCAAAACACGGTGAGATTGACAACCTCATCGCAAGTTGGGGACAAAGTTCCGTGGTTGTGTTGTGCAGGTCTCCACGTTGCTACTAGCACCGGTAGTGCGCCCTGCCAAAGCTTAGCTAGTAACACCTTTGGGTGTTTCCTTGCTCCTACTGGTTCGATTAAACCTTGGTTTCATAATTGAGGGAAACTTTCTGCTGTGCTCATCATACCTTCCTCTTGGGGTTCCCAAAGAACTCTACGTCAATCGTCGAGTGCATCATTGGGTTCCCTTCAATGGTGAAACCTTGAGATATACAAAATCTCCGACATTGAAAGTCAGGTCTCTCCTTCTCTTGTCAGCATAACTCTTCTGTCTGGATTGGGCGGTCTTGAGGTGCTCACGGACTTTGTGAACCTTCTCTTCAGCTTCTCGGAGAATGTCGGGTCCAAAGATATGACTCTCTCCTACTTGCGACCAATTCAAAGTGGTACGACACTTTCTTCCGTATAGGAATTCAAATGGTGCCATCTGCAAACTAGCTTGATAACTTTTTTATATGAGAATTCTGCGAAAGGCAGGCAGTCTTCCCATTTTGATCTGTATTCTAACACACAAGCTCTAGGCATATCATCTAAGATCTGGTTGACTCTCTCAGTCCGTCCATCAGTTTGCAGGTGATAAGCGGTGCTGAAGTTCAGCTTGGTTCCCAATCCTTCCTAGACTTTCTGCCAAAATCTTGAGGTAAACTGGGTTCCTCGATCTGATACGATGGTCTTGAGGGTTCAATGTAGACTATCAATCCTAGCAATATACAGCTCTGCTAGCTTCGCACTCTTGTTGGTAGTCTTGACAGGTATAAAGTGGGCTACCTTGGACAATCTATCAACTATGACCCAGATTGAGTCATTTCCCCTACTGGAAGTAGGCAAACCGGTGATAAAGTCCATTCTGACAGAATCCCATTTCTATTCCGGAATCTGCAATGGTTGTAACAGTCCTGCGGGTCTCTGATGCTCTGCTTTGACTCTTTGACAGATATCAAACTTGGCGATGTAGCTTCCGATTTCTCTCTTCATCTTGTGCCACCAAAATTTCTCTTTCAAATCCTGATACATCTTCGTTCCTCCGGGGTGGATAGAATAAAGAGTATCATGAGCTTCCTTCATGATAACTTGCTTCAGCTCCGAATCTGCTGGCACACAGATACGTCCTTTGTACCACAGTACTCCTTCTTCGTCTTTAGTGAATCCATGTACCTTTCATGTACCATACGACGTTTGATTCCGTCGATACTCTCATTCCCCTTCTAGGCTTCCTTGATTTGGCTAATCAAAGTGGGTTGAAGTTCAATGCTAGCTAAGAATCCTTTGCTAACTAATTCAGTTATGAATTGCTCCAACTCTTTATACAAACTTGGTTGTTTCTCCTTGATCATGGTGTTTAGCCTACACGGCAATCTGCTAAGAGCATCCGCTACCACATTGGCTTTGTCGGGGTGATAGTGAATGTCAAGGTCATAATCCTTGATTAACTCTATCCATCTCCTTTGTCTCATATTCTGCTCCTTCTAAGTGAAAATATACTTCAAGCTCTTGTGATCTGAGTAAATCTCACAGCGATTACCCATCAAATAATGACGCCATGTCTTCAATGCTAGAACCATAGCTGCTAGCTCAAGATCATGGGTAGGATAGTTCTGCTCATGCTGCTTCAGTTGTCGAGATAGATACGTGATGACTTTGCCTTCTTGCATCAATACACATCTGAGACCAATCTTGGATGCATCACAGTATACATCAAACGACTTCTTGATGTCGGGCATGATCAATATTGGGGCTGATATCAGTCTCTTTTTCAGCTCCTGGAAACTGGCCTCACATTTGTCTGTCCATTCAAACTTCTTGTCCTTCTTCAACAATTGGGTCATGGGTCGGGCTATGCTCGAGAATCCTTCTACGAACTTGCGGTAATATCCTGCTAATCCGAGAAATGCACGGACTAGGGTTTGAGTGGTTGGGGCTTCCCATTCTTAGACATCTTTGATCTTGGCGGGATCAACAGAGACTCCTCCGACAGACACAATATGTCCTAGGAATCCTACTTCTTTCAGCCAAAACACACACTTGCTGAACTTGGCATATAACTAATGCTCTCTCAGGGTTTCTAGGATGATTCTCAGATGTTGCTCATGGTCTTCTTCTGACTTGGAGTAGATAAGGATGTCGTCGATAAACACAACTACAAACTTATCTAGGAAATTCATAAAGATCTTATTCATAAGATTCATGAAATAAGCAGGGGCATTGGTTAATCCAAAAGACATAACCGATACTCCTATAAACCATAGCGAGTAGTAAAGGCGGTCTTCGGAATATCCGTTGCACAAATCTTAAGTTGGTGATAACCAGTCCTAAGATCAATCTTTGAGAATACCTGGGCTCCAGTCAACTGATCAAATAGATCCTCTATCTTTGGCAAAGGGTACTTGTTCTTGATGGTGACATCATTCAACTTTCTGTAATCTGTGCACAGACGGTTTCCTCCATCTTTCTTGTCGACGAATAACACTGGTGATCTCCATGGCGAAGCGCTTGGTTGAATCAAGCCTTTCTCTAACATGGCATCCAACTACTTCTTCAGTTCCACTAACTCTGAGGGGTTCATGCTATAGGGTCTCTGGGCTATGGGTCCGGTTCCGGGGATTAGTTTGATAATGAACTCAATATCCCTATCCGGGGGCATACCTGGCAACTCATCCGGGAATACGTCGGGGTATTCACAGACTACTCTGACCTGGTCAATGGTGGGCAGGGCTACACTCTTGTTGCACTTGAATTGACGAGGTAAGGTTTCAGAGATATGTTCTACTGTGACTCCAGAACTACTGGTCATGGTGATGGCTTTCTTAGCACAGTCTATCAGTCCTTTATGCCTTGACATCCAGTCCATACCTAGTACTACTTCCAATCCTTTGGTTCCAAGTACAATTAGGTTGGCATAAAAATCTATCCCATGTATTCTGATAGGCACAACTTTGCAAATTTTTCTAGGTTTGGTTGTTGAACCGGGGATTTGAACTATCATGACATGCTTCAGGTTGGTTGGGTGAATCTTACTAGTGCATGCAAATTCTTCAGTGACAAATGAATGCGATGCTCCAGAATCAAACAACACTCTTGCTAAAACTTAGTTGACAGAAAACATCCCCAGCACTACATCTGGCGCTTCCTGAGCTTCTTCTGCGTTCATGTGGAAGAGACGACCGTTGCGGTTGTGCGGGTTCCCTGGAGCAAATCTTCTCCCTGGTTGAACACGACGCTGCTGCTGAGCTGGGGCATTCACATTAGCATTGGCGGCAGTCTGCTAGGGACACTCATTGGAATAGTGCCCTTCACTCCACACTCAAAACAAGTGATTTGGGACTTGTCCTTGACTGCGACAAGCACAACATTGCTGCCAGTTCTGGGTGAAGTGTTGTTGTTGTTGTTGCCCTTGGGAGGTGCACGGTTGAAATTGTTGGCATTGCCGGAGTTTTGATTGTTTCCTTCGGACTTCACATTGCCTCCGCTACGGTTGGGGTAGCTTGGGCGAGACATTGGGGGTAAATTGTTCCTTGGTGCATATCCTGGGGAGGGGTTGGGACGGTACTTCTGGTGACTACTGGATCCAGACTGCTGCATCATACGACACTTGCGGTTGTCGTTTGCCTGGTTAATCTTCCCTTCCATCTGAATGGCAGAGTCGACTAGCTCTTCAAGATCCTAGAAATGGATGTTGACGAGGACAGTCTGCATCTCATCAAGCAATCCGTTCAAGAATCTCTCCTTCTTCTTGGCCTCCGTGTTGATCTCATCAGGTGCATATCTGGCAAGTGACAGGAATTTGTCACAGTACTCCACCACAGTCATTCTTCCTTGCTTCAATTCGCGGAACTCATCCCTCATTTTGTTGACTAGACCATGCGGCACGTGGGTGCGGCTAAACTTGAATTTGAAAGCTTCCCATGTCATCACTTGACCATGGTCATCAGGCGGATACTGTTCCACCAAGCTCTTGCATCTCCTGCCAGATAGTGAGTGGCGAAGAGAACTTTCTCATTTTCATCAACTCTTGCAACCTCTAAGTTTTTTCCATTGTCTGCAACCAGTCATCAACATCTAATGGTTTTTCTGATGTGCTAAAGATTGGGGGATTGGTATTCTAGAAGTTATTTAGCTTGGATCCTTGATGATCCTGATTTCCATGCCCTTGGTTGTTGAGAGCCATCTAGGCGATCTGCTGCATTGTTGCTAAGTTGGCTTGACGTTCTATCCTGCTTGCTTCACGGTCTGCGATGAGATTCTGCAAGATCTGCAGCATTGGATCTTGCGACGAGCTGCTCCCTCCTTGGTTTCCACGAGTCATCTGAAGATATAGATATATACGGGGGTAAGAGGGAAATTCTAAGGTTCATGGTTTTGGTTTCAATCTAAAACTTTGAGTTAGACTCAGGTTTTTCAACTAACTTCATTTCATTCATGCAAACAAGCACACGATACAACACACACCACAACAATCAAAGGAAAACAGATGGTTTGAAGAACCATTCTGCAAACTACGATACATTGGGATCGATACATCTCATGCTACGACAGTGCTCTAGTGCATCTACTCATCGTCGATGAAGTCGGAGTCCTCATCGTCAGTGTAGAAGTCCACAACATCTTCCTCCAGAAAGTCATCATCGTTGCTGAGGTAAGAGTCCATGTCTCCCTGGATGTCTTCACCCTCCTCTTCTTCCTCCTTTGCTGCAAGCTGAGCTTCCTGGTCCTTGACGGTCTTCTCGAGGTCGGCCACCTTCTTGCAAAGACGGGCGATGGTGCGATCCTTCTTGGCACGCTGGTGTCAAAGAGACTGATGATCCTGGACGAGCAGTGTGAAAGTCTGGGCCTTCTGGTCGGCAATGGCACGGTTCTGGTTGGCTAACTCTCTAGCATTGTCCAGCTCCTTCTGATGGTCATACAACAAGAAGTCGAGGTTCTCCACTTGGTGCTTCAGTGCTGGATGACTTGGCATCTCCATCGGCATTCCCATGAAGTCACGTCTTGCATAGTGGGCAAAACGGGTTCCTTGGATTTGGTTGACGCTGAGGGCACATAGACGTGCGAGAGCTTCATGCATTGCCCTGGCTAATCCATCTAGCTAGTTGTTCTCTCTCACGGAGAACTGAATTCTCCCAGAAGTTGGTGCTTTGATGCTTCCTCTAAGGTCCACGATGATTAGCCACTTTAAGTCTCCTCCTAGGGGTCCTGGAAGTTGAGCTCCAAGAAACTCCGGATGTGGGCGTCCCAGTAACTCTAATAGTGAATCCAGATCCCTCTCGAAGATCAGCTGACCTCCATTTCCCAACTGGTAGAACTTGCTAAACTGAGACTCCATCTACAATAATTTAGGATGAGGAAGTTAGTGAAGTGATCAAGTGGGTCAAATTTTAAGTAGTAATGTAAGAATTTTGAGGTATATGAATTTTGGAAAAAGAATGAGTTCACAAGGATAAGAGGGGAGATAATTTTTCGTAAATACTCACTTTGGTTTTGAAACTAAGTTTTTGTTCGGACGTCCATTCTAACTAGGGTTTCCTATGGTCAGGATGGCTCTGATACCAACTTGTCTACACCCGGATTTTTTAATCCCAGATGCCCGTTATGCCATACCTCGCAATCCCAGGATTACCATTTTTGCGAGACATAACGGATTGGATATCACAGTACATCATCCATTACAAACCATACATAAGGTCTTACACAAATAAGGATCTCATGATCCAGTCTTAATACAACAAGCAGCGGAAATAAAAGATAAGCATAGCGGTGGGGTCCATCTTCAGGGGCACAGGCAATGCTGACGAAGGCAGATAGTCCTAGTTATCATAGCCGTCCTGCTGGCCATCATCTTGATAGTCTCCTTCATAGTCTGGGCATGAGAATAGCCAGGGACAAAAGCCATGAGTACTCTTTAGGTACTCGCAAACTACCACTAACAAGTAGTATAGTTCTAAGTCAAAGTGCTAAGTCTAAGTTTAACTAAAAAGTTAAGTTTGAAACCTAGGCTGAGTTCTGAAGCAAAGAAAGATAAAATAAAGTTCTAGAATCACTTAAGTTGGAAAGCTATTGTCATAAACACAACTCTGTCGTGGTCAAGTCAAGATTCATCATTCATTTAATAAGTCATTTGGAAAACATCTGACAGCGAAGCAGTATGGCCATTCCAACTGTGCATAACCGCGGACGCAGCTATTCGAATAGTTTGACACTCTGTAGAGGTGGTACACTTTCACCACAAGATTCGATACATCTGTCAGGGATAACCCTGAATCATCATACTTAATATGCAGATAATCAAACATAACCTTCCCTTTACACACCCTAGTATAAGCACCTCTCCTATGAGCATGGCCTCCCAACCATGACCATCAGTCATCTTGGGCACTGCATAGGTGGACAACATTGAGAGGTAGCCTCAGCTCCAACCTCTCCCGTGAGCGAACTAATACTAATGCATATAAATTTCCAGCTAAGCCTTACCCAATTTAGGTAGTGTGGTTGTACGGTAAATTTGGAATGGTATCGCATCCGAATCCAACCATCAGTTTTATAAAAGGGTTAAGGCTCATGCCTCAACATTTTCATCATCATAAACCATTTGTGTTTCTCAACACATGTCAAAACATCTCAATAGAATGACTCATCATTCTAAGGTTTTCATAATTCCTTTTCACCAAGTGTTCCCATCTAAAGTGATTCAAGTTTTGATCTAGCTTTAATCTACCAAGTTAAGAGTGTTCACTAAGGTGGAAAAGATGGGGTCAATCTCATGCCATAGAATGACATCTAAAGGTTTCTACATAGGTCAAGTTTTATACTCTTTATGCTACCTTTAAAACAAGTAAAGGACTTTGTGTAAAGTAAAGGAAGTAAAGCTTGAAAATAAGACTTGGGGGTAAATACTAGTCAAGTAGTGTAATCAAAGCATGCCTAAAGCATCTTTGCTAAGCCATCTAGTTTAATCCTAGCTTGCTAAGCATTATACTTGCAAGTGTTAGCTTGCATTGTTAATGGTGGCTTGCCTTGTGCAGTGCAGTGGTTGAAGTTTTCTTCTTCTTCTTGGTAGAACTCCTCCTCCTCGTAGACTTGGTCGGTACTATCTTCTATAAATACATACGGAGTACACAGTCACCAAACAACACTTAACTAGTCTAATTAGCACTCTAAGGCATATATTTGATGATCTATTTTCATCACAAGCATCACAAGTTTTATTTACTAGTTTCATCCTTTTTATTTTAGAAAAGTAATTTCTACTCATTGAAAATTAACTAATATTTATATTCACCACTTAAAATATGGGATCATGTGGACACATGCCATCACCACATATTCTAACATGTGGGAATGTGATTCAAGGGTTGGATCATAATTACTTTGGTTTGAGTTCATTATTTAATGACTTAAAGTGGCTAGAAATGCCTATATAGCATTATTTTGGTACTAGTCCAAAGTCACTACATGTAAACCTTAATATTATTACATATTCAGATAGATATGATGAAATGTGATTTTTGAGAGTTGGAATCAACTCAAAATCTATCTTGGTTGATTTTATAAAAATGTTGCAAGGTGCAAATGCTTCTGATTAATTATTTTTACTAGGAGAGATCTATAACTCTAATTGAATTAAATCCAACGGGCCTGGATATATCATTTCAATACCTTTCAGGCAAAATTGGTTTCATGCAATTTGGATTTGTAAATCTCTCTAAATTGATTTTCAAACTCAGAGACAGAACTGAGTTTAAACTTAATTGGAAAATCCTAATTCAAACTAACTGGATCGCGTGGGAAACGCTAACGGGCCGGCCCAGTGGCACTCCGCAGTGCGGGGTGATACATTGCAAATGTATCTATAATTTTTGATGTTCTGTGCTTGGTTTTATCCACTTTCTTGTGTTTTGTCCAACTTTGGAGTACTTTTCATGTGATTTCTTAGACTAACCTATTAACAAGAGCCACAGTGCTAGCTGCTTGTTTTCTGCTGTTATTGGTTCCAGGAAATTCAGAAAATGAATATTCTCGGAATTGGACGGGACAAAAGCCAAAGTGCCTATTTTTCCGGAAGTCATCAAGTGCCAGAATACGAGACAGAGAAGGGCCAGAGGGCGACCACACCACCTGGCCATGCGGCCAGGCCTGGCCCGCGCCAGGGGGTGGTGTGGCCAGCCCAGGCACCCCCTCGGCCTCTCCTTCCGCCTATATATTTCTCTCGGGACGAAAACCCTAAGTACCCGATCAAAAATCCACGAAAGAGTATGTAGCCGTCGTCATCTCCATCCCTAGATCGGGAGGGATCTGAAGCTCTTCCCGGCACCCTGCCAGAGAGGGGAATTCACCCTGGAGGCCTTCTTCATCACCATGCAAGCCTCCGGTGTGATGCGTGAGTAGTTCATCCTTGGACTACGGATCCATGTCGTAGGTAGATGGCTGGTTCTCCTCCTTTGTGCTTTCATGTTTAGATCTTGTGAGCTCCTTTCATGATCAAGATCATCTATTTGTAATTCTGCATGTTGTGTTTGCGGGGATCCGATGGATATTGAGATGTTATTTCAGATTGATTATTGATTCTATCATGTCTTTGTTATTTGAGATCTTGCATGCTTTCCGTTGTTAGTAGCTATCTTGGCCAAGTAGATGCTAGCAACTCCAAGAGTTAGTATTTATGCTCGATAGTGGGTTCATGTCTCTGGTAATCTGGGGAAGTGACAGAAATCTCTAAGGTACTAGATGTGCTGTTGCTACTAGGGAGAAAACAACGATCCTTTTTTCATAGAACAATCATATTGTTTACTTTACACGCAGTTCGTAGAGCAATAATCTGTTGCTTGCAACTTAATACTGGAGGGGGTTTGGATGATAACCTGAAGGTGGATTATTAGTCATAGATGCAGTTGGATGGCGGTCTATGTATAATGTTGTAATGCCCAATCAAGTCTCAAAGGAGTCAATATGATTATTATATGCATGTATTGCTTTCTCGGTGTTTGTCAATTGCCCCGCTGTAATTTGTTCACCCAGCATATTATCTATCTTAAGGAGAGCCACCTCTAGTGAACTATGGATTCCGGTGCTTTTCTTTTACATACAATCTATAAACTGTTTACTGCTTTGTGTTCACTTTCTGCAAACTTTTACTTCTTTCCATTCACGTTTAATCCTTTGTTTTCCACAAAACACGGTGAGATTGACAACCTCATCGCAAGTTGGGGACAATGTTCTGTGGTTGTGTTGTGCAGGTCTCCACTTTGCTATTAGCACCGGTAGTGCGCCCTGCCAAAGCTCAGCTAGTAACACCTTTGAGGTGTGTCGTCGGATTAATGACAAGTATGCCATGAGGGGGTCCTTGAGGCGTGCGCAGGAGAGGGGGGGTGAGACGTATGGTATTCCGGGACAGTGAGCACACAAGTTACCCAGGTTCAAATCCGCCGGCTTTGGACGAATCCTACTCCTGCTAGCAATCCAGTAATACGGCTGAGCCAGAATATGGGTTACAATGGTATCGCCTGTGCGAGTTGAGGGTCTAAAGTATTGGGTGTGCCCTAAAGGCTCTCCCTAGGATGGATTATATAGATATCCGTCCTAGGGTTTACAGGAGAGATCAATCCGGCTACGACTAAGAGTTGGTTACAGAGTACATCTTGAACTACAAGTAACATTATGGGCCTAAGTCGGTAAGTCTTCTAGGCCTTCCCGTAGCCGGATTGGACTCCGTCTTCTCTCCCGACTGGGCCGCCCATGAAGCAAAGCTCTAACCCGAAGTGGGCCACCCTGGTCAGTGAGGAACTGTGAGGATACCCGGAAAGTATATCCCCAACAGCAGCCCCCGGAGGCCTCCAAGATCCAAAGTTGGATTTTATGATCGTCTACCTTGATCTTCGGCTTGCAGAATCTTGAAGGGTTCCTGAAACTTTACAAAAATACGATCCGGATCTTAAAAATAACTTGGACCTATCAATTAGTTACTCGGATTTTCTAGCTCGATTTTAAACTAAGCCGAAACTAGGTTTCCACGCCACCTGACACAAGCATGGTCAAGTCACGTCATCTGACAGGCGTGCCGTCAGCACGACCATTGGTGGGTCCGCGGTTCGTGGAACCAAGGCGCCGTTTCAATGCGAGCGTGGATATCGAGGAGACACAATCATCGCGTGGGTCATTCCCAGTTCTTTCCACGACGCGTGGCGGTTACACTGTAGCATTTGCACGAATTTTGGCGCAGTTAGGTGGATATAAGGGGTTTGGATTTCTCCTTCTCCTTTCCACCAGTCTTTGCCGTTTCCTTTCCTCCCAATCCTCCTGCACGCTCAGAGCTCTCTCGTCCTTCCCCCCCACAGAAAACTCCGAGCGCCGCCGCTTTTAGGTCAATTTCTCACCGGAGAAAAATGGCTTCATCATCTTCTTCCTCTGGTTTGGCAGCGACAGCAGCGGCGGCATCGGCGGAAGCAGCTGCGGAGAAGGAGAGCTTCCGGGGAATCTGGATCCCCTGCGCCCTTGACGAGGACGGCCTCAAGAACATGGAGAAGGAGGGGCTTCTCGCCACCGGCGAATGGCGGAGCGGCTCCGGCGAAACCGTCCCCAACCCGCGGGAGGGCGAGCGTGTCCACTTTGGCACCCATCTGGACCGAGGTCTGTCTTTTCCTCCCTCGGAGTTCTTCCCGAGGTGATAGATCACTATGGAGTTCAACTCCACAATCTTCCTCCCAATTCTCTTCTAGAAATGAGCGCATATGCTGCGCTTTGCGAGGGCTTTCTCGGCATTAGGCCGAGTTTGCTTCTCTTCCGGTACTATTTTCATGTCCGGAGAAATTCCATCACTGCCGGTGTTCCTTACATCATCGGCACCATTAGCTTTTCTGTTAGACGAGACCTGTCATACCCCAAAATTTCTGCCAGTGACTCGGTGAAACAATGGTCAGCCACTTTCTTCTATCATACGGATATTCCGGCTCCCGGCAAAGCTACTGCTTTGCCGACTTTTGTCGACGGAGCTGCCACGGCCCAGCCTTCCTGGGACGAGGCTGCTCCGGCTCTCACCGACGATCTGATCCTCGCTAAGAGGCGATCAAATATCTGATCAAGCACATGGGTCTGAAGGGATCCGACTTGGTCCAGTGCTGGGTCTCGTGTCGGATCCAGCCACTTCAGTACCACGGGGATAGACTGATGCATTCCATCACGACTTCCAAAAAAGACTCCCTCCGCATCAGCCCCAAATCCTACACCACTCAAGGCTACATCAGCCAGATCAAGTGGCTGATCAAGGAGTGGATCAAGAGGAGGATTCTGGAGATTTCTCTGGATATGTACACAGCGGAAAACCCCGTGGTGCCGGTAAGCTTCCATCAATACACCTTTTATGTGTTTCAATCTCTAAGTTATATACTGCAATGCTGATATGTTTTCTTGTTTTCAGCTTGCTGACCTCCCCGAGTCGGAGCTTGCTCCACTCGAAGGATATCCACCTGAGTTTTCTCATGAGACTGAAGTGGTCCCATTGCCGGACCTTGCGCTCAACAAGCGCAAAGCTCCGACAGTGGCTGTTGGCACAAAGTGCCTGTTGTGAAGAGGTAACTTTCATTCACAATTTCCGCCTTTGTACCTTTCTTGAATTTGTTTCTGAGATGTAATGTTTCCGACTTTACTACATTCTCAGAGCAAAGCCTCTCATCAAGGGTAAGGGGAAAGGGATTCCTGCGAAGCCCCTGCGACAGACGAAGCTCACCATAGCTTCTCCTGCCGTGGCTCCTCCAACTCCTGCCCCTCAACCTTCTGCAACTTCGGCGATCATTCCTTCTCATGTGGTCGCATAAGATCCGGCTCCTCCAACGGAGCCCCCGATCCTTGGGTCGCAGACTGACCTCACTGTGGGTGCGTCAGCTGAAGATAAGGGTGAACCCTCTTTGGGTAATGATCCCTCGGCTGAAGTCTTTGCTGAAAACCTCCTCAGCAATCCGGGACTTGCCAAGTTTGGCCTATCCCGAAAATCTGCAGAGGAAATCCAGCGGCTGGCCAGGCAAGTCCTGGACAAAAGCCATCTATCCCCGAGGAGGAAGCGCAAGAAGCAGAGGACGTCAAGTTCTCGGACCTTCTTGCTCAAGTCCGCCTTCACGACGAGAGTATCAGGACTAGCGAGCTTCCAATAGCCCCAGTAATCCCTCTTACCCTCGCCGAGAAGGTGGCAGCTGAAGTGAACGTCGGGTTTAGACAAACTCACCTGCGATCAATATGTAAGTCGGAATTCCAACTCTTGCTTTTACATTATGTTATATCATATCCTCTGGCCCCCAAGTATGAAGTAGGATATAGAATCCGAGTTTGTGCTTCATTAGGATGCCAAAGAATGAACTAGTGTAGCCCCCAAGGCTCGTGCTGATATTTAGCAAAAAATATTAGCCCAAGTCTTAAGTAGCTTTCTAACTTTGGGTATTCTGACTTACAGAAAGTATGTTCCTATAACCAGGAATTATTATCCAATTTCTGCGATAAGCGGAGAGAGATCAAAGCTCTCCGGCTTAAAAATGCTGAGCTCAAGGTAGCTAAGGATGAAGCCAAAGGTAAATCATTTCGAGATTCAAACCTTGTCTTTTGCTTTTTTAATGTCGAATTTTTCCGAACTATTGTTCTTTTTGACTTACAGCGTTGGTGAAACAATCTATCGCTATGATTGAAGAGGCCGAGAACCTCAAGACCCTGGTGGTGGAGAACAAGGGACTCCGCCAAGAGCTAGATAAGCTCAAGGCGGATCATGAAAGGAGCATAGCTCAAGTCCTGGAATCCTCCTCCATGGCCACCGAAGAGCGTGATCGCAAGATCGCTGCTCAAGATAAAATTATCTCGGACCTCCAGAATGAGCTTGGCAGAGAGAAGGATATCTCCGAGGCGCTCCGGGATGAACTCCAGAGTCTTCGGGAGGAGAAGACCAAGATTGGTGACGTCATTCTTGGTATGTTCCATCTGTCTGACTTATCATTTCTTCGACTTTCATCAATGTCGGATTTTTCTTGACTTGTTTTGTGTATAGGTCCTCTGAACTTGACGGACTCTTCCTCCTCCGAGCCCCGCACCCACTGGTTTACCCAAGTCGGTGATCTTCTACATGACTTCCGCCAGTCTATTGAAGACATTGGCGAGTCTCTCAGGATTCCAGACATGCCAAGCATGTCAGATTTTCAGGTGCGGGACAAGGCCAAGGAGATGCCGCAGCTTGTTCGGGACTGGAACATGTCCTACGCGCGGACTGCTGCGCAGAACGCTCTTACCATGGTCATGAGCCACCATGGAAACATGGAGATATGGCAAGTGACCAGAGGATACTGCAAGGTAGACGAAGACAGCCAGGAGCAAGACCTTCAAGCCATCATGCATTCCTGCGCCGGATATGGGTGCCACGTAGCTGATCTGACCAGCTACGAGATCCCCTTCTTCACCCGCGTAGATACTTCGCCGCCTCCTCCAAAAGAACCTTAAGAAGTTTCTGACGATGAACGGACGACCTCGGATCCGGACATCTCGGAACGATATCAAGGCGGAGTAACCAGCGAGTCGGCAGCTACTTCATCTCCTCCTGCATCATAGATCAGAAAACTATGTATTATTCTGGAAAGACATGATGTGTTTTGTAAATATTAAGTACTATTGACTTTTGCTAGTGCTAAGCTTTTTATCTATTCAACACTTTTGGCTTTTGAAATTTTTGTGTGCCTGAAATGTTCACATACGAACTTGAAATTTTCAGTCTCTACTTATCGTTTATCTGGCTTTCCGCCTCGTCCCTTTCGTGAGCCAGCTTAACCTTCAGCCGGAAACTTTACCGAGCAACGGAGCTCAATTGCTAAACCAGTTTAAACTCGGAAACAAAGCCGGCTTCCAGTACCAACAATTCACTACCCGGAAGAAACCTGCATCCAGCAATCAGACAAATAACCCAAGTAAAGACTAGAATTTTTTAGAGTTATACCCGAAGGTAGCAGTTTTAGAATTGGAAATCTAAACCAGAACGAACATGAGCATAAAGTACTTTCAAGCATTCTGGGATTTTCGACTATGACATGATCATTTAGGAAATAAGATGGTAAAAACTTCTCAGAAAAACTTTGAGGTAATCAAAACTATTATTTCTCACAGAACATGTACATATGTACAATTACAAAGAAGGATAAACTAAGAATAAAAGGGACGTAGCTGAGCAATATTCCACGGTATGTCTAACTCATCCGGATTTGTACTGCCTCCAACTCTCTTTCTCTTCTTAGTAGCAGGTCTTTCTTTGACTGGCCTCATGTCAGTTAAGTAGTACGATCCATTGTGTAATACTCGACTAACTAAAAAGCGCCCTTCCCATACTGGGGAAAGTTTGTGCTTTCTTTGTTGCACAAGCCGGAGAACCAAATCACCTTTATTGAAAGATCTAGTTCAGACTCTCTGGCTATGATACTTGCGTAACTTCTGCTGATAGGCTGTAGATCTCATTTCAGCAACGACGCGAACTTCTTCGACTAAGTCGAGATCATTTTGTCGACAAATCTCGGCATCCTCTTCGATATACGCGGCCACTCTAGGAGAAGTATGAATTAAATCGCTAGGAAGAACTGCTTCTGCACCATAGACCAAGAAGAAATGTGTGTATCCTGTTGACCTGTTCGGAGTTGTTCGTAAACTCCAAATTATAGAGGATAATTCCTCTGCCCAAGCCCCTACAGCACGCCGTAGTGGTGCTTCGAGTCTTGGTTTCAAGCCTTATAGAATTAAACCATTTTCTCTTTCGACTTGTTCGTTAGCCTATGGATGTGCGACTGACGCAATGTCAAGCCGGATATTTTGCTCATCGCAGAATTCAGCCAGTTCTCCCATGGAAAAGTTTCTCCCATTGTCCGTGAAAATACTATGTGGATAACCATACCGGATTATAACATCCTCGACAAATCTTTTGGCTGTTGCTCCATCACAACTAGTGACAGGTTTAGCCTCGATCCACTTTGTGAATTTGTCCACTATCACTAAGAGGTGAGTGAATCCACTTGGGGCTCGTTTAAAAGGTCCTACCATATCAAGCCGCTAGACCGCAAAGAGCCATGTTATAGGTATTGTTCGCAGCTGATCAGCCGGAACATGAGCTTGCTTGGCGTACTTTTGGCAGCCTTTGCATGTCTTGACTAATCGTTCGGCATCTGCCTGAGCTATAAGCCAGAAAAATCCATGTCAAAAAGCTTTTTCCACGAAAGATTTGGTTGTGGCGTGGTGACCACACTCGCCTTCGTGGATTTCCCTTAAGATTTCCACTCCTTCTTCCAGAGATACACAGCGCTGAAAAACCCTAGAAATACTCCGTTTATAGAGCTCACCTTTAACAATAGTATAGGCTTTTGCTCGTTGGATAATCTGTCGGCTCAATACCTCGTCTTTGGGTAACTTGCCATCTACCAAATAATCGAGGTAGGGTTGAGTCCAGCTGGGGATTACAACCAGAAATGCTATCAAAGGTGAGTCAGATTTGGTCGGATATTCCTCATCTACTCCCTTTATCGAGGGAACTTTGAGGTGCTCTAAAAATGCGTCATCCGGGACCTCTTTCCACACAGAGCCTATTCGAGATAGTGCATCTGCTTCCTCATTTTCTGCTCGAGGGATGTGTTGAACTTCAAACCCCTCGAACGATTTAGATAGATCATCCACGACAGCTTTATATGCTGCCATGTGCTTATTTGCATTACAAATATCCGAGACTTGCTGAGCAACAAGATCCGAATCTCCGTAATACATCAAACGTCGGATGCCAATATCCTTAGCAATCTGGATTCCATGCAGCAGTGCTTCATACTCGGCAATGTTGCTGTGAAGTGGATCTGCAACATGTATAAAAGTTTATCTCCTTGGGGTGATTTGAGCACCACGCCAGCCCCCGAGCCCCCTCGAGCCTTAGACCCATCGAAAAAGAGGGTCCAATATTCCAACTCAGGATGGACCATGTTCTCCTTGGTCTCTGTCCAATCAGCGACAAAGTCAGCAAGGATCTAGGATTTGATTGCTATCCGGGGTTTGTACTCAATATCGAAAGCTGCAAGCTCTATGCCCCATTTGGCGACGTGTCCTGTGGCATCGCTATTGTTGATTATATCTCTCATGGGAGCTTTGCTAACAAGGTAATTGGATGCTCCTGAAAATAGTGTCATAACTTACGAGATGCTAGAAAAACACCGTAAGCCAACTTTTGATAGTGCGGATACCGCTGTTTTGATTCTGTCAGGACCTCGCTAACAAAGTACGTCGGACGCTACACCAGGTGTTCCTGATTTTCTTCTGGTCTCTCCACTACCATAACGATACTGACAACCTTATTTGTCGCAGCAATGTAGAGCAACATCGGTTCCCGAGGTTCCGATGCTGCAAGGATAGGAGCAGATGAGAGTACTTTCTTCAGGTCTTGTAGTGCAGCTTTAGCTTCGTCAGTCCAGACAAAATCCTTGGTCTTCTTCAGGAGTTTGTATAATGGTGCGGCTCTTTCACCAAGTCGGCTTACAAACCGACTGACCGCAGCATTGCAACCAGTTAATCTTTGTACGTCCTTCAGGCGAGTTGGCCTGGAAATATTGAGAATAGCCTTGATCTTGTCGCGGTTCACCTCTATGCCTCTTTGAGACACGATGAAACCTAACAACTTTCCGGCTGGTATTCCAAAGAAGCATTTCTTTGGGTTAAGCATGATGTTGTATTTTCGTAGATTGGCGAACGTTTCCTCCAAGTCGGAAATCAATGTTTCCTTCTTTTTGGCCATGACCACGATATCATCCACGTATGCATGTACATTGCATCCGAGTTGATCATGGAGGCAACGCTGCATCGTGCGCTGGTACGTAGCTCCTGCGTTCTTTAGCCCAAAGGGCATCGTAACAAAACAGAAGGTTCCGAAGGGGGTTATGAATGAAGTTTTGACTTTGTCAGATTCCTTCATCCGGAATATGCGTCGAGAAAACAGAGGAGTTCCGAGCCTGCCGTAGAATCGATAACTTGATCAATTCTAGGCAGAGCGAACGGATCTTTTGGACAAGCCTTGTTCAAGGCAGTATAATCAACACACATCCTTAAATTAGTGGTGTCCTTTTTAGGGACCATTACAGGGTTGGCCGACCAATCAGTACGGATGACCTCTTCTATGAATCCGACTAACTCGAGCCGCGCTAGTTCCTTAGCTATTGCCTTACGCTTTTCATCACCAAACCGTCGTAAGGACTGTTTGACGGGTTTAGCGTTCGGGTTTACATTTAGAGAGTGCTCGGCAAGTTCCCTAGGTACTCCGGTCATGTCAGATGGCTGCCATGCAAAGATATCTTGATTTGCTTGGAGGAACTTGACGAGCGCGCTTTCCTATGTGCTACTTAGGCCTATGCCTATCTGGGTCACCTTGGAGGGGTGATCATCCTTCAACGGCGTCGTCTTCGTCTCTTCTGATGCCTTGAACTCCGGATTTGGCTTTGTGACCTCCTCCTTCATTGCGGGCATCTCAGACGGATCTATGCTCTTCTTGATCTCTTGGTACTCCTAGGCATGCAGCACGGCTTCGGCAAAGGCGGCATTTCCATCTTCGCACTCTCGCGCCTTCTTCGGGTCTCCCCTAATGGTGATCACGTCGTTGGGACCTAGAATTTTCATCATATTGTAAATGTAACATGGACGAGCCATAAAATCCCAGTAAGCCGGACGTCCGAATATAGCGTGGTATGCGCTCTTGAACGGGACCACTTTGAAGGAAAGTGCCTCCATCTGATAATTCTTTGGAGTTCCAAAAGTAACATCCAAAGTGATCTCTCCCAGGGAATTAGCTTGTCTTCCTGGGACAACTCCATGAAAGATCACAGAGCTATGGTTCAGCTGTGTTTTCGAGATCTTCATCTGGCGTAGCGTTTCGACATAGAGAATATTGATGTTGTTACCACCGTCCATGAGGGTCTTGGAGAAACCATAACCGTTAATAAGTGGATTGACGATTAAGGCGTATTTTCCTCGCCTGTGTAGTTTAGGCGCATGATCAGCGCGATCAAACATGATTGCCACTTCCGAGCAGTCCAGATACTGAGGGACAGCCGGAACTGTTGCATTGAGCTCGTGGAGAACTGCTTTCTTGACCTTTGTTGGTTGAGATCCGAGGAAGGTGACGTAAGTGTCCTTCTTGGTGGGAAAAGTCTTCTTCCCTTCCGACTTGGGATTTGAAGCATCAGCTTCCTCCATGTCGGAATCTTCCTTGGTCTCCTTGTCTTTTTCGGGATTTTTCTTTCCCTTCTTCCGCTTAGCTTTGTAGCCCGCGGTATCATCTCTCTTGATGTCGTCATTAAAATGACATTCAGCGTTGGTGTGGGACGAGCCCCCATTGGCGTCTAAGTGATGCACACATGGGTTATTGGCAATGTCGGCCCAAGTGTAGGTTTTGCCTGGTTGTTGCTCTCCTCTGCCTTGGACCCTTGACGTCCCACGGCCACGCCCGCGGCCTCCGCCACGTCCTCCTTGTCCTCCAGACCCGGAAACAGTAGTGACCAATGCTGTCTCCGTGTTGGGTTTTTCTTCCGAGGTATTTTTGCGCTTCTGAGCTTGTTGCTTTGGTTGTTTTGCCGATTGAGGCACAGCCAGGGCATTGAGTAATCCCTCTGCATCGTCGTCAGCATCTGCATACTTGCTCGCTGTTTCTATCATCTCTCCCAGATTAGTAACCTTGTCACACTTCAAGTGATGGCACAGTAAACGAATTGGGAGACCTGCGATGAAAGCTTCAATCGCAGTTTGATCGTTTACTCCTTCGCAGGAGTTTTTTGTGTCGATCCATCATCCATGATAATCCCGGCAAGTTTCTCTGGCTTTCTGGGTGCAACGCTGTAGGTCTCCAACCGTACAGGGCCTCCGATATGTTCCTTCGAAATTCCGAAAGAACGCACTTTGCAAGTCATACCAGTTGTGGATGGTGTTTGCCGGAAGTTCATTGAGCCATGATCGTGCCGTCTTCCGCAACATAAGTGGGAGATATCGGGTTGCGACTAGGCTGTTTCCGCCTTTAGCGATGCAGCAAGCTTGGAAGAAATCCTGTAACCAGGTGTCTGGCCGAGCAATGCCGTTGTAGGCTTGGATATGTCTTGAGATAGCAAATCCTTCCGGGAATTTTGTAGCTCTGATGC
Organism: Avena eriantha; assembly: GCA_910589775.1. Taxonomy (NCBI): domain Eukaryota; kingdom Viridiplantae; phylum Streptophyta; class Magnoliopsida; order Poales; family Poaceae; genus Avena; species Avena eriantha. The sequence goes on from OU342745.1 coordinate 336,681,502, forward strand.
GTGGTCCGAAGCACTTTGGGCCCATGTACACGTCATTGTTTTCATAGCGTCGAGCCTCTATGTTGGAGTTGATCATGTGCCTTGCATCGTTCGGGGATAGAGATCGTCCCGAATGTCGGCTATGGCTGCGGTGCCTTGGAGCCGGACTTCGGCTTCTGCCACCACCTCCTCCGCCATGTCGTCCTCCTTGACCTCCTGTGATAACTGTGTGGTGGAGAGGGTGGTGCAGCTGGATAGTTTCCGGCTGATCGCCGGCCTCCGTCCGGAGCGCCATTATTCCAGTTCCGGGGAGGTTCTTGACTATGATGTGCCCCCTGCCGGCTTGTTCCAGCGTGGTTTCCGTCGTTCCTTCTTCCGTCGTTCCCACCATGGTGAGGCTCAGCCGGACGGCTCTCATGTCTAGGAGGTGGCATTCTCTGACGATCCTCCTCCCGACGTTTCTCCTTATCTTCTCCCTTTCGATCGTTGAATTCTCGTCGGGGAGGATTCCTCGGATTCAGTGCAGCGATCGCGTCTTTCTCGGCTGCTGGAGCGACATTGCTCCAGTTATGTGTAGCTCTGCGATGCTGTCCCGACGATCTGGTTCTTGAATAATTGTCTTCCCTGCGTTCAGGGTGATGGTACTGCGCCCGAACGTAATGGGATCTTACGTCAGCCCATGCCGGATCTGTGCGACATTGGTCAGAATCCGAGACCAGTTTTTGACTTCCGGACAGGGCGACCTTCTGCTGCTCCAGTCCCTTGTTGAGTAGCTTGATACCCAAGCGTATCTCCTCTGGCCCTGGATTAGCTGATAGAATTTCACGAGCTGCCATGGTATTTTGCACTGGTGTTGGGTATACCCAATCTCCGTTGCTATCCTTCCGTGGCTTCCCCATCTCATCTCCGAAAAGGACGGCACAGACACGTGGGAATTGGTTGTCATCTATGTGATGCTTCCGTGTCTTCTGATGTAGATGGGACATGTACTCCTTGGTTAACATGCGCTTCGTCTCCACCTCCATGTTTTTGGCTTCATTAAGGAGTTGTTGACGACGCGCTTCTAGGGCCTGTGCCCTTTCGTCCAGCTCATCTGCAGTAATTTCTGCAGCTGTAGGGATAGGTGTGGTTAAGGCGGCATCGATGAGTTTACGCGCACCTTCAGTGATCACGTGTTCATCCACCGATGCTTATTTTTTCGGCTCGTCTAGGATAAGTGCTCCATCCGAGTCTTCCTCGTATTCCTCGGCAATCACCTCCTCTGTCAGAGGGGTCTTTTGTCGGGGTCTTGTTCTTCTTCTTCTTCTTTGCCTTCTTGGCAGCGCCAGTAGCAAAGATGGCTTTGGGTCTGTTTCCCGGAGTCAAGCTCTGATCGGTACTTTCGGACATCTGGACCTCAGGATTATCTCCGACGTCCATGTCATCCTGCGCTTTGGGAGAGTGTTCCCTGGATCCTTCATCCATGACTTCTCCTTCTTCTGCAGCTTTGGGGTTGTACTCCTCTTCATATTCCACGGAGAACTTTCAGAAATCTGCCGATGTTATAGATTCATCCGAGGATGCGGGAACGTCGGCGTTTGTTCCAATTGCCTCCAGCACCGAGTCGGTGTTTTCTCCAGCATCGACAGAGCCGGATCTGGATCCAACATATCCGACGAAGTGCGATGCGTGCTTCCTGAGGTGCATGCGGCTTTTGCGATCAGCCATATCAAAACTTTTAATGGTTTCAAGGATTGCATATGTGCTAGCGCCTTGCAGTATCATACGTCTTAGTGTGTACCTGAGGAAGGGCCTGTCTGTCCCGGCATCGTCAGAGCCGGAATCAGTGTCGTTGATATGCTCCTCCTAGATTTCGACTTCCACGGGTGGGTCGATCTGGGATCCGGCTTCTCCAGGGAGATCCACTCCAGATTCGACTTGGACCGTGAGGTCTTCTTTAGGCTCGGATTTCTTCACTATCTCCGCAACTGGTGCGGGCTGGGTGGGATTAGGGTTTTCTGAGATACGGAACTCTGCCGCCTCTGCGGACAAAGGGGACCTAGAAGATTCTTCTGCCTCTATCATCACCGCTGGGGTGGGTTGGGCAGTTTCAGCGAAACCGATGTAAACATCGATCTCTCCAAAAGACATGATTGTATAGGAAGTCACGGCTTCCCTATCCGGAATCCAAGTCTCGTCGAGAACAATGAGAGGGACGTCGCTGGCGTAGAGGATGCGACCGATGGTGATGGTCTCGACGATTCCGATTCTTCAAGATTCCGCTCGGAACGCAGATCCAAAGCTCACTTGCCCCACGGTCGGCACCAACTGTCGTCGGATTGATGACAAGTACGCCATGAGGGGGTCCTCGAGGTGTGCGCAGGAGAGGGGCGGTGAGACGTACGGTATTCCGGGATGGTGAGCACACAAGTTTACCCAGGTTCGAATCCGCCGGATTTGGACGGATCCTACTCCTGCTAGCAATCCAGTAATACGGCTGAGCCGGAATATGGGTTACAATGGTATCGCCTGTGCGAGTTGAGGGTCCAAAGTATTGGGTGTGCCCTAAAGGCTCTCCCTAGGACGGCTTATATAGATATCCGTCCTAGGGTTTACAGGAGAGATCAATCCGGCTACGACTAAGAGTTGGTTACAGAGTACATCTTGAACTACAAGTAACATTATGGGCCTATGTCAGTAAGTCTTCTAGGCCTTCCCGTAGCCGGATTGGACTCCGTCTTCTCTCCCAACTGGGCCGCCCGTGAAGCAAAGCTCTAACCCGAAGTGGGCCACCCTTGTTAGTGAGGAACTGTGAGGATACCCGGAAAGTATATCCCCAACAAGGTGTTTCCTTGCTCCTACTGGTTCGATTAAACCTTGATTTCATACTAAGGGAAACTTGCTGCTGTGCTCATCATACCTTCCTCTTGGGGTTCCCAACGAGCTCTACATCAACACCGCACCAAGCACTTTTCTGGGCGTTGTGCATTGAGCCATCACGGGGCTCAGCTGACAGGGGGGTCCACCAGTCAGCGGCTCATAACGCGCGAAGCGGTACGGGGCGATGTGGGATGTTGGATTAGAGTGGGGATCAACGGCTGGGGATCGTCGTCAACGACGGACCTGTCACCGGCGAGCTCTAACCCTAACGGCTCGGTGGGGGGGTGCATAGGGGTCGTACCAGGGCTCCAGCGACAATGGCAAGGCGGGCGAACGGAATGGTGGTCGACGGCGAGCTTAGGGACGGTCGAGGCAGCTCCGGGGGTGGTCGCAATCAGCGGCGCCCTTCTCCTCCAAAGGCGGCCTGCTCCGGTGCGATTCCGGCAAACTGCTGCTCCTCTTGCTTCGGCCAGGAGTGTGGGACGATCAGAGAGGTGAGGGGAGTGGAGTGGTGTGCTGCAAATGGCTGGGGGCGCCCTCCTTTTATAGGCTCGACGGCGAGACCGAGAGGGATGGGCAGGCGATGGTGGCGACATGGCTACGGGCTGCTAGTGGCATGGCTGCGGGCGGCGATCGACACACGGTCTCCTGGCGGTGCTCTAGGAAGTGAATGCGGGCTTAGGGGTGGTGGTATGCGGTCAGGCGCAGTTGGCGCTCTGAGCGGTAGAGGCGGCGGTTTCAATGGCGAGCGGTGGCTGTGAGGCATTGGGCGGCGAACGGGCATGTCCGGCGTGTTCCCTGGGTCATGGCGACGCGGTGGGCACGGGCTATGGTCCAGCGGCGGCTTGTGCACGCGTGCCGGGTGCGGCGCTCTGGCGTGTGCTCGGCATGGTGCAGTTGCACTGGGCGTGGGGATTGCTAAGTGGTCCACGGCTTGGCCTGGCTCGGGGAGGGGACAGTGGGCGGCGGTGAGGTGCTGGCTAGCTGCTAGACATGGCGAGAGAGGGGGAGGCGGTCTGCTGTGACGACGACCAAGTTGGCCGGCGAGGTGGGGCTCGGCTTGGCATGGCCATGCTGCTAGGAGGTAGGGGATGGGGTAGTTAGGTCCTGGTTAGAACATTAGGAGACAAAGGGAGCAAATGGGGGGTCAAATGGGAGAGAAGTTTGGCTAGAACACTATTCAAAATAGTGAAATTTGTTTTGTTTGAATTCTGCCTGCCAAGTGTTTGATTAAATGGCCGCAAGAAATAAACTTTGGAATTTGGGGTTCAAAATTTTTGAGTAATCTCCACTAGTACTAGGTAGTCTCTGGTTGCAAGGGTTTTGAAAATGGAGTTCATTTGGATGGGTTTTGAATTAGTGGGATCTTCCCATATGAAATAGATTCAATTTTAAACTGCCATTTAAAATAAGCATTTGAATGTTTTTAGCAGATCACAAGGTGGGCCTTGGTACCTCATTATGTGTACTAGCAAGGGGTGCAAAGATCCAGAATTATTTCTGTTGGGAAATGAGTGCTAGGAACACTCAAAGTAGTGTAGTGGATTAAAATGACCAAAATGACCATTCACTTCATTTATTCATTTTGAGTTGTTTTTCTTTGGGAAAAGTTTGGGAATGATTTCGATGATGTTTAAATTACCATAGAAACATTTTACAACCAATGGATCAAGCAATGGTGGCCATTCACAAAGATTTCAAAATAAGGCCTTTCTTATATGCAGGCTTAAATACTTTAAATAGAAAAAGGTTTTGTTAACCCCAATTTTGATGATTTGGATCTTAATACCTTGGATTAAAGTTTTGGTATGTTACACTAGTGTTGGCTAATTTGGCCGTCATTTCTTTTTGTAGGTCCTATTCTGCTCTCGTCACCACCTATCGCGCATCTCGAGGAGGCAAACCTTGATGTCATAGATGATGACGAGCACGAACCTGGTTTATGGTTCTTAGCAATATCTGCAGATGAATATCGCCTTCTTATTATCCATACCATGGGCATTACTGATGAGGAGTTTTATGGCGGTACTATTATGGTCATGGCAATCCTGTTGTTGATCATAGTGTTGATCACTGCGGTCGCACTTGTGGCACCTATGCTACTGGGTTTGGCTGCAAGGTGTACTCAAAGGACACTGCTTACTTGTATCCACCTAAGCCATGGATAGAGATTGCTAACCTGGGAGCATATTCCCTTTTCCTTGGATTGAACTATCCGATTAATATTGCGATAGGCGGTGCAGATGTTACCTCAGGATATCTGACGAGAAGCAACTGTGTCTGCACCTCCCACCATGCAATAGGACTTGGATATACGTCGTTTCCTAAAATATGCTGCTTCAGTCTAAATACCGAAGAAGCAGTTGTTGGTTTCTCAACCAACGTTGCATGGAAATCTCCGGAGACTCCATTATGGTTCATCGCGAGCATCGCCAATGCCCGCGATTGGAACCAAACTACCGTAAGTAATCGCAATACTATGTAATAGGATAGCTCAGTTTAGATCAAGTGCAGTAGATGGTCTTGCTTTTCTTTTGTAACTTGGCCTTGTCATAAACTCATAATCTAGACAAGGCTTTGGGCATTTTGAGTTGCCTATGGAGGTCACACACATGCATTAATGCGTGAAGGAGGCATGCACACAAAAGCAGACTTGATCATCAGTTTTGTTTCTTCCAATGACGAGTGTTTGGAGAAAAGGGCAGACTGAATCTGTCACTTTCAAATTTTGCTGAATATGTCCAAGTGACGTTGAATGTGAACTATGAATCTGTCGTTTTTTCTTTCTTATTATGTACTGCTGCATCTTTCAAATGCTACTGAACCTATCAAAAGTTTTGTTCGGTACTTTTTCAGATCGATCGGTCGAGTGCAGAATATGGTCTCGCTTTCCTTTTGAATCAGTCCTTGCTACATCTATTGAATTTCAATGTCCACATTGCTGAATCTGTCAATTCTTTTGGTCACTGTCTATGTACTACCACAATCTGTCAAGTGCTGGTGAATATGAACCGGGAATCTATCTGATATTTTTACAGTCTATTCTATACTTCTAAATCTTCCAAATGCTACCGAATCTGTCAAATGTTCTGTCGTTACTATTAGTAAAATATTTTGTAGAATGAATTGTGATGTACTGATACTTGGTTAGATGAAGTGCATCAGATTGTCTTGCTTTTCTTTTGAAACTTAGCACTGTTACAATTATCTGGATGTGTCTTGGGCATTTTGGGTTGCTATGGGCGGTCACAGAGGCATTTACGTAAGGAGGAGGTACTCACACAAAAGAAGACTTGATCGTCACTTTTGCTTGCTCCAATGATTGAGTCTATTCGGAGAACAGGCCAAACTGATCGTGGGCCAAGTTTTTTTAGCTGGAACAAGAAATGATTCTCTTTGTACTGCTATTGAATTTCAAGTAGGAAAGCTACTGAATCTCTCATTTGGCCCCTCTTTAGCCTAGAACATTTTTATTCAGTCTTTTCGGGGTCAGGTACTACTGACCACAGGCCAGCGGAAATTTTCGAAAGGAGCCCATGGAGCATAGGCGAGAACATATTAGTTCGGCCTTTTACGAGTTAGTGGACTGCTGAGCACAAGCCAGTGAAATTTGAAAACGAAGCCCATGGAGCATAGTGTATGGAATATAACCCACATAGAGCAATAAACAAACTCTTTTTAATTCGGCCTTTTGGGAATTGCCCCCACCCCCACCTCTCATAATAATAAAAACTCTGCCTACCCATGTTTTTAAGAAAATACCCCATTATGTGGCACTTTATAAATTGAGATGCCAGGAGCGCTTCCCTATTATATTTTAAAAGAGATAAACATAGACACACAAAATATTTTAAGAAGACTAATACAGAAGTTGTAGTACTAATAAAAGTTTAATGATATTTTTTCTATAAATATCTTTGTTGTATTTGGCACTCAGTTTACGTTTATTTGATTTGAAGGTCTTTTGTTTGAAACGTCTTTGTGTGTGTGTATCTTGGGTTTACATTTTTTCTTCTCGCAATATCGCATTACGGAGAGGCTGACATCATGGACCCCCCAGCATGCAATGTCCCTGGAGTTTGTTTTGAGGGTGGGTTCGAAACAAAAGTTTAAATACTTGTACAGAGAGGCTCGCATCGGGGACCCACCAGACAGAACATACAAGGATGCATTGGGGACCCTTAAGCCAGAACATGCTAGATAGGCTGACATAAGGGCCCCAGTAGTAAGACCATACATGGCTGCCACGGTGAAAACAGCGGACGCGGCCGAAAAAAAAGTCCATCACACACACGTTGCACTTACAGAGAAGCTGACATGTCGGACCCAGCAGGCCCAAGCATAGCTCATGAAATTAGCCTATCATCCCCAAGCATAGCCCAATACCTTTTAATTCAGCCTTTTTGTGGTCTTGTGGCCACCGACCATAGCCCATTCAATTTAGGAGTGAGCCCATGGAATATAAGCCATGAAAAATAGGGAATCCACCCCGAGTTAGCCTAGAATCTTTTTAATTCGGCCTTTCTGAGCATTTTTTGTACTCTGAGGCTGACATCTGGGACCCGAAAAAATAGTCCAACATACACACGTTTCTTTCAAATAGAGGTTGTCAGCTAGGACCCAGCATAGACATGTTTCCTACACAGAGGTGGTTGACATCTATGACCCAACAAGTTTCCAAGGTCAAAACAACAGACATGGCAAAAAAAGTACATCATACGCACGCTTCATTTACAAAGAGGCTGATATGTGGGACCCATCAGCGCTACCTTATACAGATGTTGCATCGAGCAACGTAGCCATTTCGAAACAAGGAGGCACGAGCGAGAGAAAAGTTCAGTATGTACACGTTTCTTTTAATGAGAGGCTGAAATGGGGGACCCAACAGCGTGAGCAAATGGCAGATTCGTCGAGCAACGCTATCTAGTTCGGAATAGGGTAGCGCTAGAGAATTAAAAAATTCCATCATACCCACGATTCTTCTAATGTGAGGCTGGCATAAGGGACCCACCAGCCTAAATAAATGGCTGATGCAGCGAGCAAAGATATCAAGTTCGTAACATGAAGGCGCGACAGATGGTAAAAAATCTATCATACACACGTTTCTTCTAATGAGAGGATGACATGTGGGGCTCAGGAGGTTGGTTAAACGGTAGATGCGTCGAGCAGCGCTATCAACTCGGAATGGGGTAGCGCGAGCCAAGGGAAAAAATCCATCATACACACGTTTCTTCTAATGAGAGGATGACATGTGGGGCTCAGGAGGTTGGTTAAACAGTAGATGCGTCGAGCAGCTATCAACTCGGAACGGGGTAGCGCCAACGAAGGAAAAAATTCCATCATACACATGTTTCTTCTAATGAGAGGATGATATGTGGGGCCCAGCATCGTGATTAAACAGTAGATGCATCAAACAGTGCTATCAACTTCGGAACAGGGTAGTGCGAGTGAAAGAAAAAAAATCATCATGCACATGATCCTTCTAATGAGAGGCTGACATGTGGGACCTAGCATCCTGACTAAACGATAGATGCATCGAGCAACGTTTTCGAGTTCAAATCAGGGAGGCGCGACCGAAGAGTATGGTCCACTAGAGACACTGACGTCCGGGACCCACACACCTCAAAAGACTTCGGCGAGTCAACATCACGTGAGGAAACACCAATCTTGCTTCTGCCATGCGCTAGCCGAGCATCCTCCATGTTTTTAGCACATCCGTCATAGTAAAGGGCCGCGAAACTGGAAAAAAAGTTTTCCATCGGCCACGGCCGAGCCGAGAATTTCATCGCAAAAGACGCGCCTTCTACGACCACCGTCGGGCCAATTCGTTGCGGAAGGAAACTTTTCTTGTAGTGTGATCACCATCATCAAATGTTTGGCGTTATTTCAAAAATATATTTAGTAATCCTTTTGGTGTAGTAAACAGTTTACCTACATATTTATTTATCCTTATCATGACAACTTTCATGATCAAGCTACTATAGCCTATAAGGAAGAATCACGAGTATAATGCCAGTTCCAAAACCTTTTTGGGAGATTAGGACGTCTAGCGTCTCCAACCTTCACAAATTCTCATACAATATGAGAACATGTATTTTGCCAAATTATTATCTATCATATTGCAACCTAAACATTGTTTCAGATATCACAATATCTTTTGCACATGATGGTTTCTAAAACAATTCTTTTAGCTCCTAGATAACCTCGATATTAAAACAACTTTTGAATATCAAGAATCATGGAGGCAAACATGATACTTTAGATACTAACACTAGAATTGTTACTCTTGGTTTAATACTACTTATTAAACTTCATGGAGTAGATGGAGTTTGGTGAAAGTTTGCAATAGGACTTTTAAACTTTAAATTGACACTCAAAACAATACGATACTAGTTCGTAAAGTAAATATCCAGAATTCTATAGTTCTTTATCTCAATTAAAACTAAGCGCAAGTAGTAAATGGATGCCAATGACTACAAAAAATTATGCAAAATCACTTCGATTTTAGTTTATGATAAATTGAGTTCGAATAATCCAAATTACAAATGAACTCCCACTCAAAACCAACATCCCTCGAGTTGTTTTGGTGATTACATGAACCAAATCCACTACACGAAGTATAATCATCACGTGAGTCGGTGTAGCTTTAAAGGCGAGCATCTATATGGGCATCATATCAATCATATGACTCATGCTTAACCTTTTGGTCCGTGTTCCAAGGCCATGTATGTACATTCTAGGCTCGCCAAGTAAGAACCTTAGTACTTGCGTGTGTAAAATTGTCTTACACCCGTTGTATAAAAACGTAGAGTCAAGTACATCCGATCATCACGTGATGTCTCGAAACGATGAACTTTCTTAACGGTGCATACTTAAGGAAGACCACATTTTATCTCGATATCTAAATGAGAGACCGTCTTATAATGCTACTAAAGTGCCATACAAGCAATATAAGATGCAAACGAACATCATATGCATAAGGTGAAATGATATGGTTCTTGCACTTGATCACAATCATGTGGTATGATCTTTATCATTCCTTTATGTGTAAGGCCAAGGTCTATGGAACTTACACATTAGGTATTCTATAATTTCCAAGTGTATCAACTATACTTCAAATTATAACATTACCATATCATGACACTTTCCCAGCAATAATCTAAACTAGATGCTTCTAATTTATCAATTGCAAGTTTTACGTGGCTTAGGGCTTTCGAACCAGTCTTGCCTATGAACATGGAACCACAATGGTGATAAACATATTATTAGCAACTCGTTGTAAATCAAATATTGACTATAGTAGGAGAGACATGCACCCTCTAGCCACTTATGCAAAACTAGTTGCATGTCAAGCGTGGAACATGTCTCATGTGTGAGGACATGTAAACTTAGTCCGGGCTGCTTCATCCCATTATGCCACCAATATACAAAATACATAGAAGATGCAATAAAATGATCATCAATGCCCACATACTTGTTGGGAACATGCCCTAGAGACAAATACTAATAAGGACTATTATCATATTTCATAAAGTTTATGATTAAGTTTATATCATGCTATAACTGTATTGAAAGGAAATGTCAATACACGTGTGATATCTAAACAACCAAGGGTTTTCGGTGAAACTCTACTCACTGGTTCATTGGTCAACAAATGATCAAGGTTTCCTGATCATGTGGCATTTATGCCAGTTGGAAATGGAGTCAACTCATTCTGAGAATGAGATGATGAACCAATACCCAATCTAAACATCGTGACCCAATCATGTCACGAAGTTCAAGTTACGATGATTAGAATAGACCTCGTATACTATTCCTTAGACCGTGAGACTATATCAATCACTGTCTCCCGAGAATGCTTAGATAGCATCAAACGTCACTTATGACCGAGTGGTCATAAAGGTGTGTTCAGGTATTCAGAGGAACCGTAGAGGCAATAAATGTCAAGAGTGGGATTTGTCCGTCCACATGACGGAAAGATACTCAAGGTCCCACACGGAGAAGTTGTATCTAATAGCTGCGCAACGTGTGATTTGGTCAAAGGGATATCACTTGTCGAAAGTGAGTCAAGTAGCATTGTTTGGTAACGAGATTGAACGCAACATTGTGATGTCATTGATCAAATCTCGGGAAGAAGACACATGGGTCACATGGCCTTCCAGGTCCCTCTGACGATCATTGGTCCGGGAGTGTCCCGACCATGTTTGGAATGTTCCCGAATCGTAGGGTATCACGCTTAAGGGCTTGATGATGCTTAGAGAGTGTTTATAGGATCGGTAGAATCACCGAAGAAGAGAAGAGAGAAAATCAAAAGGGTTTTGGTAAGTCCGGAGGATGTCCAGAGTGGAGGTGGAAGGTGTTCCATAGCCACAAAGATTGAATAATATGTGAATGAATGTTAAATATTGATTTAATCATTTATTCATAATTATTTAATAAAAGAGAAATCAATTAAAGGTCAAAAAGGCTTAATGGGCCAATTCTAGAGGGAGAAGGGCCCATGAGGGGAAATCAAGAGGAGAGAGGAGGCAAGGGGGTGGCCGGCTAGGCCAAGACCAACTCCCTCGCGTGGGGTCCACTAGGGCTAGCCAGCGGTGCCTCCCCTCCCCCTAATTTAGTCCCACCCCGGGACTTTGAGGGAGGTAGTACCTCCCCTCCCCTATATACAGTGGGGTATTTTGACCAGAAAATACACAAGACAATATTAATAAAGGTTTCCTCACTTTTGGGGATACCTCCAATTTATATTTCTCTCTCTCTCCCGTGACCGTGGTCCCAAGTTTGGACTGCGCAAATGAGAGACAACTGCTATTGGATCGAGGAAGCGAGAGTCATCGCCAGGCACTGGACGTGTGTAACTCCCCGCGAGGTGTCACACTTGGGGCACTAGGAGTCGTTGGAGCCATAGGAGAGCGAGGACTTCAACACAACCTTGAGGTTGGCTTCGGATCGTCTACATTAACCACGCTCTCCTAAGCGTTGACAACGCTTTTCGATCTTCAAGGGTAAGTTCACGAAAAAGCCCCTCCCGTTACTGCATTACTAATAGATAGGTCCTAGCAACAGCAGGGGTTCAGGGGCATAGGGTAAAATTTTATTGTTTTCATACGCAAACCCTACAATACTCATATGTGTTCTACCAGTGCAAAGCATCTACACATAGATCAGGCTCTGATACCACTGTTGGGTTCGCATAGAAAACAAAAAAATCCTATGATGTGAACAACTAAGCACCAAGATCTATCTACCTAGGTACAATCAACGGGTGGATATACATCCATAGAGAACATACCCTTGAAGAGTGACAAAGCGTTACGAGGTTGTACTCATGGATGATGTAGTCGTACACTTGCCGATCTCAAGATCTTGATAAAGTCCAGCGAGTCTAGAAGGTCCAGCACCAGCAAGTCCAGCACTGCAAAGCAGCGGTGCATCCGTGATCGCACACACTTCTGATACCCCAACTACCTCTGAGTCCTCGCTCCATCAAGGCAGCGGAAGCAGCAAATCCTTCAAGAAAAATCCACCGGGAACATGTATCTCGCTAATCCGAGACCATGGGGAATTGCTAGAGGGGATTAGAACCTTCATGAGGAGGTGGTGCAATAGGAGAGGATCCATGGGGCTCCTTTTATAGGGGATGGGGCACAGCCCCATGGACATGGCTGGCCGACCATGGTGGGTGCCCCCACCTCTCCCTCATTCATGTGGGTGGAGCTTCCACTAAGCCCAATCACATAAATTTCAACTCCACTCACTTGCATTTAATGTCCACTAAACTAAATGCATTTTTATCTTTAAAGAAAACACTTTTATTTATTTTATTCAGAATTGTGTTAATTACTTTAATTAACAAACATTCACATAAAACCCCTTGCAACATTTCGATATCACATGTAGAACCAATTTCAGCAATTTCACCCGAAACAATTCCTGTGTCCATCGAAACAATTCCAGTGCTTTCATAATCTTTCTCTCGTATCTTATTTGCTCCAAAGGGTGTTGGTATACCTTAAGTGTGTCACCCTATGGTTCGTGAATAATGCATACATGATCGAGACCCTTCTCTGATCAATAATCAGCAGCGGGACCTGGAGATCCGTATTGACTCCCACACATTCAACGATGACTCTAGTGATCGTGTGAACCTTTTAACGTTGTAACTAAATCCCTTTGTCTCGCAATATATTACATGTCCGAGATTCGATCATCGGTATCTCCATACCTAGTTTGACCTCGTTACCGACATGCACTCTTTTCTCGTTCCCGTGATATAACATTCTAGTGATCCTATCACTTGCTTGCAAGCTATCTCAATGTGATATCACCGAGAGGGCCCAGAGTATATATATCCGTCTTCGGGATGGAAAAATCCCACTCTTGATCCATGAGCCTCTACATAACACTTTTAGAGTATCTGAATCCACCTTTCTTGTCACCCTGTTACGGTGTGACGTTTGATGTTATCAAGTTACTCTTCTAGTGTTAGTGATTGACATGATCTCATGGTCTAAGGACTAGAATTACTTTGTATGATGTTATAGCAATTTAAATAAAATGACTTTGATCATTGATACATTGCAAATGTATCTATAATTTTTGATGTTCCATGCTTGGTTTTATCCACTTTCTTGTGTTTTGTTCCAACTTTGGAATACTTTTCATATGATTTCTTGGACTAACCTATTAACAAGAGCCACAGTGCTAGCTGCCTGTTTTCTGCTGTTTTTGGTTCCAGGAAAGTTAGAAAATGAATATTCTCGGAATTGGACGGGACAAAAGCCAAAGTGCCTATTTTTCCGAAAGACATCAAGTGCCAGAATACGAGACGGAGAGGGGCCAGGGGGCACCACACCACCTGGCCGCGCGGTCAGGCCTGGCCCGCGCCAGGGGGTGGTGTGGCCAGCCCAGGCACCCCCTCGGCCTCTCCTTCTGCATATATATTGCCCTCAGGATGAAAACCCTAAGTACCCAATCAAAAATCCACGAAAGAGTCTATAGCCGCCGTAATCTCCATCCCTAGATCGGGAGGGATTTGAAGCTCTTCCCGGTACCCTACGGAAGAGGAGAATTCACCCTGGAGGCCTTCTTCATCACCATGCAAGCCTCTGGTGTGATGCGTGAGTAGTTCATCCTTGGACTACGGATCCATGTAGTAGCTAGATGGCTGGTTCTCCTCCTTTGTGGTTTCATGTTTAGATCTTGTGAGCTTCATTCGTGATCAAGATCATCTATTTGTAATTCTGCATGTTGTGTTTGCGGGGATCCGATGGATATTGAGATGCTATTTCAGATTGATTATTGATTCTATCATGTCTTTGTTATTTGTGATCTTACATGCTTTCCGTTGTTAGTAGCTATCTTGCCCGAGTAGATGCTAGCAACTCCAAGAGTTAGTATTTATACTCGATAGTGGGTTCATGCCTCTGGTAATCTGGGGAAGTGACAGAAATCTCTAAGGTACTAGATGTGATGTTGCTACTAGGGAGAAAACAACAATCCTTTGTTCATAGAACAATTGTATTGTTTACTTTACACACAGTTCGTAAAGAAATAATCTGTTGCTTGCAACTTAATACTGGAGGGGGTTTGGATGATAACCTGAAGGTGGATTATTAGTCATAGATGCAGTTGGATGGCGGTCTATGTATAATGTTGTAATAACCAATCAAGTCTCAAAGGAGTCAAGATGATTAGTATATTCATGTATTGCTTTCTTGGTGTTTGTCAATTGCCCCGCTGTAATTTGTTCACCCAGCATGTTATCTATCTTAAGGAGAGCCACCTCTAGTGAACTATGGATCCGGTCCTTGTCTTTTACATTAAATCTACAATCTTTTACTGTTTTGTGTTTACTTTCTGCAAACTATTACTTCTCTCCATTCGATACGTTTAATCCTTTGTTTTCCGCAAAACACGGTGAGATTGACAACCTCATCGCAAGTTGGGGACAAAGTTCTGTGTTTGTGTTGTGCAGGTCTCCACGTTGCTACTAGCACCGGAAGTGCGCCCTGCCAAAGCTCAGCTAGTAACACCTTTGGGGTGTTTCCTTGCTCCTACTAGTTAGATTAAACCTTGGTTTCATACTGAGGGAAACTTGTTGTTGTGCGCATCATACCTTCCTCTTGGGGTTCCCAACGAGCTCTACATCAACCACGCACCAGCACTTTTCTGGGCGCCGTGCATTGAGCCATCAAGCAATTTTCTGGCACCGTTGCCAGGGAGTCAAGGACATCTTCACGAGGGGAGTCCCTCATAACCAATCTCTTTACTTTGTTATTTTTGTTTTTCTTAGTTTCTTTTTGCTTTGTTTGCTTGTTTTGTTCTTCAAAAACACACAAAAAAATTAGTTTTACTTGTTTGCTTTCTTATTCAAAAACACACAAAAATTAAGTCTCCTTTAGTTGTCACCTCTTCCTTAGCTCACCATGTTGATACCTACATTCACCCTGAAAGACCTTCCAATTGGTAGTGGTTCTATAATTGGGAAAGATAACATTGAAGAATTATTTAATCATGTTAGTAAGCATGAAGATACTGAGGATAGATCCCTTATAGAACTTGCTCCAAACTATGAGATTGCTGCAGCTTCTTTAATTCACATGTTAGAAGCTAGGTTTGTTAACCTCAACCCCTTAATGCAAGTAATGTTTCTTAGCTTAAAGAAATTGAGGATCCTGAAAAGAGGGATTTCATTTTAGAAACTTTATTTAAGGAGTTCTATGATGTTGCCAAGGAAGCTAGGAAAGTCTTTGAACGTTTCAATATGCTAGGATCATGTGTAGATGTTGTTGGTACATGGGAAAAGATGAACAAAACCGAACCTAATGGGGAGGAACCTAAGATACCAACACCCTTTAAACTAATAGCAATACATGATGCCATAGAAAAGAATCTTGATTGGATTGTTCCTGCAAACCCTTTTGATGAGAATAGTGAACCTAAGAGCATTGAGAGAGGATCCTCTAGAACTTATTTGGATGATATACCTTGCCTTGTTGAAGATATTTCTGGTATTAATCTTAATGCTTCTTCATTTGAGAATACTTGATTGTTTTTCTTGCTTCTTATGCCTAACTTAAAGGCGTTAAAGAAAAGTACTTATCGTGAGATAACCTAAAAGTTTTGGATGAGTCTTGGAAATTATTACCTCTGTAATAACCGCTCCTTATCCTTTTTATTTGCTTTTTGTGCCAAGAGTAACCTCTAATGAGAGAAAAGTAATGATTGGGAAAGTTGCTATCCCGAAACAGATTATTGTGTTTCACCACAAAAATTCGTGAAAGAGATTTGTATGTCGGATTGAGCTGTAAGTTTTTGTGATTCTGAACCAGGTTGTTATATAACTTTCGTTAGCTCAGCACTTTTTGATTTGAGCAACAGAAGGTCTTCGAAAAAAATTGTCTTTACCTGCTGGTCTGTTTTGACAGATTTCTGCAATTTTCTGCATTTGCTTCGTGTGGGTTCCTTTTTGAGTTCTTTTGGGGAATTGAGCTTTTTGAGGGAAGTGCTACAGTAGCTAGTGTTCTAATGGAAGTTTATTTGGTGTTATAACTGAACCTTAAGACTTATTTATCTTGAGTGCACTAATGTTGCTAATAAAGATTGTGTGAAGTTTTGTATGAAGGAAAAAATTTCAGGTCTATGGAACGAATGGGTAATGAGATGAAGAATGGACTAAAGCTCAAGCTTGGGGATGCCACGTGTGTCACCCCAAGAAATATCCAAGAAGTACAAGCTTCAAAGCTTAGGGATGCCCAAGGCATCCCCTTCTTCATCAATAAAAATCCCAGGTTTCTTCCAAACGCTTCATTTTTATTGTTTCATGCACAGTTGTGTTGTTCTTGGAGCGTCTTCTTTTTCGTTTTTGTTTTGGTTTTTAGTTTGCTTGGTTTGAGTAGTTTTCTGAATAAATTGGTTGGACCCCCTCTTTCATACAATTGTTTGCAAATAGTTTGGTTTGGTTTGGAAAAGAGTAGGAAAGTTCATTCTTATGTGGTAAAAAGAGCTCGTTTTTGACTGTGGCATATGCTTTGTCATGCCATGCTTGATATTGTTTTGAATTTATGCTTAGTATTCTTTGTTGTAGCAGGACTTGTTATAAACAATTGAGATTGCTTAATGTGCCTTGGATGAATCATGTGTTGTTTTAGCATATTAAAGCATAGTATAGTGGTATTCTCCTTTGATGCTTTATTTGGGTTGACTTGGCACATGCTCACACCATGTTATGACTATCTCAAGTCACCATAGCCTTTATGATCCTTAGTTTTCAACTTGTAGTATCACTTTATGCTTTGATCAATGATGTTTTGTCGCTCTACATGATTATGGCCATTATTGCTCTCTTTGTTTGTCGCTCCCGGTCTTTTGCTTGCCTCCACAACCAAGTATGAGTTCCACTCATGCATCCAACTCCCTAAACCAAGTTATTCCAAAGAGTCCACCATACCTACCTACTATCTTATGCTATTCCAAGTATATTCATGCTTTTGTTTACCTTCCAAATTAAACTTGTTATGAGAAAACTAGTGATTAAAGCTCTCACGAACTTGATGGCACACTTTACTTTTTTGCATCTAATAAACTTGAACCACTGGGTCCTTCTTTGTTGCGTATATGCTTGCGCTTTATAAGTTGAAATTAGCAGAACCATGTACCATGGGGAACGCTTTCAACATTGCACTTGTACTTTGTACCCCGTTGATATCATGTTCTTTTGCTTACGGATCCGGCGATGTGAAATAAAAGTGGAACTTGTAAGATCATGGAGTTTTTATGTGTGTTAGAGAAACGCCTGGGCCGCTAGCCTAAGCCATGCCTAATCATGGTGGAAACTTGCAGCATCACCATAATGAGCACTCTATGAAGCATCCTCAATAAAAACCTATGCAAATAGAAAATAAAAAGATCGCTGAGATGCTCATTGTCTGCTTGCCATGTCATTTTCATTATGGGAAAGCTCCCGTATCATGTGCAAGGGGTACCCCGTTGGCGGTTCTTAATGATACACACATACTTACAATGACAAGAGCTTACTCGTGACTGGAGTTGAGTAGCATGAGGATCGGTCTTCGTAAGTAAGGGGCATGAGATTTCAGTTTATAACTTGTCAAGCATATCCTCTTAGTTGTGTCACTTTAACCTTAATCACCTTAAAGATGCTTATGATAGGGGCAATGAGAGCTGAAAGCTACAAGTACCATAATTTTTGGAAGCTCTTTATGAGACTTGAATCCCTACTTCCTTTTACAAAGGCTTTTCTTCCACCATTACATTGAGTCTCCACCTTCTATCTTTATGCACTTACTTTGAGAGCATAGTGGCCATTCTTAAGTTCTATGTGCATTATCCCAAGAGTTGATTGATGCATACTTTGATATTGCTTGTTTTAAACTATTGTATCTAGTCACTCTTATGAACTTTGAAGGTGTCCTATGCATTTATATTTGCTACTCTATTGAGGGACAAGCTGAATATTATTATGCTATGTTTTCTTTATGTGAAACAAACAAACGTCTTACAAAGCATTGTTATTCATGAATCTTTTGTTTGTGCTTTTTCATGTTGCATCATAGTTTCTTTGCTTATTGCTTGAACTTTGTCTTTCATGTTATGATTGAAGTACTATAATCCCAGCTTTGAATGTTTTGCAAATACTTTGATCAAGTCATTGATGGTGCATGTCACCTCAAAAAATATTCTTTCTTTTTATCACTTACCTACTCGAGGACGAGCAGGAGTTAAGCTTGGGGATGTTGATACATTGCAAATGTATCTATAATTTTTGATGTTCCGTGCTTGGTTTTATCCACTTTCTTGTGTTTTGTTCCAACTTTGGAATACTTTTCATACGATTTCTTGGACTAACCTATTAACAAGAGCCACAGTGCCAACTGCATGTTTTCTACTATTTTTGGTTCCAGGAAAGTCAGAAAATAAATATTCTTGGAATTGGACGGGACAAAAGCCAAAGTGCCTATTTTTCCGGAAGACATCAAGTGTCAGAATACGAGACAGAGAGGGGCCAGGAGGCCACCACACCACCTGTCCGCGCGGCCAGGCCTGGCCCGCGCCAGGGTGTGGTGTGGCCAGCCCAGGCACCCCCCTTGGCCTCTCCTTCCGCCTATATATTGCTCTCGGGACGAAAACGCTAAGTACCCGATCAAAAATCCACGAAAGAGTATATAGCCGTCGTCATCTCCATCCCTAGATCGGGAGGGATCTGAAGCTCTTCCCGGCACCCTGCCAGAGAGGGGAATTCACCCTGGAGGCCTTCTTCATCACCATGCAAGCCTCCGGTGTGATGCGTGAGTAGTTCATCCTTGGACTACGGATCCATGTAGTAGCTAGATGGCTGGTTCTCCTCCTTTGTGCTTTCATGTTTAGATCTTGTGAGCTCCGTTCATGATCAAGATCATCTATTTGTAATTCTGCATGTTGTGTTTGCGGGGATCCGATGGATATTGAGATGCTATTTCAGATTGATTATTGATTCTATCATGTCTTTGTTATTTGTGATCTTGCATGATTTCTGTTGTTAGTAGCTATCTTGGCCGAGTAGATGCTAGCAACTCCAAGAGTTAGTATTTATGCTCGATAGTGGGTTCATGCCTCTAGTAATCTGGGGAAGTGACAGAAATCTCTAAGGTACTAGATGTGTTGTTGATACTAGGGAGAAAACAACAATCCTTTGTTCATAGAACAATTGTATTGTTTACTTTACACGCAGTTCGTAAAGCAATAATCTGTTGCTTGCAACTTAATACTGGAGGGGGTTCGGATGATAACCTGAAGGTGGATTATTAGTCATAGATGCAGTTGGATGGCGGTCTATGTATAATGTTGTAATGCCCAATCAAGTCTCAAAGGAGTCAAGATGATTAGTATATGCATGTATTGTTTTCTTGGTGTTTGTCAATTGCCCCGCTGTAATTTGTTCACCCAGCATGTTATCTATCTTAAGGAGAGCCACCTCTAGTGAACTATGGATCCCGGTCCTTGTCTTTTACATTCAATCTACAATCTTTTAATGTTTTGTGTTTACTTTCTACAAACTATTACTTCTTTCCATTTGATACGTTTAATCCTTTGTTTTCCACAAAACACGGTGAGATTGACAACCTCATCACAAGTTGGGGACAAAGTGTGGTTGTGTTGTGCAGATTGATGTCTACGCACTTCTATTCTTGTAGACAGTTGTTGGGCCTCCAAGTGCAGAGGTTTGTCGAACAACAGCAAGTTTTCCCTTAAGTGGATCACCCAAGGTTTATCAAACTCAGGGAGGAAGTGGTCAAAGGTATCTCCTCTCAAGCAACCCTGCAATCAAGATACAAGAAGTCTCTTGTGTCCCCAACACACCCAATACACTTGTCAGGTGTATAGGTGCACTAGTTCGGCGAAGAGATAGTGAAATATAAGTGGTATGGATAATTACAAGTGGTAACGGTGATAGAAAATACTTTGATGGCGTGGAAGAGACTAAAGACAAACTGAAATAAAGATGGAAGTAAGAAAACATGTAACAGATATAATTGCAAACGGTGTATCAATGCTTAGAAACAAGGCCTAGGGATCATACTTTCACTAGTGAACACTCTCATATAAATATCTTCTCTTTATGATACTACTCTTAACTACTCTCCGGTTGGACACTCTAATCCATGGTAGGGCTATAACAGCACTCCTCAAAGTAAGCCTTTCCCATCTAGAAAACCCCACACTGTCACCTTGAGTACTAGATGAGTCCAATAAACACCATAATTTCATAAAGACATCCAACTCCAAATATAACTCATAACAAGTAATTGTAATCTCTAGCCTAAGTGCCACCATGGTGAGCACGATGTCACTTTCACACACATGGGGAGAGCAGAGATCTATTAAAGCACTTGAGTAGC
This sequence comes from Avena eriantha, assembly GCA_910589775.1. Lineage (NCBI taxonomy): Eukaryota > Viridiplantae > Streptophyta > Magnoliopsida > Poales > Poaceae > Avena > Avena eriantha. Next base: position 336,702,240 of record OU342745.1, read on the forward strand.
AAGGTAGATCAATAGATTACAAGCTCATGATCTCAATAAGATCATGCATAGAGAGAGAGAGAGATGAACACATAGCTACCGGTAGAACCCTTAGCCTCGAGGGAGAACTACTCCCTCCTCATCATGGGAATCACCAATTGCGATGGAGATGGTGGTGGAGATCGATGGAGATGGCTCCAGGGGCACTTCCCCGTCCCAGCGGGGTGCTGGAACAGAGACTTTCTGTCCCCCGAATCTCCCCTTCGGTGGCGGTGGTGCTGCGGAACTTTTCGTGGCTGGAGGCTTCATTATTTAGGGTTTTTGCATCGGGAGGCAACTTATAGGCGAAAGGGCAAGGTCGGTGGGCGGCCAGGGGGCCCACACCATGCCCTGGCGCGGCCTGGGAGGACCCATGCCATGGGGTGGTGTGGCCACCCCGTGGCCCCTCTCCGACTCTCCTTCTGGCTCCGTGAGTCTTCCGGGAAAATATCAACTTTGGCTTTTGTCCGGTCCAATTCGGAGAATATTGATTTTCTGACTTTCCAAGAACCAAAAACAGCAGAAAACAGGAAACTGGCATTGTGGCTCTTGTTAATAGGTTAGTCTAAGAAATCATATGAAAAGTACTCCAAAGTGTGGACAAAACATAAGAAAGTAGATAAAATCAAGCATGGAACATCAAAAATTATAGATACATTTGCAATGTATCACAGGTCTCCACGTTGCTACTAGCACCGGTAGTGTGCCCTGCCAAAGCTCGGCTAGTAACACCTTTGGGGTGTTTCCTTGCTCCTACTGGTTCGATTAAACCTTGGTTTCGTACTGAGGGAAACTTTCTGCTGTGCTCATCATACCTTCCTCTTGGGGTTCCCAACGAGCTCCACATCAACCACGCACCAGCACTTTTCTGGGCGTCGTGCATTGAGCCATCAATCATATTGCTATACTTCAGATGAATGTTCATCACATCATTCAACCAATGTTTTGACCTCGTTATTAACAACATCCAATGTCCATGATCAGAAAACCTTGATCATCTTGTTAATCAACGAGCTAGTTCATAAGATAGGCATAACTAGGAACACTTTATTTGTTTATTAAACACACATGTATTAACATTTCCAATTAATACAATTATAGCATGCATAATAAACATTTATCATAAAAATGGAATGAGATAATAACCTCTTTATTATTGCCTCTCGGGCATATTCCCTTCATTTCCGCCCTGCAGGGTTATAAACAAAATTAAGGGGATCATTGGTAAATCCCCCAAAATCAATGTAAAACAGGGATATAACATTATATATGATGCAAATGTGTGGGAAAACATGTTAACAAACTACAAAGTTCATGTATGCATTTTACATGCATCAACATCCCCAAGCTTAACCTATGCTCGTCCTCGAGTATGAAGGTGATAAAACTAAACATGGACTTTGGAGTTTGTTACCTTTGCTTCCTTCATTATCATTTAGAGTTCATAGGCTCAATTCCTTTCAATGAAACATAATATGCAAGTGTACTATCAAGTTGTATCTTTTACACATCTATAAATATGCTAAACAATAAGTGATGGTGTGATAAAACAAATGATGAACAAAATAAACTTTCAAGCACACTTTGATGAACCTATAGAATAAGAGACTCTTTTCATGGTTGGCATTGGTGTTTTCATGCCTTTATTTTTGGGCTACTTCTTAGTTTCATGCCCTTGACTAGATGACTCACTTCTTAGTTTTATGTCTTCCCTTGAGATGTTTTGCATCCCGTACCAAAAGTAATGTAACACCCTCGAATAAGTCCTATGCAAGTTTTAGCCCTTTCCGCCTACCCGCATAAAACCAATTCAAGGACGCCCACCAGGCACTTTCGTGCGGGTGGAAAACAAAGTAATACCATTACACAACAGTCCTCGATGGGACCCACAGAACAGATATATATACAACAACGACTCAACGAGTCAAGAAGACAGATATACAATACAAAGATCCAAATCACCTTGAAAACGAAACAGCGTCCGAGTATGGACAAGATGCAAATGGGGCTAAGAGCCCTGAAGAATAACCAATGGCGTCCATAACCCTGCCCAGGCCAAGCCAGAAGGGTAACCCTGCTAACGACGTTGATCTCAAACCTGCTAAAACAAAAGGGGTGCCGACAAAGGGCAAAGGAAAAGAGGAGCGTCAGTACTGAGGCCAGTACACGGCGAGGCTAGAATTCGGCGGTCCTCGCCTACACAGGTATGGTGGGCTGAAGCGGCAGCGCAGCGGCACTAAACAACCTATAGAGACTCGATTAACTGTCGGCTATTAGAGAGGGGTAAGAAAGACCTATTCAGTTCCAACCTGATACTAACACCAAACATACCCATCCTGGTATTTCCCCCTCGAGACCAAACGAGGAAGTCGGACCAAGGAACTCACACAGTTGGCAAGTTTACTCATTCTGTTATAGTTGCAGCACTTACTAATCAGATATAGATAGCATGAGTCATTATGATAGCATAAGTAGTGAGCAGTTTTAGTTAACCATTCAGTGGTAGTTGAAGTACTTACTAGTCAGATATAGTTGTCCTGAGGAATCCCAAAACCCAGCAGTTGTTGGCACTTTTATCACATTCTGTTGGAGTTGCAATACTTACTAGGCAGGTATAGTATGACACAGATCACCACAGATCCACCAGTTGTTGTCATTTTTATTATCCATTCCATTGTAGTGAAGCTGAATTACTAGTCACATATTAAGTCAGATTTATAGTACTACTTTAGTTATGCTTGTCTATGATCGAGATACTGTGCTCCAAGTCGTCCATAACCGCGGACACGGCTTTCAGAAAGTTTTACCCTGCAGGGGTGCACAAATAGCAACACACACTCGATCAACCTCAGAAAAACCAACTCAAAACCCAACGAGGCTTTCACGACAAAGCAATCACAGGATTCATAACATATTTCAGGGGGTCACCCCACTAAGCTACCCACGACGAAGTTGGCCGGCTCCGAGACGGACCCAGGGTTTGTGTGGACGGTTGTAAATGACTAGGAACCCGAAAGTGTGCCTGGCTTGTCGATACAGCGAAAACATGTCATGATCCTAAACAGTACAGGTGCTCCACGCACAATCGTAAATAAAGCGGTAAAGCATGGCATAAGTACAGGATAGTAATAAAACCCCAAACTAGTTTGTGGCCCCAAGAAATAGAAATGAATCAAGCTCTGGCTCAGGGGGATCCCATAGGGTCTCCCGGATGTGGATAGTGCGAATAGTCAAGGAACAGGTATCAAGTACTCGGGGTCCTACAGGACACAAGTGAGCATGGAAGAACCAAATAACATCTATTTCCCACCGATGCCTCTACATTAGTCATATCTAGCAATTTAATAGTTGTGTTTAAAGTCATGATCATCTCCACCGTTTATCATGTGCCAACTTGCAGTCAACGGTGGAACGACAACGATGTGAAGCAACACAGAAGCAAGCAACTACGACTCGCAGGGCCGACTATCTATCAAACAACAGGCAATAGGATGTGTCCATGGAAATATAGAGCCTGCAAGAAGTATAAATGGTGCACGGAAACTAAAGCATCGCGACACAGATAGCAATAGATCAACAGGAGGAAATAAAGACTATAAACACAAAATAGGTAGAAAGGGGTAGAGATGCTTGCCTGGGAAACACTGTCGAAGGTACATATCCAGAGAACTTGTCGATACTCGCATCAACTCATCGGCCTAATCCGCGAAGAAGCAAACACTAGAAGAAACACCGGATGCAATATTTAATACTACGGCAAAAGATCCGGCATGATTATGATATGATGCAGATGCGGTGCAATTAGGCAGTATTAAGCGGAACCGGGGTCCCGACAATTAATTAATAGGTCATGTTGTTTAGAAAACCCCGCAATTTAAATGTTGTATAAACAAGGCAAAACATGGCCTCGGTTCGCTACACCAATTTAAATGGAGTCCGGAATAAGACTACAATATTCCGCATATAGACTCCATATTTAATCATGCGGTGAATCGGCATAATGCCCCCAAACCACAGACAGATATGCATGCATGAACAATTTAATATGCGACAGTTGATAATGCCATATTATAAAAAAAATAGGGGCACACATCTAGGGGTTCGGAAGATCTTGGGTTTCGGGGGTTCGGGGTTTGGACTCAGGGTCCAGGGTTCGACGGGGATCGATCTCGGCGGGAGCGTTCTCGGACAACGGAGTAGATCTTGGCGTTCCGGGAAGAAGGACTTGGCGTTCCGAGAGGAAGTACTTGGTGGTTCCGAGAAGGAGGTCTTGTCGTATCCGATGGATCGGTCCTCGGGGTCGAAGAACTTGGCGCGCCAGGGTTCGGCTTGGTGTCCGAGGGGGAGAACTTGACATGCGAACTCCTTTGGTTTTATGATGTAGAGCTTGTCGACTCCACATCGGCGTACTTGATGTCTTCGGGTCTGGGAGTGGTTCTCAGCGTTTCGTATCGGTGACCTAGTCGTCCGGTTTCTTGACGAACTTGGCGTCCAGGAAGATCTTGTCGTCCATGAAGGAGGACTTGGTTTTCCGTGTTGATGGCCTATCGGATACCAGCGGGTCTTGTACGGTCTTTGGTGTTCAACTTCTCACGTCGATCTCGGGTTATCATGTACAATTGTCGGTCTTGTCCGCGGACGACCTTGTCTTGACGGTTTGATGTCACAGAACAATTCGCTTACAGAGGAAAAATGGTGGTCGCATGCTCGCATGGAACTTGACAGGGGCATGCAGGAGGTCTCGGTGAGGGACTCGCCGGGGATGGACTCGACGGCGGCGTGGTCGTCCGAGGCGGCCGGAGGAACTCCGGGGAGGCGGGTCCTGTAGTGGAGCTTGGCGGGTGCGCTGCTGCAAGGAAGAGGACGACGAGGGTCTCCGTGGTCGAACCGTAGCACCAGGGGGTCGTGGTCTTGCGTGCGGTTGGAGGCAGAGGCGAGGAGGAGAGGCGGGGTCAGGCTCCGGGGCGAGCTTGAAGAAGGTAAGATGCGACGAGACGGCGGCGACTCGCAGAGGCGCGCGAGGAAGGCGACCTGCAGGGCAGGGCAGAGGAGGCCGGCTACCGTGGCGTGCAGGGGAAAAGCGGCCGGCAGGTTCGGCGGCCTTGAAGACCTGCACGTGCAGGAACGGTGAGGGACGCAAGGCTGCCGTCGGTGGCGAGGTCGCAGGCCACGGGGAGGAGCTTGTGAGGGGCGCGGCCGCGGCTGGAGATCTTGGAAGACGATAGCGACCGTAGAGCTGGGCGGCGGCGCTGGCCTGGCGGGGCGAGGAGGAGCCAGAGGGGAAGGCGGCAGGCGGAGCAACGCCGCGGCACGAGGAGGGAGGGGCGGATGCGGCGGTGACGGGGAGCCAGGCTCGCTCGCGGAAAAGGGAGGCGGCGGTGGTAGGTGGGGAGTGGAAGATCGAGAGGAGAGAGGAAGCGTCGGTGGTTGTCGCGTTGGGATCGAGGTGTGGTGGGGAACGCGTGGGGCCACGAGGTCGCGTGCGTGTGCGCGGGCGGGTCGGGGTGGTGGTAGGTGGGGAGTTGGCGTTCGGTCGGTTCGGGCAAGGTGGAGCGGGAGAAGTTGGCGCGGGAGGGAGCAGGTGGCTTCCGAATTTGGGGCCAGGTGGGGCTGGGGGAAGTGCAGGTGGCGGCGGCAGATGGGTGGGGATCGGGGTCCAGGGGTGAGGTGGCCCAGGGAGGTGAGGTGGAGGGTTGGGAGTGGCTAGGGTGATGTGGAGGGGTGCCAGGGTGGCGGCGGATGGGGTAGGCGGCTGGGTTGGTGGGGCTGGCTAGACTAGGTGGGGTTGTAGGCTGGCTGGCTGGGCCTTTGGCCTAGCCAGCTGCCTCCCCCTAAAAAAATACTTTTATTTTTATTTAACTTTTAAAATATTTTTATAAATAGTTTTTAGACAAATAAAATATTCGGAAGAGACCGGGGTTTTTAAATTTGAAATAAAGATAGGGGATATTTAGAAAACAAATATAGACTTTTAGAAAATAGTTTTCGACAAACATATGCATGATGACATGACGATGCTCAAATGCAATGTGGCATGATGACATGAGCATGCGGTCATGATGATGCAATGCACAAAACACCGCGATTTTCTAGTAGTGGTTTTAGCGGGGCGCCACAATTTGACACCACTAACAAAGGATCTCGCCCTCGAGATCCGCCTCATGGTACGGGGAAGAAGGCCGGCGATCTGAATCTTCTCGCTTCGTGTAGATCCTCGCGACACCACTAATAAGAGGTCGTTGTCCGTGATCATCGAGAGAACACTCCGGGAACAAAGGACGAAGGTAGAGGTATCAACAAATAAAGCCACCTCTAGCTTTGATAGAAAGAGAGAACCGTTGCATTCTCATCCACTTCAATGTACATGAGCAAATAGAGTGAGTAGTCAGCATGGGGGCCAATCCATCACGCACCCAAACTATTACTCCGCACAATCAGTAGAAAAGCGTGCAACCATTCTCGGAATCAGACTGAAGATCTCGACAAGCGAGGTTCGGAACAAAGGAGTGATGCAGGCTCTGCATCGGATCTAGCGTAGATGATGTCGTCGCGTCGGAAAACACCGGAAGGCACAAACAAGGAACAAATAGAAGTCCAACAGATGAAGGATTCCACAGATAGCACGAAAACCGGATGTAAAAGCACTATTACCAAAGGAGGAAGCGAAACCCTGAAGGTATGACGGAAACCCAACCTCGAGAAATCCTAGACTCGAAGAGAGGTAAGAGAATAGATTCAAAACACGCAGAGGTAAGAGGAGAATAGCATATGGGTAAGGAGTAAAAGCAGACCTAATCAGATCTATCCAACCGATTTTGCAAAAATAGTTTTGACGCTCTACTTCGGCCGTTAGCTAGGTTATCCTACATGCTGGACAAGTGGGGTATCGTAACTGCTGGGTTCTGATACCACTCTGTAACACCCTCGAATCGGCCCTATGCAAGTTTTAGCCCTTTCCGCCAAACCCGCATAGAAACGATTCAAGGACGCCCACCAGGCACTTTCGTGCGAGTGGAAAACGAAGTAATACCATTACATAATAGTCCTCAATGGGACCCACAGAGCAGATATATATATATATAACAACGACTCAACGAGTCAAGAAGACAGATATACAATACAAAGATCCAAATCACCTTGAAAACGATACAGCGTTCGAGTACAGACAAGATGCAAATGGGCCTAAGAGCCCTAAAGAATAACCAATGGCATCCATAACCCTGCCCAGGCCAAGCCAGAAGGGTAACCCTGCTAACAACGTCGATCTCAAACCTGCTAAAACAAAAGGGGTGCCGACAAAGGGCAAAGGAAAAAGAGGAGCGTCAGCACTGAGGCCAGTACACGCCGAGGCTAGAATTCGGCGGTCCTCGCCTACACAGGTATGGTGGGCTGAAGCAGCAGCGCCACGGCACTAAACAACCTATAGAGACTCGATTAACTATCGGCTATTAGAGAGGGGTAAGAAAGACCTATTCGGTCCCAACCTGATACTAACACCAAACATACCCATCCTGGTATTTCCCCCTCGAGACCAAACGAGGAAGTCGGACCAAGGAACTCACACAGTTGGCAAGTTTACTCATTCTGTTATAGTTGCAGCACTTACTAATCAGATATAGATAGCATGAGTCATCCTGATAGCATAAGTAGTGGGCAGTTTTAGTTAACCATTCAGTGGTAGTTGCAGTACTTACTAGTCAGATATAATTATCTTGAGGAATCCCAAAACCCAGCAGTTGTTGGCACTTTTATCACATTCCGTTGGAGTTGCAATACTTACTAGGCAGGTATAGTATGACACGGATCACCACAGATCCACCAGTTGTTGGCATTTTTATTATCCATTCCATTGTAGTCAAGCTAAATTACTAGTCACATATTAAGTCAGATTTATAGTACTACTTTAGTTATGCTTGTCTATGATCGAGATACTGTGCTCCAAGTCGTCCATAATCGCGGACACGGCTTTTAGAAAGTTTTACCCTGTAGGGGTGCACAAATAGCAACACACACTCGATCAACCTCGGAAAAACCAACTCAAAACCCAATGAGGCTTTCACGACAAAGCAATCACATGATTCATAAAGTATTTCAGGGGGCCACCCCACTAAGCTACCCGCGACGAAGTTGGCCGGCTCCGAGACGGACCCAGGGTTTGTGTGGACGGCTGTAAACGACTAGGAACCCGAAAGTGTGACTGGGCTTGTCGATACAGCGAAAACATGTCATGATCCTAAACAGTACAGGTGCTCCACGCACAATCGTAAATAAAGCGGTAAAGCATGGCATAAGTACAGGATAGTAATAGAACCCCAAACTAGTTTGTGGCCCCAAGAAATAGAAATGAATCAAGCTCTGGCTCAGGGGGATCCCATAGGGTCTCCCGGATGTGGATAGTGCGAATAGTCAAGGAACAGGTATCAAGTACTCGGGGTCCTACGGGACACAAGTGAGCATGGAAGAACCAAATAACATCTATTGCCCACCGATGCCTCTGCATTAGTCATATCTAGCAATTTAATAGTTGTGTTTAAAGTCATGATCATCTCCACCATTAAGCATCTCCACCGTTTATCATGTGCCAACTTGCAGTCAACGGTGGAGCGACAACGACGCGAAGCAACACAGAAGCAAGCAACTACGACTCGCAGGGCTGACTATCTATCAAACAACAGGCAATGGGATGTGTCCATGGCAATATAGAGGCTGCACGGAGTATAAATGGTGCACGGAAACTAAAGCATCACGACACAGATAGCAATAGATCAATAGGAGGAAATAAAGACTATAAACACAAAATAGGTAGAAAGGGGAGAGATGCTCGCCTGGGAAACACTGTCGAAGGTACATATCCGGAGAACTTGTCGATACTCGCATCAACTCATCGGCCTAATCCACGAAGAAGCAAACACTAGAAGAAACACCGGATGCAATATTTAATACTACGGCAAAAGATCCGACATGATTATAATATGATGCAGATGCGGTGCAATTAGGCAGTATTAAGCGGAACCGGGGTCCCGACAATTAATTAATAGGTTCATGTTGTTTAGAAAACCCCGCAATTTAAATGTTGTATAAATAGGGCAAAACATGGCATCGGTTCGCTACACCAATTTAAATGGAGTCCGGAATAAGACAACAATATTCTGCATATAGACTCCATATTTAATCATGCGGTGAATCAGCATAATGCCCCCAAACCACTGACAGATATGCATGCATGAACAATTTAATATGCGACAGTTGATAATGCCATATTATAAAAAAATAAGGGCTTAGGGGCACACATCTGGGGGTTCGGGGTTCGGACTCAGGGTCCAGGGTTCGACGGGGATCGATCTCGGCGGGAGCGTTCTTGGACAACGGAGTCTTGGCGTTCCGGGAATAAGGACTTGGCATTCCGGGAGGAAGTACTTGGTGGTTCCAAGAAGGAGGTCTTGTCGCATCTGATGGATCGGTCCTCGGGGTCGAAGAACTTGGCGTGCCAGGGTTTGGTCTTGGTGTCCGAGGGGGAGAACTTGACAGGCGAACTCCTTCGGTTTTATGATGTAGAGCTTGTCGACTCCGTATCGGCGTACTTGACGTCTACAGGTCCAGGAGCGGTTCTCGGCATTTTGTATCGGTGACCTTGTCGTCCGGTTTCTCGACGAACTTGGCGTCCAGGAAGATCTTGTCGTCCATGAAGGAGGACTTAGTTTTCCGTGTTGATGGCCTATCGTATACCACCGGGTCTTGTACGGTCTTTGGTGTTCAACTTCTCGTGTCGATCTCGGGTTATCATGTACAATTGTCGATCTTGTCCGCGAACGACCTTGTCTTGACGGTTTGATGTCATAGAACAATTCGTTTACAGAGGAAAAACGGTGGTCGCATGCTCGCATGGCACTTGACAGGGGCATGCAGGAGGTCTCGGTGAGGGACTCGTCGGGGATGGACTCGACGGTGGCGTGGTCGCCCGAGGCGGCCGGAGGAACTCTGGGGAGGCAGGTCCTGCGGCGGAGCTTGGCGGGTGCGCTGCTGCAAGGAAGAGGATGACGAGGGTCTCCGTGGTCGAACCGTAGCACCAGGGGCTCGTGGTCTTGCGCGCGGTTGGAGGCAGAGGCGAGGCGGAGAGGTGGGGTCGGGCTCTGGGGCGAGCTTGAAGAAGGGGAGATGCGGCGAGACGACGACGACTCGCAGAGGCACGCCAGGAAGGTGACCTGCAGGGCAGGGCAAAGGAAGCCGGCTACGGTGGCGTGCAGGGGAAAAGCGGCCGGCAGGTTCGGCGGCCTTGAAGACCTTCACGTGCAGGAACGGTGAGGGACGCACGGCTGCCGTCGGTGGCGAGGTCGCAGGCCGCGGGGAGGAGCTTGCGAGGGGGCACGGCCACGGCTAGAGATCTTAGAAGACGACGGCGGCCGCAGAGTTGGGCGACGGCGCTGGCCTGACGGGGCGAGGAGGAGCCAGAGGGGAAGGCGGCAGGCGGAGCGACGCTGCGGCACGAGGAGGGAGGGGCGGATGCAGCGGCGACGGGGAGCCGGGCTCGCTCGCGGAAAAGGGAGGCGGCGGTGGTAGGTGGGGAGTGGAAGATCGAGAGGAGAGAGGGAGCGTCGGTGGTTGTCGCGTTGGGATCGAGGCATGGTGGGGCACGCGTGAGGCCACGCGGTCGCGTGCGTGTGCGCGGGCGGGTCGGGGCGGTGGTAGGTGGGGAGTTGGCGTTCGGTCGGTTCAGGCAGGGTGGAGCGGGAGTAGTTGGCGCGGGAGGGAGCAGGTGGCGACGGAATTTGGGGCCAGGTGGGGCTGGGGCGAAGTGCAGGTGGCGGCGGCAGGTGGGTGGGGATTGGGGTCCAGGGGTGAGGTGGCCCAGGGAGGTGAGGTGGAGGGCTAGGAGTGGCTGGGGTGATGTGGAGGGGTGCCAGGGTGGCGGCGGATGGGGTAGGCGGCTGGGTTGGTGGGGCTGGCTAGACTAGGTGGGGTTGTAGGCTGGCTGGCTAGGCCTTTGGCCTGGCCGGCTGCCTTCCCCTAAAAAAATACTTATATTTTTATTTAACTTTTAAATTATTTTTATAAATAGTTTTTAGACAAATAAAATATTCAGAAGAGACCGGGGTTTTTAAATTTGAAATAAAGACAGGAGATATTTAGAAAACAAATATAGGCTTTTAGAAAATAGTTTTTGACAAACATATGCATGATGACATGACGATGCTCAAATGCAATGTGGCATGATGACATGAGCATGCGGTCATGATGATGCAATGGACAAAAACACCGCGATTTTCTAGTAGTGGTTTTAGCGGGGCGCCACAAGTAAGCATTGAATACATATGTTAATCCTCCATAAAGAATAAAAAATAGAATTTTGAGCTATGTAATTCATGTCAACCATACTAATAAGGATGGGGTTCCAAGTATCTTTTTATTTCACTTTGTTTTAAAGCTTCATATGGTTTATGTGCTAAACATCTTACAAGTTGATTGTTTCATGAACCTAGCATATGACCTTGCACTACTCATGCTACTCAACTTAGGCCTGCCATTGTATACTCATGTTAGTCTATGAAACCGCATCATTGAAGTACCTCTTGCCCCTGTGTAGCTATATGCCCCCCTTTTGGAATTTATTTATTTTCTTATTTTTCATTTAGCATAAAATATAATATAATTCCTTGGTTGTGTTCAAGGTGGGAGGGAGGGGCAGTATCTCTACTCTAGAAGAACAAGAAAAATAGACATATGAATCATATCAACAAGGATCATCATGAAGTAAGTTTCCACCATGTCATGAATGTCTTTGGCTAGCGGTTCAGGAGCATTTTCTACCAACATGCCTAGTCTAGTGCGCACAATTCATTTCTCATCGTTGTAATCCATAGGTAGAACTTAAGAATGATTAATATTTAACATTTAACATTGAAAGATTTCTACCATGCCAGTCATGGTTTAGCTAACAACCACTAATAAGATGTGAAGCACAAAAATTTCCATAGTGGTATCACCCCAAACCTTACTTTCTTATGATCTTTAAAGTACATGAAAAAGGGTGTTTTAAGAGTGCTTGGAGGAGTAACATACATACTATACTTGAAAGTAGCTTTTTACACAATTAGGTGGATATGCCTAGTCTAGTTTTAAGGGGCTTGGAACAAGTCTTAGCTTGTGTAGAAAAGGCTTAGCAAAAAGAGATCTAAAGAGTGTGCCATATAGTTTATAATGTCAACATTTATTTTCTCACCTTGCCTCTTAATGTTGAACATAAATATGCACAAGAAAAGGATACAATTTAATAGGCATAAAACAGATCATGCTTCATATAAAGTACTTGATCTTAAGAACTAAAACAACATTAATTTCAGCTTTTGTTTTTATCTCCCCTTTTCTTTTGTTCCATGGCATTATTTTTTAGTTTTAATCTCATAAAGATAGAGTTTCAGTTAATAATGGTAGTTCTATGGTGGTGTCCTAAGATGATTTGTATGATTAATATGCTAGGGATAGCTAATCATAAACATTTATAATAATGATGGTGGTGGTATTAATGCAAAACAAAAAAAGTAAAATGACAAAACAGACTCTCCAAGTTTCTACAGTAGTTCTATGTTGCTAAAAAAAGTTTAGAGGTTTGCAAACCGAGAGTTGAGTTGGTCTAGTGGGGTGCCTTGGGCATCCCCAAGCTTATGGTTTTCACCATACTTGGATTGCTCTTGGTTTGGTGTTCCTCTATTCCCTGTCAAAAAACTTCAACACAAAACTTTTTCTCCCATCTCTTTTCTAAGAGGTGACATTAGTGGCACAAGAATATAATAGTTGCTGCGTATATATCAAAGAAAAAAATTATTTCTAAATTTTCTATAAATCATATAATGTTCCTAGATATCCCTAGCATATTACTCATACAAATCATCTTAGGACACTTGGGAATGGTTAAAACAAAACATGACAGAATCTATCCAAATTTTCAGCAACAACAAATTTTTCATCCACTTAGACATGTCAGGAATTTTAGCCAATGTTTGTGCATACATAGGATGAAAAGTTGTAAATGTTGTATGAATTTGAGTGCAGCCGGAGTTACATAAAAAATTAGAAAATTCACGCACTAAAAACTGTTCTGTGGAAATTGCTTCTCCATATGTTTAGCAACTTTGAAAACATCCAAAATGGGTTCCAATTGGTACTTTATTAAAAAAATTAGAAAGAAAACTAAAAAAAACTCTCTTGTTACAGCAAGAGTTCAAAACAAAAATCCAAAAGGAAAATAACCGGGTTGCCTCCCGCAAAGCGCTTTCTTTATAGTCATATAGCTAGGCTTTACTTACTTGGTTTAGGTGATGTGGAACTCATGAGATAGCTTGTGCTTCTTAGCTACCTCCTTATTACTTGGAAAGTGTTCCATACATTATACTAGGGTCCCATAGTGTTCTCATTCCAATCAAAGAAATAATAAAATAGGGACATGTTATAGAGTAACACAAAACATAAAAGTGATAATAACGAAGTATAACTTTATTCCTATGCATAGGGATTTTATATTTGAGTAAGGTAATGCAAACAAGTGTATACATATGAATATTATTATTAGGTGAATGAGTTTTATAATTAATATCAACACAAGGAGGGAATTGGCAACCTCCTCTTTCATAATAGTTGCAAGCACTAGAAGTAAATTTAGCAATATGACCATTGGAAGCATGCAAGTTTGTAAAGTTTGTTATATGATGAGCATCATAATAATTATCATGGTATTCATTAGCATGCTTTCCCCTTTCAAAATAGTCTATAGTAATATTTTCATTATTAAGATTATGGTTGCAATGATGATTTTCAACATAAGGTAATTGCAAACCATATATCTAGTTTCTAGCAAGTGCAAATTTCTCTTCTATGGTTAACATAGGTGAGTTCAAGAATCACATAGGACTCTTAGCCATAAGGGTATCATCATAGGCATCAAATTTATCATTTATATATTCACTTGTTATACATGAATGGTTATCAACAAGCATAGGGCCATCATCTAAAGCATTTTCATATAGCATATCTAAACAAAATTCCTCATTATTATAATAATTTTAGTAGTAGCATTATTAGTAGTCAAAGGTGCATCATTAGTTTCATCATAATAGGAAGGGTTCTCATAAATAACCATTTGACTTTCAATTTCCTCACAAGAAATGCATGGATTTTTAGTTGGACAATTATCATAGTATGGGTTATCATATATGACAAATGAGTTTTGAGTGTTAGTGTTACTATCATTTGTTGATTGTGAAGGTGGAATATCCCACTCTTCCCCAATATTAGGTTGGATTATCTCTACTTCATTCTCTTCTTCACACACTTGTTCTTCCAAGCTTATGTTTTCATCATCTTTTTCTTGCAATATATTAGTACTTTCCATGACAGCAAGAGTTCTTTATTTATGTTTAATAGCATAAGCATTATCACTAAATTCTTCATTGCAAATTTGAAGGATAATATCTATGTGTCCTTTCATTACATGAGCACCATGACTAGTTTCAATTTTTTGATTTATAAGAGAGTCTAGCTCATGGGCTCCAACATAGCCAATATACTTCTCAACTTGTTTTAAATCACGGCATAAAAATTTACACTCTTGGTAAGAAGCAATAATAGGATCACTATTATGCTTACATTGATAGTGAGAGTGTTTATAGTATTTTTTTAGTGCAACAAGTTATATCATGTGATTCACAAAAGTCAATAGCAAATTAATTGAGATATGTAAGCAATTCATCCATTCTATTTCCTTCTTCGATTGATCTATATTCATAGTAGGCTTCCAACATTTTGACATGACCTATAGGTATGTGGATTCCAAGTTTCTCCATATTTTAGCATGGATATTTAGAGTTCATACTATTTTTATGTGTTTTTATGTTTTAAATAAAACTTAAAAGTACTAAAAAGCAAGACAAAATAAAATACTTTGAAAATCTAAAAGGGGAAGGAAAATATCACAGTGGTGCAACCTCCCCAAGCTTGGGTTGTTGCACAAGTTGATGAAGACGACGGCGCCAGAAGATAGTCTAGCAGCTGCCGTGGGAGTTTAACCACACTACAACCACTATGATATGTCTCCACCAATTCCCCGACAACGGCGCCAAAAATAGTCTTGATGGCAACAAACGCAGCCAATTTTTGTTGGAGTCCAAGTGCATAGTGTTGTAGCAAGATTCTTTTCCCCACAAGGGTGACTCGAGGGTTTATATCGAACTCCCGGGGATTTGTGTGGATATTTGTCTTCTCCTCTTCAAGCAACCTCACAAGGGGTAACCTCGGCAATGCCCATGATGATGGACTTGGGGTTTCATGGAAAAGAGAACGCTGGGGATTTCCTCGGATGTCAGGAAAACAATAAAGTCAAAGTTGCCTGAATATTGATAAAACACACTATTACAAGTTGTCCTCTAGATTTTGGTGTACCCTCACTTGGGCTTCTCCCGTCCTATATATAATAGGTCGGGTCTCAAAGCTGTATGCAGATAGGTTTCATATACTCGTGATTTACAATATCAACACAATGTCGGTTTATAGTCTCTTTCCTAATACAATCAAACCCTTTGTCGGTTGATTCCTTGGGCCACCGTCTGGAATCTTCATGGGCCATAGGCCTTTTACCCAATGTAGGGTAGAAAATCATAATAATCCGAGTAATCATACCTATGTCAGTAGCCCCCAAGACTCTATCTGAACCGTAGTTTCAGGTTGAGTGTCAAAGTTTCTTTTTCCTTTATTTTTATTATTTTTTGTGTTTTGTAGGGATTTCGTACAACGAGTCTGGTGGTTCGGACGGATCAGGAATCACTTAATTACTCTTGGGAAAAAAACAAGGTTGTCCTACATCAAATTCAAGTACCCAGGCCTAAATCTGGAATTTGCTACTAGCGTAATTCAGTTCGAGCTGCTGAGGTCTTATCGAGTACTGAATTCCAGTTTTCTATTTCATCGGGTACCCAACGCGTCCGTCGGGATTTTTCATCGTATATTGATACGGATATTTTACTAGTAGAGTGCATTCTTGTGCGATTACCAGGCCACACAAGACGAATCCTGGGGTCTTACCTTCATGTTTCTGCACACAACATTCAGATTTTTGTCGTGTCTGAGCGTGCTTCGAGATTTTTGGCTTTTTGGCCGATTGGCCTACTGGGCCACCAATACTTCTGATTGTATCAGATAGTTTTATTGCTTTATACTATCTCCTGATGGGAGTAATACCTTTTTGAGGATACACTAATGTACAACTCAAAAGGTGTTTGCAATTATCAATATACTTCATACACAACTGGATTTATATCGGATGCGCGCTAGCACTCCCGATAGGAGTAGCCCCCGAGGCTATGCTCGGATGCCTGTATCTGGACATAGGCTCATAATTGTTGTTAGCTTGATGGAAAGCATTGATCTTTGGAATAAAAAATATTAAGGTACAAATGACTTATCTCTTTATATATAAGGCAAAAATCGATGATACATTATTCTTTGAGCGGATGGTTGTTAGCCTTTGTCCTAGACATCTTGGCTTAATAAGCCAAACTGTAACTCTTATCATATTGCAAATAATCTTATGCATAAAAGCATCGTAGTTGTGCTACGTTCCATGGATTTGAGTAATTTACTCATGTCTTCTTGTCTTGTTGTCGATATGCTCCTCTGGGAATAACTTTCGTCATGATGTATGGTCATTCCCAGGGCGATTCTAGTTTCTTGTGACCATCTTTCTTGAGGTGAAGAACTAGGTCCCCTACTTCGAAGGACCTAGGCCACTATCTTCTGTTATGGTAATTGCGCAGGTTTTGCTGGTACATAGTTGCTCTTTGGAGGGCTTCATCTCGAGCTTCATCAAGTGCATCCACATCATCTTCAAGTGCTTCTCTTGATTCCTCTTCATTATATGCGGCTACTCTTGGTGATTCATGTGATACCTCAACTGGAAGCACGGCTTCCGCACCGTGGACCAAAAAGAAAGGCGTCTCTTGTGTTGAATTATTTGGAGTTGTACGTAGACTCCATAATACGGATGCCAATTCATCCACCCATGCTCCTTTTGATCTGTTAAGTGGTGCTAGTAGTCTCTTCTTGAGTCCAGCGGTAACTAGTCCATTGGCTTTTTCGACCTATCCATTTGTTTGTGGGTGAGCTACCGAAGCGTAGCTTATTTTGATGCCCATCTGCTTGCAGTACTCCTTGAACTCATTGGAAGTGAAGTTGGTCTCGTTGTCCATGATGATGCTGTTCGGCACACCAAACTAAAATACTATGGATTTAATAAAATTCACAGCCGATGTTCCATCTTGGGTGGTGACAGGCATTGCTTCAATCCATTTAGTAAATTTGTCTACTGCTACTAGCAGAAAGACGTGTCTTCCTGGCGATGATTTGTGAAGTTTTCCGACCACATCAAGTCCCCACTGAGCAAAAAGGCCAAGCCAAGGGTATGGTATTCAGCTCAACGGCGGGTGCTCAGGCTTTGTTGCGAATCGTTGACATGCCTCACATGTTCTGATAATGTCTTTTGCATCTTGAACTGCAGTGAGCCAATAAAATCCTGCTCTGAATGCTTTTGCAGCAATTGCTCGACTATTAGAATGGTGACCACAAACTCCTTCATGTATATATTTCGGTATAATTTTTCCTTCTTCAGGTGTTACGCAACGTTGCAACACACCCGAAAAACTTCTTTTGTATAGTTCTCCTTTGATTATCCTGAAGGCCTTCGATCGTCGAGTGATTCGCCGGGCTTCTGTCACATCCTCTGGTAGCTATCCTTTAGTCATATATGCTATATACTGCTGCATCCAGGTAGGTTCAATTAGCATGACCTCTTTGATTTCTAGTTCTTCTTCTTCGATGGCTTCTTCTATGTGTATTTTTCCTTGTTTTTGGTGCTACGACCTCGGAGACTCTTTTCGCTTTGATCGATCACTCCACTATCTCCTCCCAAAAAACTCCGGGTGGTATTGGTAAGCACAATGATCCCATGTTTGCTAGATTGTCGGCTTCCTCATTGCTTGCTCTTCCTATATGTGATACTTCACACCCATCAAATTGAGCCTCCATGATGCTACATAAGTTGCGATAAGCAATCATATTTTCACTGAAAACATCACACTTGTTCATTGCCTGCTGTGCCACAAGATCAGAATCTCCGAAGATTTTGAGGCAAGTTGCACCGCAAGCTTTGGCCATTCGCATGCCATGCAACAGGGTCTCGTATTCTGCTTCGTTATTGGATGTGTTTGCAAAGCTCATCCAAATAATATAACGCATTTTGTCGCCTTGAGGTGATATTAGTACGACTCCTGCTCCTGCTCCCTCTATTCTTTTTGATCCATCAAAGTACATTGTCTAGGCACTAGAAAGGTCTGGTGGACCCGCACATTGCAACTCCGTCCATTCTATGATAAAATCTGGCAGAACTTGACCCGCACATTGCAACTCCGTCCATTCTATGATAAAATCTGGCAGAACTTGTGACTTAATTGCTTTGCGCTTATCATACATGATATCTCGACGGGATAATTCGATGCCCCATAGAGAAACACGTTCAGTTGCTTCTGGATTGTTGAGAATGCTTGACAAAGGCGCTTCATTGACCACGATGATTGGGTGCTCCAAAAAATAGTGGCGTAGTTTTCGTGTTGTCATAAATACCCCGTATGCTAGTTTCTAGTAGTGTGGGTACCTTTGTTTGGATGGCGATAGAACCTCGCTCAGGAACTAAACTAGCCTCTGCACACCGTGGGTCTTCCCTTCTTCGGGTCGCTCTACGACCAGGACCGTGCTAACCACCTGATGTGTGGCAGCGATATAAAGGAGTAAAGGTTCCTTCTTTTTTGGCGACACGACGACAGGGGATGCCGAAAGTGTTCTTTTAAGATCTTCAAAGGCGTGTTGAGCTTCTTCTGTCCACTCGAATTTTTCAGATTTCCTCATGAGGGTGTAGAATGGTAACGCTTTTTCTCCTAACCTTGCAATAAAACGACTGAGTGTCGCTACTCGCCCTGCCAGGTTTTGTACGCCACGCAAATTTGTTGGCTTCTTCATTGTGAGGACTGCTTGTATTTTTTCGGGATTAGCCTCGATTCCCCTGGTTGATGCCAAATATTCGAGGAGTTGCCCTGCCGGGACTCCAAAGGAACATTTCTTCGGGTTCAATTTGATGCTAAACTTGTCGATATTTTTGAATGTTTCTTTGAGGTCCTTGATCAGCGCAGATCCTTGACTTGTTGTGACTATGACATCATCGATATAAACTTGCACATTTGTGGCTATTTGGCTGCCCAGACATTTTTTGCATCATCCGTTGATATGTTGCCCCGATGTTCTTGAGGCCAAAAGGCATTGTTGTGTAGCAGAATATACCATAGGGTGTAATAAACGTCGTTTTCTCCTGATCTTCTTCCTTCATCCTAATCTGGTGGTATCTTGAGTAAGCATCCAAGAAAGAAAGACGTTCACATCCCGCAGTTGCATCGATTATTTGGTCGATTCGTGGCAATGGGAAGTGATCTTTTGGGCAATGCTTGTTCAGTGCAGTAAAGTGGATGCAGATCCGAAGTTCTATAGTGTTTTTCTTTGGAACACATCCTGGGTTTGCGAGCCACTCTTATTTCGTTATTTCTTTGATAAAATTGGCATCAGTTAAGCGATGGAGCTCCTTTCCAATGGCCTTGCGCTTTGGCTCTGCGAAGCGTCTGTTTTACTGGCTTCGCCTTTGGGTCTAAATTTAACGCGTGCTCAGCAAGTTCCCTGGGGACTCCCGGCATGTCAGAAGTAGCCATGCGAAATTTTCCTAGTGCTCACAAAGGAACCCGATGAGCATGCTTTCCTATGCGTGATCAAGGTTAGAAGCCATGAATGTTGTTTTCATCGGGTCGGCAGGGTGGATCTATACTTCTTTTGTATCTTTTGCCATGTCAAAAGCCTGATCAGGATTGACACGTGTTACTTCCAGAGATTGTGCGTTCACTGAAGTTCTGAGTTGTTCAAAATCGGTTGCCATCCCGAAAGATTCAGAAATGTTGTTGAACTCCCGATCACAACTGTCGGCACGTGTAAAGCTTCCTTGTACCGTGATAATTCCCTTTGGTGCTAGCATTTTCATCACTAAGTATGCATAATGCGGCACTGCCATAAATCGTGCAAAGGATGGTCGTCCCAGGATTGCATGATATTGTGATGACAATTCCATGACTTTGAATTTGAGTTTTTCTCACCTAAAATTTATCTTGGAACCAAAAACAACATCAAGAAATACTTTGCCTAAAGGAATTTCGGCTTTACCTGTTACTATCCTGTGGAAAGATGTTTCTGTTGGCGCGAGATTGTCCAGGGGGTAGCCTATTGTTTTCAGTGTTTTTGCATAGATCAGATTTATGATGCTTCCTGCATCCATGAAGACCTTGCTCATATCAAAACCGCCGATTTGTGCTTCGACTATCAAAGATGAGTGGCCTGGTCGTGGGACCCGAAGTGGATGATCGGCTCTACTGAATGTGATTTCTTGCTCTAACCAATGGAGATATTCGGGTGTGGTTGATGTTATTGTTTCCACCATATTGATTTGCCTTGTGATGAGCTTCTGAATTCTGTTGGATGGGCGTCCCTTCTGAATCATGGACATTGCCCCTTTTACCTGGGGTACTCGTTGCTTTGATCATTGTTGTTTTGTGGTGGTGTCGTTGGTGGTGGTGGTGCACCAACGGCTAGTGTACCAGGCGTGGATGCGTATCCCCGATTCGTCACTTCGGTTGCCTTTGCATTACATAGCTCCTGCATCTTCAGGAACGTTCGGCAGTCTTTCATAAGATGGTTGGATTGTCGCATGCCTACTGAGTCGACGTAAAAATGCATATTGCAGGGTCCTTCCAACATTTGCATTGCAGACATGGGTGGCTCGTGCTCTTGGCTGGTACCGCTGCGCCGGACTGGCTGCCTCCGACATCATCCCTATTCTAGTGTTATCCACCGTTGTAGTCGTTGCTTCTGTTGTTACCTTCTCCCGAAAAACCTGCTGCAACATAACTTGGTCCCATGTTTCCATCATTATTCCTTCTTCTTCTGTCATTCCCACGCTTATCCCTGTCTTCTTTGGGTGATCGTGCATGTTTATTATGAAGTGCATCCTCCCCATCAGCCCAGCGATTTGCAATTTCCATTAGCTGGGAAATTGTTTTGTGTTTGACCCGTCCTAGTTCTTCTATGAATTCTCGGTGACGGAGGCCGTCGTTGAAGGCATCAATGGCCCTTTCGTCGGATATGGACTCAGCTGAGTTTTCTAATGATATTCCATCATTGGATGAATGCTCTTATGGACTCCCCAGTTTTTTGTTTGCACGCTCGTAACTGCTCCAATGATGCTAGTCGCTTAAACATGGATTGGAAATGCCGGATGAACTTATCATCCAAGTCGATCCAGCTATCGATGGAATCTTCGGGTAACTGCCTGAGCCATGATCCTACGGCACTGGTGAGATGTAGTTGTAGGCTTTGCATTGTGGTAGTTTTGGAGCTGGCCTGTAATTTGATAATGGCCAAATAGTCTGCTAACCAAGCCTTGGGTTCTTGGAGTCCATCATATTTGTGGCGGTCGTGTGGAAGTTTTAAGTCCTTGGGTACTGAGGCCTTACAAATCCTCTGCGTGAAACAGCTAACCTCACATAGCTCGTTATCGTCTTCATCGTATCCATCCTAATATCGTCGGTCGCGGCTTTCATCTCTGGATCCGCTGCCCCTTTGTTGGGAGTTTCCGTTTCTTGCATTGCTTGGCGGCTCGGATCCTACGAGATGTGCCTGGTGTGGTGAACGAGATCGTCAGGTGTGCCCTACTTGCCGAAGGCCGTTGTGATGGTGTGGGGATCTTTCGGGTTGACGTGTGATTCCTTGTTCTTCTTCCGCGAGAGAGGCTCCTACCATGCCGAGGTTCATTAGGGCGGAGCGTTGAAGGGCCGCACGCGGATCGTCAGGTGCAGGTTGAGTGGTGATCAGATATGTTTGCGCAGCCACAATGGTTGCATGAGCTGTTTTTTCCTTGATGTTTCCTGCTTGATCAATTGACATGAATGATAAGTCGAGATCTCGGATGATCCCACTTCTTTCTGCTTCAGGGATGTTCTGTAGTCGAGATGTTGCCCTTCTTGGTGGTGTTGCTCCTGTTACACTCCTTGATCCTCGAGTAGAGCATAATTGTGCCCATCGTAAGCTAGGTTCGTTGGCTAACCTCTTTCTTTCATCAAGTTGCCTTTGCATCCGAAGAGGTCTCTCTTCTTGTGGTGGAGCAGATATTGCTATGCTAGTAGATCCTCATGTGAAGCATCTGCTATCATCGGGACCGCTCCCGAAATTGGCTCTCTTGCTTTTTGCCATGCCGACGCTGGTAGCCAAAGTCCTTGTCTCTCCTGTGTGAGGTTCTCTGCCTCCTCCTTTGACTATGCGATTATCTACTATTCCTCCTCCGTTTTCGTGTTCTCCTTCATTGTCGTGGTTTCCTGCATGGTCATCTGATAAAATATCATCGGGGTTGAGGATAGGATTACCGTTTTCGCCGCGTGGTGTTGAGGTATCTCCGTTGATCATATACACTTGGTGGCATGTTATGCGTGGCATAATGGCGTCATCTTTTGCTTCTGCGAGTGTGTTGGTAGTACTCCGAGATCGTAGTGCTGGATAGATTTTCGCCATCCTTTCTTCGAAGTCGAGGTTTTCACTGCTTTCTTCGGGTTCTGAGTTCATCGGGTACTTAGGGTTTTCGTCCTGAGGGCAATATATAGGCGGAAGGAGAGGCCGAGGGGGTGCCGGGAGCGGCCACACCACCCCCTGGCGTGGGCCAGGCTGGACCGCGCGGCCAGGTGGTGTGGTGGCCCCTGGTCCTTCTTCGTCTCACATTCTGGCACTTGATCACTTCCGGAAAAATAGGCACTTTGGCTTTTGTCCCGTCCAATTCCGAGAATATTCATTTTCGGACTTTCCTGGAACCAAAAACAGCAGAAAACAGGCAGCTGGCACTATGGCTCTTGTTAATAGGTTAGTCCAAGAAATCATATGAAAAGTACTCCAAAGTTGGAATAAAACACAAGAAAGTGGATAAAACCAAGCATGGAACATCAAAAATTATAGATACATTTGTAATGTATCAACATCCCCAAGCTTAACTCATGCTCGTCCTCGAGTAGGTAAGTGATAAAAAGAAAGACTAATTTTTGAGGTGACATGCACCATCAAAGACTTGATCAAAGTATTTGCAAAACATTCAAAGCTGGGATCATAGTACTTAAATCATAACATGAAAGACAAAGTTCTAGCAATAAGCAAAGAAACTATGATGCAACATAAAAAGGCACAAACAACAGATTCATGAATAACAATGCTTTGCAAGACGTTTGTTTGTTTCACATAAAGAAAACATAGCCTAGTAATATTCAGCTTGTCCCTCAATAGAGTAGCAAATATAAATGCATAGGACACCTTCAAAGTTCATAAGAGTGACTAGATACAATAGTTTAAAACAAGCAATAACAAGTTATGCATCAATCAACTAGTCTTGGGACAATGCACATAGAACTAAGAATGGCCACTATGCTCTCAAAGTAGGTGCATAAAGATAGAAGGTGGAGACTCAATATAATGGTGGAAGAAAAGCCTTTTGTAAAAAGGAAGTAGGGATTCAAGTCTCATAAAGAGCTTCCAAAAATTATGGTACTTGTAGTTTTCAGCTCTCATTGCCTCTATCATAAGCATCTTGAAGGTGATTAAGGTTAAAGTGACACAACTAAGAGGATATGCTTGACAAGTTATAAACCGAAATCTCATGCCCCTTACTTACGAATACCGAACCTCATGCTACTCAACTTCAGTCATGAGTAAGCTCTTATCATTGTAAGTATATGTGTATCATTAAGAACCGCCAATGTGGTACCCCTTGCACATGATACGGGAGCTTTCCCATAATCAAAATGATAAGGCAAGCATACAATGAGCATCTGAGCGATCTTTTTATTTGCTATTTGCATAGGTTTTTATTGAGGATGCTTCATAGAGTGCTCATTATGGTGATGCTGCAAGTTTCCACCATGATTAGGCATGGCTTAGGCTAACGGCCCAGGCGTTTCTCTAACACACATACAAACTCCATGATCTTACAAGTTCCACTTTTATTTCACACCGCCGGGATCCGTAAGCAAAAGAACATGATATCAACGGGGTACAAAGTACAAGTGCAATGTTGAAAGCGTTCCCCATGAAACATGGTTCTGCTAAGTTCAACTTATAAATCGCAAGCATATACGCAACAGAGAAGGACCCAATGGTTCAAGTTTATTAGAGGCAAAAAGTAAAGTGTGCCATCAAGTTCGTGAGAGCTTTAATCACTAGTTTTCTCATAACAAGTGGAAGGTAAACAAAAGCATGAATATACTTGGAATAGCATAAGATAGTAGGTAGGTATGGTGGACTCTTTGGAATAACTTGGTTTAGGGAGTTGGATGCATGAGTGGAACTCATACTTTGTTGTGGAGGCTAGCAAAAGACTGGGAGCGACAAACTAAGAGAGCAATAATGGCCATAATCATGTAGAGCGACAAAACATCATTGATCAAAGCATAAAGTGATACTACAAGTTGAAAACTAAAAGATCATAAAGGCTATGGTAACTTGAGATAGTCATAACATGGTGTGAGCATGTGCCAAGTCAACCCAAATAAAGCATCAAAGGAGAATACCACTATACTATGCTTTAATATGCTAAAACAATGCATGATTCATCCAAGGCACATTAAGCAATCTCAGTTGTTTATAACGAGTCATGCTACAACAAATAATACTAAGCATAAAGCCAAAACAATATGAAGCATGGCATGACAAAGCATAGGCCACAGTCAAAAACGAGCTCTTTTTACCACATAAGTATGAACTTTCCTACTCTTTTCCAAACCAAACCAAACTATTTGCAAACCAAATGTATGAAAGAGGGTGACATGGGTATACCCTACAGGTACTCGAGATTGGTATATACGGTCCAACCAATTTATTCAGAAATCTAAGAAAACCAAGCAAACTAAAAACCAAAAAAAACGAAAAAGAAGACGCTCCAAGAACAACACAACTGTGTATGAAACAATAAAAATGAAGCGTTTGGAAGAAACCTGGGATTTTTATTGATGAAGAAGGGGATGCCTTGGGCATCCCCAAGCTTTGACGCATGTACTTATTGGATATTTCTGGGAGTGACACGCTTGGCATCCCCAAGCTTGAGCTTTATTCCATCCTTCATCTCATTACTCATTCCTTCCATACACCGGAAAATTTTCCTTCATACAAAACTTCACACAATCTTATTAGCAACATTAGTGCACTTAAGATAAATAAGTCTCAAGGTTCAGTTCTAATACCAACTAAACTTCCATTAGAACTCTAGCTACTATAGCACTTCCCTCAAAAAGCTCAATTCCCCAAAAGAACTCAAGAAGGAACTAACAAGAAGCAAATGCAGAAAATGGCAGAAATCTGTCAAAACAGACCAGCAGGTAAAGACGAATTTTTTCGAAGACCTTATATTGCTCAAATCAAAATGTGTTGAACTAACTAAAGTTATATAACAACCTGGGGCAGAAGCACAAACAAATTACAGCTCAATTCGACATACAGAGCTCTCTCACGAATTTTTACGGTGAAGCACAGAAATCTGTTTCGGGACAGCAACTTTCCCAATCATTACTTCTCTCTCATTAGAGGTTACTCTTGGCACAAAAAACAAATAAAAAGGATAAGGAGAGGTTATTAAAGAGGTAATAACTTTCAAGACTCATCTAAAACTTTTGGGTTATCTCCCAATAAGTACTTTCCTTTAACGCCTTTAAATTAGGCATAAGAAGCAAGAAAAAGGATCAAGTATTCTCAAATGAAGAAGCATCAAGACCAAATTTTTTTTTCATAAGAGAAGCAAAAGAAATCTTTTCTCACTTTTTAGGGAAGTGTTCTATACCTTTGTTGAGTGGGAGTTGATATTTAATGGTGCCTTCTTTCATATCAATGATGGCACCAACAGTTCTAAGGAAAGGTCTTCCCAAAGTAATAGGACAAGAAGCATTGTATTCAACATCCAAAACATAGAAATCAATGGGGACATAGGAATCGTTAACCATAATAAGAACATCATTAAGACTCCCCATGAGTTTGTTTTTAGCATTAGCATCAAGTGGGACATTCAAATAACAATCTTCAAGAGGAGGCAAATCAAGCATATCATAAATCCTTCTAGGCATAATAGAAACACTACTATCAAGATCACACAAAGCTTTGAAATCAAAGTCATTCACTTTCATATTAATGATGGGTTCCCAACCATCTTCTTGCTTTATAGGAATAGAAGCTTTATGTTTCATCTTTTCTTCTTTAATCTTTATGAGAGCATCAGT
Organism: Avena eriantha; assembly: GCA_910589775.1. Lineage (NCBI taxonomy): Eukaryota > Viridiplantae > Streptophyta > Magnoliopsida > Poales > Poaceae > Avena > Avena eriantha. The sequence goes on from OU342745.1 coordinate 336,728,678, forward strand.
AATGTGTTTTGTAAAATTCATGTTCATAGCACTAGTATTAGGACTTTTAGCAAGCTTTTGTAGGAACTTAATAACTTCAGATATATTGCAACCATCAAGATCAAAATCAACTTTATCCTCTAAAGTTGTAGAACTATTACTAGCCTCAACACTAGTGGTGGTAATAGTAGAAACACTAATGTTTCTAGCAATTTCATCTTCTCTTTCCCACTTAGCATGTAATTTAGCTGATAGTCTAACATTTTCATAAATTCTTACTTGTATGGCATTAGTAGCTGCAAAGGGATTCTCATTAGTTTCAGGTTTAGCAGCCATTTTATTCAAAGTAGATTGAGCTTCAGCCAAAGATGATATATTTCTTTCAGCATTAGAGAGGTTTTCCTCAATAGTTTTATTGAAAGCAGTTTGTTTACTAATAAACTCTTTAAGCATAACTTCAAGCTCAGAGGGGGCACTCTTATTATTGTTGTACGAATTTCCATAAGCATTACCATTGTTGGGAGGATATGGCTTATAATTTTTGTTACCAAAATTGTTCCTATAAGCATTATTACCATAAGCATTTTTGCCAAAATTGTTATTTCTTATGAAGTTCACATCAACTTGCTCTTCTTGAGCAACCAAAGAGGCTAAAGGAACATTATTTGGATCAATATGGGCTTTCCCATTAACAAGCATAGACATAATAATATCAATCTTATCACTCAAGGAGGAGGTTTCCTCAACAGAATTTACCTTCTTACCTTGTGGAGCTCTCTCAGTATGCCATTCAGAATAATTAACCATCATATTGTCCAGAAGTTTTGTTGCAGTACCCAAAGTGATGGTCATAAAGGTACCTCCAGCAGCTGAATCCAATAGGTTCCTTGAAGAATAGTTCAATCATGCATAAAAAGTTTGGATGATCATCCAAGCAGTCAGTCCATGAGTGGGACAATTCTTAACCAAAGATTTCATTCTTTCCCAAGCTTGAGCAACATGCTCATTATCAAGTTGTTTAAACTTCATTATTTCACTTCTCATGGATATAATCTTAGCAGGAGGATAGTATTTTCCAATAAAAGCATCTTTGCACTTAGTCCAAGAATCAATACTATTCCTAGTTAAGGAATTCAACCATTCTTTAGCTTTTCCTTTCAAAGAGAAAGGAAACAATTTTAGCTTAATAATGTCACCATCTATATCCCTATGCTTTTGCATCTCACAAAGTTCAACAAAGTTATATAGATGGGAAGCAGCATCTTCATTACCAATACCAGAAAATTGCTCTCTCATAACAAGATTGAGTAAAGCAGGTTTTATCTCAAAGAAAGTATTTTCAGCCACATGTGGAGCAATAGGTGTGCTCATAAAATCATTATTGTTGGTGCTAGTGAAGTCACACAACTTAGTGTTTTCAAGAGTAGTCATTTTTTGGGTTTTCGAATAAGAAAGCAAACAAGTAAAACTAATTTTTTTGTGTTTTTGAAGAACAAAACAAGCAAACAAAGCAAAAAAGAAAACTAAGCAAAACAAAAACAACAAAGTAAAGAGATTGGTTATGAGGGACTCCCCTTGTGAAGATGTCCTTGACTCCCTGGCAACGGCGCCAGAAAAGATCTGGCGCGTGGTTGACGTGGGAGCTTTTTTCTTCTTCAGTCCCTGGCAACGGCGCCAGAAAAGATCTTGATGTGCTCGACTTTCGACGTAGAGCTCGTTGGGAACCCCAAGAGGAAGGTATGATGAGCACAGCAGTAAGTTTTCCCTCAGTTATGAAACCAAGGTTTAATCGAACCAGTAGGAGCAAGGAAACACCCCAAAGGTGTTACTAGCTGAGCTTTGGCAGGACGCACTACCGGTGCTAGTAGCAACGTGGAGACCTGCACAACACAACCACAGAACTTTGTCCCCAACTTGCGATGAGGTTGTCAATCTCACCGTGTTTTGCGGAAAACAAAGGATTAAACGTATCGAATGGAAAGAAGTAAAAGTTTGCAGAAAGTAAACACAAAGCAGAAACAGTTTATAGATTGTATGTAAAGAAAAAGGACCGGGATCCATAGTTCACTAGAGGTGGCTCTCCTTAGATAGATAACATGCTGGGTGAACAAATTACAGCGGGGCAATTGACAAACACCGAGAAAGCAATACATGCATATACTAATTATCTTGACTCCTCTGAGACTTGATTGGGCATTACACAATAATACATAGACCGCCATCCAACTGCATCTATGACTAATAATCCACCTTCAGGTTATCATCCGAACCCCCTCCAGTATTAAGTTGCGAGCAACAGATTATTGCCTTACGAACTGCGTGTAAAGTAAACAATATGATTGTTCTATGAACAAAGGATTGCTGTTTTATCCCTAGTAGCAACAGCACATCTAGTACCTTAGAGATTTCTGTCACTTCCCCAGATTACTAGAGGCATGAACCCACTATCGAGCATAAATACTAACTCTTGGAGTTGCTAGCATCTACTTGTCCAAGATAGCTACTAACAACGGAAAGCATGCAAGATCTCAAATAACAAAGACATGATAGAATCAATAATCAATCTGAAATAGCATCTCAATATCCATCGGATCCCCGCAAACACAACATGTATGAATTACAAATAGATGATCTTGATCATGAACGGAGCTCACAAGATCTAAACATGAAAGCACAAAGAAGGAGAACCAGCCATCTAGCTACTACATGGATCCGTAGTCCAAGGATGAACTACTCACGCCAGAGGCTTGCATGGTGATGAAGAAGGCCTCCAGGGTGAATTCCCCTCTCCGGCAGGGTGCCGGGAAGAGCTTCAGATCCCTCCCGATCTAGGGATGGAGATGACGGCGGCTACAGACTCTTTCGTGGATTTTTGATCGGGTACTTAGGGTTTTTGTCCTGAGGGCAATATATAGGCGGAAGGAGAGGCCGAGGGGGTGTCGGGAGCGGCCACACCACCCCTTGGCACGGGCCAGGCTGGGCCGCGCGGCCAGGTGGTGTGGTGGCCCCCTGGTCCTTCTTCGTCTCGTATTCTGGCACCTGATCACTTCCGGAAAAATAGGCACTTCGGCTTTTGTCCCGTCCAATTCCGAGAATATTCATTTTCTGACTTTCCTGGAACCAAAAACAGCAGAAAACAGGCAGCTGGCACTGTGGCTCTTGTTAATAGGTTAGTCCAAGAAATCATATGAAAAGTACTCCAAAGTTGGAATAAAACACAAGAAAGTGGATAAAACCAGGCATGGAACATCAAAAATTATAGATACATTTGCAATGTATCAAGATGCTGGTACCGTTTTGGGCGTAGCTTTTCCCACAGACGGTTCTGATGCAATCAGGCCTGTAGGGTGTGATTCCTGCAGGTTGTCTGCTTGGAAGTGGAAGCTTCCGATGATTAGATCGGATCCACCGTTGAAATCGGCGGGTACCAATATAGGGGTGGGTGGGCGTGGATCTACTTTCGTCGAGTTGATGCTTGGTGGCGAGCGTTCCACTGAATCCGTGTTTCCAGCGTTCAGGTTTCCCACAGACGGCGCCAATTGATGAGGGGTAACCTCGGCAATGCCCATGATGATGGACTTGGGGTTTCGTGGAAAAGAGAACGCTAGGGATTTCGTCGGATGTCAGGAAAACAATGAAGTCAAAGTCGCCTGAATATTGAGAAAACACACTATTACAAGGTGTCCTCCAGATTTTGGTGTACCCTCGCTTGGGCTTCTCCCGTCCTATATATAATAGGCTGGGTCTCAAAGCTATATGCGGATAGGTTTCATACACGCGTGATTTACAATATCAACACAATGTTGGTTTGTAGTCTCTTTTCTAATACAATCAAACCCTTTGTCGGTTGCTTCCTTGGGCCGCCGTCTGGAATCTTCATAGGCCATAGGCCTTTTACTCAATGTAGGGTAGCCAATCATAATAATCTGAGTAATCATACCTATGTCACAACCTGTAAAGTAAAATAAAATTTGTCTTGTGTCCCCAACTCCACCAAGTGGTTGTCAAGCACAAGGTTTCGTATTAGTAATATAAAATAAAATAAAATAAACAAAGTAAATAAAGTAAAGGAATACAAACTAGATGATATGGAATATAATAGAGTTGTTTTTGAGTGTTTATGGGTGATTGCAAGTAGAGAAAGTATTTTTTGTATTTTCAAAATGATAAATTGCAAAAGTTGTAAAGGATAGTAGATGCAATGAAAAGGTGTTTCTTATGTTAAAAAATCAGACTAGGGTTCATGGGTTCACTTGTCTACTCTATTTCTAGGTTGTAGTGATCATAAAACAATTCATCAATGATAAAGATTCATGGAAATTCTATAAGTGCTTGATAAAAGGAATTAATATGGTCATCACATTCTAATATTGAGATGGAATACATCTCTCTCTTATACTCCTCAAGAAAGGGAAATCTCCATGCAATCTTGATTTAAGAACAAATCAGATTATAGCTTTAAGCAATATTATATGGTGTTTCAAATACTAATATGCTACCTTGATCTAACAAGGTCATCACACTGTCACATGATAACTATAGCACATGATTTCACTTTATCCCTAGTGAGGCAATAAAAGAAAGGTAAAACCCAAAGTAGATCTTGAATATTATGTGTCACAATTCAATCTCTACCACCATGCTACTCCATCTAACATACACTCCTCCTCATACAAGTTGGATCAAAATAAGCAATGAAGAACGGGGTGCATGATATGCATCTATTAAAACATCTTACACATAATAGATTTCAATCTCAAATATCAAATCATAGAACAAAGATCAACAACATAGGTATTACAAATATGACCATAATCATGTTGGGCAACTCATATGGTACTTGATCTATGAAGAACAAGAGAGAAATAGATCAGGCAACTGCCACAAACCCATAGCCCGGAGGTGGACTACTCCCACTTCATCATGGTGATGATGCTAGAGATGTTGGAGAGGGTGGAGATCTCCCCAGAGGTGGCTCCGATAGAGTTTCCCCCCTCCAATCTTTGCTGGATCTGACTTTGTTTGGTGGTGTTTTCATCTCTGGTGGCTTCTGGCGTCTCCCTTCCTGAGGACGCCCCGGGAGGTCCTTATATAGGGGGTTTTAGGTCAAGAGAACTTCGTGGGCAAAATAATCAAGGCGATCGGACGGCCGAGGAGTAAACGAGCATGGGTGGTGCACCCACCAGGCCTGAGCACACCACATGGGCTCGTTTGGCCCTCCTGGTGAGAATCCAGTGCTATAGATGCTTCTCGTGGATAAATATTGCCATTCCCAAAAGTGCAGGTCAATTTGACTTTGTATAGGTCCTGCAACATCAAAAACATTGAAAACCTTGTTTTTCTGCCCTGCAGGGTTATAGCCAAAATAAAGAGGATCATTGGTAAATCCCCAAAAATCAATGTGAAATAGGGATATAACATTATATATGATGCAAATATGTGGGGAAACATGTTAACAAACTACAAAGTTCATGTATGCATTTTACATGCATCAAATGCATAGGGGTCATTATGGGCATCCAGGTCCCGCTGATGATCATTGGTCCGAGAGGGGTCTCGACCATGTCTGGAGTGTTCCCGAATCATTAGGGTAGCACACTTAAGTGTTTGACAATGCTCGAAGATCGTTTTGGTATCATAGGAATCACCGAAGAAAAGAGAAGGGAAAACCAGAAGGGTTCTAGGAAAGTCCGGCGGGTGTCCGGAGTTGTATGGAAGGAGTTCCGGTGCAACGAGAATTAAATAATATGTAAATATATGTTAATTATTGAATTATACATTTATTTATATTTATTTAATGATTTAAATATGATTTGATGGGCAGCCCATGCCTAATGGGCCAATTCCCTAGGGGAAGGGCCCATGAGGGAACCCCCCCAAGGGAAAAGGAGGGAGTGGGCGGCTGGGCCCCTTGGTGGTCGTCCAAGCCAACCAAGGTGGTCGGCCAGCCCCCCTCTCTGCCCCTTGGTTTAGTCCCATATGGCTAAGCTAAGGGACTTGGGGCTCCCCTCCCCCTATATAAAGGAGGGCATAGGGAGGGATTTAAACACACCGGTTAATCCCAAGCTTTGAGACTCCCCCTCCAAGTTCCCTCCTCTCTCCCTCTCTCCCTCTCTCTCTCTCTCTCTCTCTCTCTTCTGAGGATGGCCTCACTGTGAGGGCTGCGCAAACGAGAGTGTTCTTCACCGCAGAGCTCCATCGCGCTGTGAGGATTCCAGATCCATGAGATCTACTTCCGCAACCTCTGCTAGATCGGGGTCCGGGAGTCGTTGTCAAACACCGTATGTGTGTGACCCCCCACGAGGCGCTGCACTTGTGGCGCTTGAGTCGTTCGAGCCATCGGAGTGACTGGAGTCGGTGGAGCCGTTCGAGTTCAGAATGACCTAGAGGTTGGCGTCGGTACGACTACATCAACCATGTTCTCCCGAAAGTTAACAAAGCTTTTCGATCTACAAGTTGATAAGTTTTTGAAAAGCTCTTCCCGTTACTGCATTACTAATAGATAGATCCTGATAGTCGGTGGTTTGTGTAGGAAAAAATATTGTTTTCAGGACATAAACCCCACATCTTGTTACCTCAATCTCCACTTCCCCATATGCTCTAGCAACTTGTAGCAATGTTGAAGTGTGAATGGTTTCCCCTTGGATCCGACCATGGCTTTGTACCTTTCCATTGCAACACGTTTCTACAAACACATAAATTCATTTGTTAGCGACATTAACACAAAGTACATGCATTTGTGAACAAAAATAGATGCAAAATGAACTCACATAGTCATCGATAGCTATGCCACTTGGTGGTGATATACAACTTGCTCCATAGCACTGCTCCAACAGCTACAACATGCCTTGATCATGTCCCACCATCCTTGTAGGGATCTATACAAGCGAGCAACCAGTGAAGCAACCCAAGGCATGAGTTGGAAGAATTTGTCCTCGATCCGTTGCCAATAGCGCTTCCTAGTTTAATCCGTGTTGGACACCTCATCCATGCACACCTTATCCCCATCCATACCGAACGAATCGAGTGGCGCCTCGGTGATGTTAACCTTACTCTCGTTAAGTAAATTCACAGACGAGGATGGAATCTTGTGCGCATAGTAGCTACATCTGCAAAAATGCAAATCACGACTAGCATTCGAGAAGATTAGGTCATCACATCGACCTTGGGGCACTTTCGGCGAACATGTCGCCAACAGTGTGGTGGTTGTCTTGTTGGACATCGCTGATGGCAGGAACGACGGGAGGCTAGCAGCCGTGGTGCACGACCTGCTTCTTCTTCGGCTTCTCCCCCGTCGTCTTCCGCATCCGAGGACGTGGCTTGGGAGCCAGAGCGGTGACGTTGATTGGCTCTTCCAGCTAGCCCACTGAGGGAGCACCAGCGACTGGCAGGTCTTGCAGGATGACTTGAGTGTCGAACACGCTTCCTCCTCTTGGCCCCGGCGGCGACAATGCTATGAGCAACCACGGTGGCGGCCGGGGCACCCGTGCAAGATGCTGGAGCCGCAGGAGTCGCAGGAGGCGGTGGTTGAGGGCCTGCAACCTTGCCAACGGTAGGAGCAAGCTCGGTTAGATCCATGCCTTGGATTAAGTGACGCGGAGACGCCGAAGGGTGGGTGAGTAGGTAGATTAACGGTGGCGGCAGCGGGAACGGAGCGAGCTGAAATGTCCCTCTCGCGCGAATCCCTCAACGAGTACAAGTCGCAGTTCGGCCCACAAGCCACGTATGTAGGGTCGGGGCGCGAGTTTTTCCGCCCTCTGTAAGAAAAATAAGGGTCAGTGTGGTTTATGGGATCTGCTAGACGACTTTTTTGCGAAAAATATAAACGAGCGTTATTTTAAGATTTGGACTGATTTAACGGGATCTGGCTCTTAGAACATGTCATTTTGAATGCACAGGAAACACAACTATACGGAACTGAACATGAGGTTCGTCCGGTTTAGAGGCTGCACTGCACGTGAAGAGGAGACATGTAGAGCGTTCTTGCCTTCTCCGTGTATTCATTTTCCGGCAACAGTACATTACTATCTGAACAGCGCTGGCCACGATTCTTCCTTATCTATTTCCAGAGTTGCGTGATGCTGAATCACGGAGACGCCCACCCGAGCAACGGGAACTGCTGCAACCTGCAATGCAAGCCTTTCCACGTACAGACGTACCGTGCGTCTTTTTCTTGAAAATAAAACCGCGATGGATCTGGAGTATTCGAGCGACCAGGTCGGCCACGTCGGCATGAATGATCGCCGCGCGCCGAGCCCGAGGCCCGAGCGGAACGGGGAACACACCCAGGCCAGGGGCAGGGCGATAGATCCAGAGCATCGGCTTCTGAGTGGTCCTGCGTTCTCCATGCGGTCCTGGTGTGTAGGAGTACTACCAGCTTGGCGCGCAGCTACCGGCCGGCCGGGAAGTTTGCAGTCCATTCGTCCGCCTTGATCTACAGTCATTGCCGATTGGACAGACGACTGCGAGCGTCCACCTTACCGTCGTGGGCGTGAATGTTGGATTTTAGATTAGCTGGAGAAGAGCATTCCCTTAGCTAAGAGATGAGAGCAGACTATTTTTCTCTATTGTACCTTGTACCTCCTCTTATCAACACAACTTTTTACTATAATTAGTCAATTCAAATTAATTCTTAGAGATAATATATTATAAAACTTGTTTTTATTACCTTCTCTGGATTATGTGAAGGGTTAATAGAAGATCCGCCTTCTGAGAATTTAGGAATGTCTTTTTTGTGCCAAGGAAATGAAGTAGGAGTGTGGATGGGCTGGCCGGATCCAGCCCAGCCCACATGCCTCCCTAAGGCTAAGCATAGACCGGGCCATATTATTTCCTCGGTACGCATATATACGTAAGTAATTCCAAATACAGCACCTGCATCATCAGACTATAGCAATCTCAGCTGTGTATAATTTTCATCAGGGAAAACACAGGCTGCAGCCTGCAGGTACGTTTCCTTTGGATCGATCTTAACAAAAAGTCCAGTTTGAAGTTTGAACACCAGTGCGGCACTCGCACACGTCGTGAACCGGGTGATGAGGTGGCGCGCCACGCACACCCCCGCACATGTCGGAGCAGTGCCACGCCACCCACCATGTGCAGCTTCAGGGTGCAACGGATGCGCGCGCTGCATGGACCATACATACTCCACGTCCACGCAACAACACACGTAGCCAGAGGCCGATCGGTTCAGGTCACCCAAAAGAAAAGGAGAGGAGCTGCACATGAGCAGAAATAATCCAGCGTACGCGCGCCGTGCATGCATCTGCTGACAAAGTGTCAACGTAGGTACGTGCAGTACCACCACCACTGCTGCGTCCGGAAGCTTTGGCAGTTTGGCTGCAGGATTCTTCCGGGCGAAGCAACGAGGCAGGGGACCCCTATGACTATGATTCCGTCCAAGTACGTACGTGATTCAAGATCAGGCACGGAAATGCGTTTCATGTCGATCGCCACGTGCCATGTGCATCGGTCTATTAATGCTACTCGCTACTCTACTCTACTCCTCAGCTATACTCAACTGAACTATTGAGGGTATCTATCATGCTTGTACCGAGCTACAGCCGTCGTTGTTGATGGTACTAAGAGCATCTCCACTCGCAACCTCCAATTTAACACATATAGGTGCGGGCAGTCTCCAGCCGTAACCCTCAAATCGGCCCACAAATTAGAAATTCGAAAAAGAAAAAAATATGGCGGGTATAACAGACGATCATCGATCGCCGATCGCATAGCCGGACATAAATAGTCTGGGTGTTTAACGGTTACAAAACGAAGTCGCAAATCGCTGCAAATCATCATAGTCAAGCGATCAAAAGAAGCCGCACCGGCATCACAAAGCATAGCGGCGCATCAGACGGCGGCGTCGACATCAACGACCGGCGGGGGAGTGCCTGTCGCCGGTGCGCTCGCAGGTGCTGGGGTAGTGGATGCCGGTGGACCTCGGACCTCGTACAGGATCGCGGTGCGCTGGGCCTCCCACCACGCCCGCACGTCGGCATCCATGTCCCTGGTGTCGACCATGAGGATCGACAGGTCCTCCCTCCTCTTCTTCGCGGCCACATTGGCCCTGATCAGCTCGAGCTTGGCGTCCTGCCTCTCGATGACCGACGCCCACCTGACCGCGGCAACCTGCTCCATCTTGGTGGCCTGCTCCGCCCTCTCGGCAGCGTGTGAGGCGGCATCCGCCATGCAGGCCATGACCGAGCTGTGCAGTTTCTCGATGGTCGGCGCGGCATCCCTCGCCGCCTTGGCCTTCTTCTGTCCGATCGGACGGCCTCCCGAGGAGAGAGCTGGCGGTGCGGCGGGGTCGTACTTGCCCTTGGCGAGCGTCGTGCGTGTCTCAGTCCACTTGTCGCACATCTCGATCCTTGCGAACACATGGATGAACTTGAACTCGACGTCGTCGTTGTCCTCGCGGTAGGCGGTGATCATGGCGCGCATCTACGAAAGCAATGCAATGCAGCGAACAAACGGCCATGATCAATGGCTGGCGACCCAACACTAGGCTACGATGGACAGTGGACAAGGTGAGTTCACTTACTTGGTCTTCGAAGTTGGTGCCGCTGACATGGACACATCGCACCTCCTCCACGATGCCATGCCACTTGTTGCAATCATGCTGGATCATGTGCCAGTGGTGCGACATGCCCGTTGCGGTCGTGGTACAAGTCCTTAAAGTAGGGGCCCAAGAGCCGTCACTCGTCGTACGCCGCCTTGACGCGCAGCCAGTAGGCCTCGGAGCTCTGGTTCGTGCTGGTGAAGGGGTCGATGCTGACCGACTTCCAAGCCTCAACGAGGCACTCGTCCTCCCGTGAGCTCCACTTCGGTCCGCGGCCGCCGTTCTTCTTCTTCTTGACCACGGGCACCTCCTCGGGCACCGACGCGGGCGCCTGCACCTCCTCCTTGTCGTCCTCGGCGAACGCGTAGGCCTCGTTCTCCCAAGGTTCTTGGCTGTCATCGCAGCCGTCGTAGGCCTCCGCCTCCTCCTGTGTGTAGAACGGTGGCAGCCCCCCACCGTTGATCATGTCGGTCATGATGGCGTCGGTGCCCAACGTCGTTTTGTCGAGCACCCCATGGCTGCCGCTGCTGCTAACAACGGTGGTGCGCATACCGCCGTGGAAGAGGGGGCGACGGAGAGCAGGAGAGGTGGCCAGGTTGAAGCTGGCGTTGAGGTCGACGACGCTAAAGGCATTGGGGTTGAAGCTGCCACCCACGTCGAGTGGCCCGCACGGCGAGAAGCGAGATAGCTTGGGTGTACCTTGGCTGTCCTGGGACATCGGCCCAGCCTGGGTTGTTGCCGAAGACGGCGACGGTGACGAGACGCTCCCTTGGCTCCCCCACACGTGCGGGAGGAAGCTCGGCATGCCCGCCATGTGGGCGGCTCTCTGCGCAATGAGTACCTCCGCGGCCAAAGCCTCATAGGCCCGCTTCTTCCTCACCCTGAGCTCTCTTTGCCGGCGGCTGGCGTTCTCGACCTGCCGGCGCTGCAGGTCGAACGCCCACTCTGTGTTTGTCATCCCCTCCGGCCGCTCCTTCTCCGACTCGCCTCTCTTCTTCGCCGGCAGCGCTGCTGCCATCGCACGGGGAGCGACGTACTTCTTCGACGGCATGGTGGCGTGATCTGGTCTTGCTGGGAAATGGCGGGAGTGGGAGGCGAGGCGGGAGGGGAAGAGAGAGATAGGGGCTAATTTTGGAGGGAACCGGCGCTAATCTTGGTGGGAAAAGGAAATAATTTCAACTAGGTCGCCGACAAGGTTGGCCCGCTAAACTTTTCCTCGCCCTCCGGCGTCCCCGCTAGCCTCCCTTGGAATTGGGTTTCGACCGGACGCGCCGGGTAAATCGAACGCGCGCACCGACGCCAAAATCAAATTGGAGGACACGGCTGGAGCCGAAAATTGGTCCCGGCGGCCCTCAAAGACCTTTGGGGGGCCTTTTGAGAGCCACGAGTGGAGATGCTCTAACTCCCTTCCATAATACTTCATCCCTCCTAAAATAATTAATTTGAGTTTGTCTAAACGTATCTAGACAAATTCAAATCACTTATTTTGTGGTGGAGAGAGTATAAGGCGTGAAACGGAGGGAGTATAAGGCGTGAAACGGAGGGAGTATATAGTACCTACATCCCCGCAAAAAAAAAATATAGTACCTACACGACTTCGCTGCTGTTTTCGTTAGGCCTAAAAGTACGGCGCCAATATCCCACACCAGAGATGGTGCAATCGATCAATCAATCAGATTAACCCGTCATTGATTCCTCCGTGATGCGTTTGATGTGCTGCTAGTGGTATGGTCCATGCATGCGGCCGGCCTTGCTCGTGCCGACCATTTTGCCCGACGATATATAAACAAGCGAACAAGTCACACTATAAAACTTCGTAAAGTAACCACCAAAATCACATCCTGCGCTGCAGACTGCCGACCGTTCCGTGATAAACCAGTTAAGGTCCGTTTAATTCAAAGGATTTGTCTAGATTAAATTCTATAGAAAATTTCCTACGACTGTTGTTCGATTTGTAGGATTAATTCCTATAGGACTTATTCCTAAGGATTCATTTTTACGAGTTTTTATAAGAAATCAAATATCCATTCATACCTCTTTTTCATATTCCTATGGTGGTATCAAACACACTTTGATACATATGAATTCCTATAGGATTGGAGTGGGCATGCCATTGCAATCCTAGATTTTTCCTATTCCTATGATTTTTCTTTCCTACGAATCAAACAGGCCCTAAAATTGTTTAAAGACTCATGGCCAGAGAAACACATTTTGTACTAGTTCAATTGTGTGCATATTTATTGTTTGGAAACTAATTTTATTGTGTATAAGCCCGTGGCAATATTTGTAGCCTCAAAATCGTTCCATTGGTTTATGGTTAGAACTTAGACTAGAAAGGGTGGTTACACCCTACCCACTCGGGATGGGTTTGATGTTTCGTTATTCTGTGTGTGCCTCATTGAAACTGGTTATCTTTTAGCAAGAGACGATCTTTCTATCAATACAGTGGCGGAGCCAGCAAGTTCATTGGGCCTAGGCAAGGGATAAAAGAATCAAAGTTGTCCAGCTTATGCGCGTGAAGAAGTACAACTAAATCTTCATAGCAAGCTGAGACTTCAACACAAATTTTCCCAGCTGAGCTCGGGACCTCAACAGTGGTAGACATGTGGTGCACATCCACAATTTTGAAGCTCTACGAATCTATAGGCGATGTGTTTGTATGTGTGTGTGCATGTTCGTGTGCTTATATGTGTAGTGTATGTGTGATAGAGACGGAGCATGCGGTTTTACTCCGAGCTCCTAAATAATGTTTATGAATGACCTGAGACATTGGTTGATGAACCAACCATGATGCGCTCACCTACTTTGATGTGGAGTGTTGGATTTGTTAGTACAAATGATAGAGACTTTATGTTTGTATTGAAGATGAACCATTCATAAGAGGGTCACAGAGGCTAAGCTTCGCATAGGCATGTTCACTAGCTAATTTACTTTATACACACAAACGTCTTTTAGAGATCATCTGTTTGTATTGTAATTTATTTTATATGTAGCAACACCGAATAATTTATTCAGAACTAAGTATACATATCAAACACATCATTTCAATAGCAAGTCTACATGTAAGATTCATGACTCACAATTTGTTTGAGATGAATTTTTTCATACGCCTTCCGCTAGTTTCAATTCCTAGAAGGATTTCGAAACAAAAGGCAAATTCCAAGCATCTGTTTTCCAAAACACCTTTTTTATGAAGAAAAGGGCCTCGGCCCGGTTCCCATCACTGGAACTAATGAATATGTTAAAATGTTATTCATGCACTCAGAGAATTACATGGCGTAAAACTCAGATCGTCTCATAGCTCGACACACAGTCTAGCTCTACACACCTACTCAAAAACTATCAGTTACAGTAGACAACTAAAGCAACTAAAGCAAACAACCTCGGAGGGGGTAGCAGTAGATTAATACATTCCACGCTCAACTTTGAAATGCTCTCCATCTCCCACCAAGATCAGAGCATTAGCCTCCAACATATGTGCCAGGTCTGTTACTGAAATCTCCCATCCTTTACCCTCTTGGCGACCCAGGTTGTGAACCTCAATCTTTGAATGAGCCATAGAATTCTTCAATGCCTTCATCCAGGATCCGGCCACAACAGCAAAGTTGGAGCATGAACCAAAGATTCCATCTGTGTCACTATTGTGTTCAGCTTTTCTCTTGGTCCTTCTGTTAGTAGTATGCTCCATTGATCTTGGTCCTTCTGTTAGTAGTATGCTCTATTGAGCAAGGTTGTAAGCAGAGCGTCTCCACACTTACTGCATACCAACCCACACAGAATGATTGAAACACATATCATTTCTAATCGTCCAAATACTCCACATAAGTCCTGCATGTACCACATTATCAACTTTGAAAACTTTTCATTTATCCCACATGCCAGTAAAATCATTTAGAGAAACCGGTTTTTTGACCAACCCAGTAATGTTAAGCACATTATTCCACATAGTTGTGGCTACAACACACTCAAAAAACAAGTGTGAGCAGGTTTCGGGTTCATTAAAATAAGGCATGTCAAATCATCAACCCTTTGTCTTTTAACTAGATTATCTCTAGTGAGAGTTCTATTATGAGTAACCAACCAAAAAAAAGTGTATTTTTGGAGGAACTTTAATTTTCCACACTGAATGCACATGAATAGGTAACACTCCCTTAAAGTTGATTACTACATAAAGAGATTTAACACTATAATTTCCATTAGAATAAAATTTCCAAACCAAGGCATCATCCCCATCATGAAGCTGCAAAGTTTGAGCAATGTGTAGGATTTAATACCACTAGATCATTAATTGTGATCAAAACATCTCCTAAAGGTAAATTTAAGATTTTCCCCATCCCATGTATCTGAGATACAATTATCATTTTCATTAACAATCATGTAAACATCCCAGAATTGAATAGCCAAACTACAAGAACCAAACCAATGGTCTTCCCAGAATTTGACCTTTTTCCCATTCCCCACTCTCCATTGGTATCCCATCTTTGCTGCTTTAGCAGCCCACAACACACCTTCCTAGAAAGGCGAGGCACCAACCTCAGAGCAAGAGAACAAATTAGGATGATTAATATCATACTTGTGGTCAACAATACGCTTCCATAATTTATTATCATCTACATGTATCTCCTAATCCAAGAAGCTAATAAGCATATGTTCATCACAGACAAGTATGGAATCCAAGCCCACCAAACTCCTTTTTCTGAGCAATCAGACTCCAATTAGCCAAGTGGTATTTATGATGCCCCTCATAGTCATCCCATAAACAATGTGCCATTTGGGAGTTAATTAGTGTAATCGCCCACTTAGGGAACTTAATGACACTTAGCGGATATAGAGGAATACTTGCTAACACACACCTAACTAATTCAAGTTTAGCAGCATGGTTTAGCAACTTCCCCTCCATCCAACACCTTTCTTGAGGGTATTATCCATAATAGGTTACATATCCTATTTTCTAAGCTTACTGTGATGCAAAGGCACCCCTAGAAACTTCAGAGGGAACCCCCTAATCTACAACTTAAAGTTTGTGCAAAACCATGGACTACTTCTTCCTCTACATTAATAGGAATAACATCACATTTATAAAAATTAATGCGCATGACAAACATTTGATCAAAATAGGATAAAATCCATTTGAGATTTACAGTAGTAGCTAAATCATTGTTAAGGAAAAGCAAAGTGTCATTAGCATACTGCATACTGATGACACCAACATGAGTCAAGTTTTGCATAAGGCCAGTAATCTGGCCTGCATGTGCAGCTTTCATTAACATCTTAGTAAAAACATCAGCCATGTAATTAAAGAGAAAAGGGGAAATAGGGCCCCCCTATCTCACTCCACGCCCAGTTACAATGAAATCACTATTAACGTCATTTAACCTAACACCCGTAGATCCAAAATCCAGTAAAGATTTAATAATTCTAATCCAATTAATCCACTTGGGGCTAAAGCCTTCAGAGGAGAGCATCTTAATAAGGAATTCTCTATTCACCCTATCATATGCCTTCTCATAATCTAATTTAAAAATAAAACCAGATTGTTTATTGTTGGTCACATCATGAATAATTTCATGTGCAAAAACCACACATTCAAGGATGTACCTGCCTTTAATAAAGGCATATTGATGTGGTGAAATGAGAGCTTCACTCACAACTTCAAGCCTATTTTAGCACATTTGGAAAAACCTTAAAACTACAATTTGCTAGAGCAATGGGTCTGAATTTTTGTATAGTTACATTATCAGCCTCCTTAGGTATCAAAGTCAATAGAGAAAAGTTGAGCCTATATAAATCTAGATCATCTTTATTCCAATCATTGACTAGAGCAATCAAATCACTTTGAATGAGGTCCTAGAAATGTTGATAGAACAAGAAAGATAGGCCATCGGGCCTAGGAGCTCCCTCAGCATATGAACCAAAGGCAGCTTCTTTAACTTCTTGTTTAGTACAATCAGCATCTAGGAATTTTGATCCTCAGTATCTGTATCTTCTAAATCCCCAAAAAATTCTACTAAATAAATATTTGGTTTGTTCTCATACCCAAACAACTCTTTATAATAAAGAACTACAAGATCCAACGTACCTTTTGTATCCTCTACAGGCCTAGATGGTCCATCCAGCATATCAATTTGCTTCTTCCTCCTTCTCTGGTTGGGTATAGAGTGGAAAAAACCAGTATTACGCTCACCTTCTAAAATATTTCTTTCCCTAGGTCTTTATCTAGCTTTAACTTCCCCCATCTTCCAAATGTCAGTCAAATTAGATGAAATAGTTTTCATCCTTTGTTTAGACACAGGGGAGAGTACTTGGGATTCAGATAAGATATCCAAGATATCAAATTCAACTAACAATTGTTGTTTCATTTTATGTTGGGTAGACTCAGTATTAGCACATCATCCTTTCAAACCCTTCCTCACATTACTAACTTTAAATTGCCACTTTTCAATAGCCTTAGCCAGGTGGCAAGGAGCTAACCAAATTTTAGCAACCATCTGATCAAAACCCTCCACACATATCCACCACTTTTCAAACCTAAATTGTTTAACTATAGGAACCTTAAGAGCTCTTGTATCAATAATAAGAGGCGTGTGGTCACTCCCCACTCTAGGTTTGGCCTTAACATTGCTTGCAGGGAAGAAAGCATCCCAACAACTGAAGATGAAGACCCTATCCAACAATGCCATAATCGAATTATCTTGATTATTAGCCAAGGGAAATTTTCTACCTACATTCTTAATCTCCATCAGGCTAAATTTATTAATCAAATCATTAAATAAAGCATCCCAATGTTGATTAATGTTTCTTGTATTATTTTCACATCTCGCTAATGAGATTAAAATCTCCACCTACTAAGGTAGGCTCTACCCATCTATCAAACACATTATGGATCTCATTGATGAATTGCAACTTGTATTCATCATAAGAGGACCTATACATATAGATAAACCTCCAAATTATATTGTCCATCTTATTTTTAACAAGGATAGACACAATGAAAGTATGAATGTCCCAGGAAACTACATCAAATAAATCCAAATTGATGCCTACCAAGATGTCACCAGAAGTCTCTTTGGCAAGCAACCAATTCCATGTATATTTACCATATGGATCTAATTGCTGCAATTGAAAAGTTGTGAAGTCATTTTTCTTGGACTCAAAGAAACTAATTATATCAGGGAATATCTCTCTAATGAGATCATGCACCCTAGAAAGCTTGTCAGGTCTATTCAGGCCCCTAGGATTCCAAATTAGAGCAACTACCATGAGAAAAATTTAACTTCTTTTTACTATTCTTCCTACATGACACCTCAATCCAAGGGTCCTTGTTTTGATCATCACTATTGTAATTTTCAGAACAAACCTCCCGCAATCCATAAGTGGATGCATTTGGAACCTGCATATCCTCCACAGTAACATCAATGTTACTAGGCAAGAACATATCAGGATGATCAACATGAAAATTAGCTAGTTTACTTGTTTCTACCTTTTTGATGAGATTAATGTTAGATTCAATCTCACCATCAGAAGAACCTAGGTTAATACATGTAGATCTGGCTTTATCTAGTAGTAGATTGTTATCTTAAGCAACACAAGAATTAGAAGATCTAGCTTGGCATTACCTTTAGGCACCTCCAAGTTCTTAGTCTTCTTAAATTCTTGAGCCCTTTCAATAGCAGTTTTTCCATCCCTCACAATTCTACTGCTCATCCTGGGAGCAATGACAGGGCCTCATTTCTTTTGAGCTTTTGGCATAATCATACTAGGTTCTGACACCATCTGCTCCCTAGTACCCATCACTTCATGTACCTGGATTTCCTGAACTTCCTTCTCATATTCCACTTCATCAAACTTTTGCAGTAAGTGCAAACCAATGTTTTCCTCAGGCCCCCTGTGCACCAGCATTGTTGCTGCTGAGACAGTAGCACAACCTTTTCCCATAATCTTATCCATCGTCACACTTTGTTTTCCTTTTTAACTAGCACTAGAGTTATCACCACAGATAGTTCTTGCTCCATTCCTAGTAGAGTTTGGAGTATTTTTTCTTCTAGCCATCAGTGTCCATCCTCCCAGCACCAGTGTTCTTGTTTTTATTCAGTTGGTCTTGAAATTCATCACCTAAATCTTCTTCTCCATTACCCTATTGTTCTTTGTCCTTTCCATCATTACCACCATCATCAACACCATCAACCACTTCCTCATCTTCCACCAAGAAGTTAAGGAGGAAAAAACCTTACTCCATTTCAAAAAGCTTATTAGAAGCTATCTTTGCAATATCTCTGACATAAACTTTCACTCTAACATTTCTGTAAAATGCTTTGAAGATCTCATACCAAGAGCAGATGATACTTGTGCAATCACCTTCCAGCTACACCATTGTATAGGAATACCTTCTATCTTAACCCACCATTCTTGGAACTCCTCAAAAGGTTCAGCTTCCCCATTCCAGTTCTGAAAAGAGACATTGACTCCTTTCTTTTTTAAGTTGACAGAGGGGTATTCTACAAGGTCCTTGATCTCCCTGGATGGGGGAAACCTCACCAGGAACTTCTTGGCAGAAATTTGCCTAATTTACCAAAACCATTTTCCAAAATACTTACGGTTTCTTTCAGCTAAACACAATTAGGTTGAATGAACCGAAAGCCTCATTTACAAAAAGAGATTCCCAATCCAAAAAAAATCTACTGTGATCTCCAGAAAAGTTTCTTAATGATTCGGCTGCGCTCTATTTTAGAGGAATATCTCCATCGACAGGAGGCTCTTGGTAAAGTTCATTTGTTTCTGGATGGAAGTTCAATCTAACGTTTTTCACTTCTTCTGCTTTAGAAATTCTGCTAATAAAATAAACGCTAATCACCTCGATTTCAGCCTTTTCACGTATGTCACCTGTGGAAGCATGTGAGGATTAAAAAACTAACTCGTGCTTTACATCATCATGCTTTTGATTAGTGACCGATCCGACCAGTGTCAGTCAACCAGTGATAAGGTGAGTAAAACGTTTTCTCAATAATTACCCGCAACCACTCAAAAAATACATTTTTACCCGCCAAAAAAAATACCTCTGAATATCCACCCATCAAGCAACCGACCCAGTAACTCCCGCCACTCTTCTTTTTCCGCTTTGCACGCAGCACGCACGTCCACATGGACACGTGGCCTGTCTCCCACCCGCCCGGCTCCGTACCCAACCAAAAACCTCCCCGCCGTGGGCCCTGCCTCGCGGACTCAGCCCCGGTGACGCTGCCACGATTACGATCTCATCTTCTCCTGGCTGTCGACCTCCGGGTATTTAAAGCCCTTTCTTCTTCGTTGCTAGCTCCACAATCCACATCCATTGATTCCCTCTCGCATTGCCACTCGAGTCTTGAGTTCCCGCACTACTACCGGCTAGCTATAGTCTCGCCGTACGTCCCCCTCTCCTCTCCCGATGTCCAGCACCGTGTGCGCCATGTGCGGCGACGTCGGCTTCCCGGACAAGCTCTTCCGCTGCGCCCGCTGCCGCTGCCGCTCCCAGCACTCGTACGTATACACTCCTCTTCTCTGCTATTAACACATGAGCTTCCTCGTGCGTCAGTGTCAGGAGGAAACTGATGATGTTTGTTCACCGTACGCGCAGATACTGCACGAACTACTACGGCGACGCGGCACCGTCCGAGGCGGGCGCCGGCGTGTGCGACTGGTGCCTCAGCGACGAGGGCGCCGCCGTGAGGAGGAACCCTTCCGCGCCGTCGCCCATGCAGCAGCGCGCCGCGGCAACCGGGATGGGCTGCGGCAAACTCAAGGTGGCCGGCGGCGGCGAGCAGGAGGGCGGCCGGAGAGGCGCCAACAAGACGGCCGTCCGGAGGTACAAGCTCCTCAAGGACGTCCTGTGCTGAATGCTGCTGATGCATGCGTCGCCGTCGCGGTCCTTAGTTTAGTTACTCCTTAGATCCGGGACCTCTCGTCGTCACCATGTGCTATAAGACGGTGCTTAGTTAGGTAGTCGGCCGGTGTACCTAGCTAGTAGCTGGTACTATATCGATCCTTGTGTGCAATTGTCTGCATGTCACAACTCACAACGAGATCCGCTTCCGCATGTAGTAGTACTGTATATATGTATGTATGCCGCTGTCTCTCTTCTCAGCCAGCCAGTCCTGAGTTGTTGTGCGTGATTATTTGTCTATCTGTGATAACTCAATACTTGTTTTGTTTGCTCGACTCATCCATGGTTCAGTTTTGACATTCTATGTAGTGGCAGTATTAGCTAGTACTAGGCCACACAAATCAATTCGTCGACATGTCTCTCTCGATCACCTAGCACAGAGATGGACCGCGTCATAGTTTAAGACTTCAATCCCTTCCCTTCATGGCGTTGAACTGTTCCTACTCTCCACTACCACGATGTAGCTAGCTAGCTCAGAAAACACTAGAAGGTGATCACGTTGCATGCTTCGCCGACCCCTCGTCTTTTCCCCTCGGTGGTGCCGATGTATTGGAATCAAATCAGGGGCTCGTACGCAAAGCCTATAAAGTGGCCGACACGCACATGTTAAAGCAAGCCTCAAGCCCCCGCTTGCAGCTCGGATGGCAGATCTTTGTCGGCGCAGGAATCCGCGGAACGCCACTCCCGGTGTCCCGGTCTTTCGTCTTGTCCACGAGGCAACTCGATCTGATCGATGGTGGTATATACAGTGATGTTTCCGAAATCTACCAAGTGGTTTGTAAAGGTAGTACTACATCGGCCGCCTAAGCACACCCAGTTAACGACCTGCTCATTGTAATGACCATGCTTTTATGTACAAGTCATTGTCAACTAAGAGTATTTTTTAGTAGCTCAGGCGATTTTTTTAAATAGAGATAGTATTCTAATTTCAGGTGGCAATAATAGGTAAGGATGGCAATTTTCTCCACAGATTCGGGTACCCATGGATATCCGACTCGTTCCCCCCAGAAAAGAAAAAATCAGGAGGATCATCCCGGGTATCCATGGTATCCAGGGAGGAATCGGACGAATTCTGATTGGGAGAACCCTTGATCAAAGGGAGTTAACTAGATTACTCTAACCCTAGAACAAGTAAAAGACACGAAAATAGCTAGCTCTTGGCTAGAATTTATCTCTGATAGCTCCAGTTCATTATTACAGCTGGTTAACAGCAATGACACAGGTGTAGTACAAGTAAAAGACACAAATTACACTACACCATCTCAGCCCTTGAGTCGTCATAATCATACTGGGCCGTTGGATCTTATGTCAACTGACGAAGTGTTATTTCTGTCTTAACTGACGGCCAGTGTGAAGAGTGGAGAGGCTGACATTGCCCCTTCCTTAAAATGACACTTGTCCTCAAGTGTATTTGTTGGGAAACCAGGATTTCATTGTTACTGAGTAGAATTCTGGGAATACCTTTTTGATGAAATTTGCATCTTCCCAAGAAGAGTCTTCAGGAGTGAGGTTTGTCCATTCGATTAGCCACTGAGTGACTAAGACTCCACTTCGAGGGAGAGATCTTGTCTCCATGACTTTGGCTGGTTTAGTTTTAGCTTGCCATCTGGTGTGATCAGCGGTAGACATGGTTCGGGAACTGCCTTTGGACCCAAATGCCTTTTTAACTGGCTAACATGGAATACCGGGTGAATTGTTACCCCTTTAGGTAATTGCAGGCGATATGCCAGTGTACCCATTTTATCTAGCACACAGAATGGCCCATAGAATTTACTTGTGAGTTTGATGGACAGACGAATGCCAAATATGGCCAAACGATATGGCTGCATTTTCATGTATACCATGTCTCCCACTATGAGGGTGCGTTCAGTCCTATTTTTATCAGCATGTTTTTTCATCCGAGCTTGAGCGTGTGACAGATTTTCTTTAAGTTGTTGGAGTTGCCTCTGGTTTTCCTAAAGGAAGTCCCTAGCATCTGTATATTCATGTCCTGGTATTGCTATTTCATTGATAAGAGGGGGAGCATATCCATAAAGAGCTAAAATGGTGATACCTTCAGGGAGGTGTGATAAGTGGTGTTATTCCACCACTCTGCCAGAGACATCAATGAGGCCCACTTCTTAGGTTCCTTGAAATCCATACATCTGAGGTAGGATTCCAAACACTAATTTACTCTCTCTGAGTGACCATCCGTTTGATGGTGGTAAGCTGCATTCAAATTTAGTTCCACATTCATGGCCTTGAATACCTCCTGCCATATATGACTGGTAAAAATCATGTCTCTTTGGCAGTGATTATGCTGATTGGAGGACCATGTAATTTGAAAATATGGTCTATAGAAGCATTTTCCACGGTGTTGAAAGTATAAGGGTGGGATAATGCAATGAAATGTGCCATTTTTGTTAATCTGTCCACTACAACCAGTATGACTTCCTTTCCATTTGATTTAGGAAGGCCTTCCACAATGTCCATGGTGATATGTTGCCATGCCAAATCAAGTGGATCCAGAGTTTTAGGAAATCCAAGGTAAGGACAGTCCTCAACTTTTGCTCTCTAGCACACGGGGCATTCAAAGATGAATTTCTCAATATCTTTCTTCATGCCAGGCTAGTAGAAGATTTTGTTTAGTCTCTGATAGCTAGTCCCATTCCAGAATGGCCACCAATTGGTGAAGAATGAAGGGAAAGCATGATTTGTGCAGCTCTTCATCTTTACCAATGTATATTTTGCCCTTATATCTGAGGATGTCAGCATGTAGGGAGTAGTGCGGTTGACCATTAGGTGAGATAGCCAATTGTTATAATAATTGCTGGCAGTGAGGGTCATCTATGTAACTTTTTTCTACAGAATCAGTCCAAGTCAGTGTAATAATACTAATTTCTTGTAATTGGGAATCCCTCCTACCCAAAGCATCTGCAGCTTTGTTTTCCTCCCTTTCTTATATTCAATGGAATAATTGAACTCTGGCAACTTGAGCAGAAGTTTATGTTGCACTCCCTCAGCCACTTTCTGTTCTGTAATGAATTTGAGGCTTTTCTGATTGTTGTTAATGACAAATTCACTGTCCAACATATAGTGTCTCCATATTTTTAGGGCTTCCAGAATTGCCATGGCTTCATTGTCATAAGTGGACATTGCATCTGCCTTCACACCAATTATTCCGCTATAGAAGGCAATTGGTGTGCCCTGCTGCATCAAAAAAACACATAAACCATTTCCACTAGCATCTATTTCTAGGGTGAATGGGAGGGAGAAGTTATGCAGTGTCATGACAAGGGCAGTGGTTAGGCTTTCCTTAAGCAGATTGAAAGCTGTAATTTGCTTATCAGTCCACACAAATGAATCTTTCTTGAGCAAGTCATGCAGTGGTCTGCAAATGGGCCCATAGTCTCTCACAAATCTTCTGTAGTAGCTAGTAAGTCCCAGGAAACTCCTTAATTGTGTGATGTTTTGGGTTGGGTCCATTCTTTGAATGCTATAATTTTCCGAGGATCAGTAGATACTCCTTTTTCAGATATTACATGCCCTAAATATTCTACCTATTGTGTTGCAAAGGCACACTTGCTCAATTTTGCATATAGTTGTTGCTGTCTCGGTGTTTGAAGGACCACTTGTAGGTGATTCATATTCTCCCCACTTATCTTGCTATAAATAAGGATGTCATGAAAGAAAACCAGCAGGAACTTCCTCATGTGTTTAGCAAAGACATTGTTCATGAGTGATTGAAATGTGACATGTGCATTAGTAAGCCCAAAGGGCATTACTAGGTACTCAAAGTGACCAAAATATGTTCTGAATGCTGTTTTGTGAATATCTTGAGGTTTCATTCGGATTTGATGGTAACCAAACCTCAAATCCATCTAGAGAAATATTTGTCTCCACAAAGTTCATCCAGCAAATCCTCTATTATTGGGATTGGGAATTTGTCTTTAATTGTTTGCAAGTTCAGCTTCTCAAAATCTATGCACATCCTCCAAGACCCATCTTTTTTACTAGAATAGCAAGGGATGCATAAGGGCTTTGTCTTTGTCTGATGGCAGATGATTCCAGCAGTTATGTGATATGTTCTTCCATCTCTGCCTTTTACTTGTGTGGCACTCTGTATGGAGTGACTCTGGGAGGAGTAGATCCTTGTTTCAGTGGGATGGAATGATCACATCTCCTTGCTAGTTAGCTCTTCAAAACATCCTGAAATTTTTGTAAGATTTCCTGAATTTCTTGTGCATTCTAGCCTTCAGTTGGGAAGGTGGAGGAGATAGGAAATAGGTAATATCATGTTGCTCCTTTCAGTAATGCTTTGGGGAGGTTGTCCATCGACATCAATTGGATTCCTCTCTTCATCGACATGTCTTGTAGGATAATTTTTAATTTTCCATCCAGCTTGATTTTTATTTGTTTGGCTTTGTAGTTAAAATTTACTAGGGTATGTTGATTCAACCAGTCTCCTCCAACTACTATTTCATGGCCTTTTAGTGGGAGAACGTTAAAGGAGTTTTTGAATTTATAACCTTGAATGGTGTAATCCATGGTCTAAACTTGTGTTGTTGTCTGCAGTGTCCCTCCCCTAGATACTGCCACTATTTACATAGCAGTGGTTAGCCTTGTACACTGTATTTTAGTTGCAAACTTCATATCCATGAAGGTATGACTACCTCTAGTGTCTACCAATGCTTTTGCACACTTCCCACCAATTAATACTCCCAAAATGAAAGTATGTTTCCCACAACTTCCATTAGCTGCTTGTAGGGAGATTTGCGTGACGTGCTCATTTGGCTTAGCTGGATCAGGAGGTTTTTCTGTCTCTTCTTCAGGAGGCAAGTCATGGAATGTTTCTTCTTCACCTTCCTCTGATTCTTGCATAGCCATTAAGTTGAGGGTTTTATATTGCTGCCATCAATGCCCAAAAAACCATTTCTGGCCACAATGTCTGCACAACTTGAATTTGACTTCGGGTTTGCCTTTTTTCTTATCAGTTTCCTTTAAAAGGAGTGTAGTACCAATAGGAGCTTTGGGTTTAAATTGAGACTGGTTTATGTAGGTTGGTTTCACGGTGCGAGTAAAACTGTTAGTTCTTCTTTGTTGATTGTGGGCATGTTGCCTTTTCCATGTTTATGGCATATCCCACTGCCTCATGCAAGTTGGATGGTTTGATTCTTCAAGTGATGATCAATCTCCCCTATTAGGCCATTAATATAACATTTAACGTAATAGGCCTCTTTAACTTCTGGGTTTTGTTTCCTATACTCAGCTCTCTTTTCCTCAAACTTATCGGTGTAGTTATTGAAAGAAGAGATGCCTTATTTAATAGCGTTGAATTCCTCCACAGCATCATATTCACTACTGACTGTGAATCATTGTAGGATTACCTTGCTGAATTGTTGCCAGGAGAGCTTTTTATCTAGCATGCCAGAATTTCTGAGACAAATATCAGCCTTACCAGTAATGTACAGCCGAGCATAATCCAGTTTGGTTGTCTCAGGCACATGTACCATATTTAAATACTTATTAGTCATCCTCATCCATTCTTCAGGATTTGTGCCACCAAACCTAGGGAAATCCATCTTTGGTGCTTTGGCTATAGACTTGTAGAAATGGGCATCTTTGTACATCTCATGATGCATGTAGCCACTATAGTTATTGCCTCTATCCTAATCTAGATTTGGTCCATCAGTTTGCTCCTGGTTAGGGTTGTTATGATATAGGTTTTGTGCTGGGTGTGGTGGGTAATTGTTTGGATATGGCTGGTTTGCTGCGGGGAAGTATGGATCCCAATTTTGTTGTGGTGGGTGGTACAATTGGGATGGGGTGGAATGTAGTATTCAGGGTTTATTGGTGACATGAAATGTGGGTCTAGGTTTGGGTAGTGGAAAGGGTATTGTGTTTGTTGTGGTGGAAGTGGATGTGGTGGTTGTGTGTTGTATGTGTAGTGTGGATGATACTGGTCTTGGTATGATTCCTGGTACTGGCCCTCAGGCTGATCCCATAGTATTCCTGTTGCATCTGTTCTTGCTTAGTGTTTTGTTCGTGGTGGAAGTCATGCCTTGGTTCAAAATCCTCACTGCGTTGATTCTAGTGAGGAGTTTCTGAGCCATGCACTAGTTCCATGTCCCCATATGGCTGAAAGGAACCCTCTCCATGAACAATAGCTGTATAAGGAGGCGTCCCTCGATCAGTCATCAAGAGAGCTGTGAGGTGAGACAGGTGCTCGCTTAGAGTGGATATATGTTCCTCCACGTTGTCGACCTTGGTGCCAATTTTTTCTGTGAGTGTGTTGACATGCTCCATGTCCAACTTGAGCACCGCCAAATCTGTCGCTTCTGCTCCCTCTCTAGTCTTGGATTTACCCATATTCTTCTTATTCCCCGGCATCGGTCTACCGTCACTAGAGAAAATTGCTACCAAGAAGGTACATGAAACAACCTTTTCATCGGAATTTTACCATCAAAGGATATTTCTTCAGTGACCATGACAAGTCGTCTGCTTTTTACCCGAGTTGTGCTGCCGCCACTGTTGACCATGTCTGAGTGGACGTCACCGCTGCCGTCGCCTCAATCGACAACACTCCACCACCGCCATAAGGGTGAGGAGGGTGGGATTTATGGGAGAGCCCAACCACCGTCAACACACCAAATTGAGTGGCCGCCTTGGATCTCCGATATGACCGAACGCAAGATCCAGTAGTCAGAGGAAAATTTTCGGCCGAGAGCAGCTAACTTCTGATACCAATTGTCAGATCCCGAGAGAAATCATACGAACTCTGATTGGGAGAACCCTCGATCAAGGGGATTTAACTAAATTACTCTAACCCTAGAATAACTAAAAGACGTGAAAATAGAGTAGCTCTTGGCTACAATTTATCTTCGATAGCTCTGTCTTCCCCACAAGGGTGGCTTTATAGCCACTTCTGTTGGGGATCGGTGCGGAAAAAAATTTCCTACGACGAAACCCCAGAAACTAGCCTAGGATCTATCTATGTAGTAATGCGGTAACGGCCGGAGCATAGAGAATACATACCCTTGTAGACCGTATGCGGTTAACGTTCCACCGGGAACGTGGTTGATGTAGTCGTAATCGAAGCTGACCTTCTAGATCTTCATCATCTTCATCGTGCAACAGCTCCGGCTCACGACATTCTAGCGCCCCAAGTGTTGCGCCTCATGTCTTCGTACACATCCGGTGCACGACGAGACATCCGGCTCCCCGATCCCGCCAGGAGTGTGGAAGTTGATATCTGGCTAGGAATCCCTGCAGCGCAACAGCGTACTGCAGGTGTGCATCGATCGCACAGCCCAGACTTGGGGCCATGGTCACAAGGTATAGAGAGAGGGAGGAGGAGAAAGTCAACCAAAGGACTTCTCCAATTGTGTGTTTAATCCCACCTATGGGCCCCACTTTATATAGGCGGAGGGGGTGTGCCCTCCCCATTGGGTTAGCCATGTGGGACTATTCATAAAAGAAAAGGCAGCAGATTTTCGGACTGGCTAAATGGGCTACTCAACCCAAATAGCCAAATAGAAATTAAACAGAAAAATAAAAAGAGAAGCAGCAGGGGCTGGCCGGGTGGGCCTTGGCGCGGCCCACCCCGCGCCTAGCGCTCCAGCCGCGGCGGCCTGGAAGGGGAAGCCCCGGGTGGGCCGGCTCGCCACCCCGGCGGCCCAGCACCTCGCCTGCCCGCCTCGCCATAGCCCTGCCCAGGTGGGCCGCCAGCCCGCCGGCCTGGTGTAACATCCCAAATTTTGTAGATTCAGATGTTATTAATAAGCATGCATCATATCACTGCATCATAGCATTGCATATCGAAAAATTTGCATCAGGTTTTTCTCAAACCCCATAGTCACTTATGGACAAAAAGGGGTAAAACCTTTTTGACCACCAAAACCTTTGCAAAAGTGTTATTTTATAATCCTATCCTAATCCCCTTCTTTTTACAAAATTTTAGAAACAAGTTTCGTCTAATTCGGAGTCCGTTTGCAAAAGTTATCGAATAAATAGCAATTCAGAATTATTAGAAGAATTAAAAAAAAACTAACTAGGCCGGCCGAGCAAGCCCGGGGCTATCTGCCACCCGCCCGGCCGGGTGGGCGACGCGCAGCCGCCAGCGGCCCAGCCCGCCAGCCGCCCGCGTCCGCCAGCAGCCTGCCAGCCCGCCAGCGCGCGCCCGCAGCCACTGACAGGCCTGTCAGCCGCCTCCCCGCCGAATCCGGCTCGGCCCCGTCTGCCGCCGCCGCCAGCACGCAACCGCCGCCGCCGATTCCGGCGCGGACTCCGTGACGTCCGCGCCAAGCCTCCGCCTATAAAAGCCGGGCACGCCTCCCCAGTCCACCCTAGCCCTTTCTTCCGCCGTCCGCCGCCGAGCCGCCGCCGATTGCTCGCCGGAGCACGCCGCCATCCGCCGTCAGCAGCCGCCGCCCGCCGTCGCCTCGAGAGGAGAAGGTTGCCGCCGCCCCCGGGAACGCGACCGCGACGAGGAGCCGGCCCCCGTCGTCTAGCTCGCCGGGCCAGAGGAGTGTCTCCGCCGCCGCCGACCATCGCCGGAGGAGCTCCGCCGCCCACCAGTCGCCGCCGCCGGTAAGCGCCCCCCCTCGCCGACCGTTGGATCTAGATCCAACGGCCCAGATCCGCCGACGCCCGCGGGCCAACCGCGTCGCGCCGCATGGCAGCGCCACGTCGACGCCGCGCCGCCCCCGCGTCGCGTCACGCGCGCCCCGCTGTCCCACTCACGTGGTGCCACGTGTCGCCGCGTCGCTGGCCTATTTTTCCCTTTTTTTAATAGGCAGAAATAGCTGCAATCTTGTAAAATTCATAGTAATTCGAATAATAGTCCAAAATTTGCGTATAATATACCGTTGGATTCATATTTTCGAGTAGAACACAGAGCTACAATAATATTACTGTTTTGCCACAGCAATCTTGCAGTAGAATTAAAAGTTTAGATTGGAGTATTTTAATTCTAGAAAATTATCCGTAGCTCCGTTTTAGTTGATTCTTGTTGCGTTGGCTTTGTTTTGACAATACCTTCTGTAGAAAATTATCATATCTTGCTTAGGGTGTTTAGATCTGTTTCGAGATAGATTAGAGCTGTAGATCTAGTTTCAAGCCTGATTAATTAGGGTTTAACCCAAAATACTTAAAATCTGTGGGAGATCATTTCTAATGATATCCCCAACTCAACAACACCCCTGGTTAAAACCCTTGGTCGGAATCAAATCCACTCTTGCATTTTACCATGTTGCATGCGTGCATATTTGACTTCCTGGATTGTTTTGTGCAAAACGTGATTGAATCCATGTTTGTTTCGTTAGATTGCTCGGAGTGCGCTGAAGAGTTTTGTTGTGTAGATTGCTGCTCGGATCAAGGCAAGTGACACCACTTGTTCATATTAATGTCCCAGTTTTTGACTATGCATGTTTTACTCTTCAAATTCTGTAGTATGCATGTGTAGGATTTTGGTAGATTTTCTTAGTATTATTTTACAAGTGCGGTTTTGTAGTATGCCATGAGTAGCTTTATACTTAGGAATTTCCATCCTATTAAGTTCCCCTGTTTTTGCTAAATATTGCTTGCTATGCTATATATACACTAAGTACCGTTGGGGGGTTCGAAAGACTCAAGATTTTCTAAGTATGATAGCTCTCTCGAGCGAACTTTTCTTCTCCAAAACCCCTTCAAAATAAAACTAAGTTTTCTTCTGGGCGGAATGGTTGTCGGGACAACGAGTGAGATTTTGGTGGAGGACGGCCGCCCAGGAATCAAAGAAGTCTGCCATGTTTCAGAATTCAGAAGCTTCCCGTGCAAACACAATACATATGGGCTCTGTCTTGGCTTAGTACTTAGTGGGAAACCTCACCGGGGTACCAACATTTGGAGGTTCTTGGCACGGTTGGATCCAGCTAGTAGAGGGGCTACTAAGGGAAGGCTTCGCCATGGTCTTGTCTGTAAAAGGACTTGATCGTGGATTGTGGGGAAAGTGCACAACCTCTCGAGAGTATTGCAATCTGATCGATCAGCCGTATTCACGGAAACAGAACAACATTGAGCATCTGAAGGATGGAGCCTCTGGAAGATCTTTCTCTCTCTCTTTTCCAAACTTAACGTTTTATAAACCCCAGGGCGTGAGTAATATCGCCACTGGGTGGGATTTTGGGAACTTGGTGCATAATATCCAAGTTCTAGGTTGATTGGGCACTTGGTGAGTAATATCCACGTGTTCCATTCAACCCTATACTACTTATCAAAGTTTACAAAGTAGGGAAAACTTTCCTCTCTTTTCTTATTACACTGATAAAATTGGCTTTACGCAAATGAACCCAGAGCCTACTCTTAGCCTTGCATGTAGAGATAGTCTTACTCTTTCCTTGGTATAATTTGCCAATACATTCAAAGTATTGACCCAACTTGTTGGCTGCACGTCTTATGTGCAGAATCCGAAGATTGAGAGGTGCGTATGGATCGCGGGTCTTCACGCAGCTAGCCTGAGGTGTTGATGGACTCAAGTTTTATTTAGTTTCCGCTGTTTTATTTGAGCTAGCTATAAGCTATGCAAGTTGTAATAATTATACTCTGGATTATTCGTGTAATAATGACTTGTGTTTTACATGATATTCATCGACTGTGAAGTGCTAGCTATTGATCCAGGGACTAGCATGTTAATCACAGGGACTTAGGATCCTTAACGATCCGAGGTCGCAACAGATGGTATCAGAGCACAAAGTTGCCTGTAGGACGTGACCCCTAGGATTGGAAACCACCTTTACCATGTGTGTTTTTGCTTTCTATATTCTTCTAAGTTATTTGTACTCTTCAAGTATTTCTCTTCCTTATCACCCTGTTTCTAATTTTCTATCTCCTAACCTAAAAGATGACGGCCTTCTACTACGACACCGCCAAAGACATCAAGTGCCTGCGCTTCGGGGAGTGCCTTCTGGACATCATCAAGACACTATAGTTACCCATGCCATCAATCAAGGGAGGCGAGTTGAGGAAGATGCACAAAGAAGGATGCTGGGCAATTGAAGTCATCCAACCAGGGCACAGTCGGATAGAACCCAAGACGGAGGCCATGGTACTCAACGTCACCAACGACTCCAAGGAGAAAGGACTTAACATTTGCTTGCAGGAGCTCATTGGACGCCTTTGCGGACGCCACCATGAAGAGGTTGAAGGCAACTACATCAAACTCTTTGGAAGACATGATGAGAAGGGAGTCCCAATCGAGTTAACCCCGGAGGAAAGGAAGACATGCAAGCGTCGAAGAATCCAATATCAAGACTTGGAGTTCCACATCAATGACCTTCAGAAGGGGAGCTTCCTTGAGATCGTGAGGAATGACGAGCTCTGTGCCCTAGTGAAGGAGAAGGACGAGAAGATCGAAGAGCTGGAAGAGAAGATCAAGTCCCTAGGAGGGGAGCTCACCGCCCAAGACAAGAGGTTCGCTAATCAAGAGAAGAGGGTGCAAGATAAGAACAAGAGGATTAGGGAGCAAAGTCTAGTGCTCGCAAAGAACGAGCTGGAGTTCAAGAACCTTGCCATCATGATAAAGGACCTGCGAGCGGCTAAGAGGAGCTTGGAGGAGAAGATCACGCCCGTGACTATGGGGTCAGGTTTGATCAAGAACCTACAGAAGGAGAAGAAGGAACTCCAAGCGAAGCTGGAAGCTGCTACCCAGGAACTGCAAGAGGCGAAGGAACTTCAAGGAAGGCTCGAAGCTGCAACACCGGAGCCACAGGAGATGAAGGAACTTCAAGAGAAGCTTGAAGCCACGACAAGGGACATGGAGCTATACAAGTCACTACTGGAAAAGGAAGGCTTCATCATTGAGGATGAGGAAGTGGATGATGAGTAGAGTAGTTGGACCACCCTTAGTTCTATAGTAAAACGTTATTCGCGATTGTAATGAGTACCAAAAGGCTTATATTGGTTGGTTAAACTTGGTTGAGTGTGTGGATTTTTGTGCTATGTGTGCCTTGCTTTTCTCGTGTGATTTTTGTTTGCATAAGGGTAGGAGTTTATTCCTTAGACTTTCTATCTATTTCCTTAACTTGTCTCCCAAACCCTCCAGATGGCGAGACGTGGAAACAACAATAACAACATGCCCCCAGAGATAGCAGAACTTCTGAACACTCAGAATCAGCTGATCTAACTCCTCACTCAAAACATGCAAAACAACAACAACAACCCGCCGCCTCCGCCACCTCCACCGCCCCAACAGGATCGCTTGACTCAATTCCTGAGGTTGAACCCTCCAACCTTCTCAAGTAGTGCTGAGCCAATTGTGGCAGACGACTG
Organism: Avena eriantha; assembly: GCA_910589775.1. NCBI lineage: Eukaryota > Viridiplantae > Streptophyta > Magnoliopsida > Poales > Poaceae > Avena > Avena eriantha. Next base: position 336,761,419 of record OU342745.1, read on the forward strand.
GCTCCGCACCATCAACAAGAAGTTAGACACCGTCCAAGTTGTTGGAGCTGATAGGGTGTGCTTTGCCGCGCACCAACTTGAGGGACCAGCTGCCGAATGGTGGGATAACTACCAGGTCACGCACCCTGATATTGAAGCTATCACCTAGAACCAGTTCGAAGCAGCCTTTCGTACTCATCACGTAGCCGCGGGAGTCATGTCACTTAAGAGACGTGAGTTCCGCGACTTGAAACAACTGCACCGCTCTGTCTCCGAGTATGGGGACCTTTTCAACAAGCTGGCACGTTATGCACCTGATGATGTATCCACTGATGCCAAGAGGCAGGAGGAGTTCTTGAGGGGACTTAATGACGAAATATCTATTCAGCTTGTGGCTCTGAAGTTTGATAGCTATCAGGAACTTCTGGATAGGGCAGTTGTAGTTGAAGCAAAGCAAAGGAGTATAGAAAACCGGAAGAGAAATTCCACCTCACACAAGCACAACTCTGCCCCATATCAGAAGCAACGCACTTCGTCACCCCCACCCCACAACCATAATGGCCACAACCACAATGGTCATCGTCACGGAGGACATAACCACAATGGCCATAAGCACCGCAATGGAAATGGCAATGGGAAGGATCTGAGTGAAGTGACTTGCTTCAAGTGTAACAAGACAGGGCACTATGCAACTACTTGCCCCAAGAAGGCGAAGAATGGGAATGGCAATGGAAACGGCAACGGACACAACCATAGCAATGGTAATGGAAATGGGAAGAAGCCGAACCCGTTCATCAAAGCCACGGTGAATCATGTCTCCGTGGAGGATGCTCGTGAGGCACCTGACTCCGTGATCGGTAAGTTCAAGCTTAACTCCACACCTGCAGTTGTTCTTTTTGACACTGGTGCATCGCATTCATTCATATCAAGGGTATTTGTGGATAGAGGCAAGATACCTACGGAGACTATTAGTACTCCCCTAAGGGTAAGTTCTCCTGGAGGAGAAATAGTGGCAAACTCTGGATGCTGTGGGTTAGAACTAAGAATTGGGACGCACACCTTCCCCACCAGCCTAGTAGTTCTGGAATCCCAAGGCCTAGACATAATTTTGGGCATGAATTGGATGACCGAGTATGAGGGAGTCATAGATTGTGCCAAAAAGACTATCGCACTCACGACTCCGGAAAAGAAGAGGATCCGCTTTAAGTCAGCTTTCGCGCTCAAAGGAAGTTTGGTGAACTCTCTTAAGGGGGTTAGTTTGGAGGATGTGCCAATTGTGAAGGAGTATGCAGATGTGTTTCCGAAAGAATTGCCAGGGATGCCGCCCGACCGTGACATCGAGTTTCTCATTGACTTGATGCCGGGTACTAGACCAATAGCCAAGAGACCGTACAAGATGGATGTGAATGAGTTGAAGGAACTTAAGAAACAGCTTAGAGAGCAATTGGACAAAGGCTTCATTCAACCAAGTGCGTCATCTTGGGGAGCACCTGTCTTATTCGTGGAGAAGAAGGATAAAACCAAGAGACTAGTCGTGGACTACCGATCATTGAACGAAGTAACAATCAAGAACAAGTACCCTCTACCCAATATTAATGACCTGTTTGACCAATTAAAGGGAGCTAGTGTGTTCTCTAAGATTGATCTCCGGTCAGGATATTTCCAGCTAAAGATCCGGGAACAGGATGTACCCAAGACAGCCTTCACCACGAGGTACGGATTGTATGAGTACACCGTGATGTCGTTTCGCTTAACCAATGCCCCAGCATACTTCATGACCATGATGAACAAGGTGTTCATGGAGTACTTGGATAAGTTTATTGTGGTATTCATTGATGACATACTCATATACTCCAAGGACAAGAAGGAACATGTGAGACACCTGCGCCTAATCATGGAAAAGTTGAGGGAACACAAGTTGTATGCTAAATTTAGAAAATGTGAGTTCTGGTTGAAAGAAGTGGGATTCCTTGGTCATATTGTGTCAGCTAAAGGTGTTGCCGTGGACCCAAGTAAGGTAGCTTCCGTGACGGAATGGGAGTCTCCTAAGAATGTGGGTGATATTAGGAGTTTCTTGGGCCTTGCGGGGTATTACCGAAGATTCATTGAAAACTTTTCCAAGATAGCAAAGCCCATGACAGAGTTGCTGAAGAAAGAGAAGAAGTTCGAATGGACCGAGGCCTGTGAAGCAAGCTTTCAGGAATTAAAGAAGCGTCTAGTAACGGCACCAGTTTTGTGTCTCCCTGACATCCAAAAGGACTTCCAGGTCTATTGCGACGCTTCCAGACAAGGACTTGGTAGTGTACTGATGCAAGAAGGACAAGTAGTGTCTTACGCCTCTCGGCAACTTAAGAACCATGAGAATAACTACCCCACACACGATTTGGAACTAGCATCAGTTGTGCATGCGCTCAAGGTATGGAGACACTACCTAATGGGCAAACATTGTGATGTGTTCACGGATCACAAGAGTCTTAAGTATATCTTCACTCAAAAGGAATTAAATATGAGACAAAGGAGATGGCTTGAGCTCATCAAGGACTATGACTTGGACCTGCAGTACCACCCTGGAAAGGCCAACGTTGTGGCTGACGCCTTAAGCCGGAAAGTCTATGTAAATGGGCTTACCGTGGGAGAACTTCCAAGTGATTTGTGTGAACAATTCAAGGACCTCAGGTTGGAAATAGTTCCGGAGGGATACTTAGCCACTATGGAGATAGTGCCAACACTTCTGGACCAAATCAAAGAGGCCCAGAAGGGGGACAAAGAGTTGGAAGAAATAAGAGCTAATATAAGCAAGGGTAAAGCAAAAGGGTTTTACACGGATGAACAAGAAACACTTTGGTATGAGAAGCGTCTGTGCGTTCCCGATGACCCTGATATCAGGAAATTAATCCTTCAGGAAGCTCACGATTCGCCCTACTCAATTCATCCCGGTAATACAAAGATGTACATGGATGTGAAAGATAGATTCTGGTGGAACAACATGAAGAGAGAAATTGCTGAGTATATCTCCTTGTGTGACGTGTGCAATAGAGTTAAGGCCGAACACCAAAAACCAGCAGGACTGCTGCAGCCATTTCCTGTGCCCGAATGGAAGTGGGATAAGGTAGGCATGGATTTTATCACAGGACTACCTCGGACTCGATCTGGGTATGACTCCATCTGGGTAGTGGTCGACCACTTCACAAAGGTGGCCCACTTTATTCCCGTAAAGACCACCTATACGAGTGCTAAACTTGCTAAGATTTATATGTCAAGGATCGTAAGTCTTCATGGTATACCCAAGGGGATTGTTTCTGATAGAGGTACCCAATTCACCTCTAAGTTTTGGCGACAATTACACGAGTCTCTAGGGACGCGACTAGAGTTTAGTACTGCCTTCCACCCACAAATAGATGGACAAACGGAAAGAGTTAATCAGATCTTGGAGGACATGTTAAGAGCGTGTGCGCTAGACTATGGGTCTAGTTGGGATGATAACTTGCCATATGCGGAATTCTCATACAATAACAGCTACCAAACTAGCATCAAGATGGCTCCATTTGAAGTTCTCTATGGCAGAAAGTGTAGGACTCCGCTGCTATGGAGTGGGGTTGGGGAGCGTAGTCTGTTTGGACCTGAACTGATCAAGGATGCCGAAGAAAAGGTGAGACAGATTCAAGACAGGTTAAAGATAGCCCAATCCAGACAAAAGAGTTATGTTGATTCCAAGCGTAGGGATGTGACTTATGAAGTGGGAGACCGTGCGTATCTCCGAGTTTCACCACTACGAGGAGTTAAGAGATTCGGAATCAAGGGTAAGTTAGCACCCCGATTCATAGGGACCTACAAAATCTTGGGTCACAGAGGGGAAGTTGCCTATTAGCTGGAGTTACCCGAAATATTAACAGTCCACGATGTTTTCCATGTGTCGCAACTAAAGAAGTGTCACCCAGAAATGGCTGAAACCCCACTAAATGATACAGTTCCATTGGAAGAAGTTCAATTGGATAACGATCTCACCTATGAGGAAAAACCCACCAGGATCCTGGAAACAGCCGAGAGAATTACTCGTACCAAGACTATCAGATTCTGCAAAGTTCAATGGAATCACCATTCCGAGGAAGAGGCCACATGGGAACGTGAAGAAGATCTGAAGAAAGAACACCCACACATATTTGCTAACCAACCTGAATCTCGGGGACGAGATTCTCCTTAAGGGGGGTAGGTTTGTAACATCCCAAATTTTGTAGATTTAGATGTTACTAGTAAGCATGCATCATATCACTGCATCATAGCATCGCATATCGAAAAATTTGCATCAGGTTTTTCTCAAACCCCATAGTCACTTATGGACAAAAAGGGGGTAAAACCTTTTTGACCACCAAAACCTTTGCAAAAGTGTTATTTTATAATCCTATCCTAATCCCCTTCTTTTTACAAAATTTTAGAAACAAGTTTCGTCTAATTCGGAGTCCGTTTGCAAAAGTTATCGAATAAATAGCAATTCAGAATTATTAGAAGAATTAAAAAAAAACTAACTAGGCCGGCCGAGCCAGCCCGGGGCTATCTGCCACCCGCCCGGCCAGGTGGGCGACGCGCAGCCGCCAGCGGCCCAGCCCGCCAGCCGCCCGCGTCTGCCAGCAGCCCGCCAGCCCGCCAGCGCACGCAGCCGCTGACAGGCCTGTCAGCCGCCTCCCCACCGAATCCGGCTCGGCCCCGTCCGCCGCCGCCGCCAGCACGCAACCGCCGCCGCCGATTCCGGCGCGGACTCCGTGACGTCCGCGCCAAGCCTCCGCCTATAAAAGCCGGGCACGCCTCCCCAGTCCACCCTAGCCCTTTCTTTCGTCGTCCGCCGCCGAGCCGCCGCCGATTGCTCGCCGGAGCGCGCAGCCGCCGCCCGCCGTCGCCTCGAGAGGAGAAGGTCGCCGCCGCCCCCGGGAACGCGACCGCGACGAGGAGCCGACCCCCGTCGTCTAGCTCGCCGGGCCGGAGGAGCGTCTCCGCCGCCGCCGACCATCGCCGGAGGAGCTCCGCCGCCCACCAGTCGCCGCCGCCGGTAAGCGCCCCCCCTCGCCGACCGTTGGATCTAGATCCAACGGCCCAGATCCGCCGACGCCCGCGGGCCAACCGCGTCGTGCCGCGTGGCAGCGCCACGTCGACGCCGCGCCGCCCCCGCGTCGCGTCACGCGCGCCCCGCTGTCCCACTCACGTGGTGCCACGTGTCGCCGCGTCGCTGGCCTATTTTTCCCTTTTTTTTAATAGGCAGAAATAGCTGCAATCCTGTAAAATTCATAGTAATTCGAATAATAGTCCAAAATTTGCGTATAATATACCGTTGGATTCATATTTTCGAGTAGAACACAGAGCTACAATAATATTACTGTTTTGCCACAGAAATCTTGCAGTAGAATTAAAAGTTTAGATTGGAGTATTTTAATTCTAGAAAATTATCCGTAGCTCCGTTTTAGTTGATTCTTGTTGCGTTGGCTTTGTTTTGACAATACCTTCTGTAGAAAATTATCATATCTTGCTTAGGATGTTTAGATCTGTTTCGAGATAGATTAGAGCTGTAGATCTAGTTTCAAGCCTGATTAATTAGGGTTTAACCCAAAATACTTAAAATCTGTGGGAGATCATTTCTAATGACATCCCAACTCAACAACACCCCTGGTTAAAACCCTTGGTCGGAATCATATCCACTCTTGCATTTTACCATGTTGCATGCGTGCATATTTGACTTCCTGGATTGTTTTGTGCAAACGTGATTGAATCCATGTTTGTTTCGTTAGATTGCTCGGAGTGCGCTGAGGAGTTTTGTTGTGTAGATTGCTGCTCGGATCAAGGCAAGTTACACCACTTGTTCATATTAATGTCCCAGTTTTTGACTATGCATGTTTTACTCTTCAAGTTCTGTAGTATGCATGTGTAGGATTTTGGTAGATTTTCTTAGTATTATTTTACAAGTGCGGTTTTGTAGTATGCCATGAGTAGCTTTATACTTAGGGATTTCCATCCTATTAAGTTCCCCTATTTTTGCTAAATATTGCTTGCTATGCTATATATACACTAAGTACCGTTGGGGGGTTCGAAAGACTCAAGATTTTCTAAGTATGATAGCTCTCTCGAGCGAACTTTTCTTCTCCAAAACCCCTTCAAAATAAAACTAAGTTTTCTTCTGGACGGAATGGTTGTCGGGACAACGAGTGAGATTTTGGTGGAGGACGGCCGCCCAGGAATCAAAGAAGTCTGCCATATTTCAGAATTCAGAAGCTTCCAGTGTAACCACAATACACATGGGCTCTGTCTTGGCTTAGTACTTAGTGGGAAACCTCACCGGGGTACCAACATTTGGAGGTTCTTGGCACGGTTGGATCCAGCTGGTAGAGGGGCTACTAAGGGAAGGCTTCGCCATGGTCTTGTCTGTAAAAGGACTTGATCGTGGATTGTGGGGAAAGTGCACAACCTCTCGAGAGTATTGCAATCTGATCGATCAGCCGTGTTCACGGAAACAGAACAACATTGAGCATCTGAAGGATGGAGCCTCTGGAAGATCTTTCTCTCTCTCTTTTCCAAACTTAACGTTTTATAAACCCTAGGGCGTGAGTAATATCGCCACTGGGTGGGATTTTGGGAACTTGGTGCGTAATATCCAAGTGCTAGGTTGATTGGGCACTTGGTGAGTAATATCCACGTGTTCCATTCAATCCTATACTACTTATCAAAGTTTACAAAGTAGGGAAAACTTTCCTCTCTTTTCTTATTACACTGATAAAATTGGCTTTACACAAATGAACCCCAGAGCCTACTCTTAGCCTTGCATGTAGAGATAGTCTTACTCTTTCCTTGGTATAATTTGCCAATACATTCAAAGTATTGACCCAACTTGTTGGCTGCACGTCTTATGTGCAGAATCCGAAGATTGAGAGGTGCGTATGGATCGCGGGTCTTCACGCAGCTAGCCTGAGGCGTTGATGGACTCAAGTTTTATTTAGTTTCCGCTGTTTTATTTGAGCTAGCTATAAGCTATGCAAGTTGTAATAATTATACTCTGGATTATTCGTGTAATAATGACTTGTGTTTTACATGATATTCATCGACTGTGAAGTGCTAGCTATTGATCCAGGGACTAGCATGTTAATCACAGGGACTTAGGATCCTTAACGATCCGAGGTCGCAACACCTGGTGGCCTAGCCGGCTCCCCCGCGAGCCCCACATGGGCCGGGGTTGAGCCAGGCCGGCCCTGCGGCTGGTAGCTGGCGCCCGCCCCTGTGCGGCGCGGTTTATCCGTCGCCCACAGGCGGCCAGGCAGCGGCAATGGGTATTGGCTGTTGCCCCCGTACGGCGGCAACTTATCTGCCGCCCACATGGGCTATTCCTTTTATCTTTTTCTGTAGATTTATTCTTAGGCCTTTTACCTCCGGGATTTGGCCTAATATAAAAGTTGCCTTTATAAATTTTAATCTAAATATTATTTATAATATATTAATTCGTAATTAACATATAATAAATATATATTTAAATTCCCATTTATCCGAAAACACTTTTCTGGACTTTTCCTTTATTCTTTCTCCGAACAACTTCAGATCTCTCCGCGGAACGATTCCGGCTTTCTCTCTTTCTCTACTATGATTCCGTCTTTCGAATGATCGCTCCCATCGTACCCTTAAGTGTATTCCCTCATGGCTCGGAAATGCTCTAGACATGATCTGTATCAATGATCAACAGAGGGACCAGGGATATCCATGTGACCCCTATGCATTCCTGATGACAATGTCGTTTGAACCGTCTAAATGTAGCATCCTCTTCCTTTTGTTTTTCGATACAACTTGTCCGAGATCCGATCATTGGTATCCCATACCTTGTTCAATCTCGTTCACAACAAGTTCTGTATTCTTGTTACCGTGATATTACATCCCCATGACCTAGTCACATGTTGCAATATTTATAGATGTAATATCACCAAGACGGCCGTATGTATCTTTACCCGTCATGTGGGTGAACAAATCCCGGTCTTGCAGTCACATGTCATCTACTGTTCCTTTGGAATACCCAACGTGCACCTTTATGGCCACCGTATTACCAGATGACGGTTGATGCAGTCTAAGTAGCCTAGGGAAATAGTGAGTAATATGAGCTCACGGTCTAAGGAGAAGGAGTCTAGGTATAGCTGTTGCAACAATGAACTATATGACTTGATCGTGTTGCAATCCTTCGAGAATGTCCAACCACATCATTCTCCAATGATATGATCTCGTTGTCAGTCGGCATAAATGCCCATGATCTTAAAACCCAGATCATCTTCGTGACCAACGAATTAGTATGAATAGAGGCTACTAGGGACTTTGTTGTTTCATACCACACATGTACCAATGCTTCTACTTGGTACAGTTATAGCACAATATGAAACTATTATAAACTAATTGAGATATGACAATAAAAACCTATTTATTATTTGCCTCTAGGGCATATCTCCTTCAAGTTTATCATTACAGCTGGTTAACAGCAATGACACATCTAAGCCCGTTCATTATTTGGTTTCAAACCAGCTAAACCACGAACCCAACCCGCACCGGACCATATGTATGGTTTCTACCGGGTTTGCTGGTTTCCGGATTGAAACCAGGAGCTGAAAACCTGTAGCTGGCTTAAAACGGGCTCAAACTGACGAAACTGTTCAAACCGTACGCATACAATTCCCTATCTACAGCACTGGGACCTGGGGCACGACGGAGTCCAAGAGCGGCTGCCTCGTAGCAAACATGGAACAACCTGCTCCCGAGGATTTGGAGTCTGGCGGTGACGACTCCTTGTCCTCGGTGAGCGGACAGTTCTTCTCCTCATCAATGCCGATGTCGTCGTGCCGTCGTGGCCGTGAACGGGACCGGCAGTGTGAGGAGGCACGATTTCTTTTGGCTGGTGCGGCGGCTGCCGAGCGGCTGAATGGATAGTGAGAACTTGTTGCACGGACGCGCCGACAAAGTCCACCGTCTTCTCGCCGTTGCAAAACAAGGGTCCTAGCGCTGCTCGCCTAGTTTGGGAGCCATATCGCCACCAGTGAGCGGGGGCCTGCTGCGAAGGTGCATGGCCGGGCTGTGAAAGCCGGTGAACTCCACCATCTACGGGAGCGGTGACGGGTCCGACACGAGACCGGCTCGTCCTGGTACAAGGGCATGGTGGCGGAAAAGTCCGGCCTACAACTGGTGGCCGTGAACTCGGCGCGCTGTTCTCAATGGTGGCTCGACGTGCAGAGCTTGCTATCATGTCTCGGATGTCGAACGCATATAGTTAACTGCGTCACGCTGCTGACCAGCCCAGCGGCAGCTCGCGCAACACGAAAGGGCAATCGCGGGCGGCGTCGTAGCTGACGACCAGCCATCGTCCTTGAGTGGCAGGAGTTGCTATTCACCATGGCAGACAAGATGCCGCTGCTGAAACGCGATGCGCATGAACCGGTGCCAAACTGTATACACCGTCGAACCAGCCCACACCAACCCGTGCCATCACCTCCTATCTAAACAGCCTAAACCAAACCAACTCACTTGAAACTGGTGACGATGTTTTGGTTTGAGGAACCAGACGAAACTGTTTTAAACCGCAAATAGCCAGGCTTAGACACATCTGTCTATATAATTAAAAAGATTCGCGTCGTTTGTTAGCCAAAAAATCCGTCTGTCCGATTTTTGACTCTTTTGCCCCTAGGAGTTTGGACATATTACAACATGTGCCACCGCCAAGTCAACCTGGACGGATCGTTGACAGCTCGGTCGTTTTCCTCCGGACTACGGCTCGGCCCTTCTCGTGGGGAACTAGAGGATGGGAGGGGATGGGGATGAAGAGGATGGGAGGCCGGCTAAGCTCAAGGCCTTTCCGTTCTGACCTTCCTGCCTCTGCTCCGCTCCCCTCTACCTCGCCGGCTACATCCCCAATGCTCCCACCAGCTACTCCCCTAAACGGAGAGGAGACTCTTCCAAGCTCGGGAGGAGGAGGGTCCATGTGCGCGGCCTCCAGCACCCACATCCATGGCTCGTTCCTCCGCTCCCCTGCCATGACTCCTAGGACCGCGAATCCCCTGCAATATCAGATCTTGCGAACACTGCTCGTCCCCATCACCTCAGCTATAAGGGCATGGAGAATTGGAGGCGTTGATGGTTAGGCTTGAAGATCGAGGCGCCAGCTGCCAGGCGGAAGGGCCAGACTTGGGGTTCAGATCGAGATGGGGATCCGCGCGCATGAGCAGCAGTGACCCACGAGCCTCGATAGAGAAATAAACGAGGGGAGAGCGACCAGACAGAGAGGAAGTAAGGCGGAGAGAGAGGGGGAAATCGATTAGGCAGCCATGGGTGCGTTAGGCTCCAAGCAGAACTCGTCGGGCCTCTAGCGGGGTGGCCCTCGCATGTGTGCCGGTGCTCCAGGACCGCGGCGTGTCCATAGAGGTGTCCATGCGGTGGCTGTTAGTTCTTGTTAGGATCTCTAGGTGTAGATCTAGCGAGTACTAGGCTTGTACTTAGGAAAAGATGAATTCGCTAGTGGGATCTAGATGAGAATGACTAGGAGAAGAGAGATGGCATACCGTCGGTCTTCATTGTCGAGGATGAGGTCGACATGGGGTCGACGGAGTGGTGGCGGCGGCGAGGTGGCACTTCCCGCCGCTACAGCGCTAGCCCAATCGGAGGCTCTAGGGTTTAGGGTGTTCGGTGGGGTGAGTGGGCACGACGAACCTTAGCGTTCGTGCCCCCGGCCCCCACCTCTTTTATGTGCGCTGCGCGACGGGGGCCCACCAACGACGGTAACGTTGGGCGCCCCCGATTAGGGCACGAGACCGAGTCGGTCGTTCGTTGGGACGACCGTGGAGATCAATCTAACATGCTCCCCCTTGATCTCATCTTCCATTCAACTCATACTTTTGTATCCATTTCATCACAGATCAGCATACATGGCATGCCTCATCATAATGGTCAGTTAGGCACCATAGATTCAACAGCCACTATACGCCTCTCTATTTTGAAACAGACTGTTGTTCTTAGGCCCTTAATATCCAGGTATCATAGGCTTTCCCGTAAACCCATGCCGGCTAAGTGTTCTCTGAACACACTGGGTGGTAAGCCTTTTATGAGCAGATCCGCGAGCATTTCTTTTGTACTTATATGCTCTAAACTTATGGTATGATCCTAGATTCTTTCTTTCACAACATAAAACTTAATATTAATGTGTTTGGCAGCAACACTTGACTTGTTGTTGTGAGCATAGAATACTGCTGGCTCATTGTCGCAGTACATTCTGAGTGGTCTTTGAATGCTGTCCACCACTCTTAACCCGGGTACAAACTTCTTTAACCAGTTTGCCTGCCCCGTGGCCTCATAACATGCTACATACTCAGCTACCATCGTGGACGATGCCGTGATGGTTTGCTTGGAGCTTTTCCACGATATAGCTCCACCTGCGAGAGTAAATATGTATCCTGACGTGGATTTTCTTTCATCTATATCTCCCGCATAGTCTGCATCTGAATACCCTTCTATCTCAAGGGAATCAAATATTCTGTATGTTAACATGAGGCCTTTTGTGCCTTTTGCATAACGCAATGCCTTCTTTACCATTTTCCAATGGTCTATTCCTGGATTACTCTGAAATCTGCCAAGTACCCCGGTTTCAAAAGCTAAGTCAGGGCGTGTACATACTTGAGCATACATCAAGCTTCCGACATCAGAAGCATATGGAACCGCTTTCATTTGATCGATCTCATATTGGTTCCTGGGACATTGAAAATTCCCAAATCTATCGCCCTTGACTATAGGAGAAGGCGTAGCATTGCTCGCATGCATACCATACTTCTTCAGAACCTTTTCTAAGTATGCCTTTTGCGATAATCCTAAAACCCCTTTTTCTCTATCTCGGAGAATTTCAATTCCTAGAACTAATGAAGCTTCACCGAGATCTTTCATATCAAAATTCGAGGACAAGAATTTCTTTGTCTCCAATAGTAGACTAACATCACTACTAGCGAGTAGAATGTCATCCACATACAGGATAAGGAAAATGAACTTCCCATTCTTAAACTTTGCATATACGCAATTGTCCTCCTCATTCTCATCGAACCCAAACTTTCTTATTGTTTCATGGAACTTTAAGTACCATTGCCTGGAGGCCTGTTTTAATCCATAAATGGATTTCTTCAGACGACATCCCATACGTTCTTTTCCTTCCACAACAAAACCCTTGGGTTGTGCCATGTAAACTTTTTCTTCTAGGTCTCTATTTAGGAAAGCCATCTTTACATCCATCTGATGCAATTCTAAATCATAGTGTGCCACTAAAGCCATTATGATTCTAAAAGAATCCTTACTTGAGACTAGAGAAAATTTCTCATTATAATCTATTCCCTCTCTTTGGGTGAAACCTTTAGCAACAAGTCGTGCTTTATATCTCTCAATATTCCCTCTAGAGTCACATTTTGTTTTGTAGACCCATTTACAGCCTACTGTTTTGGCTCCTTTAGGAATTTCTTCTAAATCCCAGACTTTGTTACTACTCATGGATCTCATTTCATCTTCCATGGCTTCAAGCCACTTCGATGAGTGAGCACCTTTGATGGCTTCTTCAAATGTGGTGGGATCACCATCCATTTGAACTTCTTCACTAACATAGACTTCAAAATCGTTGGGAATAGCTGGATTTCTAGTTCTTTGAGACCTTCTGAGGGTGTCGCCTTCTGGCACATTCTCTGTTTGGGGTTGTTCCAGCTCTCCCTCTTGTGTGACAACAGGGTCTTCATTTTCATTCATTTTTGCCACAGGAGAACTAACAATAGGTGGTGCATCGACATATTCCTGTGTCGGTGCAGCAGCAGGTATCGAGAAAAACGGTTCCTGAATCATCGGAGTGGGTGCATGCACCCGCTTCTCCTCAAGGTTGATTTCTCGCGATACCGTGCTCCCCCTGATCATCTGATCCTCTAGAAACACAGCGTGTCTCATTTCCACAAACTTGGTAAATCTGTCTGGACAATAGAAACGATAACCTTTTGACTTGTCTGGATAGCCAATGAAATGGCAACTTACTGTTTTAGGATCTAACTTTCCAAGGTTTGGGTTGAAGAGCCTGGCCTCAGCTGGACAGCCCCACACTCGCAAATAATTGAGTGAAGGTTCACGACTAGTCCATAACTCTTATGGTGTTTTAGACACCGACTTACTGGGAACTCGATTAAGTATGTGAATGGCGGTTTTTAACGCCTCCATCCACAAAACAACCGGTAAGGTAGAGTAACTTAACATGCTTCTTACCATATCCATCAAGGTACGGTTACGTCTTTTAGCTACTCCATTCTGCTGAGGCTCGCCCGGCGTTGAATACTGGGCTACTATACCATGTTCCTGTAGAAACCTTGCAAAGGGTCCAGGAACCTGGCCATATGGGGTGTGCCGACCGTAGTATTCGCCTCCACGATCGGACTTTACTACTTTAATCTTTAAACTATGCTGATTTTCAACTTCAGCCTTAAATATCTTAAATTTATCCAATGCTTCAGAATGCTCTCTAATTGGATAAATGTAACCATAACTTGAATAATCATCCGTGAATGTTATGAAAGAATCATATCCATCCACAGATGTCACAGGGAAGGACCGCATATATCCGTATGAATTATTTCTAAGACTCCTGCGCTTCTTTTGGCGCCCTTTTTAATGTTCTTTACGAACTTTCCTTTAATGCAATCGATGCATTGCTCTAAATTTGAAAATTCTAAAGGCGGTAGAATTGATTCTTTTACTAAGCGTTCTATTCTCCCCCTCGAAATATGGCCTAAACGACAGTGCCATAATTTCAAAGAGACATCAACAATTCTTTTCCTTTTATTCTTTCCATTCAGGGATGAGGAGGCACTCTCATTCTCAACACTTAATGCATACACATTCTCACAAAGTGATAATAAATAAAGCTTGTCTTGTCTGAAGGCAAGACCAACAATCTCATTATTACGCTTGATTTTACATTGTCCATCACCAAAATGGCAAGCAAAACCATCATCATCTAAGCGCGATACACTTATTAAGTTTCGATGCAAAGAGGGTACATAAAGTACATCTACTAGTAAAAGTACAAAGCCATTTGATAATTCTAATGGGAGATCTCCAATAGCTTCGACTTCAGCTTGGACGCCATTTGCCACCTTAATTCTTCTTTCTCCTCTTTGCAGGGTCCTTCTCATACAGAATCTCTGTAATGAATTTGCAACGTGGACAGTTGCACCTGAGTCAATCCACCAAGTAGATTTTGCATAACTTAAAAATAGTGATTCATCAACAAAAGTAATTAAATCCTCACCTTTCTTGCACAGATGCTTTAGGAAGCTCACACAGTCACTCATGTAGTGGCCCTTTTCCTTGCACCACCTGCAGGTGTCCTTGTCCACCTCCTGCTGTCGGTGATCATCATCCTTTCCATGAGGCTTAGAAGGAGGGGGAGGCCCCTGAGGTTTCCCTTGTGGCCTCCCTTGTGGCCTGAAACCCTGAAAGTTCCTCTTCTTGGTTGGGCTCAGGTAGTTCACAGAATCACCAGATTGCCCTTGAGCCTCTCTTCTCCTTATACGCACATGGCCATCATATTCTCAATGCCCCACTTTTCTGGCTGTGCGTTGTAGTTCACAGCAAAATTCTCAAATTGGTTTGGTAGTGAGGCAAAGATCAGGTGAATGATGAACTCGACTGGGAGCTCCATGCCCATGGGCTTCAGCTTGGAAGACATGTTGCTCATTCGCAATATATGGTCCCTACTCCACCACCAGTGTACCTTGTAGTAACAAGTTTCTTAATGAGAGAGCTCGCATAGGCCTTTGAAGACCCAGTAAACTGACTCTCTACCTTCTTCAGGTACTCTGTGGCAGTGCTACACTCTGGGATTGCTCCCCGTATTGCTTCCATAATGGAGCTCTTAATGACCATTAAGCACTTTCTGTTGGACGGGTCCCACTTTGCACGATCAAGGTCATACTTCATTCTTATTGGTCCATGGTCATGGACCCTTTTATTGAAGTCATGTTCACTTTCTTTTTCGCCCCTCACGGGGTCCTCAGGTTCTTTGGGACAGGGCTCAATCAGTGCCATGTCGAGGTCAAGCAAAGCAAGCCCCATCTCAACTTTCTCTCACCATGAGCCATAGTTTCCTCCATTGAGGGGGCTCAATAGCCGAGATAAAACTCATAGGATTGTCTGAAAACAAAATATCATCGAAATGAGTTAATTCAAAGTTGGTCAAATTAAAACTTGAAACTTCTCAATATTAATTCTACATCACCATTGGGCATAAATAGAACTAATAGTGATAAAACTTACTATCCATAGTGAAAATCTTACTAACAACGTTGGTCATCAGATAAAATCCTCACTTTATTGCAATTAAGCAAGTACATTTAACTATTTGCAGCTGAAAACTATGAATAAAACATTCATCAAACTTTACATTTTACAGAAACTTTACTATTACTTTAGTACTTTCTAGACAAAAATATCGTTGGATAATATTGAATAGAAAAAACTAGACGACATTTGCCAAAAAAAAACTGCACAAAAAATCATCCAAAACAGCTTCTGTAAAAACAAAAAAAACTTCTGAAAAAAACTAGGCTCTGAGCGGCATTTAGCGGCCCAAGGACGGCGTGCGTCACGAAACCGGCCACCTTGGCCCGCGGTGGCGCATGGCCTTCACGGCCCAACGCCTGGCCTAGCCTGCCACCGCCTAGGGCCTCAGTGCCCGCGCATCCTGCGCCGTCCATCCCGTCCGACCTAGATCGGACGGTCGCGCGCGCATCGCGTGAACAAAACCCCCCGCGCCCCTCTGAGCTGGAAACCCTAGCTCATTTGCCCCTTCTCCTCGCGGACGCACGCTCCTCTAGCGGCGCCGCTCTCTGTGAGGTGAGGTGGCCGCCCCGCCCGGCATCAGCGCCGGCGTGCAGGCCCCTCCCTCTCCCCCTCTTCTCTGCTCCCGGCGGCGGCGACGCACCGCCCCGCACCGGTGAGGTTGGCGAGGCGGCGGCGAGCCCCTCCCCCTCCACTTCTCCTCTGTCCACCTCCCTATCCCGCATAGAGGCGAGAGCCGAGAGGACGGTGGACGGCGGCGGCCCCCTGGCCCCCTTGCCGGTGCGCGCATCCACCCGTGGGTGGGTGCGCCGCCGTCAAGCGGCTCAGGCGGCGGCGTCCTTTGCCGGCGGTGGCCGGAACTTTTTTTTTGATTCGGGGAAGGAGAACGGGCTTTCTCTGTGGGATTTGATCTTCTTCCCTTTCCCCTTTTGTTTTGGTTCTTCCCGAATGGATTCGGTTATTCTTTGGGGTTAGGGGACGCGGGCTAGGGTTTGGCTTCTTTTTCCCGATGCCTCGGCTTGCCGATGCGCATCGGGATCGAGAGGAAAGGCGCGGCCTTGCGGCGGCGCTTTGTGTAAACCCTAGCCCCTTTCTTTTCTATTTCTTGTACTACCTCGACTAGATCAACAACTCTAGGTGCTCTGATACCATTGTTAGTTCTTGTTAGGATCTCTAGGTGTAGATCTAGCGAGTACTAGGCTTGTACTTAGGAAAAGATGAATTCGCTAGTGGGATCTAGATGAGAACGACTAGGAGAAGAGAGATGGCATACCGTCGGTCTTCATTGTCGAGGATGAGGTCGACGGAGTGGTGGCGGCGGCGAGGTGGCACTTCCCACCGCTACAGCGCTAGCCCAATCGGAGGCTCTAGGGTTTAGGGTGTTCGGTGGGGTGAGTGGGCACGACGAACCTTAGCGTTCGTGCCCCCGCCCCCCCCCTCTTTTATGTGCGCTGCGCGACGGGGGCGCACCAACGACGGTAACGTTGGGCGCCCCTGATTAGGGCGCGAGACCGAGTCGGTCGTCCGTTGGGACGACCGTGGAGATCAATCTAACAGTGGCAGGGCGCGACAACGTTCGGCGGTCTTAGCCGGGAACCCATGCGGACAGCGGCGGGAGGTACTGGCCGGGACGCGGGAGCGGGAGTAGAAAGATGGTCTTCGTATTTGTAGATTTCCTGTCAATTTTAAAGACAAAATTAGAAGAAATTTTGTGGAAGGAAGAGGAGCTGGAGACGGTCTCGGGAGGAAGATGAGCCCCGTAGCATACAGGATAAGGCGTGGATCAAAATATGTGGAGAGAGAGGGGTGGGTCCCAGTGGAGTAGTGGCCTCAGTCAATGCGATGGATGGATTTTTTCCCTGAACTGCTGCCTCACGTTTTTTTTAGTCTTGAGCTCATCTGGCATAGTTTTAAAAACCGGGCCGGCTAACTGGTATGGTAAGACTGTTAGTTTAGGTTTTTACAGTTTGGACCGTCGGTTTACTGGTTCACTGTCTGTTTTTTAAGTTACAAAATCATATACTCCATCCGTTTTAAAATATAAAATGTTTTAGCTTTATGAAAAGAGTGTATCTAGACCCTAGTGTGTAGGTTTACTCCAAACTTAGATGAATCTACACACTAAAAGGATCCAGGTACACTCCTTTCACAAAGGTAAAATATCTTATATTTTAAAACGGAGGGAGTATATTTATTGATAAATAATGCAATAAATAGATAAATATACATGCAAAAATATTGTAGTGTGTCTACACTTGGAACCTACAAGAACAATAATTCACGTAATAAAGTTGTTAATAGTCTTAAATGCCAATTTCATACCTTTTCCAAATTCTAAGTTCTAACATGATGTATCTTGGATGAATTGATAGTTTGAGAATAATTTAAAAACCTTTTTCAGTTCTCACACGTATATCACTAGGTCTGTTTGTCTAAAATATCACGTGAATCTTCTTGTGCTGTTGAATTAATCATCGCAAGACTCAAACAAGAAATTTGTGTTCTCGAGAATCCATTGTATATAGTTCTTGCCTCTGGATATGTAATCTTTTCACGAGAGATAATCATCCTGGACTCCATCGCAACCTGCCCCTCACGTTTTAAAAACAACCGAGCGCAACCATTAGTACTACTAAAATAATTACAAAATAGGTCCGTGTCTCTTATTAATAACAAAGGCGTGAGGATCAGATGGTTACTGGATTGTTCCTGTGCAAGGTTCAACTCCCACCTGCGGTACTTAATTTTTACAATTCTTAGAGAGTTTTTTTTTCGGGAATTCTTAGAGAGTTGAGCCGGTCAGACCGGTTTCTGGTTTAATGACAAAAACGGTCAATTCAACCGTGGTTCAAGCGGTTTATCCTGGTCCACTCGCACGTTCGGTCCACTGCGCTTAAACAACCGAAGATGCCTTCGGTTTTTTCTTGGTTGAACCGGTGGTTTGGTCCGGATTTTAAAGCTATGCTCATGGGGCAGAAACATATGCTGCCAAGAAAGCTCAGGCTAGCGGCAGCCACAGCATGCCCCGAGGTGCTATTTCTGAACACAATAATGGTTGACATGTAAAATTTGGGTGAGGGAATTATACGAAGGTGTAGCACATTTCAAAATCGCCGATCAGCCATTGTGCGAAGCTCTAAAACCACTAATGTAAGCACCAAGATAGTCATCTTGACTAAAAAAAGAAGATTTGCATGTGTAGAAAACATATAAATATACAAGTTTTTTGGTGTGTGCATGATAAAATTTGAACCATTTTGCCTAATTAAGTGCCCTGAGGTCATCTCACATCTTATCTGATTCATCAGTTCGCGAGTGAGTGACGTTACAAGTTGTTAGTTTTACACCGTCGCAACGCTCATGAAAACTTACAGAGCCGTAGCAACGCATGTGCATTCAACTAGTGTGTAGTAAAAGTAAAAGACACAAATTACACTACACCATCTCAGCCCTTGAGTCGTCATAATCATCCTGGGCCGTTGGATCTTATGTTAACTAATGAAGTGTTATCTCTGTCTTAACTTACGGACAGGGTGAAGAGCAAAGAGGCTGACATGCAGCCGGAGGTCGCGCCCCGACACGCCGTCACCCGCGCATGCCCGCATGCGGCATGCCACCACCAGCGCATGTCGTCTCCCGCATCCTCCATCAGGGTCAGCAAACGACCCAGGCTCGTCGGCGCGTCGAACGGGTCGAGCGAGGACGGGTACACCCTGCGAGAAGAAGCTGGGCGCGGTGAGGTCGCGAGCGCGTAGGCGGTCATTGCACTTTCAGGACAGAAACACCTCGGCCGGCGGTGCACGAGGCTAAGGCAGCAGCGGCTGGGCTGGCCGGCGAGCTGACTGGCGCGGGCGCCCCCTCGGCATCCTGGCGGTGCCCGGGGTTCCTAGCTCGCGGCGGCGTCCTCCGGTCCGACCTCTTGCAGTGAGGCGCAGCGCCGGCGATCGCAGGTGGAGGCCGGCCCTGCGCGCCCGCGACCTGTTTATGGTGAGGCTGACGATGCCGTGTTGGGCATGAGCAGCAGGTGAGAAGTTTACATACCCCCATATGTTTCACATAGCAAAAGTGCCCTGCGTTGCACTGGGTGAAAGGAATTCTTCATATACACTCATACTTTTTTAGTAAAAATATACACTTATATACTCAATTTTACTATAATTTTTATTTAGTATATCATAGCATATTCGCCGTGTTTCACTACAAAACCATAACAAATGTTCTACTAAAAAGTTAGTTGGTGTATTACTTTTTTAAAATTACATGATTGCTCAAAAATGCACACAATCTAATTTTTCTTATTTCAATTTGCCAATGCATTTGCCATGCCAACGGTTGACATTTTTCTCCTACGATTGTAAACTAAAAAAGAAAGCTAGCAACCAAAAAATTGCTTCTTACATCAATGGCTCAGCGCATCAGCTATCAATCATAGAAAGGAGAGTCTGCTGCAGCAATTGCCTCACAGATTACACCTGCTGCTGTACACAGCTGCCTCTGTTAGATGCTGGCTACCAATGGCATGGAGTGTTAGCTTTGCGACAAGTAAATAATGAAGAACAAAAATAAAATCGTAGCAAGGGGGACACAGATTTAACGTGGAAAACCCTCTCCAATAAAGAGAGGGAAAAAACCACGGGCGCCAGCCAGCGAAACTTCACTATAACAAAGAGTGTTTACACAATGCCAGAGATTTCACAGATGCAACTTATCCCAACCGGCGGCTTACAAGAAGTATATATAGCGGTGGTAACCTAGGTCATCAACGATCCGTACCTCGCTCCGCTCCGTCAGAAGTTGGCCTCTACTTTGTAGAATTTGGATCAACATATAACATGGAGGAGCTCCACAGGCGACGATGCGCTGTCTATGCAGAATTTCTCCAAACTTCTCCGCACTTACAAATTGTCCTCTCATTTGATGTGGTGGATTGCCGGCCGTCATGCGCAGCGTCGGGAGAGACGACTACACTTTAAATAACTGAAAACCCCAAATAATGAAAAAAGATGATAGGAGTGTCGAA
Organism: Avena eriantha; assembly: GCA_910589775.1. Taxonomy (NCBI): domain Eukaryota; kingdom Viridiplantae; phylum Streptophyta; class Magnoliopsida; order Poales; family Poaceae; genus Avena; species Avena eriantha. The sequence goes on from OU342745.1 coordinate 336,781,760, forward strand.
GCTCGCCCGCGGTGTTCACAGTCAAATGAGAACTCGATCGGATTGAACAGAACAAATAAACCTGAGCCGACAACGGTCAAACATCTTCAGGATTTAAGATCGCCCATCGCCCTAAACTAGTGGCAGCTGTACCTTCTGCCGCTCAGACCTCGACCGCAACACGCACTCAAGACCGGTTCGTGATTCATGGCTCAAAGCTCTATATGAGGCCAAATGTTAGTACTGGACCAACCCTCGCTGGAACCACCATCTCTCTGCTATTTTCTATACATCCCAAATCCGCTGACATACTCCAGGTCGCCTTCTACCAAATTCTCTCTTCCATGTCCCGCAATCTCTCCTAAAATTTCAGATTAGACAACAAGATTTTGTAGGAAATCAAGAGAATCTACAATTTGGAAGCCTAAATCTACCGCTCATCCCATCTCTTAGTTGGATTTTGAGCTCGAGCTCATCAATTGGGGATCGGACATGAGCATGTCCATGCTCATCTAGTTCGAGCACGAACTGTCTGTACTGGTTGTAGTTCTACGAGCATCGGCTCCTATTTTGGTCGAAAGAAGAGGAGGACAGACTTCAAGATTCGGGATTCAGGATTGAAACGGGACAGAGAGCAACACTTGCCTTGCAACACGGCTGAGGCAGACCTACTCCATCGATTCCCCCTCGACAGAAAAAATCAAATCAGGGGGAGAGAGTGAGAAATCCACCGTTGTTCACCTGCATCATGGCCATCGTTCACCTGCCTCGTGTTCCCCACGCCGACAATAAATCCCGCTTGTAGAGAGATTGCACACCTCCAACAGGGCCGGTCGTCACGTATATATATAAGAGACATACATATTACAAGCTTTGGTGTACACGGAAACTACCAAGGAGACCTATACAGATACGTATATCTCAACACCCCCCACAGTTGAATGGTCGGCAGCGACACATAGACTGGACCGAAATTCTGAAAAAGTCAAAGTTGGTAGTACATTCGTCATGATGTCCGCAAATTGCAGAGAGGTCGATACATGAAGAACTCAGACGTGACCGAGAGCAACCTGCTCACGAACAAAGTGGATGTCCAGCTCAATGTGCTTGGTGCGACGATGATGAACGGGGTTGGCGGAGAGGTAGACCGCGGAGACGTTGTCGTAGAAGACGATGATGGCCTTGTCAACAGGACAGGCCAGCTCAGAGAGGAGCTGACCAAGCCAAGTGCACTCAACAACTGCATTAGCCACAACACGATACTCAACCTCAGCACTAGACCGGGAGACTGTGGGCTGGCACTTGGAGAACCAGGAGATCAACGACGAGCCAAGGCAGACGCAATAACCCGAGGTGGAGCGCTAAGTGTCAGGACACCCTGCCCAATCTGCATCCGAATAGACCACAATGTCCACGGAAGGTGAGGCGGAGATCGTGAGCCCGAGGTCCATAGAGCCGCGGATGTACCGAAGAATCCGTTTCACCGCTGTCCAGTGAGCATCGCGAGGCGCGTGCATATAGAGACAAACCTGCTGCACGGCATAATACAGCTCCGGGCGAGTGAGCATCAAGTACTGCAAGGCACCAACAATGGAGCGTTAGTGAGATGCATCCGTAGGCGGTGATCCAACGGTGGCGGAGAGCTTGGCGTTCGTGTCGACATGAGTGGCCACAGGAGAACAATTAAGCATCCCAACATGCTCAAGAATATCCTGAGAGTACTTCCGTTGATGAAGAAAGAACCCGTCCGCGTGGCGTACCACCTCAAGGCCGAGGAAGTAGTGAAGCAGACCGAGGTCCTTGATGGCGAACTCAGCGCGGAGACGATCAGTGAGCTGTCAAAGAAGAGCGTCGCTGCAGGCTGTCAAGATGATGTCATCAACATAGAGCAGCAAATAAGCCGCATCAGAGCCTTGTCGATAGACGAAAAAGGACGCGTCAGAGCGTGTAGAGTGGAAGCCAAGATGATGAAGAAACGCCGCCATGCACTGGTACCAGGCACACGGTGCTTGCTTCAGCCCGTACAGAGAGCAGGAGAGCAGGCACACATGGTCGGGATGCTCAACATCGACAAACCCAATGGGCTGCTGACAATACACCTGCTCCAAGAGATGTCAATGAAGGTAGGCGTTGGAGATGTCCATCTGGTGCACCGGCCAAGCTCGAGAGACGGCAAGGTGCAGAACAGTCCGGGTCGTGCCCGGTTTGACAACCAGAGCAAACGTATCCGTGAAGTCGATGCCGACGCGTTGACGGAAGCCTCGGACCACCCAGCATGCCTTGTAGCGCTCGAGTGTACCATCGGAGCGCAGCTTGTGCTTCAACACCCATTTGCCAGTGATGACGTTGGCGCGAGGAGGGCACGGAACGAGCTCCCAAGTTCGGTTCCGTTGTAGGGCATCAAACTCCTCCTGCATGGTCGCATGCCACTGCAGATCGCGTAGAGCAGCTTGAACGGAGTTGGGTACCGGAGAAAGCGTGGGATTAGAAGCCGCGCATGCGTAGACGTCAGCAGTGTAGTGAGTAGAGGTCCGGTGCACACCTGCACGTGCAGGAGTAGTGATGCCTGCGGGCGGAGGTGGCGGCAGGGCAGCAGCCGAGCCCGATGACAACGAGGGGGCCGGCGACGAGGGCGCCGATGATGGGAAGGCCGGAGATGAGGGGCCCGACGAGGAAGAGGCCGGCGTCGACGATGATGACCCGGATGTTGAGGGCCCGGGCGTGGCAGGCGCAGCATGGGCCGCACCAGCCGGCGCAGGAAGCGCGGGCGCTAGCGGGCCTGCTGCCGCGTGCTATCGTGTAGGGGCGCCCAGAGGAGGGTCAACCCGTGCTGTAGGAGTCTCCAAGATGCCCTTCTTAAACATAAACAACATATCATCAAAGTAAACATGCCGCGAGGTGATTACGTGATGAGAGACCGGATCATAGCAGCGATAGCCCTTGGTGTTAGCTAGATAGCCGATGAACACACATGGAAGGGAGCGAGGAGCGAACTTATGTGCAACAGTGGCGGCTGTACTGGGGTAGCACCGATAGCCAGAGATTCGGAGGTCATCATAGGAGGGTGGTGTACCGTAGAGAAGGTGGTGTGGTGCATACTTCCAATGGGAGCGACACGGCTGAATGTTAATGAGAAGTGTGGCGGTGGCGAGGGCATCCGACCAAAAGCATGGTGGCATGTAGGCATGGAACAAGAGGGTGCGGACTCAATCGTTGAGGGTGTGAAGGATGCATTCAGCGTGACTGTTCTACTTAGAAGTGTAGGGACACGTGAGACGGAAGACAGTGCCATGAGTAGCGAGGAGGGTGCGAACAACGAGGTTGTCAAACTCTTTCCCATTATTGGTCTCGAGGGCATGGATGGTGCGACCGAACTGGGTGGAGATGTAGGAGAAAAAAGATGTTAAGGTGGCGAAAACATCATTTATGGCAAAGTGGAAAATTCCACACAAAATGCGAATAATCGTCCAATATCACAAGATAGTAAAGAAAACCAGAATTACTCGAATTGGAGAGGTCCACACATCACTATGAATTAACTGAAACGGAAAAGACGCTACAGTAGAGGATGAACTAGAGGGAAGACGAACATGTTTTCCTAGACGATATGCTTCACAAGAGTGAGATTCTGTTTTATTACAAGAAAAAGAAAATCCGTGCATTATTTGGCGAAGTGCGGTGGAGCTGGGATGGCCGAGGCGCGCCTGCCAGAGGTCGACACCGGCGGAGAGCGCGAGGTGGCTAGTGGCGGTGGAGGACTTCTGAACAGGATAGAGGGCATCGTCGGGGCTGTCACATTAGGGGAGGAGCATGCGAGTACGACCATCCTTTACAGAAAAGCCGACATCGTTAAATTCGACAGTCACAGAGTTATCACGAGCAAGACGTTTAACATCAACAAGATTCTCAATAAGAGAGGGAGAAACTATGACATTATTGAAGGGGATATGTCCGAGAGGCAATAATAAAGTGGTTATTATCTTATTCCATGTTTATTATAAATGTTTATTTTGCATGCTATAATTGTATTAATTGGAAACGTTAATACATGTGTGTTTAATAAACAAAATACAAAGTTCCTAGTAATGCCTCTCATATAAACTAGCTCGTTGATTAACAAGATGATCAAGGTTTCCTGATCATGGACATTGGATGTTGTTAATAATAAGGTCATAGCATTGGTGGAATGATGTGATGAACATTCATCCGAAGTATAGAATTATACTCAATGTCATTATATTTATATTGCTATAATATCATACGAAGTAATCCTAGTCCTTAGACCATGAGATCATGTTAATCACTAACACCGGAAGAGTATCTTGATAACATTAAACATCACACCGTAACAGGGTGACTATAAAGGTGGGTTCAGTGCTACGGAGGTGTTATGTAGAGGCTCATGGATCAAGAGTGGGATTTGTCCATCCGGATGACAGATATATATACTCATGGCCCTCTCGGTGATATCACATTGAAATAGCTTGCAAGCAAGTGATGAGATCACTAGAATGTTATATCACGGGAACGGGAAAAGAGTGCATGTCGGTAACGAGATAAAACTAGGTATTTGGATACCGATGATCGAATCTGAGACATGTAATATATAGTGAGACAAAGGGATTTAATTACGGCGTTAAAGGTTCACACGATCACAAGAGTCATCGTTGAATATATGGGAGTCAGTACGAATCTCCAAGTCCCGCTGCTGATTATTGATCGGAGAGGGGTCTCGATCATGTCTGCATTATTCACGAACCGTAGGGTGACACACTTAAGGGATACCGACACCATTTGGAGCAAATATGTTCCAGATAAAGATTTAAGAAAGCGCTGGAATCATTTCGATGGAAACCGGAATTGTTTCGGGTGAAATTGCTGAAATTGGTTATGCATGTAAAATTGAAATGTTGCAGGGGGTTTTATGTGAATTCTGAATAAAATTAATAAAAGAGTTTTATTAAATGAGAGAGCATTAAATTTGGAGAAATTTAATGAATTTAAAGTGAAGACTTTAAAGGGGAATGTTAAGGGGAAAATTTATGTGGAGGGGGTTACCACCACATGAATGGGGGAGGTGAGGGGTCACCCCCCATGGGGAGCCGGCCATGGGGAGGGGTACCACCTCCTCCTATAAAAGGCCCCCTCTCACTCCTTCTTCCTCACACCTCCTCATGAAGGATCTCTCTCCTCCTCTAGTATTATTCCCCCATGGTCTCAGATTAGCGAGATATAAATTCCCGGTGGCTTTATCTCGAAAGGAGCTGTTGCTTCCACTGCTTTGCTGGAGCAAGGAACGGAGGTTGTCGGGGTACCGGACGTGTGTGCGATCACGGATGCACTGGTGCTTTGCGGTGCTGGACTTGGTGGTGCTGGACTTGCTGGAGCTAGATCTGATGAACGTGATGGACTTCATCATGATCTTGAGATTCGCAAGTATACGACTACATCATCCACGAGTTCTGTCTAGTTAACAAAGCTTTGTTTTCTTTGAAGGTATGTTCTCTATGGATGTATATCTACCCATTGCTTGTATCTAATAGATAGATCTTGGCATATAATAGTTCCCATCATAGGAATTTTTTTGTTTTCTATGCTACGAACCCAACTGTGGTATCAGAGCCTGATCTATGCGTAGGTGCTATTCATGGGTAGTACACATATGTTTATATATGGGCGATGATGATCATGTTATTGCTTCTTTCATGTATTTTGGATATTGGTGGCATAGTGGGATGAAGCGGCCTGTACTAACTTTACATGTCCTCGCACATGAGACTGGTTCCACGACTGACATGCAACTAGTTTTGCATAAGTGGCTAGGGGGTGTTTGTCTCTCCTACTATAGTCAATATCTTATTTACAACAAGTTGCTAATAACTTAGTTATCATCGTTGTGGTTCAATGTTCATAGGTAAGACCAGTTCTATCTTCGAAAGCCCCAAGCCACGTAAAACTTGTAATGGATAAATTAGAAGCGTCTAGTTTAGATTGTTGTTGGGCTAGTGTCATGATATGGTAATGTTGTAAGTTGATTTATAGATTTTAATCTTACAACACACCTAACGTGTAAGTTCCATAGACCTTGTCCTTACACACAAAGGAATGATAGAGATCATACCACGATGCACATGATAGTGATCATATGCAAAGACCATATCATATCACTTTACACATATGATGTTTGCATCTTATATTGCTAGTTTGGCGTTTTAGTAGCATTATAAGATGATCCATCATTTAGATATCAAGATAAAAATGTGTTATGCCTTAAGTACGCACCGTTTATGTTTTGCCGCTTCAAGACATCACATGATGATCGGGTGTACTTGAATCCATGATCATATTTCGGGTGTAAGACAGTTTTACACACACGAGTACTAAGGTTCTTACTTGGCGAGCCTAGCATGTACAGACATGGCCTCGGAACACGGACCGAAAGGTTAAGCATGAGTCATATAGTTGATATGATTCCCATATAGATGCTCGCCTTTGAAGCTACACCGACTCACGTGATGATCGGACTTGGTGTAGTAGATTTGGTTCATGTAATCACCAAAAAGACACGAGGGATGTCATTTTTGAGTGGGAGTTCATGTCTAATTTGGATTAGTCGAACTCAATTTGTCATAAACTAAATCGAAGTGAATTTGCATAATTTGTTGTAGTCATTGGCATCTGTTTACTACCTTATGCTTAGTTTTAATTGAGATAATAGAACTATAGAATTCTAGATATTTGCTTTATGAACTAGTATCGTATTGTTTTGAATGTCAATTTTAGAAGTCCTATTGCAAATTTTTAGCAAACTCTATTTAATCCATGAAGTTTAATACGTAATATTAAATCGAGAGTAAGAATCCTAATGTTAGTATCTAAAGTATCATGTTTGCCTCCATGATTTTTGATATTCAGAAGTTATTCTAATATCGAGGTTATGTAGGAGCTGAAAGAATTGTTTCAGAAGCCATCATATGTGGAAAATATTTATATATATGAAACAATGTTTATGGTTGCAATATGATAGAGTATAATTTGGAAAAATACATGTTCTCACATTGTATGAGAATTTGCGAAGGTTGGAGACGCTAAACGTCCTAATCTCCCAAAAAGGTTTTGGGAACTAACATTATACTCACAATTCGTCCTTATAGGCCATAGTAGCTTGGTAATGAAAGTTTTCATGATAAGGATGAATAGAAGATGTAAGTAAAATGTTTACTACACTAAAAGATTACTAAAGAATGGATTTTTGAAAGAACACCAAACATTTGATGATGGTGATCTACTTCAAAGTGCAAGTCCAAAGGTATTACTATTTTACTATACATGCTTTGGACTATGTGTCATATGTATGGCGCCACTGTTCATGTTCATAGATTCTTTTAAAAGGAAAAAGAAATGCTGAAAGAGAATCTATAAAATATTTGGCAAAAAATAAAAGACTGGAAATGTCCAGCTAATGTATATAGAAGATATACATGTTATGGGTGTAATCTTTGCTTGTTAAACAATGTGGTTCGTGGGTATTGGATACCGAATTGGTTGGTATGAAATATCATACGGAACGACGCAATTCATGAACTACAATGGCCTAAGTAACTAGCAAAAGAATATGTGATGATGTTCATCAAAAACAAATAAAGTGCTATTGTATTTCTCTTTGACATCAAAGCTTACCTTCAAGATTTGTTTAGATAATCGTTATTTTTTCAGGTATTATGAGAACATTGGTTGTTCAAATAATTACCGTATTCTATAAAAGATGGATGACCTTTTACAAGTCTAGTTGGAGAAATCACGTCCATAAAACTTATGCTAAAATGTCGCAAGACAAATGATTGAAAGATCATTTACAAAGTGACATCACCGTTTAAATTATATTGAAAAGAAAACATGAAGAAACTCCATGTTGATGGATTTTTGGAGTATTTTGATTTTGATCAATTGACGCTTGTGAAACATTCCTCGAGATAACTAAAACTCCGTTCATAGGCCAAAGAGGAACGGGTGACTAGCTTATTGGAAATTGTGCACGCTGATGTGCATAGTCCATTATGTGTAGCCATATGTGATAGGATCTTTTTGCTTCATATGCTTTCTCCATAAATTTGAGTGAATATATCTATATATTTACTTAATAAGGAAGAAGTATGAAATATTTGAAAATTGTTCAAAGACTTTCAAGATGAAGTGGAAAATCATTGTAACAAGAAAATAAAAGAATTTATGATTTGATCATAAAGGAAGATATTTGAGTTATAGGTTTAGCAAAACACCTAAGATTTCAGGAATTGTTCCATGAATTTGCATTTCCCGATAAACCACAGGAGTATGGTATGTTCGAGAGATCAAATCAAACCTTTTTTCACATGGTAAGATCAAAAGTGTCATTTATAAAACTGCCATTATGTTTTAAAGATTAAAGCTTTAGAGACTACCGCTTTTACACTAAAAAGAGCACTGATGGCTCAATATATGTAGAGCTCGTTGGGAATCCTAAGAGGAAGGTATGATGAGCACAACAGCAAGTTTCCCTTAGTTATGAAACCAAGGTTATCGAACCAGTAGGAGTAAGGAAACAACTCCAAGGTGTTGCTAGCAACTTGGAATCCTGCACAACACAACCACAGAACTTGGCACCAACTTACAGTGAGGTTGTCAATCTCACTGGTTTTGCTGAAAACAAAGGATTGAACGTATAGTGTGGAAGATAGTAATTGCTTGCAGAAAGTAAATAGTAAACGGTAAACAGTATATGGTATATCAATGGTAGAATGGACTGGGGTCCACAGTTCACTAGAGGTGTTTCTCCTTAAGATAAATAGCATGTTGGATGAACAAATTACAGCGGGGCAATTGACAGATTGAGAAAGCATAACAGTGTATATACTAGACATCTTGAATCCTACGAGATTTCATTGGGAATTACAACATAATACATAGACCGTAATCCAACTACATCTATGACTAATAATCCACCTTCAGGTTATCATCCAAACCCCTTCTAGTATTAAGTTGCAAGCAAGAGATAATTGCATTAAGCAAAGTGTGTAAAGTAAACAATACAATTGCCCCATGGACAAATGATTGTTGTTTTCTCCCTAGTAGCAACAGCACATCTATGACCTTAGAGATTTCCGTCACTTCCCCAGATTATTAGAGGCATGGACCCACTATCAAGCATAAATACTCCCTCTTGGAGTTGCAAGCATCTACTTGGCCAAGATAGCTACTAACAACAGAGAGCATGCAAGATTACAAATAACATAGACATGATAGAATCAATAATCAATCTAACATAGTATCTCAATATCCATCGGATCCCCACAAACACAACATATAGGATTACAAATAGATGATCTTGATCATGAACGGAGCTCACAAGATCTAAACATGATAGTACAAAGGAGAGGAACCAACCATCTAGCTAATGTATGGACCCATAATCCAAGGGTGAACTACTCACGCATCACTCCGGAGGCTGGCATCATGATGAAGAAGGCCTCCAGGATGATCTCTCCCCTTTGGCAGGGTGCCGGGAAGAGCTTCAGATCCCCCCGATCTAGGGATGGAGATGGCGGCGGCTACAGACTCTTTCGTTGATTTTTGATCAGGTACTTATGGTTTCTGCATCGGGGTAATTTTATAGGCGAAGGGGCGAGGTCGGTGGCCGCTCGAGGGGCCCACACCAGGGGCTGGCGCTCCCGGGGGGCGCGCCACCCTAGGGTGTGGCTGCCTCGTGGCCCCATTTTGGCTTCCCTTCGGACTCCTTGTTCCTTCTGGTAAAATATTGACTTTGGCTTTTGTCCCATCCAATTCCGAGAATATTTCCTTACTAGCTTTTCTGAAACCAAAAACAGCAGAAAACAGGCAACTGGCACTGCGGCATATTGTTAATAGGTTAGTTCCATAAAATGTATAAAAATACCTCAAATTGTAAACAAAACATAAGAAAGTTGATACAAAACAAGCATGGAGCATCAAAAATTATAGATACGTTTACGACGTATCAAGCACCATCGTGATCCATTGAAATGACACCATATGAATTATGGTTTGAGATAAAACCCGAATTGTATTTTCTTAAATTTTGGTATGCTATGCATAAGTAAAATGTTTACATCCAAAGTCGGATATGCACGTCTTTGTAGGTTATCCCAAAGAATTTGTTGGGTATTCCTTCATAACACCGAGAACAAAAGAGTTTGTCGCTTGGAACGTTAAGTTTCTTGAGAAAGAATTATTCGCGAAAAGTTAAGTGGGAGGACAATAGAACTTTGATAAGGTTATTGAGTCTTAGCTATATGTGCTAAGTAGTGCAGCGCCAGAAAGTGTTCCAGTGGCGGCCACAATGATCATGGCTCCCGTGATTACAAAGATTGTAATCTTGAAGATTAGAGTTCCTATTTGAATCATATGCATCGGGTAAAAATCCAATAATGAGATTTGATAAACAAGTCATTATTGTTTTGACAATAATGAACCAACTGCATGCAAAGAAGCGGCGATGGGCCCTGACTCCATAGAATGACTAGAAGTCATAAAATCCGTGATAGTTTCCATACACGAGAAATCAAGCTTTTTGAACTTGGAAGACCTTCCGAAAAGGCATGAAGCCTATCAGTCATGTTTGGATCTATAAAGAAATAGACATGGATGTTTGACATTTATGAAATAATCGGCATGTCGGAAAGGAAATTACGACTGTGATCAAGGAGTTGACTGTGACAAGATTTGATCTTTCATAGCGATATTTAGTCTTGACGGATTAATCTAGCAACCACTACATATAATTTGGTATATGGTAGTTGAACAAACAAAACAATATTCTTCTAATAGAATGGTTACCTAGGACGTGTACATGACACGGTCCAAAGGGTTTTGTTAATTCAAAGGATGCTAAAAGGACATGCAAACTTCAATAGTTGAAGTGAGCATAGCGGAGTTGGAATCTTCACCGTGATGAAACTGTTAAAGGAGTTTAATTTTATCAGAGATGATGAAGATGCTTGCATTTGCAAGAAATTAAGTGGGAGCGCTGAGACAAATTTCCAATACATTATACAGAGTATATATTGTTGATTGGAAATGATGTATCTTTTATTGACACGGGTTAAGAATTTCATTAAAATTATATTTTAATGAAAGACTTGGGCAAAATCGGAATATTCGGCATCAATGTCTAAGTGGATAGATTGAGGCGCTAATATGGTTGTGCTAGACGTACATATTCTTGCTGCATGGAAATGATTGTGTCAAGATTCAAGTGTTTAAACACTTGGTGAGTAAAATCACATGAAGATTTTGATCAATAATACCATGACATGTACATATCCAGATATGTCCATATCCAGATATGTCCAATGCTCTAAATGTTATAAGCATACACCAGAATGATTCATAATATGATCATTGGATGATAGTAAAGATATTCTTATGAGCTTTGGAAGAACTAAGAATATATCATGTATAAGTGACAAATAGTTGATAATAGTTCATTGTAATATGTTACATTGATACTAATTTGTCACAAGATACAAATTAAATTTATCTCAATTTAAACTATGGGTGACACAATATTATGGAAAGGAAATTCCATGATGGATTTGGATGAGTTCCAAAGTTAAGATATTGTGACGGATACTACAACAAAAGGCTAAGTATATGACTGCCATAGTAGCAACAAAGGAGGGCATTTGTGTCCAGTAGTTTGTTATCAAACTAGGTGTGGTTCACAGTGGGATAATACTATGAAGATATATTGTACGACAATACTTTCGACATGTTTTAAGCCAAAAGGAACTAAAGGTCTCACCAAAGGACTAAATTTATACAAAGCCATCTCATTAGAGAATGAGTGATGCGTAGAGACGCAAAGACATGCAAATACACACAGACCTGAAAGTGCCAGATCTAGAGATTATGTTAACCACTATAAAATTCGTACTCAACACCTAGGTGTTGTATATACAAGTTTACAAACTAGATTATTGACTCTAGTGCAAGTGGGAGACTGAAGGGAATATGCCCGAGAGGCAATAATAAAGTGGTTATTATCTTATTCCATGTTTATGATAAATGTTTATTTTGCATGCTATAATTGTATTAATTGGAAACGTTAATATAAGTATGTTTAATAAACAAAATACAAAGTTCCTAGTAATGCCTCTCATATAAACTAGCTCGTTGATTAACAAGATGATCAAGGTTTCCTGATCATGGACATTGGATGTTGTTAATAATAAGGGCACAGCATTGGTGGAATGATATGATGAACATTCATCCGAAGTATGAAATTACGATCAAAGTCATTATGTTTATATTGCTATAACATCATACGAAGTAATCCTAATCCTTAGACCATGAGATCATGTTAATCACTAACACCGAAAGATTATCTTGATAACATCAAACGTCACACAGTAACATGGTGACTATAAAGGTGGGTTCAGTGCTACGAAGGTGTTATGTAGAGGCTCATGGATCAAGAGTGGGATTTGTCCATCCCGATGACGGATATATATACTCAGGGCCCTCTCGGTGATATCATATTGAAATAGCTTGCAAGCAAATGATGAGATCACTAGAATGTTATATCACAGGAACGAGAAAAGAGGGCATGTCGGTAACGAGATAAAACTAGGTATTTCGATACGGATGATCGAATCTCGGACATGTAATATATCGTGAGACAAAGGGATTTAGTTATGACGTTAAAGGTTCACATGATCACAAGACTCATCACAAGAGTCATCATTGAATATGTGGGAGTCAGTACGGATCTCCAGGCCCCACTGCTGATTATTGATCGGAGAGGGGTCTCGATCATGTCTACATTATTCGCGAACCGTAGGGTGACATACTTAAGGGATACTGACACCATTTGGAGCAAATATGTTTCAGATAAAGATTTAAGAAAGCACTAGAATCATTTCGATGGAAACCAGAATTGTTTCGGGTGAAATTGTTGAAATTGGTTCTGCATGTAATATTGAAATATTGCAGGAGTTTTTATGTGAATGTTTGTTAATTAAAGTAATTAACAAAATTCTGAATAAAATTAATAAAAGAGTTTTATTAAATGAGAGAGCATTAAATTTGGAGAAATTTAATGCATTTAAAGTGAAGACTTTAAAGGGGAATGTTAAGGGGCAAATTTATGTGGAGGGGATTACCACCACATGAATGGGGGAGGTGAGGGGTCACCCCCCATGGGGCGCGGCCATGGGGAGGGGTATCCCCTCCTCCTATAAAAGGCCCCCCTCTAACTCTATTTTCCTCACACCTCCTCGTGAAGGATCTCTCTCCTCCTCTAGTATTATTCCCCCATGGTGTCGGATTAGCGTGATAGATGTTCTCGGTGGCTTTATCTAAAAAGGAGTTGCTGCTTCTGCTGCTTTGCTGGAGCGAGGGACGGAGGTTGTCGGGGTACTGGACGTGTGTGCAATCACGGATGCACCACTACTTTGCGGTGCTGGACTTGGTGGTGCTAGACTTGCTGGAGCTGTATCTGATGGACGTGTTGGAGCTGGACCTGCTGGACTTCATCACGATCTTGAGATCGGCAAGTGTACAACTACATCATCCACGAGTTCCATCCCGTTAACAAAGCTTTGTTGTCTTCGAGGGTATGTTCTCTATGGATGTATATCCACCCGTTGCTTGTATCTAATAGATAGATCTTGGCGTATAATAGTTCCCATCATAGGAATTTTTTGTTTTCTATGTTGCGAACCCAACAATTATGAAGAGAAATAGGCCTAGAATTAGAAGGGAAACTGGTAAAACCGGTGTGGGTGATAGGAAAAGCTTGACCGTTGCCGACAATGATACGGGAGGAAGTGGTGGTGGGAGAGGAAACAGAGAGGTTACCGGGGTGGAAGGTCATGTGGGAGGAAGCGCCAGTGCCCATGAACCAATCACCACCGCCACCATATGCGCCAGTGTTGGGGACGGAGTGGAGGGCGTGTAGCAGAGCAGGGTTGACCTACAGCGTCGGGGGGTGCCATTGTAGCTGGAAGGCACGCCATACCCAGGCGCCGTGAAGAACGCCTGGTGGGTTGCTGGTCAGGGCCCTAGGATACCGGGGTGCGGGGCTCGAGGCACCGACATGGTGTTGGCGTGGATGACTCTAGTCCATGGATTTTGGCCCGTGGTCCATGGCGGCGTAGGCATGTACTACTGGGGAGAGGGAGCACCGTTGCCACCACGACCGTGTCGACACTAGTCGTCGTTGTTCCCACCGTTGCCCCCAGTGGCAGGAGGAGCGGGTGTGCGTGCCCCCCCCCCCCACCGTTGGGGATGACGCTTTGTCTAGAAGCCCAAAACACGGAGGCCGACGGCTGAGCCGGGTAGGAGGGAGGCGGCGCCAAGGCGTTAGGTGAGGGAGCCATCGGTGAGGATGTGGGAACACCGTGGGAGAAGCCAGTGGTAAGGGCGGTGTGAGCCACACGAGCCCGTAGGTGTTGCAGCCGCCGCTCCTCGTGGCGAAGATAGGCCACGGCCTACTCGTAGGTCGACGTGGTTGATACGTCCATTTTGCATCACTATTCTATGTCTTAATTCACTAGTATTCATTGATATATTTCATATTGAGAGGTGATACTTATGTTATTTCATCTATTTTTGCATGGTTGATGACTTTTGGAGCATGGATCGCTGCAGTCAGGATTCTGATGGAAAATGTGTTGTTTGGAGGCAAAATTCGCGAAGATCAGAAAATCCGGGAAAATATACGGAAAATCCTATTTTTCCAGGAGACTAAGGATGCCAGAAGACAGAGTAGAGATGGGCCACAGGGGGCCCACACCACCCCATGGCACGGGCAGCCCTAGGCCGCGCCAGGAGGTGGTGTGGCCACCCTGGCCCACTCCAGCCTCTCTCCTCTGGCGTATATCCTCCTCCCAAAACCCTAAGACTCGGAGAGCGACCACAGAAAGATTCCGCCGCCTCTGCGGGGTGGAAAACACCGAGAGAGAAAGATCTCTCCGGCAGACAGATTTCTGCCGGGGGAATTCCTTCCCGGAGAGGGGAGATCGTCGCCATCAACACCACCATCAAGATGGACTTCATCGGGATCATCATCATCATCACCACCACCATCATCACCATCAGCACCCTCATCACCATCTCCATATTACTGTAACAATTGCGTTGAATCTTGCATTAGTTCTTAGAGGAAACTTTCACGGTGTTGATTACTCTTTGTAGTTGATACTATTGAGTGAACCATTGAATTATTGTTTATGTTCAGATTGTTATACATCATTATTCCATCTCTGATCATGATCCATATGATGTTTGTGAGTAGTTCGTTTTGTTGTTGAGGACATGGAAGAGGTCATGTTGTTAGTAGTGGAGTTGTGTTGAGAAAGATTCAATAGTTTGATATTTAAGTTGTGGTGTACTTCTTCTAGTGGTGTCATGTGAACGTCCACTACATGACACTTCACCTATATGGGCCTAGGGGAATGCATTGTGTAGTTGGATACTAATCATAGGGGTTGCCGGAGTGACAGAAACCTGAACCCCCGCTAGGAAACCATTGCACAAGGGACGTAAGGGTCTTAGAGTTTAAAGTTGTGGTTAGGTTTCTACCTTAATTACTTTCTTGTACTTACAGATGTTTGCAAGGGGTATAATCACAAGTATGTATTAGTCCTAGGAAGGTTGGTACATTAGCACAGGTTCACCCACACAACACTTAGCAAGCTAAAGAAGATTAATCAACTATATGAAGCGAAAGCACTTGACAGTCTTCCCATGTGTCCTCGAGAACGTTTGGTCATCTTAAGTAATACAACCGGCTTGTCCTTTGCTGCGTAAAGGATTGGGCCACTTGCTGCATTTATTCCTACTGTCTTTTGTTTACTCGTACTTTATTTACTTGCATTATCAAAAACCCCTAAAAATCTGTTTGCTAAGTATTTGCAGAGAATTCCTGATCCATACCACTAGCCAGCACCTTCTGCTCCTCGTTGGGTTCGACACTCTTACTTATCGAAAATACTGCGATACACCCCCTATACTTGTGGGTCATCACTGGACTTCATCGGGATCATCATCATCACCACCACCACCATCTCAACCAGCACCATCATCACCACCTCCATATTGCTATAACAATTGGGTTGAATCTTGCATAGTTCTTAGGGGAATCTTTCCCGGTGTTGATTACTCCTTGTAGTTGATGCTATCGAGTGAATCATTGAATTATCGTTTATGTTCAGATTGTTACATATCATTATTTCATCTCTGATCATGATCCATATAATGTCTTGTGAGTAGTTCGTTTTGTTCTTGAGGACATGGGAGAAGTCATGTTGTTAGTAGTGGAATTGTGTTGAGAAAGATTAAATAGTTTGATATTTAAGTTGTGGTGTACTTCTTCTAGTGGTGTCATGTGAATGTCGACTACATGACACTTCACATATATGGGCCTAGGGGAATGCATTGTGTATTTGGCTACTAATCTTAGGGGTTGCCGGAGTGACAGAAACATGAACCCCCATTAGGAAACCATTGCACAAGGGACGTCAGGGTCTTAGATTTTAAAGATGTGGTTAGGTTTCTACCTTAATTACTTTCTTGTACTTGCGGATGCTTGCAAGGGGTATAATCACAAGTATGTATTAGTCCTAGGAAGGTCGGTACATTAGCATAGGTTCATCCACACAACACTTAGCAAACTAAAGAAGATTAATCAACTATATGAAGTGAAAGCACTTGACGCCAAAGTGTCCTTGAGAACGTCTGGTCATCTTAAGTAATACAACCGGCTTGTTCTTTGCTAAAGAAAGGATTGGGCCACTTGCTACATTTATTCTTATTGTCCATTTTGCTAAAGAGGAGCCGGCGACGCGTCGCCTGGTAGCTGTTCCATCGACGAGGCGGCTGATACGTCCATTTTGCATCACTATTCTATGTCTTAATTTACTATTATTCATTGATATATTTCGTATTGAGAGGTGATACCTATGTTATTTCATCTATTTTTGCATGGTTGATGACTTTTGGAGCATGTACCGCTGCAGTCAGGATTCGGATGGAAAAGGTGTTGTTTGGAGGCAAAATTCGCGAAGATCAGAAAATCTAGGAAAATATACGGAAAATCCTATTTTTCTAGAAGACTTAGGATGCCAGAAGATGGAGTGGAGGTGGGCCACAGGGGGGCCCACACCACCCCATGGCGCGGGCAGGCCTAGGCCGTGCCTGGGAGTGGTGTGGCCGCCCTGGCCCACTCCAGCCTCTCCCCTCTGGCATATATCATCCCCACGAAACCCTAAGTCTTAGGGAGCGACCATAGAAAGATTCCACCGCCTCGGCGGGGCGGAAAACACCGAGAGAGAAAGATCTCTCCGGCAGACAGATTTCTGCCGGGGGAATTCCTTCCTGGAGAGGGGAGATCGTCGCCATCAACACCACCATCAAGATGGACTTCATCGGGATCATCATCATCATCATCATCACCACCATCATCACCATCAGCACCCTCATCACCATCTCCATATTGTTGTAACAATTGCGTTGAATCTTGCATAGTTCATAGGGGAAACTTTCCCGGTGTTGATTACTCTTTGTAGTTAATGCTATTTAGTGAACCATTGAATTATTGTTTATGTTCAGATTGTTAAACATCATTATTCCATCTCTGATCATGATCTATATGATGTCTTGTGAGTAGTTCGTTTTGTTCTTGAGGACATGGGAGAAGTCTTGTTGTTACTAGTGGAGTTGTGTTGAGAAAGATTCAATAGATTGTTATTTAAGTTGTGGTGTACTTCTTCTAGTGGTGTCATGTGAACGTCGACTACATGACACTTCACCTATATGGGCCTAGGGGAATGCATTGTGTATTTGGCTACTAATCGTAGGGGTTGCCGGAGTGACAGAAACCTGAACCCGCGTTAGGAAACCATTGCACAAGGGACGTAAGGGTCTTAGAGTTTAAAGTTGTGGTTAGGTTTCTACCTTAATTACTTTCTTGTACTTACGGATGTTTCCAAGGGGTATAATCACAAGTATGTATTAGTCTTCGATGGGGTGGTACATTAGCACAGGTTCACCCACACAACACTTAGCAAGCTAAAGAAGATTAATCAACTATATGAAGCGAAAGCACTTGACAGTCTTCCCATGTGTCCTCGAGAACGTTTGGTCATGTTAAGTAATA
Organism: Avena eriantha; assembly: GCA_910589775.1. Taxonomy (NCBI): domain Eukaryota; kingdom Viridiplantae; phylum Streptophyta; class Magnoliopsida; order Poales; family Poaceae; genus Avena; species Avena eriantha. The sequence goes on from OU342745.1 coordinate 336,799,914, forward strand.
CAACCGGCTTGTCCTTTGCTACATAAAGGATTGGGCCACTTGCTGCATTTATTCCTACTGTATTTTATTTACTCGTACTTTGTTTACTTGCTTTATCGAAAACCCCTAAAAATCCGTTTGCTAAGTATTTGCAGAGAATTCCTGATCCATACCACTAGCCAGCACCTTCTGCTCCTCGTTGGGTTCGACACTGTTACTTATCGAAAATACTGCGATACACCCCCTATACTTGTGGGTCATCAAGACTATTTTCTGGCGCTGTTGCCGGGGAGTGAAGCGCTATTGGAGAGTGGAACTGGTAAAGGAAACTTCTACTATAAGTATTGTTTACTTCTGCTAGTTGCTTTATTTTCGTTATGGATAATTCGCTGAGTTTCTTATTTGGTAATGCTACTACCACTGCTAAGGTAGTAGATAAGCCACCACCTGCTGAGAATGATGTTTTCAAAATACCTACAAGAATTATTGATCGTGTTATGGATAACTACTATGTTGGGGATGGAACTGTCCATCCCGGTGATCATTTACTCTTTATACACGAATTATGCAGGTTGTTCAAGTGTGCAGGTATTACTACAGATCAAGTTAAGAAGAAGTTATTCTCATTATTGCTGAAAGGAAGAGTTGAGAAATGGTATAAGCTGCTGAAGAATGGTCAAGCTCTGGAATGGGAAGAAATAGTGCCTCTCTTTTATTCAAAGTTTTATCCTCCTAGTGAGATTCATAAAGTTCGGAATCAAATATACAACTTTTGGCCTCTTGATGGAGAGAGTACAGCTCAAGCTTGGGGGAGATTGAAGTTACTGATGCTCAAATATCCCATTCATGAGTTCCCCAACAATATTATTATCAATAACTTTTATGCAAGGCTCCCTCTACATGATAAAGATTTATTGGATGCTTCTTGTGCTGGATCATTCACTCGCATGGAAGAAGAAGCTAAATGGGATCTTCTGGACCGTATTCAAGACAATGCTAAAGCTTGGGAGAATGACAAAGGTAGAAAGTCAGGTATAAATTATAATTATGAATGCATTCAATCTTTTATGGGAACTGATGACTTTCAAAATATTAAAAATGCTTATGGTCTAGACTCTCAAGCTATTGCTTCTTATTTTAAGGCTTTTGCTTCCTATATTGAAGTGCCTAAAAAGAAGTGGAATAAGTATCATGAGCCTTATAAAGATGTTGCTAAGAGTGTTCCTACAAGAAATACTGAAGTTTATACTGCTAATCATGTTTTACCTAAACCTTATATTGAGAAAATGCCGTTCCTAGTTAGGATTAAGGAACATTCTATGATAGCTAGTATGGTTAATGAAAGTACAAGAAAAGCTGCTGAACCTGATAAACAAATGGTTGATGAACCTATAATAGCAAATGTGAAAGACTTTGTTACTAAATATGAAAAAGAGGGACACCCTATCCTTTGTAAGGATACCTCTAATATTGTTTCACAAAGTAGTGTTATGAGAGCTAGTATTCCTGTGTTTTCTGTTAGAATAAGTGATCATTGCTACGATGGTCCTTGTGATAGCTATATTGTTAAGTTTATGCATGATACTGAAAGTTACTATGAGAGAGGTAAAAGTGTTCGTATGCATCTCAATAATACCAAGTTTCCTCGTTTTATGCTGAAAGTTTTTATGTTGCACTTCTTTTGCCTTCTTATGCAAGTAGCCTTTGGTTTCAACAACTTGTTTGTTTACAAAATTCCCTTGCATAGGAAGTGCATTAGACTTAAATGTGTGTGTGTTTTTGCTTCTTAATGCTCTCTTTCACTTCAATTCATATCCCTATGAGAGCTTCTTCAAAATTATCATGCCCATCTTAATGGCTATAAAGAAAGAGCTTTATGGGAGACAACCCAATTTGTTTTTGCTTTTAGTTTGTTTTTGTTTCTTTGAGTCTTGGAAGTTATTACTTCGGTAATAACCACTCCTTATCCGTTTTGTTTGGTTTTTATGTCAAGATTAACCTCTAATGAGAGAGAAGTAAGATTTGGGCAAGTTGTTGTCCCGAAACAGATTTTTGTGATTCACCGTAAAAATTCGTGAGAGATCTCTGTATGTCGGATTGAGCTGTAATTTTTTGTGCTTCTGAACCAGGTTGTTATTTAACTTACTTCAGTTTTGCACTTTTTGATTTGAGCAACAGAAGATGTTCGAAAAAATTGATCTTTACCTGCTGGTCTGTTTTGACAGATTTTGCCACTCTTGCATCTGCCTCTTTATTCGATTTCCTTTTTGAATTCTTTTTGGGTTTTCGGAAGGAGTTGCTATGGTAGCTTATGTTTTGATGGTTTTTACTTGAAGTTGGACTCAAAAGGTTTTATCACTTCACTTATACTAATGTTGCTAATGAGAACTGTGTGAAGTTTTGTGTGAAAGAAATTTCCAGGAAGTGGAGATAATGGTGTAATAAGAAAAAGAAGGGTTTTATGACTCAAGTAATAAGTGTATGAAGATGAAGATATAGATGATTCAAGTGGTGACTCCGGAAGGATCCACTAAATACCAAATTCAGAGACCTGCAGAGTCCGTGTTCAAATAGGTAACGGTTCTAGTAAGAAAAGTTCCGTGAAAATACAATCCAACTATATTCTTGCAGTTTTCAGTCAATAAGGAAAGCTACGAACCGAAAAAGGGACGGAAACGGACCCAGGGTGGCTCGCACCACCCTGTGGCGCGGGCCCTCCCCTAGCCGCGCCACCAGGTGGTGAGGCCACTCCGGACTCCGCCTCCGACTCGTTTTCTCCCAGTACCTTCCTTTTGATATGAAAGTTCGTAATATATAATCCCCCAGAGCCCCCGAGGTTCGTATATCGTGTTTTCGTCGTGTTTTCGTTTCGATCTGTTTCAGCCAGGACATACTCTTTGAAGGCTTAGAAGCACAATGGTGTCCTCCAAGGATAAAGGGATGGAGCCTATGGAGGAAGACCTCCAAGACCCCGGGAAGGAGAAGGAGGTCAAGAGTGAAGGTGAAGAGGAGCAGGGCCAACATCCGCACACCGGCACTACCATTGCAAGCATTGGAGTGGTGACGAAACCTGCCAGGGTTAGAAGGACTGCACGGATGCAGACTGGGGGAAATGCTCCTCATCATAGTTTGGCTCCACGGTCACTTCCTCCACACACCAAGAATCCCTTCCATACCTTTATGCATAACCATGCAGGAAAAGAAGACTCCAAGAGTGAAGAACTAAAAAAGAATCACAAGAGCTGGGATCCACAAACTGAAATGATTATGAGTCGTATTGAGCACAACTCGGAGTTAATTCGTACTCTCACCTTCGAGATTGAGGACTTGGAGAAACTGATCAAAGAGCTCATCAAAAGGATACCACCACCAAAGGAGTAATTCATCATCAGGTTTGGCATCCCCTTGATTTGTTCCAAGCTTGGGGGAGTGTCGCGGTATCACATCACTATCTTCTATCTTTTTACCTTATTAGTAGAGTCATATTATGAATAGAGGAATTATTATGTAGGATGGTTTACATTATGTAAGTGTCCCCTCTCTCTCGTTAGATATGTATCCCTTGGTGTGAGTTGCTGTTATGGAATATTAATGAGAAGTTCTATCATCCACTCTTTTGCATAGCTTATATTAGTTTTCAGTTCGTGGTTATATGACTGATCTTGTTGTTAGTATTGGTATCACTTTGGGATCATTGAGTTAATTTAGTTGGTTTTGGCAAACCTGGATCGGTCAGTAGCAACACTACTTTTGAGAGTTGAATGAAAAAGATAGAGTACTCTAAAGAAAAATTATTTCATCATCTTTCATTCTTGATTTGCTCATAAGTCTAGTATTCTCTAGTTAAGATCTTTTGTGCTTCCAAGGAAGATTGCATGTTTGTCTTTATCACTTGTATGTTTGTTTGTTTCCTTCAACTCTTATACTTGCTACCCAGCCTTGCTAGCCAAAAACCTGTACTGAGAGGGTATTCTTCTCGTGCATCCACCTCCTTTAAACCAAAACCTTTGCCATTTGTGTCCACCATACCTACCTAGTAGCATTATTGCTATTCCAAGTAAATTCTTGTTTTATCTACCTCCCAAATTAAACTTGTTATGTGAAAATTAGTGATTAAAGCTCTCACGAACTTGATGACACACTTTACTTTCTTACATTTAATAAACTTGAACCATTGGGTCCTTCTTTGTTGCGTATATGCTTGCGCTTTATGAGTTGAAGTTAGCCGAACCATGTATCATGGGGACCGCTTTCAACACTTCATTTGGTACTTTGCACCTAGTTGATATCATGTTCTTTTGCTTATGGATCCCGGCGGTGTGAAATAAAAGTGGAACTTGTAAGATCATGGAGTTTATATGTGTGTTAGAGAAACGCCTGGGCCGCTAGCCTAAGCCATGCCTAATCATGGTGGAAACTTGCAGCATAACTATAGTGAGCATTCTATGAAGCATCCTCAATAAAAACCTATGCAAATAGTAAATAAAAAGATCGCTGAGATGCTCACTGTCTGCTTGCCTTGTCATTTTGATTATGGGATAGCTCCTGTGTCATGTGCAAGGGGTACCCCATTGGCGGTTCTCAATGATACGCAGGTATTTACGATGACAAGAGCTTGCTCGTGACTGAAGTTGAGTAGCATGAGGATCGGTACTCATAAGTAAGGGGCATGAGATTTCAACTTATAACTTGTCAATCATATCCTCTTAGTTGTGTCACTTTAACCTTAACCACCAAAAGATGCCTATGATAGGGGCAATGAGAGCTGAAAGGTAGTAAGTATCATAATTTTTGGGAGCTCTTAATGAGACTTGCAATCCCTGCTTCCCTCTGCGAAGGGCCCTTTGTTTTACTTTGTAGTTGAGTCAGTAAACCTACTCCCTTCTATCTCAGCAAGTATTTTGAGTTGTTGTGTTTCATTCATTCATATGATGATTTATTCACTCGTGTTTCTTATGTTCCTTGCTTTGCACATTGCTCTTATCTTGATGTTTACTACTTTGAAAGCTTTCATTGAAAACCAGCTATTTGTGAACTTCAGCAAAGTATCAACTATTCTTCGACCAAGAGCTAAGTTTGCCATTACCAATTATGATTCACTTTATGTATCTTTATTGTGTTTCCTTTACCTATTACAAGTTGAGTTATATAATAGTGATTTGTCTTCTATTATGATCTATGTTTTTGATGAATGTGATGCTTCTTGTCCGTATTCTTTTATCGACTCTTCACTCCATAAACCTGAGGCCATGTTTATTGAGCTCAGTTTCGCTTGGGGACAAGCGAAGTCTAAGCTTGGGGGAGTTGGTACGTCCATTTTGTATCACTATTCTATGTCTTAATTCACTATTATTCATTGATATATTTCATATTGAGAGGTGATACTTATGTTATTTCATCTATTTTTGCATGGTTGATGACTTTTGGAGCATGGACCGCTGCAGTCAGGATTCTGATGGAAAATGTGTTGTTTGGAGGCAAAATTCGCGAAGATCAGAAAATTCGGGAAAATATACAGAAAATTGATACATTGCAAATGTATCTATAATTTTTGATGTTCCATGCTTAGTTGTATCCACTTTCTTGTGTTTTGTTCCAACTTTGGAGTACTTTTCATATGATTTCTTGGACTAACCTATTAACAAGAGCCACAGTGCCAGCTGCCTGTTTTCTGCTGTTTTTGGTTCCAGGAAAGTTCGAAAATGAATATTCTCGGAATTGGACGGGACAAAAGCCAAAGTGCCTATTTTTCCGGACGACATCAAGCGCCAGAATACGAGACAGAGAAGGGCCAGGGAGCCACCACACAACCTGGCCGCGCGGCCAGGCCTGGCCCGCGCCAGGGGGTGGTGTGGCCGCTCCCGGCACCCCCTCGGCCTCTCCTTCCGCCTATATATTGCCCTTGGGACGAAAACCCTAAGGGCCCGATCAAAAATCCACCAAAGAGTCTGTAGCCGTCGCCATCTCCATCCGTAGATCGGGAGGGATCTGAAGCTCTTCCCGGCACCCTGCCGGAGAGGGGAGTTCACCCTGGAGGCCTTCTTCATCACCATGCAAGCCTCCGGTGTGATGCGTGAGTAGTTCATTCTTGGACTACGGATCCATGTAGTAGCTAGATGGCTGGTTCTCCTCCTTTGTGCTTTCATGTTTAGATCTTGTGAGCTCTGTTCATGATCAAGATCATCTATTTGTAATCTTACATGTTGTGTTTGTGGGGATCTGATGGATATTGAGATGCTATTTCAAATTGATTATTGATTATATCATGTGTTTGTTATTTGTGATCTTGCATGCTTTCCACTGTTAGTAGCTATCTTGGCCAAGTAGATGCTAGCAACTCCAAGAGTTAGTATTTATGCTCGATAGTGGGTTCATGCCTCTGGTAATCTGGGGAAGTGACAGAAATCTCTAAGGTACTAGATGTGTCGTTGCTACTAGGGAGAAAACAACAATCCTTTGTTCGTAAAGCAATAATCTGTTGCTTGCAACTTAATACTGGAGGGGGTTCGGATGATAACCTGAAGCTAGATTATTAGTCATAGATGCAGTTGGATGGCGGTCTATGTATAATGTTGTAATGCCCAATCAAGTCTCAAAGGAGTCAAGATGATTAGTATATTCATGTATTGCTTTCTCGGTGTTTGTCAATTGCCCCACTGTAATTTGTTCACCCAGCATGTTATGTATCTTAGGAGAGCCACCTCTAGTGAACTATGGATCACGGTCCTTGTCTTTTACATACAATCTCCAATATTTTACTGTTTTGTGTTTACTTTCTGCAAACTTTTACTTCTTTCCATTCGATACGTTTAATCCTTTGTTTTCCGCAAAACACGGTGAGATTGACAACCTCATCGGAAGTTGGGGACAAAGTTCTATGGTTGTGTTGTGCAGGTCTCCACGTTGCTACTAGCACCGGTAGTGCGCCCTGCCAAAGCTCAGCTAGTAACACCTTTGAGGTGTTTCCTTGCTCCTACTGGTTCGATTAAACCTTGGTTTCATAACTGAGGGAAACTTGTTGCTGTTCTCATCATACCTTCCTCTTGGGGTTCCCAACGAGCTCTACATCAACCACGCACCAGCACTTTTCTGGGCGCCGTGCATTGAACAATCAAGCGATTTTCTGGTGCCGTTGCCGGGGAGTCAAGGACATCTTCACAAGGGGAGTCCCTCATAACCAATCTCTTTACTTTGTTGTTTTTGTTTTGCTTTGTTTGCTTGTTTTTGTTCTTCAAAAAACACACAAAAAAAATTAATTTTACTAGTTTGCTTTCTTATTCAAAAACACAAAAAAAATTAGTTCCTTTCTTGAGTTGCCACTATGTCTAGCCTTGCTCCAATCACTATGTCACCCGAGGAAATGATTTTTAAACAAGGAATTGAGGAAAGTTTTAAGGAAGCTTGGTCTAGAATCTCCGATCTACATGGAAAAACTGAGCCTAAAATGACTCAAAGCTTGTTCCTTAGCAATTTTTACCTTGGAATTGCTCTTTGCTATAGAAATTCTTTAGATGCTATTGTGGGAGGAGATTTCCTCCAATGTAATGAGGATGATGCTATTAATGCTATAAAGAAATTGATCCTCACTTACAACATGCCTAGCCAAACTGATATTTCTTTCGCAAAAATATTTGCCTGATTGAACACTCTTGAGACTGGCACTGCTAGCTTGAAAGATTGCTATAATACGCTTAGGGAGCATCACAATTATGTTCCAATAAATTCTGAACCATCAAAGTGGCTCCCTACAGTAAAGATTGAGATAAACACTGAAACTTTTCAAGCCCGCTGTGATATCATGTCTGAATTTTGTCTTGTGCCCAAAGATATTTATGAATCTTTGAATCTTTGGGGGCTTACTGAAGGAGGAAAAGAAATATATCTTTCTAATAATGCTACCATATTACCTATTGGAATAGCTGAAGGAGTGTTTACAAGGATCCTTGGGAAAACGATTTCTATTGATTATCTTGTTATTTAATGTGCAGGAAAAGCACAAATTACACTTGGAAGGTCCCTATTAGAACTCCTTGGAGCAATAAGAGATGTTGGAAAGGGGACCATGCACCTTTATTCACCACCAAACAATCACATTTTCCCAAAGGTTAAGAATCAAAATAAGAGAGGTAAGGGCAAGAAAGTTGGTTTTAATGCTTCTTCATTTGAGAACACTTAATTCTTTCTTTGCTTCTTATGCCTAACTTAAAGGCGTTAAAGAAAAGTACTTATTGGAAGATAACCCAAAAGTTTTAGATCAGTCTTGGAAGTTATTACCTCTATAATAACCTCTCCTTATCCTTTTTATTTGCTTTTTTGTGCCAAGAGTAACCTCTAATGAGAGAGAAGTAATGATTGAAAAAGTTGCTGTCCCGAAACAGATTTCTGTGCTTCACCGTAAAAATTCGTGAGAGAGCTCTGTATGTCGTATTGAGCTGTAATTCTTTGTGCTTCTGCCCCAGGTTGTTATATAACTTTCGTTAGTTCAACACTTTTTGATTTGAGCAACAGAAGGTCTTCTAAAAAATTCGTCTTTACCTGCTGGTCTGTTTTAACAGATTTCTGCCATTTTCTGCATTTGCTTCTTGTTGGTTCCTTTTTGAGTTCTTTTGGGGAATTGAGCTTTTTGAGGGAAGTGCTACAGTATCTAGTGTTCTAATGGCAGTTTATTTGGTGTTAGAACTGAACCTTAAGACTTATTTATCTTAAGTGCACTAATGTTGCTAATAAAGATTGTGTGAAGGAAAAATTTCAGATGTATGGAAGGAATGAGTAATGATATGAAGGACAGACTAAAGCTCAAGCTTGGGGATGCCACGCGTGTCACCCCAAGAAATATCCAAGAAGTACAAGCGTCAAAGTTTGGGGATGCCCAAGGCATCCCCTTCTTCATCAATAAAATTCCAGGTTTCTTCCAAACGCTTCATTTTTATTGTTTCATGCACAGTTGTGTTGTTCTTGGAGCATTTGCTTCTTGTGGGTTCCTTTTTGAGTTCTTTTGGGGAATTGAGCTTTTTGAGAGAAGTGCTACAGTAGCTAGTGTTCTAATGGAATTTTATTTGGTGTTAGAACTGAACCTTGAGACTTATTTATCTTAAGTGCACTAATGTTGCTAATAAAGATTGTGTGAAGTTTTGTATGAAGGAAAACTTTCAGGTGTATGGAAGGAATGAGTAATGAGAGGAAGGATGGACTAAAGATCAAGCTTGGGGATGCCACGCGTGTCACCCCAAGAAATATCCAATAAGTACAAGCGTCAAAGCTTGGGGATGCCCAAGGCATCCCCTTCTTCATCAATAAAAATTCCAGGTTTCTTCCAAACGCTTCATTTTTATTGTTTCATGCACAGTTGTGTTGTTCTTGGAGCATCTTCTTTTTCGTTTTTTGTTTTGGTTTTCTTTTGCTTTTGTTTTCTTAGTTTTCTGAATAAATTGGTTGGACCCCCTCTTTCATACATTGGTTTGCAAATAGTTTGGTTTGGTTTGGAAAAGAGTAGGAAAGTTCATGCTTATGTGGTAAAAAGAGCTCGTTTTTACGGTGACCTATGCTTTGTCATGACATGCTTGATATTGTTTTGGATTTATGCTTAGTATTCTTTGTTGTAGCATGACTTATTATAAACAATTGAGATTTCTTAATGTGCCTTGGATGAATCATGCGTTGTTTTAGCATATTAAAGCATAGTATAGTGGTATTCTCCTTTGATGCTTTATTTGGGTTGACTTGGCACATGCTCACACCATGTTATGACTATCTCAAGTCACCATAGCCTTTATGATCCTTTAGTTTTAAACTTGTAGTATCACTTTATGCTTTGATCAATGATGTTTTGTCGCTCTGCATGATTATGGCCATTATTGCTCTCTTAGTTTGTCGCTCCCAGTCTTTTGCTAGCCTCCACAACAAAGTATTAGTTCTACTCATGCATCCAACTCCCTAAACCAAGTTATTCCAAAGAGTCCACCATACCTACCTATTAGCTTATGCTATTCCAAGTATATTCATGCTTTTGTTTACCTTCCAAATTAAACTTGTTATGAGAAAACTAGTGATTAAAGCTCTCACGAACTTGATGGCACACTTACTTTATTGCCTCTAATAAACTTGAACCATTGGGTCCTTCTTTGTTGCGTATATTCTTGCGCTTTATAAGTTGAAATTAGCAGAACCATGTACCATGGGGAACGCTTTCAACATTGCACTTGTACTTTGTACCCCGTTGATATCATGTTCTTTTGCTTACGGATCCCGGCGGTGTGAAATAAAAGTGGAACTTGTAAGATCATGGAGTTTGTATGTGTGTTAGAGAAATGCCTGGGCCGCTAGCCTAAGCCATGCCTAATCATGGTGGAAACTTGCAGCATCACCATAATGAGCACTCTATGAAGCATCCTCAATAAAAACCTATGCAAATAGCAAATAAAAAGATCGCTGAGATGCTCATTGTCTGCTTGCCTTGTCATTTTGATTATGGGAAAGCTCCCGTATCATGTGCAAGGGGTACCCCGTTGGCGGTTCTTAATGATACACTTGTACTTACAATGACAAGAGCTTACTCGTGACTGAAGTTGAGTAGCATGAGGATCGGTCTTCATAAGTAAGGGGCATGAGATTTCGGTTTATAACTTGTCAAGCATATCCTCTTAGTTGTGTCACTTTAACCTTAACCACTTCAAGATTCTTATGATAGGGGCAATGAGAGCTGAAAGCTATAAGTACCATAATTTTTGGAAGCTCTTTATGACACTTGAATCCCTACTTCCTTTTACAAAGGCTTTTCTTCCACCATTATATTGAGTCTCCACCTTCTACCTTTATGCACCTACTTTGAGAGCATAGTGGCCATTCTTAGTTCTATGTGCATTGTCCCAAGACTAGTTGATTGATGCATACTTTGATATTGCTTGTTTTAAACTATTGTATCTAGTCACTCTTATGAACTTTGAAGGTGTCCTATGCATTTATATTTGCTACTCTATTAAGGGACAAGCTAAATACTATTATGCTATGTTTTCTTTATGTGAAACAAACAAACGTCTTGCAAAGCATTGTTATTCATGAATCTTTTGTTTGTGCTTTTCATGTTGCATCATAGTTTCTTTGTCTTATTGCTAGAACTTTGTCTTTCATGTTATGATTCAAGTACTATGATCCCAGCTTTGAATGTTTTGCAAATACTTTGATCAAGTCTTTGATGGTGCATGTCACCTCAAAAATTATTCTTTCTTTTTATCACTTACCTACTCGAGGACGAGCAGGAGTTAAGCTTGGGGGTGTTGATACATTGCAAATGTATCTATAATTTTTGATGTTCCATTCTTAGTTTTATCCACTTTCTTGTGTTTTGTTCCAACTTTGGAGTACTTTTCATATGATTTCTTGGACTAACCTATTAACAAGAGCCACAGTGCCAGCTGCCTGTTTTCTGCTGTTTTTGGTTCTAGGAAAGTCAGAAAATGAATATTCTCGTAATTGGACATGACAAAAGCCAAAGTGCCTATTTTTCCGGAGGACATCAAGTGCCAGAATACGAGACGGAGAAGGGCCAGCGAGCCACCAAACCACCTGGCCACGCGGCCAGGCCTGGCCCGCGCCAGGGGGTGGTGTGGCCGCTCCCGGCACCCCCTCGGCCTCTCCTTCCGCCTATATAATGCCCTCGGGACGAAAACCCTAAGGTCCCGATCAAGAATCCACGAAAGAGTCTGTAGCCGCCGTCATCTCCATCCCTAGATCGGGAGGGATCTGAAGCTCTTCCCGGCAACCTGCCGGAGAGGGGAATTCACCCTGGAGGCCTTCTTCATCACCATGCAAGCCTCCGGTGTGATGCGTGAGTAGTTCATCCTTGCACTACGGATCCATGTAGTAGCTAGATGGCTGGTTCTCCTCCTTTGTGCTTTCATGTTTAGATCTTGTGAGCTCCGTTCATGATCAAGATCATCTATTTGTAATTCATACATGTTGTGTTTGTGGGGATCCGATGGATATTGAGATGCTATTTCAGATTGATTATTGATTATATCATGTCTTTGTTATTTGTGATCTTGCATGCTTTCCACTGTTAGTAGCTATCTTGGCCAAGTAGATGCTAGCAACTCCAAGAGTTAGTATTTATGCTCGATAGTGGGTTCATGCCTCTGGTAATCTGGGGAAGTGACAAAAATCTCTAAGGTACTAGATGTGTTGTTGCTACTAGGGAGAAAACAACAATCCTTTGTTCATATAACAATCGTATTGTTTACTTTACACGCACTTCGTAAAGCAATAATCTATTGCTTGCAACTTAATACTAGAGGGGGTTCGGATGATAACCTGAAGGTGGATTATTAGTCATAGATGCAGTTGGATGGCGGTCTATGTATAATGTTGTAATGCCCAATCAAGTCTCAAAGGAGTCAAGATGATTAGTATATGCATGTATTGCTTTCTTGGTGTTTGTCAATTGCCCTGCTGTAATTTGTTCACCCAGCATGTTATCTATCTAAGGAGAGCCACCTCTAGTGAACTATGGATCCCGGTCCTTGTCTTTCACATACAATCTACAATCTTTTACTGTTTTGTGTTTACTTTCTACAAACTTTTACTTCTTTCCATTCGATACGTTTAATCCTTTGTTTTCCGCAAAACACGGTGAGATTGACAACCTCATCGCAAGTTGGGGACAAAGTTCTGTGGTTGTGTTGTGCAGGTCTCCACGTTGCTACTAGCACCGGTAGTGCGCCCTGCCAAAGCTCAGCTAGTAACACCTTTGAGGTGTTTCTTGCTCCTACTGGTTCGATTAAACCTTGGTTTCATAACTGAGGGAAACTTGCTGCTGTGCTCATCATACCTTCCTCTTGGGGTTCCCAACGAGCTCTACATCAACCACGCACCAGCACTTTTCTGGACGCCGTGCATTGAGCCATCAAAAATCCTATTTTTCCAGGAGACTAAGGATGCCAGAAGACGGAGTGGAGATGGGCCACAGGGGGCCCACACCACCCCATGGTGCGGGCAGCCTTAGGCCACGCCAGGAGGTGGTGTGGCCACCCTGGCCCACTCTAGCCTCTCTCCTCTGGCGTATATCATCATCCCGAAACCCTAAGACTCGGAGAGCGACCACAGAAAGATTCCGCCGCCTCTGCGGCGCGGAAAACACCGAGAGAGAAAGATCTCTTCGGCAGACACACTTCTGCCGAGGGAATTTCTTCCCGGAGAGGGGAGATCGTCGCCATCAACACCACCATCAAGCTGGACTTCATCGGGATCATCATCATCATCACCACCATCATCACCATCAGCACTGATGGCTCAATGCATGGCGCCCAGAAAAATGCTTGATGGCGGTGTTGATGTAGAGCTCGTTAGGAACCCCAAGAGGAAGGTATGATGATCACAGCAGCAAGTTTCCATCAGTTATGAAACCAAGGTTTAATCGAGCTAGTAGGAGCAAGGAAACACCCCAAAGGTGTTACTAGCTGAGCTTTGGCAGGGCACACTACCGGTGGTAGTAGCAACGTGGAGACCTGCACAACACAACCACAGAACTTTGTCCCCAACTTCCGATGAGGTTGTCAATCTCACCGTGTTTTGCGGAAAACAAAGGATTAAACGTATCGAATGGAAAGAAGTAAAAGTTTGAAAAAAGTAAACACAAAGCAGTAAACAGTTTATAGATTGTATGTAAAGAAAAGGACCGGGATCCATAGTTCACTAGAGGTGGCTCTCCTTAGATAGATAACATGCTGGGTGAACAAATTACAGCGGGGCAATTGACAAACACCAAGAAAGCAATACATGCATATACTAATCATCTTGACTCCTTTGAGACTTGATTGGGCATTACAACATTATACAACATTACAAGCTGGGATCATAGTACTTCAATCTAACATGAAAGACAAAGTTCTAGCAATAAGCAAAGAAACTATGATGCAACATGAAAAGGCACAAACAAAAGATTCATGAATAACAATGCTTTGCAAGACGTTTGTTTGTTTCACAAAAAGAAAACATAGCATAATAGTATTCAGCTTGTCCCTCAATAGAGTAGCAAATATAAATGCATAGGACACCTTCAAAGTGCATAAGAGTGACTAGATATAATAGTTTAAAACAAGCAATATCAAGTTATGCATCAATCAACTAGTCTTGGGACAATGCACATAGAACTAAGAATGGCCACTATGCTCTCAAAGTAGGTGCATAAAGGTAGAAGGTGGAGACTCAATATAATGGTGGAAGAAAGGCCTTTTTATAAAAGGAAGTAGGGATTCAAGTCTCATAAAGAGCTTCCAAAAATTATGGTACTTATAGCTTTCAGCTCGCATTGCCCCTATCATAAGCATCTTGAAGGTGATTAAGGTTAAAGTGACACAACTAAGAGGATATGCTTGACAAGTTATAAACCGAAATCTCATGCCCCTTACTTACGAAGACCGATCCTCATGCTACTCAACTTCAGTCACGAGTAAGCTCTTGTCATTGTAAGTACATGTGTATCATTAAGAACCGCCAACGGGGTACCCCTTACACATGATACGGGAGCTTTCCCGTAATCAAAATGACAAGGCAAGCAGACAATGAGCATCTCATTGATCTTTTTATTTGCTATTTTCATAGGTTTTTATTGAGGATGCTTCATAGAGTGCTCATTATGGTGATGCTGCAAGTTTCCACCATGATTAGGCATGGCTTAGGCTAGCGGCCTAGGCGTTTCTCTAACACACATACAAACTCCATGATCTTACAAGTTCCACTTTTATTTCACACCGACGGGATCCTTAAGCAAAAGAACATGATATCAACGGGGTACAAAGTACAAGTGCAATGTTGAAAGCATTCCCCATGAAACATGGTTCTGCTAATTTCAACTTATAAAGCGCAAGCATATATGCAACAAATAAGGACCCAATGGTTCAAGTTTATTAGAGGCAATAAAGTAAAGTGTGGCATCAAGTTCGTGAGAGCTTTAATCACTGGTTTTCTCATAACAAGCTTAATTTGGAAGATAAACAAAAGCATGAATATACTTGTAATAGAATAAGCTAGTAGGTAGGTATGGTGGACTCTTTGGAACAACTTGGTTTAGGGAGTTGGATGCATGAGTGGAACTCATACTTTGTTGTGGAGGCTAGCAAAAGACTGGGAGCGAGAAACTAAGAGAGCAATAATGGCCATAATCATGCAGAGCGTCAAAACATCATTAATCAAAGCATAAAGTGATACTACAAGTTGAAAACTAAAGGATCATAAAGGCTATGGTGACTTTGGATAGTCATAACATGGTGTGAGCATGCGCCAAGTCAACCCAAATAAAGCATCAAATGAGAATACCACTATACTATCCTTTAATATGCTAAAACAACGCATGATTCATCCAAGGCACATTAAGCAATCTCAATTGTTTATAGCAAGGCATGCTACAACAAAGAATACTAAGCATAAAGCCAAAACAATATCAAGCATGGCATGACAAAGCATAGGCCACAGTCATAAACAAGCTCTTTTTACCACATAAGTATGAACTTTCCTACTCTTTTCCAAACCAAACCAAACTATTTTCAAACCAATGTATGAAAGAGGGGGTCCAACCAATTTATTCAGAAAACTAAGAAAACAAAATCAAAAGAAAACCAAAACAAAAAACGAAAAAGAAGATGCTCCAAGAACAACACAACTGTGCATGAAACAATAAAAATGAAGCGTTTGGAAGAAACCTGGAATTTTTATTGATGAAGAAGGGGATGCCTTGGGCATCCCCAAGCTTTGACGCTTGTACTTATTGGATATTTCTTGAGGTGACACGCGTGGCATCCCCAAGCTTGATCTTTAGTCCATCCTTCCTCTCATTACTCATTCCTTCCATACACCTGAAAGTTTTCCTTCATACAAAACTTCACACAATCTTTATTAGCAACATTAGTGCACTTAAGATAAATAAGTCTCAAGGTTCAGTTCTAACACCAAATAAAATTCCATTAGAACACTAGCTACTGTAGCACTTCTCTCAAAAAGCTCAATTCCCCAAAAGAACTCAAAAAGGAACCCACAAGAAGCAAATGCAGAAAATGGCAGAAATCTAACAAAACAGACCAGCAGGTAAAGACGAATTTTTTCGAAGACCTTCTGTTACTCAATTCAAAAAGTGTTGAACTAACGAAAGTTATATAACAACCTGGGGCAGAAGCACAAACAATTACAGCTCAATCCGACATACAGAGCTCTCTCACAAATTTTTACGGTGAAGCGCAGAAATCTGTTTCGGGACAGCAACTTTCTCAATCATTACTTCTCTCTCATTAGAGGTTACTCTTGGCACAAAAGGCAAATAAAAAGGATAAGGAGAGGTTATTACATAGGTAATAACTTGCAAGACTCATCTAAAACTTTTGGGTTATCTACCAATAAGTACTTTTATTTAACGCCTTTAAGTTAGGCATAAGAAGCAAAGAAAGAATCAAGTGTTCTCAAATGAAGAAGCATTAAGACCAACTTTCTTGCCCTTACCTCTCTTATTTTTATTCTTAACCTTTGGGAAAATGTGATTGTTTGGTGGAGAAGAAAGGTGCATGGTCCCCTTTCCCACATCTATTATTGCTCCAAGGAGTTCTAATATGGTACCTTCCAAGTGTAATTTGTCCTTTTCCTGCACATTCAATAACAAGATAATCAATAGAAATCGTTTTCGCAAGGATATTTGTAAACACTCCTTCAGCTATTGCAAGAGGTAATATGGTAGTATTATTAGGAAGAGATATTTCTTTTCCTCCCTCAGTGAGCCCCCAAGTATTCAAAGATTTATAAATATCTTTGGGCATAAGACAAAATTCAGACCTGATATCACAGCGAGCTTGAAAAGTTTCGGTGTTCATCTCAATCTTTACTGTAGGGAACCACTTTGATGGTTCAGAGTTTCTTGGAACACAATTGTGATGCTCCCTAAGCGTGTTATAGCAATTTTCTAAGCTAGTAGTGCTAGCCTCAAGAGTGTTCAACCTAGCAAATATTTTTGCGAAAGAAATATCAGTTTGGCTAGGCATGTTGTAAGTGAGGATCAATTTCTTTATAGCATTAATAGCATCATCCTCATTACATTGGAGGAAATCTCCTCCCATAACAGCATCTAAAGCATATCTATAGCAAAGAGCAATCCCAAGGTAAAAACTGCTAAGGAACAAGCTCTGAGTCATTTTAGGCTCAGTTTTTTTCATGTAGATCGGAGATTCTAGACCAAGCTTCCTTAAAACTTTCCTCAATTCCTTGTTTAAAAGTGAAAATCATTTCCACGAGTGACTGGAGCAAGGCTAGACATAGTGGCAACTTAAGATAGGAACTAATTTTTTTGTGTTTTTGAAATAAAAAAGCAAACTAGTAAAACTATTTTTTTTGTATTTTTGAATAACAAAACAAGAAAACAAAGAAAAAAGAAACTAAGCAAAACAAAAACAAAAAAGTAAAGAGATTGGTTATGAGGGACTCCCCTTGTGAAGATGTCCTTGACTCCCCGGCAACGGCGCCAGAAAATCGCTTGATGGCTCAATGCACGGCGCCCAGAAAAATGATTGATGGCGGTGTTGATGTAGAGCTCGTTGGGAACCCCAAGAGGAAGGTATGATGAGCACAGCACCAAGTTTTCCTCAGTTATGAAACCAAGATTTAATCGAACTAGTAGGAGCAAGGAAACACCTCAATGGTGTTACTAGCTGAGCTTTGGCAGGGCGCACTACCGGTGCTAGTAGCAACGTGGAGACCTGCACAACACAACCACATAACTTTGTCCCCAACTTGTGAAGAGGTTGTCAATCTCACCGTGTTTTGCTGAAAACAAAGGATTAAACGTATCGAATGGAAAGAAGTAAAATTTTGCAGAAAGTAAACACAAAGCAGTAAACAGTTTATAGATTGTATGTGAAGAAAAGGACCAGGATCCATAGTTCACTAGAGGTGGCTCTCCTTAGATAGATAACATGCTGGGTGAACAAATTATAGCAGGGCAATTGACAAACACCGAGAAAGCAATACATGCATATACTAATCATCTTGACTCCTTTGAGACTTGATTGGGCATTACAACATTATACATAGACCGCCATCCAACTGCATCTATGACTAATAATCCACCTTCAGGTTATCATCCGAACCCCCTCCAGTATTAAGTTGCAAGCAACAGATTATTGCTTTACGAACTGTGTGTAAAGTAAACAATACGATTGTTCTATGAACAAAGGATTGTTGTTTTCTCCCTAGTAGCAACAGCACATCTAGTACCTTAGAGATTTCTGTCACTTCCCCAGATTACCAGAGGCATGAACCTACTATCGAGCATAAATACTAACTCTTGGAGTTGCTAGCATCTATTCGGCAAAGATAGCTACTAACAGCGGAAAGCATGCAAGATCACAAATAACAAAGACATGATAGAATTAATAATCAATCTGAAATAGCATCTCAATATCCATCGGATCCCCGCAAACACAACATGCAGAATTACAAATAGATGATCTTGATCATGAACGGAGCTCACAAGATCTAGACATGAAAGCACAAAGGAGGAGAACCAGCCATCTAGCTACTACATGGATCTATAGTCCAAGGATGAACTACTCACGCATCACACCGGAGGCTTGCATGGTGATGAAGAAGGCCTCCAGGGTGAATTCCCCTCTCCGGCAGGGTGCCGGGAAGAGCTTCAGATCCCTCCCGATCTACGGATGGAGATGACGGTGGCTACAGACTCTTTCGTGGATTTTTGATTGGGAACTTAGGGTTTTCATCCCGAGGGCAATATATAGGCGGAAGGAGAGGCCGAGGGGGTGCCGGGAGCTGCCACACCACCCCCTGGCGCAGGCCAGGCCTGGCCGAGCAGCCAGGTGGTGTGGTGGCCCCCTGGCCCCTCTCCGTCTCATATTCTGGCACTTGATGACATCCGTAAAAATAGGCACTTTGGCTTTTTTCCCGTCCAATTCCGAGAATATTCATTTTCTGATTTTCCTGGAACCAAAAACAGCAGAAAACAGGCAGCTGGCACTATGGCTCTTGTTAATAGGTTAGTCCAAGAAATCATATGAAAAGTACTCCAAAGTTGGAACAAAACAGAAGACAGTGGATAAAACCAAGCATGCAACATCAAAAATTATAGATACATTTGCAATGTATCAACCCTCATCACCATCTCCATATTGCTGTAACAATTGCGTTGAATCTTGCATAGTTCATAGGGGAAACTTTCCCGGTGTTGATTACTCTTTGTAGTTGATGCTATCGAGTGAACCATTGAATTATTGTTTATGTTCAGATTGTTATACATCATTATTCCATCTCTGATCATAATCCATATGATGTCTTGTGAGTAGTTCGTTTTGTTCTTGAGGACATGGGAGAAGTCTTGTTGTTAGTAGTGGAGTTGCGTTGAGAAAGATTCAATAGATTGTTATTTAAGTTGTGGTGTACTTCTTCTAGTGGTGTCATGTGAACGTCGACTACATGACACTTCACCTATATGGGCCTAGGGGAATGCATTGTGTATTTGGCTACTAATCGTAGGGGTTGCCGGAGTGACAGAAACCTGAACCCCCGTTAGGAAACCATTGCACAAGGGACGTAAGGGTCTTAGAGTTTAAAGCAGTGGTTAGGTTTCTACCTTAATTACTTTCTTGTACTTACGGATGTTTGCAAGGGGTTTAATCACAAGTATGTATTAGTCTTGGATGGGGCGGTACATTAGCACAGGTTCACCCACACAACACTTAGCAAGCTAAAGAAGATTAATCAACTATATGAAGCGAAAGCACTTGACAGTCTTCCCATGTGTCCTCGAGAACGTTTGGTCATCTTAAGTAATACAACTGGCTTGTCCTTTGCTGCATAAAGGATTGGGCCACTTGCTGCATTTATTCCTACTGTATTTTATTTACTCGTACTTTGTTTACTTGCTTTATCGAAAACCCCTAAAAATCCGTTTGCTAAGTATTTGCAGAGAATTCCTGATCCATACCACTAGCCAGCACCTTCTGCTCCTCGTTGGGTTCGACACTCTTACTTATCGAAAATACTGCGATACACCCCATATACTTGTGGGTCATCAAGACTATTTTCTGGCGCTGTTGCCGGGGAGTGAAGCGCTATTGGAGAGTGGAACTGGTAAAGGAAACTTCTACTATGAGTATTGTTTACTTCTGCTAGTTGCTTTATTTTCGTTATGGATAATTCGCTGAGTTTCTTATTTGGTAATGCTACTACCACTGCTAAGGTAGTAGATAAGCCACCACCTGCTGAGAATGATGTTTTCAAAATACCTACAAGAATTATTGATCGTGTTATGGATAACTACTATGTTGGGGATGGAACTGTCCATCCCGGTGATCATTTACTCTTTATACACGAATTATGCAGGTTGTTCAAGTGTGCAGGTATTACTACAGATCAAGTTAAGAAGAAGTTATTCTCATTATTGCTGAAAGGAAGAGTTGAGAAATGGTATAAGCTGATGAAGAATGGTCAAGCTCTGGAATGGGAAGAAATAGTGCCTCTCTTTTATTCAAAGTTTTATCCTCCTAGTGAGATTCATAAAGATCGGAATCAAATATACAACTTTTGGCCTCTTGATGGAGAGAGTACAGCTCAAGCTTGGGGGAGATTGAAGTTACTGATGCTCAAATATCCCATTCATGAGTTCCCCAACAATATTATTATCAATAACTTTTATGCAAGGCTCCCTCTACATGATAAAGATTTATTGGATGCTTCTTGTGCTGGATCATTCACTCGTATGGAAGAAGAAGCTAAATGGGATCTTCTGGACCGTATTCAAGACAATGCTAAAGCTTGGGAGAATGACAAAGGTAGAAAGTCAGGTATAAATTATAATTATGAATGCATTCAATCTTTTATGGGAACTGATGACTTTCAAAATATTAAAAATGCTTATGGTCTAGACTCTCAAGCTATTGCTTCTTATTTTAAGGCTTTTGACAGTCTTCCCATGTGTCCTCGAGAACGTTTGGTCATCTTAAGTAATACAACCGGCTTTTCCTTTGCTGCATAATGGATTGGGCCACTTGCTGCATTTATTCCTACTGTCTTTTATTTACTCGTACTTTGTTCACTTGCTTTATCGAAAACCCCTAAAAATCCGTTTGCTAAGTATTTGCAGAGAATTCCAGATCCATACCACTATCCAGCACCTTCTGCTCCTCATTGGGTTCGACACTCTTACTTATCAAAAATACTGCGATACACCCCCTATACTTGTGGGTCATCAGTGGTGAGAAGCATGAGGTTGGAGGCGGCCTGGCTGAGATCCTCGCTGAGGCCTGCCGCGAGCGTAGTGAGGAGGACGGCATCGGTGATTGGAAACTCCAAGTCGCGGAGCACGTCGGAGAGGGTCTTGAGGCACAGGAAGAAAGCGTCGAGGGAGAGATTGTTCTGGTGGGTGCCGAAGAACTCCTGCTCGAGGAAGGTGATGCGCTGGATCTTATTGTCGATGAAGAGGCCGGTGATCTTCTTCCACACATCGCGCGCGGTGTCGCCGTCGCGGACACCAGTGTGAAAGATGTCGGTGGAGACGGTCTGGAAGAACCAGCGGATGATGGTTGCGTTGGTGGTGTTCCAGTCAGGGTCGTGTGGCATGGCAAGGAGGTCGATGGTGCCGTCGATGTGGTCGAGGAGATCGTACTCACGGAAGAGGAGGCCAAAGTACATCTTTCATGCGAATAAGTTGGTCACGGTGTGGGAGAGCTTGATCGGCATGTGCTCGAGGACGGGGACGTCGCGGATGACGGTGACGGAGGGGCCGGCGAAGGGGTTGGAGCTCCCAGATCGCGAGGAGGGGCCGACGAAGGGGTTGGAGCTCCCAAATGATGTTGCAGTGGGACGGTTCGTTCCCGATAGAGAGAACGACGAGCTCACACGCGCCCTTAAAAATCCTGAACACGACGGACGAGCACGAGGCACACCAGGCTCCAAGCCGTGGAAGGTTGCCTTCCCCCCGGAAATGAAGAGATATCCCGACAAAAGCCATCAGAGGAGAAAGGAAAGGGAGGCAGCTGAGAAAGCGGCCGCTGCAAACCGGCTGCGTAATGTAGAAGAAGCATTAAAGCGGCACCAGGATCAACTCGACAGATTTAGCCAGCAAGGTACTAGCGGCCAATCTCAGCGGCACGTGGTAGAAGCTGCATTCGAGGGTACCGGCACCCTATCAAATAAGAAAAGCAGCATCGCTTCCACGCAGCACCATGATGTTGATGATGATGCACCAACGACATCTCCTCCTAAACGCTACCTAGTGGGTGATATCACGGAGACCACATCTTGTGAGCTAAAGGTGCAGGTTATGAACTTAAGGGTGACGGCGGTGGTCGGCATGGCGGTACCAATTGCGGCTAACCCAACTTGGCATTGTAGACCGGTTCCAAAAGGGTA
Source organism: Avena eriantha (assembly GCA_910589775.1). NCBI lineage: Eukaryota > Viridiplantae > Streptophyta > Magnoliopsida > Poales > Poaceae > Avena > Avena eriantha. The sequence goes on from OU342745.1 coordinate 336,822,288, forward strand.
CGCTGTCGTCACGGTGGATGAGGTGAAGGAAGATTTTGAGGAGCTGAAGCTAGACCACCCTCCAGGGGAAGATATGGAGCTGACTCAACTAGGAGAAGCCAAAGGGGGGACTATTCTATGGGCAAAGGAGCGCATCATGCTTCCAAATTATGTGCCGCCAAGGCCACTGTAGCATCCCAATTGTCTAACAATTGTAATGCTAGTTGGTCTAGTAAGATATTGGCTACTTCCTATATACAATTGTTGCATCATAATTATATCATGCTCATATCTTCATGCCACCTTGCATTTGAGCAACATATAAAACCTTGTTTCTTTGGTTCTTCCCTCATATGCATTATTAATTGTATTTGCCTCTTGATATTGTATTTGGTTATGGATATATTGTTTAATGCCCAAGTTGAGTTGGGGGCATATCTTTTATTCCACTCCATCACCCTTCTTTCACCACCTTATAATTCCACCATCCTATTATCCATGAGCTTGCAATTCTTTTTATTTTTATTTTATTCTAGCTCATGTGGATGGGGTGGATCTAATCCAATTCTTTTGCTTGGCCTTATTCCATTTCTTGGGGATGCATAAGAATAATGCCATATTATTATTATTGTTTTGAAAAATAAATCATGGCATTTAATATTTTGCATGGGCCATGCAACCTTCATCACCACCTTTTATCCCATTGGTTTTTCCTTTGTTTTAATGGATCTTTTCTTTGTGGACCATCTCCATCCATTCCACCATCCTCATATTCTCTTCAACATCACTTTTATTTTATTTTCTCCATGCATGATTCAAATGAGGCCTCTTCCCATAATTCTTTTCTTTCTCTTTTCTTGGTTTCTCCTTCACCTCATCTTAACCTAATCAAAGCCTCACTTTACCCTCTTGGTTGATCTCATAAACACATTTTAAAACCTAAACACCTAATAAAAATCTAACCTATCTTCCTCTCTCTAATTTTCCTCTAACCCTAATTCTACACAAAACCCTAACCCTTAACCTCTCCTCCCTCTCTATCATGCTGGCCCCACCTGGCCCTCTTTCTCGCCCTGGCCCACACCCCATCTAACCAGATAACCACCCCAAACCCTTGTCCATGCCCTAGCCTAACCCGAGCTCACCCGAGCTACCCCTTCCCTTCTCTCTCTACTCTCTACCGCCGTGCCAGCCCCACCCAGCTGCTACCCACGCCGTCCCCACCTGCAGCCCTCTCCCTGCCCTGCCTGGCTACCCAGGTCGAGCCCCAGCTCAACCACGTGATCAGGGAGAAAGGGAAAAGAGCCGAGGCCACTTTTCCATCTACCCCGCTCCCACAAGGCATCTCCTCCCTCTCCCTCGCTTTACCTCCGCCCCACAGCTCCCCTGCCTCGTCTAGATCCAACCCCAGGCCCTGCCTCTCCTCCCCTTCGTCTTCATCGTCGCCAGGACCTGCCACCGGTCACCGCCAGTACCGTGTCGCCCCCCTCGTTCTAGCCGGCCAGCACGACGTGGACGTGGACAAGAAGAACGAGGAGGCTCCCCTACTTCGCCTCATACGTGCCGACGAGGACGAGAAGCCCCAGCACCGCCGGAACCAGCGCCGTCCGACACAAACCCTAACTGCTAGGACGCCAGCAACCTCGACGATCTGTCGCGTCTCCGGCCGTTCCACCACCACCGAACACCCCGCGGTGAGTCCCTCTTCCTCCCTGACACCATCCGCCTCATCGTCGCCGTCTAGCATCGCTGATCTTTTCGCCGAGCACCCTCAGTGCACCGCCAGACGCTGGTGTCTGCACGCCCCGCGCCGCGCATAGCCTCATCTGGTTGTCTAGCCCCCACCTAACACCAAGCCCAAGCCACCGCAGCGGCTACGCCCTCCGCGCGCACGCCCAGATCCCCGGTTCGAACCCCGTCCTGCGCCGCGCGGCATTTTTCTTCACCAGTCGTCAGATCGCGAAGAAGAGAAACAGTGTCGCCGCGCGTTTTGCAGAAAACCCCCCTAGCTTTTTATCTGCTTAACCCGCGCTCCTCGCTAGCCCCACTTGTCATCCGCCGTGGCCTTCTTTCAGAAAACCCCCTAGCCTGTTATTATCCTAACCCGCGCTCCAGTTCGGTCCCACCTGCCAGCCTCTGCGAGTTCGTTCACTGTCACATGGGCCTCAGCCGGTTAGTCCCACCTCGCAGTCGCACGGGCTAGGCAGAGCCCCGGTGTGAAAAGTTTTCCGTGCGCGTGTGCCCCGCCAGCGACTGGCCCACCCGTCAGTGGCTATGGCTGGGTCAAGCTGGGTAACAAAAGTTTGCCCTATTGTCTGTTTTAATTAAACCTTTTCAAAATTGAATTAAATTCAAATTCAAATCAGATTTAAATAACTTTTCAATTATAAATCCAACTAATACAAATGATATATGTTTTTGAATCAGAAAAATGTGAGGAATTCAAGTATGCCGTTAAAAATATGGTTTGAGCACTTTAAAATTTCGAGATGGTTAAAATTACAATAAAATGCCCTTTTTCTTAATAAATTCATAACTTTAATTCTACAACTCCAAATTTAACAAATAATATGTCTAAATCGATCCGCGCGACGAGCCCGTTCTATTTATGCAGTCCTTGTTCTGAATTGAAGCATGCATCATGTCATACTTACAAATCTGAACTGTTTGTGGCAATAAATAATGGACTAAATAAATAATAAAATGCTTTAATTCTTGCACCACACCTCACCCTTGCCATGATACTTTAATGCCATGTAAATTGTGCATCATTCATCATGGCAAGCTTGTTTGCTTGTCGCATTTTAATTCATATGCTTGTGCACTTTATTTATGTTGGCCCTTGTTTGTTTGGTTCTTCTTCGAATAGACGCCCAGCAGGAGAATTATCAGGAATCACAGGAGTACTACCCAGATCCATCTCTCGCTTCAACGGAGCTGCCAGGAAAGCACTACCACATGCTTGCATACATACAGTACCTATTGCCTCTATCTTATTCTTGCATCATTGAGTCGCGATTGCATCAAATTGAATCCCAAGTACTGCATAGCCTTTACCTTTAAACCCCACCGAAGCTTGTTCCTCCATCCCATGAGCCATTACTACAGGAGTTGTTTGAGCCATGCGAGTCGTAGAAAAGCATGTGTAGGGTATGTGAGTGTCTGATGGATAACGAGGTACCTAAACAACTTAACCTGAGTAGTAATGGGATAACTAATGAAAGAGGCACCGGTGAGCAGTATCTGCGATTTGGTTTTTCGTTCTCACTTGTGTCCCGTAGGACCCCGAGTGCTTGATTCCTGTTCCTTTTTTATTCGCACTATCCACATCCGGGAGGCCTTATGGACCCCCCCTGAGCCAGAGCTTGATTCATACTTATTTCTTGGGGCCACAAAGTAGTTTGGGGCTTTATTACTATCCTGTACTTATGCCATGCTACTGGTTTATTAAGATTGTGCGTGGAGCACCTGTACTGTTTTGGATCGTGGAATGTTTTCGGGGTATCGACAAGCCCCCAGTCACATTTCCGGGTTCCCCGTCGTTTATAGCCATTGACACAAACCTTGGGTCCATCTCGGAGCCGGCCAACTTCGTTGCGGGTAGCTTAATGGGGTGGCCCCCTGAAATATTTCTGAATCCTGTGATTGCTTTGTCATGAATGCCTCGTTGGGTTTTGATTTGGTTTTTCCGAGGTTGATCGAGTGTGTGTTGCTATTCGTGCACCCCTGCAGGGTAAATCTTTCTGAAAGCCGTGTCCGCGGTTATGGACGACTTGGAGCACAGTTTCTCGATCATAGGCAAGTATAACTAAAGTACCGCTTTTAATTGGACCAAGTGCTTGACTAGTAAATAGTGCAATACTCATGGAATGGTTAATAAAACTGCCAACGGATGATGGGGGGTTGTTCGTCCGCTTCCTCGTTGGTAAGCGAGGAGGAGGATGGATCTGTTAATTATACTGTTATAACTGTTGTTCTTAATTCATGGACATCCATCTATCATTGGTTAGGCGGATGGTTAGCGAGTATCTATAGAATTGCTAGATATTATCTTTTGCTGCAATTGCGTCACCCCAGGTTGTGTCCCCTTTAGCGGCATAAAGACTTGCTGAGTACCCCTAGGGTCTCACACGATAAATTGTTTGATTCAGATGAACAGGTGTACCCGCAAGATGGATACTGGGTGGAAGAGACAGATGATGTTGGCAACAATCATTTGGTGTAGAGATTCCAGGAATGGGGATCCATGAGATCTATGGGCGGGATGTGTTTATTTATGGGGCATCTTATGCCGATTTGCTTCTTATCCGTACTCGGATCTTGTTTTCCGCTTCCGCCTGATACTCTAATGTTTGTTGTATGAGGAGCTATCCAAAATTATTATCTCTATCTAGGATATTTGAATCTTGCCGTATGGCGTTGCAATATTTCTATTTCTTTTAGATGGAATGGCTCTGAGGACCGTTGTATGTGGCTTGCATACATACTCATTTGTGTATGTAGTTGATCCCTTCGCCTGCCGATTACGCCGCTCGTTCTTGTCCCGATGTCTGGAAGTGGTTAGGACGGCCGAAAGGTCTTCCGTGAGTGGCCCTAGGCCCCACCGTACTATTTTAACCACTTTCGTTCATCCAGGCATGTAACTAAGAGCGTAATTCACCGAGGTAGTTACAATTGGTATCAGAGCCATCCCGCCCTTCAGGGTCTCAGCCAAAATGGTCGTTGTCAGTCTAGCAAATATTTTGGTAGCTATGTATACTAGGGAAAAACAAAACGTGAGAGTAGGACTGCTTCCATTTTTCTTCTTACCCACCCACCCACCCTTTTCTGGTAAGGAAGTGTAACGTTTTCAATCCTCTTCTAAAATTCAAACTAGGATTCACGTGTTCTGGGTTCCGTAGTACCATAGGTTGTGTGTGTTTGTGTGTGTTTGTGTGTGTGTGTGAATTCCTTGTCTATCTGTTGCATCCAAATGTTATCACTATCTGCCTTTTGGTTATCAACTGTTGGTACATTCCATACCGACAGGCCTTTGTAAACCGACGCGATCTATTCTGATTCGTTGTATACCGATGCGATCTACCTTACTCTTTGTTATCCGACGTTATCTTGTTGGGGTGTTCTTTTTCGTAGTTACCAATCTTTAGGTTCATCTTAAGAAGAAGGTATTGGGATATCTGTTTTACTGATTCATGTGCGGAGTAATGATTTGAGCGCGGGATGGAGTCGCGACCATACCACTACTGTTATCATTTGCTCTTGTATGTTGAACTAGTAGAGTTACTAATCTTGATTCGTGAAGTGGTTTTGCGCATATAGTGGTATTTTAATGCCAAAAATTGCGGAAATTTTTTCTTTGTTAGTTTGTATACCACACTCCTTGTTCAGTCGTGTGCGTTATGCTTAATATCTTCTAGTTGCCTTGAACTTTGTTGATATTTTAATATCATCTCAGTGAATTGCATCCTTTAATCTTGGTTAATTCCATTTTGGTACTATTTTGGATTATTATCATTCTCCATTATAGTACTGACTTGTGTTTTATATCAATCACAGGATGGCACCACCACGCCGTTCTGAGGAGGACATACGACCTGAACTTGGGGCTGCTTTGGCAAGTATTGCAAATGCTTTGGGCACTATGCAGCAGAACCAGCAGCGCTTCGAGGAAAGCGTGAGGAGGAATGAGTTTGTTCCGCTACCTCCACCTCCCAAGCAAGGAGACATCAAGAGTTTTCTCAAGTTCAACCCACGCCAATTTGAAGTGTCTGATCAGCCACTTGATGTGGATGATTGGCTTCGTGAAGTGTCAAGGTTGCTGATGACTGCGGATGTTCCCGAGCAAGAATGGGTCAAATGTGCCACTCACCTTCTGAAGGGAGATGCAGCTCTCTGGTGGGAAAATTACCTCAAGGCAGATCTCTCTGGTTTTCAGCCTACTTGGGAGCGGTTCACTGCTGCTTTCAAAGAGCAATATCTGTCAAAAATTGTCATGGAAAGGATGAAGGAAGTATTTATCAACCTCAAGCAGGGCACTGACAATGTCAACACCTACATTAGGAACTTCATGAACCTTTCTCGTTATGGTGGCGATGAGATCTCTGATGACAAGAAAAAGCAAAAGAGGTTTCGGCAAGGCCTCAATGCTTCCATCAAATATGCTATCACTCATGCAAGGCCGGCATCTTTTCTGGAACTTCAACATACAGCTCTGCAGGAAGAAGCAAGTAGGCAAGTGTTTGAGGAGTCAAAGAAACACAGCCGTGATACAGCAAGCTCTTCTGCTATGACAGCTCCTTCTAAGCGTCGTGTCCGGGTTCCTAACACCCCACCGTCGCTCCCTGCTCCACCAAGACCGTCAAGATACGCACCAAGGCCACCAAACTCCTTCACTGCGGCTCCCAGGGGCTACAACCACAACTACCCTGGAGCGCCTGGCGGAGTCCCTGTCTACGTTGCTCCACGTCCACCTGGTGCTTGCTATACTTGTGGAAACACTGGGCATCAGCACTGGAATTGTCCAATGAACAACAAAGCTCTTCCACCACCACCTCCAAGACCTGCGGCAAGTGCTCCTATGATTCGTGCACCTCCACCTCGGGCTCTCAACATCAACACCAAGTCTGGGTCTACGGTTGCTCGTGCCAACTGTGTCAACGTCGCTCAAGCTGAGCATGCACCTGGAGTTGTCATGGGAATGCTTCCTATTAACTCAGTTCCTGCACAAGTTTTGTTTGATTCTGGTGCTTCACATTCTTTCGTTTCTCACAAATTTGCAAATGAGCATGAGCTTGTTATAGACCAGCTGGATAAAAAGTTAATGGTTCTTTCTCCCGAGGCAAGATTGTTATCTACCAAGATCATTCATGGCAATCAAATTGAGATTGGTGGCTCTTCATTTCCGGCTTCCTTAATTGTTCTGGGCAATTCTGATATTGATGTTATCTTGGGCATGGATTGGTTAAAAGCAAATGCAGCTGTGATTGATTATGCCGAACGTTTGGTTTCTCTGAAAATTCCTGAAGGCCATATAGTCTATTCTCCAAGTCTGACTCCTGCAATTCAGCTTTATTCTTTGGCGGCTCTGAATGATGATGCTATGGAAGGTATTCAGAGTGTTCCTATAGTCTGTGAGTTTCCAGATGTTTTTCCTGAAGAGTTGCCAGGTATGCCTCCGGATCGTGAGGTTGAGTTTGTCATTGAACTTGAACCTGGTACCGCTCCTATTTCCAAGTGGCCTTATAAAATGGGTCCTGCTGAGTTGGCTGAACTCAAACGTCAATTGGATGAACAAGAGAAGTTGGGTTTCATTCAGCACAGTACTTTTTCTTAGGGTAGTCCAACCATCTTTGTGAAGAAGCGAGACAAGACTGATAGACTTTGTGTTGACTATCGGGCACTCAATGCTAAAACAATCAAGAATAAATATCCCCTTCCACGAATTAATGATCTCTTCGATCAGCTAGCTGGAGCTGTGGTATTCTCTAAGCTTGATTTGAGAAGTGGTTATCATCAAATCAAGATTCGCAAGGAAGATATTCCTAAAACAGCTTTCACCACCCGCTATGGCCTGTATGAGTACACGGTCATGTCTTTCGGTCTCACCAACGCACCTGCCACCTTCTCGAGGCTTATGAACTCGGTTTTCATGGAGTATCTTGATAAGTTTGTTGTGGTCTATCTGGATGACATCCTAGTCTATTCTAAGTCAAAGGAAGAACATGAAGAACACCTTCGGTGTGTCCTAAACAAGCTACGTGAGAACCGCCCGTATGCAAAGTTCTCCAAGTGTGAGTTCTGGCTGCCTGAAGTCACCTACCTTGGTCACGTCATCTCTGCCAAGGGCATCGCCGTCAACCCAGAAACTTTTAAGACAATTGTTGACTGGCTTCCACCCAAAAATGTCAAAGAAGTCCGGAGTTTCCTTGGTTTGGCTAGTTACTGTCGTCGCTTCGTTCAAAACTTCTCGAAGATTGCGAAGCCTCTTACCGATCTCCTCAAGAAAGGCAAGAAAAACCCTTGGACTCCTGCATGTCAAGCAAGCTTTGAAATGCTCAAAGAGAAGCTCACTTCCACACCAGTCTTAGTTCCTCCAGATACATCAAAGCCTTTCCAGATATTCTGTGATGCCTCATTGCAAGGATTGGGTGCGGTCCTTATGCAAGAAAAACAAGTTGTTGCTTATGCATCTCGTCAGTTGAAGACGCATGAGATCAACTATCCTACACATGACCTCGAACTCGCAGCAGTTGTCTTTGCTTTGAAAGTATGGAGGCATTACTTGCTTGGCAACCGTTGTGAGATCTTTTCTGATCACAAGAGTCTGAAGTATATCTTCACATAGCCTGATCTCAACCTTCGTCAGAGGAGGTGGATTGAAACAATCAATGATTTCGATTTGACCATCAACTACACTCCGGGCAAAGCCAATGTCATGGCCGATGCTCTCAGCCGAAAAGCTTATGTCAACAATCTCATGGTGGAAGAACAACAGCCTCTCTTGTGCGAGGAATTCCGCAAACTCAACCTTGAAATTGTGGATCAAGGTTATCTTCTGAACCTTCTAGCAACACCTCTCTTGGAAGAAAAGGTCCGTTCCATTCAACTTGGTGATCCTTACACTAAAAATATCATCTCCAACATTCAGCTTCCGAAGTATGAGTCTTTCCACGTAGATGACCAAGGCACTCTTTTCTTCGAACACCGATTGTTTGTTCCGAACTACCCGGGTTTAAGAGAGCAAGTTCTCAAGGAGGCGCATCATTCTGTTCTTTCTATCCACCCTGGCAGCACTAAGATGTACATGGACTTGAAAACACAATATTGGTGGCCTGGTTTGAAACGATATTGTGCCAAGTATGTCTCGGAGTGTGATGTTTGTCGTAGAGTTAAAGCTGTCCATCAGAAACCTTCCGCTCTTCTACAGCCATTGAAGCCTCCGGAATGGAAATGGGAGAAAGTAGAGATGGACTTCATCACTGGTTTTCCAAGGTCGCAGAAGGGCAACAATGCAATCTTTGTTGTCATTGACAGGCTTTCCAAAGTAGCTCACTTCTTTCCAGTCAAGGAAACAATTTCTGCAATTCAGTTGGCTGAGCTCTGTATCAACAGAATTGTCTCTCTGTATGGAGTTCCTCTTGAGATCAGTTCAGACCGTGGAAGCATCTTCACTTCCAAGTTCTGGGGAAGTTTCCAAAATGCCTTGGGAACAAAATTAAATTTCAGCACAGCTTACCACCCTCAGTCGCAAGGGCAAGTTGAAAGGATCAATCAGATTCTGGAAGATATGCTCCGTGCTTGCGTTATCTCTTTCGGCATGAAGTGGGAAGAATGTCTTCCTTATGCTGAATTCTCTTACAACAACAGTTTCCAGAAAAGTCTAAAGATGGCACCATTTGAGGCTCTCTATGGTCGCAAATGCAGAACTCCGATTGGTTGGTCGGGCGCAGGTGAAAGAATATTGTTTGGCCCCGACATTGTAACTCAAGTGGAGGAGAAAGTTCACATCATTCTTGAAAATCTGAAGATTGCTCAAAGTCGCCAGAAGAGCAATTATGACAGAAAACACACGGACATGGAGTATGTCCCTGGTATTCTCGTTTACCTTCGTGTCACTCCCATGAGAGGCACGCACCGCTTTGGTATCAAAGGAAAGCTGGCTCCTAGATACATCGGTCCTTTCAAAATTCGTGGAAGAAGAGGAGAAGTTGCTTATGCTCTTGAGCTCCCTGGACAACTCAAAGTCCATGATGTTTTCCACATCTCTCAACTCAAAAAGTGCTTCAAGGATCCCGGCAGGACTGTGGACCATGAACTCATCAATCTCCAAGAAGATCTATCTTATCAAGAACACCCCACAAAAATCCTTGAAAGTCGCAGAAAGAAGGACTCGCAACAAGTCCATCAAGTTCTGCAAGGTGCAGTGGTCGCACCATTCCGTTGATGAAGCCACTTGGGAACGTGAAGATGAGCTCCGTGCCAAGTATCCTACCCTCTTTGAGTCTTCTTCTTCTTCCTAGAATCTCGGGGCGAGATTCCTGTTTAGTGGGGGAGAGTTGTAGCATCCCAATTGTCTAACAATTGTAATGCTACTTGGTCTAGTAAGATATTGGCTACTTCCTATATACAATTGTTGCATCATAATTATATCATGCTCATATCATCATGCCACCTTGCATTTGAGCATCATATAAAACCCTGTTTCTTTGGTTCTTCCCTCATATGCATTATTAATTGTATTTGCCTCTTGATATTGTATTTGGTTATGGATATATTGTTTAATGCCCAAGTTGAGTTGGGGGCATATCTTTTATTCCACTCCATCACCCTTCTTTCACCACCTTATAATTCCACCATCCTATTATCCATGAGCTTGCAATTCTTTTTATTTTGATTTTATTCTAGCTCATGTGGATGGGGTGGATCTAATCCAATTCTTTTGCTTGGCCTTATTCCATTTCTTGGGGATGCATAAGAATAATGCCATATTATTATTATTGTTTTGAAAAATAAATCATGGCATTTAATATTTTGCATGGGCCATGCAACCTTCATCACCACCTTTTATCACATTGGTTTTTCCTTTGTTTTAATGGATCTTTTCTTTGTGGACCATCTCCATCCATTCCACCATCCTCATATTCTCTTCAACATCACTTTTATTTTATTTTCTCCATGCATGATTCAAATGAGGCCTCTTCCCATAATTCTTTTCTTTCTCTTTTCTTGGTTTCTCCTTCACCTCATCTTAACCTAATCAAAGCCTCACTTTACCCTCTTGGTTGATCTCATAAACACATTTTAAAACCTAAACACCTAATAAAAATCTAACCTATCTTCCTCTCTCTAATTTTCCTCTAACCCTAATTCTACACAAAACCCTAACCCTTAACCTCTCCTCCCTCTCTATCATGCTGGCCCCACCTGGCCCTCTTTCTCGCCCTGGCCCACACCCCATCTAACCAGATAACCACCCCAAACCCTTGTCCATGCCCTAGCCTAACCCGAGCTCACCCGAGCTACCCCTTCCCTTCTCTCTCTACTCTCTACCGCCGTGCCAGCCCCACCCAGCTGCTACCCACGCCGTCCCCACCTGCAGCCCTCTCCCTGCCCTGCCTGGCTACCCAGGTCGAGCCCCAGCTCAACCACGTGATCAGGGAGAAAGGGAAAAGAGCCGAGGCCACTTTTCCATCTACCCCGCTCCCACAAGGCATCTCCTCCCTCTCCCTCGCTTTACCTCTGCCCCACAGCTCCCCTGCCTCGTCTAGATCCAACCCCAGGCCCTGCCTCTCCTCCCCTTCGTCTTCATCGTCGCCAGGACCTGCCACCGGTCACCGCCAGTACCGTGTCGCCCCCCTCGTTCTAGCCGGCCAGCACGACGTGGACGTGGACAAGAAGAACGAGGAGGCTCCCCTACTTCGCCTCATACGTGCCGACGAGGACGAGAAGCCCCAGCACCGCCGGAACCAGCGCCGTCCGACGCAAACCCTAACCGCCAGGACGCCAGCAACCTCGACGATCCGTCGCGTCTCCGGCCGTTCCACCACCACCGAACACCCCGCGGTGAGTCCCTCTTCCTCCCTGACACCATCCGCCTCGCCGTCGCCGTCTAGCATCGCTGATCTTTTCGCCGAGCGCCCTCAGTGCACCGCCAGACGCTGGTGTCTGCACGCCCCGCGCCGCGCATAGCCTCATCTGGTTGTCTAGCCCCCACCTAACACCAAGCCCAAGCCACCGCAGCGGCTACGCCCTCCGCGCGCACGCCCAGATCCCCGGTTCGAACCCCGTCCTGTGCCGCGCGGCATTTTTCTTCACCAGTCGTCAGATCGCGAAGAAGAGAAACAGTGTCGCCGCGCGTTTTGCAGAAAACCCCCCTAGCTTTTTATCTGCTTAACCCGCGCTCCTCGCTAGCCCCACTTGTCATCCGCCGTGGCCTTCTTTCAGAAAACCCCCTAGCCTGTTATTATCCTAACCCGCGCTCCAGTTCGGTCCCACCTGCCAGCCTCTGCGAGTTCGTTCACTGTCACATGGGCCTCAGCCGGTTAGTCCCACCTCGCAGTCGCACGGGCTAGGCAGAGCCCCGGTGTGAAAAGTTTTCCGTGCGCGTGTGCCCCGCCAGCGACTGGCCCACCCGTCAGTGGCTATGGCTGGGTCAAGCTGGGTAACAAAAGTTTGCCCTATTGTCTGTTTTAATTAAACCTTTTCAAAATTGAATTAAATTCAAATTCAAATCAGATTTAAATAACTTTTCAATTATAAATCCAACTAATACAAATGATATATGTTTTTGAATCAGAAAAATGTGAGGAATTCAAGTATGCCGTTAAAAATATGGTTTGAGCACTTTAAAATTTCGAGATGGTTAAAATTACAATAAAATGCCCTTTTTCTTAATAAATTCATAACTTTAATTCTACAACTCCAAATTTAACAAATAATATGTCTAAATCGATCCGCGCGACGAGCCCGTTCTATTTATGCAGTCCTTGTTCTGAATTGAAGCATGCATCATGTCATACTTACAAATCTGAACTGTTTGTGGCAATAAATAATGGACTAAATAAATAATAAAATGCTTTAATTCTTGCACCACACCTCACCCTTGCCATGATACTTTAATGCCATGTAAATTGTGCATCATTCATCATGGCAAGCTTGTTTGCTTGTCGCATTTTAATTCATATGCTTGTGCACTTTATTTATGTTGGCCCTTGTTTGTTTGGTTCTTCTTCGAATAGACGCCCAGCAGGAGAATTATCAGGAATCACAGGAGTACTACCCAGATCCATCTCTCGCTTCAACGGAGCTGCCAGGAAAGCACTACCACATGCTTGCATACATACAGTACCTATTGCCTCTATCTTATTCTTGCATCATTGAGTCGCGATTGCATCAAATTGAATCCCAAGTACTGCATAGCCTTTACCTTTAAACCCCACCGAAGCTTGTTCCTCCATCCCATGAGCCATTACTACAGGAGTTGTTTGAGCCATGCGAGTCGTAGAAAAGCATGTGTAGGGTATGTGAGTGTCTGATGGATAACGAGGTACCTAAACAACTTAACCTGAGTAGTAATGGGATAACTAATGAAAGAGGCACCGGTGAGCAGTATCTGCGATTTGGTTTTTCGTTCTCACTTGTGTCCCGTAGGACCCCGAGTGCTTGATTCCTGTTCCTTTTTTATTCGCACTATCCACATCCGGGAGGCCTTATGGACCCCCCCTGAGCCAGAGCTTGATTCATACTTATTTCTTGGGGCCACAAAGTAGTTTGGGGCTTTATTACTATCCTGTACTTATGCCATGCTACTGGTTTATTAAGATTGTGCGTGGAGCACCTGTACTGTTTTGGATCGTGGAATGTTTTCGGGGTATCGACAAGCCCCCAGTCACATTTCCGGGTTCCCCGTCGTTTATAGCCATTGACACAAACCTTGGGTCCATCTCGGAGCCGGCCAACTTCGTTGCGGGTAGCTTAATGGGGTGGCCCCCTGAAATATTTCTGAATCCTGTGATTGCTTTGTCATGAATGCCTCGTTGGGTTTTGATTTGGTTTTTCCGAGGTTGATCGAGTGTGTGTTGCTATTCGTGCACCCCTGCAGGGTAAATCTTTCTGAAAGCCGTGTCCGCGGTTATGGACGACTTGGAGCACAGTTTCTCGATCATAGGCAAGTATAACTAAAGTACCGCTTTTAATTGGACCAAGTGCTTGACTAGTAAATAGTGCAATACTCATGGAATGGTTAATAAAACTGCCAACGGATGATGGGGGGTTGTTCGTCCGCTTCCTCGTTGGTAAGCGAGGAGGAGGATGGATCTGTTAATTATACTTTATAACTGTTGTTCTTAATTCACGGACATCCGTCTATCATTGGTTAGGCGGATGGTTAGCGAGTATCTATAGAATTGCTAGATATTATCTTTTGCTGCAATTGCGTCACCCCAGGTTGTGTCCCCTTTAGCGGCATAAAGACTTGCTGAGTACCCCTAGGGTCTCACACGATAAATTGTTTGATTCAGATGAACAGGTGTACCCGCAAGATGGATACTGGGTGGAAGAGACAGATGATGTTGGCAACGATCATTCGGTGTAGAGATTCCGGGAACGGGGATCCATGAGATCTATGGGCGGGATGTGTTTATTTATGGGGCATCTTATGCCGATTTGCTTCTTATCCGTACTCGGATCTTATTTTCCGCTTCCGCCTGATACTCTGATGTTTGTTGTATGAGGAGCTATCCAAAATTATTATCTCTATCTAGGATATTTGAATCTTGCCGTATGGCGTTGCAATATTTCTATTTCTTTTAGATGGAATGGCTCTGAGGACCGTTGTATGTGGCTTGCATACATACTCATTTGTGTATGTAGTTGATCCCTTCGCCTGCCGATTACGCCGCTCGTTCTTGTCCCGATGTCCGGAAGTGGTTAGGACGGCCAAAAGGTCTACCGTGAGTGGCCCTGGGCCCCACCGTACTATTTTAACCACTTTCGTTCATCCAGGCATGTAACTAAGAGCGTAATTCACCGAGGTAGTTACAGCCACCCACTCCTCAGAGCAGCAATCTACCTTCACCACCACCTCACCATTCTCCAGCGCAACCGTCGCCTTCATCGCCTCACCACTCAGCACAACCATCTCCATCGCTGCCTCAGCCGTCTCCGCCGCCGCGTCAGTCATCTTCGTCCCCTGAGCCTCAGAGACAAAAGCGGAAGTATACTAAGAGGGGAAGCACCACCAGCAGCAGCAAGAGCACGTTCCGATCATCGAAACGTAAGCTATCGCCCCTCCCAAAAGTACATCATCATAATATGAAGAAGCTACCTTGCGAGAAGACAGATGAGGAAACTGCTGCGGCTGTAGCTACCCATTATGAAAAGTGGAAGATTGACATGGCTAACAAGAAAAATCCGATAGAGGCATTCTTCCCGGTCACCGCAGAAGATAAAGCCAAAGCAGCCGCGCTTAAGATTCAGCTTCACCAACCCATAGCACTCACATCAGACTATAATCGCTCTATTACCAAGTCGGCTGAGGCAAAAGAGCGGAGAGTCGGGAAAAGAAGTTGCCCAGCTCAAACAACAGAAAAATCAATCGATCGAACCGCTCAAAGTGTACGATGCAAATGAGTGGAGAGCCTAGGAGCGGCATGATCCGAACATTGATCCGGAGTTTGTTCAACTGTATAGAGAAAATGCCCAATTATATGGATTATCTATTACTGAGTACATGAGCCGTATGGATGAGTTCGAGGGGTACCAAGAAATAGCATACGTGTACCAGTACGAGGCTCCTCTCGTCAAACCCGAGTTAGTCAAAGATCTACCAACAAAAATGCGAAGATTGCATAATTGGTACATCCAAGTCTGTGCTGAATCCAAAAACTGGATCTATGCTGCATATAAACACCACCATTACGATTATGGAGATGGCTTCCTACTGATCGAATTTCCAGAATTATTTCAGTTTTACCAACAAGACGCCCTCGACAAAACTATCATCAGTGCCTACTGTTTGTAAGTATTATTAATTTCTGTAATTAAGTCTTTCTAGCTACGCTCATTCGTTGCTTGTATAATCTTACTCATCACTATACTAATTATATATGCAGAATGAAGATTCTCGAATGCAACAAAGGACAAATCTATGACCTTGGGTTTGTTGACTGTAATTTCGTTCATGAAGTTACTCTAAAAACAAAACCCAAAGAGACAGAGGATAACTTGTTCCAAGCGTTAAAGCATTTCAGCAACAGAAGGGAAATACTATTTCCTTACAACGTTGGGTGAGTGTTACTGTCTTGTACACATTCTATTTTCGCTTACTCGATGTTAAGCATATAATTGACTCGTGTTATATTTTGTTAGTGTGTCCAACTTCCACTATATTCTGTTAATCATTGTTGTTGACACCGGAGTAGTAAAAGTCCTGGACTCGAAACGCACACCATTAGAAAAGTGGGCGGACATGCAGGAATGCCTCCAGAAGGCTTGGAAACGGTTCACCGCCAAAATTAGGGGTGTTTAGAAGCCAGAGCTTACATTTAAACCATTGACTGTAAGTACTACTTGCTAGATCCACGCATCTCTTTGATTCTAGTTTCAATACCACCATTATCATGCTTGATTATTATTTTGATTGAACTCCGTTCTCGTAAAGTGCTTGAGGCAGGAAGCTGGGAATAACTTATGTGGATACTATGTTAGCGAGTTCATTCGCCAGACGACCAAAGAGAAGGCGCAGACCGGAACATCAAAAAAATTGAAGTACGATAAACAATAATCACAACTTTATTTTATTACCACCAATTGTGTTTAGTTTTATTCATATATATTGATCCCCTACTTTATATTAGATCGAACGGATGCGGGACGGTAATCTATCACAAGAACGCGTGCAAGCAATTCAAGAGGAAATTGCCGGATTCTTGTTAGAACAAGTCATCCGAAAGGAGAATATTATTACCCGCTTCATTTGGAAGGGTGAAGTGTAAAAAATAAGATGTAAATTAGATCAAATTTGTGTGAGAGTATCGTTTGTAATTATAATATGTTTCGACCAAGAAGACAGATGAGACGGTGTATAATATATTTGTGATCATGCATGATGTGTAATATATATATCGTAGTTTCATTATTGCTGTATATATGTAGTACTATTAAATTGATAAAAAAATCCTGCCGCGGCACAAAAATAGCCCGAAAAATCCTGCCGCGGTACAAAACCCTGCCGCGGCACAGAGACCAACGATCCCGGTTCGTGCCAAGAACCGGAACCAATGATCCACCCCCGCTCGTCTCTCGCGCTCCCACGTGGAGACCCATTGGTCCCGGTTTGTTCCACGAACCGGGACCAATGATCCACCCCCTCGTCGCGCGCTCGCCCACGTGGAGACCATTGGTTCCAGTTCGTGCGCGAACCGGGACTAGCATTAGTCCCGAGTAATTGGTCCCGGTTTGGAAACTGGGACCAATGACCCTTATGAACCGGGACTAGAGACCCGTTTTTCACTAGTGTACTAACAGGTTGTCACTTCTCTTTGTTGTTCTCCAAATCTAGCTAACTTGTCAACAGAACCGATCAGCTAGCCAGCTTTGTACAGATCGTGAGCTCTTGGAGAGGACGCGGCAAGATCAAACATTACATTGCGGTATGCTGCGTGGACCTGGTTATTGGGTTACACAACTGGGTGAAAACTAAAAGGAATAAAAAATGGCACAACTTTCGCTAAATGGGGTAAGCACGAAGAATTATTGCTAAATTGGGTAATTACTGACACAAAAAATAAACTAGGAGATAAAAATTGGAATTTACTCGACCAATAACTGAACTATCAACATCATACTCACAAATATCTTCCACATGATGAGTGATGACTATCATGATAATCTTGTCCACGTAGAACTCAGAAGATAATCTTGCTCTTGAGATGCTGGCACTGATGATGTTAAGCATTGAAGCATCGTCAAGCACTGAGGCAGAACCGACTTTGTAGTCAGACTCGCATATTTTTTTCAAATACGCCCGGCTGATGGTTCCATCTTGCTCAGATTCTATAGTAGAGCTAGGCGATGTCTCAGAGCATTGGCAGAAGATAAAAAGCAGTAGTATAGGCCTCCTCCAGCAGCTTGTCGTCTTGAGCATCAACAAATCAGCTGTAGTGTAAGTAGAAAAATGAGGAGCAGGGGCAAGCACCATTGCCAATATGCAGGAATCCACGCGCGCAACCTCGCTTGAGGTTTGAATGCATTAGATGTTCAGAAAACTTGCCTTGCAAAACCCCACCGTGCACGAGAGCAGCGCTGTTGCACAACACAAGGCGCCACCGGCCGCTGGTAGCCACTACTCGCATGAACTTTACACGGGACCAGAGCAGCATGGGTGATGGCGCAGGAGCAACCACCATGACGCTCTAGCAGCATAGCTGACCCTCTAGCTGCTCCACACCGGATGATGCCAGCAGTAGTGGAAGTAGAAGATTGAGACTCCACAGCTAGGTTTTGAGGTCTGTGCCTCTCCTCGACGCCTATGTCTTGGTCACTGGCCACATCGTACAGAATTTGAACGCAAGGAGAAGACCTGGAGTCTCAGACGGTGAGAGTTGGCCGGCAAGGCGACATCAACATCGGACAGCGGGAATCAGGCGGCAAGGCCTGCAAAACCCCATCATTCTGCCACTGTTGGAGCCCTCCCGGAGCAGCCATGGTAGCACCATAACCACGAATCAAATGAAAAATCCAGCGTAACCCTTGCCTCTTGAAAAGGGAAGAAAAAAATGTGTTGCGACAAGCATCATACACAGACAAATTGGAGGTCGTTGTTAGCGAACTCATATTGTAATGTCCGAATTGACACGTACGGGAGTTGTAGAGTTAGTTTAGCTAGATAAGGACTCTTGTAAACCAATCTAATCTAAACTATAAAATTAGATCGAGCCTATCTCTTCACCCGTACGTGATCAACCGCTTGTACTTATTTGCCGATGTTGAGGCCATATATTAACACGCAACCGATGCAGCTCAAAGCATCGTTAACCAAAAACCATCTAGCGATCATATGGTATCAGAGCCAACTTCCTAATACACATCGATGTGCCTCGCCTCCTCATCCTCAAGCGCCGCCATGACAAACCCACTTGTCGGCATCACCGTTAGCGAGAAGTTGACGAGGACCAACTACCTCGTCTGGCAGTCGCAAGTCCTCCTGCCAATCCGTGGAGCTCGCTTGACGAGTTTCCTCGATGTGAAGACGGAGGCGCCGTCCGAGACCATCAGCGTCGAGAAGGACGGCAAAAGAAGCGAGGAGACCAACCCTGCCTACGACGCATGGGTGGCAACTGATCAACAGGTTCTGTCTTTTTTACTAGGCACCCTTTCACCTAATATCCTTGTCTCTATGATCGGGATGGATACAGTCGCCGAAGTTTGGGTGGCGATCTAGACGATGTTCGCCGCCCAGTCTCGCACACGGATCGCCAATCTCCGTGTCGCACTCGCCAGGACGAGGAAGGAAAACATGTCGGCTGCCTAGTTCTTCAACAAGATGAAGGGCTACGCCGACGAGCTCGCGGCAGCAGGCCGGCCGATCGACGAGGAGGAACTGGTGGAATACCTCCTCGCCGGTCTCGATGACACCTACAATCCCCTCTTCGCCGCCATTGGGGTTCACAGCGCCAGCAAGATCACCTCGGGCGAGCTGTACACCCAGATCGTCGCCTACGACAACCACATCGAGTTGCTCACTGACGGCATCGGTGGTGGCTCCTCCATCAACTCGGCATCGCGCGGGAGAGGAGGAGGACAACGCGGACGCGTCCAGTACGGCGGTGGAGGCCGCCGTGGAGGAAACCGTGGTTATGGAAACCGCGGGAACGGACGTCGCGGTGGCGGCAACAATAATGCACGTCGTGGCGGCAGCACGGGCGGCAACAAAGAGCGTGACCCTGTCATATGCCAGATCTGCGGCAAGCCTGGGCATGGTGCCTGGAAGTGCTGGCACCGCTACTCCGACGACGAAGAAGAAGAGGAGAAAAAGGGCGCCAACTCGGCATCCTATGGAGTGGACACCAACTGGTATGGCGATACCAGTGCTACCGATCACATCACCGGTGAGCTCAACAAGCTCACCATGAAGGAGAAGTACCAAGGCCGCGAGCAAATCCATGTGGCCAATGGACAAGGTATGAGCATTAGCCATGTTGGTCATGCAATTGTTAATACCCCCTCTCAAAAATTACATCTTAACAACATTCTCCATGTTCCCCATGCTAGAAAAAGCCTTGTGTCGATTCATCGTAATACACTTGATAACGATGTCTACATTGAATTTCATCCTTGGTATTTTTATGTTAAGGATCGGACAACGAGGAGAACTCTGCTTAAGGGTAGATGCGTACGAGGCCTCTATCCCTTCATATCATCATCATCGCCAATCAAGAATAAACAAGTCTTCAGTGTCACCAAGCCTTCAGCATCACAGTGGCACAGTCGTCTAGGACATCCATCCTATCGAATTGTTCAACAGATTCTTAGCAATTATTTACTTCCATGTTCCACCAAGTCTAGTATCGAGTCTATTTGTGATTCTTGCCAAAGAGCTAAAAGTCATCAACTGCCCTATGAGAGATCTACTAGTGTATCTTGTTTTCTTAGATGTCTGGGGTCCTGCACCTAGTTCTGTAGAAGATACACATACTATGTAAGCTTCATTGATGATTTTAGCAAATATGTTTAGGTTTATCTCCTTAAAAAGAAATCTGATGTGTTTCAGATCTTTCACAACTTCCAAAATTTTGTGGAACGCCAATTTGATAAGAAAATTCTTGTTATACAATCTGATTGGGGTGGTGAATATGAAAAACTCAATTCTTTCTTTCAAAAAATTGGCATTGCGCATCATGTCTCTTGTCCTCATGCACACCAACAAAATGGTTCAGCAGAGCGCAAACATCGTCATATTGTAGAAGTAGGCCTTGCCCTTCTTGCAAATGCATCCATGCCATTGAAATTTTGGGATGAAGCTTTCCTCACATCCACACATTTGATCAATATGTTGCCTTCCAAAGTTACTAATCATGAGACACCCATGGAAAGACTTCTTCACAAAACCCTAGATTATGCATCTCTTCGTACCTTTGGTTGTGCCTATTGGCCCAACCTTCGACCATACAAGTCCAGAAAATTTGTGTTTGGTTCTAAACAATGCATTTTGATTGGTTACAGTCATATGCATAAAGGGGTCAAATGTCTTGACATAAAATCTAGCCATGTTTATATCTCACGTGATGTTGTCTTTGATGAAACAGTATTTCTGTTCTCCACTCTTCATCCAAACTCTGGCGCTCGACTTCGCCAGGAAATCCTACTTCTCCCAGAGACTCTCCAAAATCCACCTATGTTATCTCATGAGGGGGAAAAGCATTGCAATGATCTAACACCTAATGACTCTGTAATTCCTGGTGGTATCTTGATTTCCTCTCAGGTTCAACAAGCAGCAGAAATTTTTTTGGTGCAAAACGATGCTGAAACGAGGCAAAACAGTCAACAACAGCAGCCAGGTGCTCATGCCACGCGGCGCGAGGCAGATATGCCTGCAACCTCGGACAGTAGACGATCTGCGCCAGGATCCGCACGCACGCCAAGAGATCCGTCTCGATCAGACGCACAGCAATCAGAAGCTGCCACGTCGGGCGGAGCCAGGACATCGACCCGACCTCGATCGGGAGCACGATCAATGCGTGTCACCGTGCCTCGTGACCCTACCCCTTCAAGTGGGCCAAGCGATGTTGATGGGGACGCGTGGAGCGAGTCGACTGGCTCGCCGACCAGGACAGCGACACCAGCGCCTGGTCAGGATCCCGATGCGGATTCTCCTGCGCGATCGCTGACAGGATCAGGTGGATCTCGATCGTCTACATCTGTCTCAACTACAGACCAACCTGTACCACCACCGGTTTATCGAACAATATCCAAGACTGGTAACTCTAAACCAAAAACCTATAGTGATGGCACTGTTCGTTATGGTCTATCTTGTCTAACCAGTGAACCTGAAAATCCGCAAGTAGCTTTTAAAAATAAACATTGGAAAAATGCTATGGATGATGAGTTTAGGGCATTAATGGAAAACAAAACGTGGCACCTAGTACCTCATGAACAAGGTAGAAATATTATAGACTGCAAATGGTTTTATAGAATTAAAAGGAAAGCTGATAGGACAATTGATAGATATAAAGCTAGACTAGTAGCTAAGGGATTTAAACAAAGGTACGGCATAGACTATGAAGATACTTTTAGTCCTGTTGTTGAAGCTGCTACTACCAGACTTGTTCTAGCTGTTTCAGTTTCTAAAGGATGGAGTTTGAGGCAACTAGATGTGAAGAATGTGTTTCTTCATGGTGTTCTGGAAGAAGAGGTATATATGAAGCAGCCACCTGGTTATGAAAATCCTAGTGCACCACTTCATGTGTGTAAGTTGGACAAGTCACTTTATGGGCTCAAGCAGGCACCAAGAGCATGATTCTCTAAACTAAGCTCCAAATTACAAGAGCTTGGTTTTCTGGCATCCAAGTTAGCTACATCATTGTTTATATATAACAAGTCAGGTATCATTACTTTTGTGCCAGTGTATGTTGATGATATCATTGTTACTAGCTCTTCAAATAAGGCAATAACTTCACTCCTTCAAGACCTTAGCTCAGCTTTTGCACTAAAGGATCTTGGTGACTTGAGTTTCTTCTTGGGAATTGAGGTAAAACGGTTTAACCAAGGTATTACACTAACCCAAGAGAAATATGCTTCAGATTTGCTCATCAGAGTTGGAATGAGAGAATGTAAATCATTACCAACGCCATTGTCAGCATCAGAAAAGCTTTCTGTCATAGAAGGAGAACTCCTAGGTCTAGAGATAGTACAAGGTACAGGAGTATAGTTGGAGCTCTTCAATACCTAACACTTACTCGACCAGATATTGCATTCTCGGTTAACAAGGTATGCCAATTTCTCCATGCACCTACTATTCTACACTGGTCTGCTGTCAAGAGGATATTAAGGTATGTCAGTGGAACAGTAAATCTTGGACTAACCTTTAGAAGATCGTCATCTACTTTGTTGAGTGCCTTCTCAGATGCTAATTGGGCAGGTTGTGTAGATGATAGAAGATCTACAGGAGGTTTTGCTGTATATTTTGGACCTAACTTGATTTCATGGAGTGCCAGAAAACAAGCAACTGTGTCAAGATCAAGTACAGAAGCTGAATATAAATCTTTAGCAAATGCTACAGCTGAAATCATCTGGCTTGAGTCTCTCTTGGGAGAATTCGGTATCAAGAGGGATCAAACCCCATGTTTATGGTGTGACAATATGGGTGCAACTTATCTTTCTGCTAATCCAATTTTTCATGTCAGGACAAAACATATTGAAATAGATTTTCATTTTGTAAGAGAAAGAGTAACAAGCAAACAACTCGAGATTAGATTTATTCCTTCAAAGGATCAGGTGGCAGATGGCTTCATAAAGGCATTACCTACACGACAGCTTGAAGAGTTCAAACACAATCTCAACCTAAGAAAGGTGTGATTGAGGAGGAGTGTTAGCGAACTCATATTGTAACGTCCGAGTTGACACGTACGAGAGTTGTAGAGTTAGTTTAGCTAGATAAGGACTCTTGTAAACCGATCTAATCTAAACTATAAAGATTAGATCGAGCCTATCTCTTCACCCGTACGCGATCAACCGCTTGTACTTATCTGCCGATGTTGAGGCCATATATTAACATGCAACCGATGCAGCTCAAAGCATCGTTAACCAAAAACCCTCTAGCGATCATAGTCGTGTCCTTGAGCCGCCGGACGAGATGCGTCATGAATGACCTGCAGGTGCGGCGATACGTATTGAGCGGTTGAGCCCCTGGGTTTCTGTCATGTGCCCATTGTCATATGGGCCATTTGGTGGACGCCACGGCCCACTTCGCATCACTACGGGAGGTTGGACCGAATGTACAGGAGGCCAACCAGCTACTTAAGAGAGTAGACAACACATGGCACCGGGGACTAAGAGCATCTCTAGCAGACCCCCCATCTGACCCGCATCCGCATAATAACCACCGATTTCCGGTTCGAATGGCAAAAAAGGGCCCGTTCAGATCCCGTATTGGACCCCCATTTCTATAAAAAAAATCCGGACTGCGCCGATTTCACGCCGCGCGACCCCCAAGTTCCCGGGTCGGAGGGGCTGTGCGAGGCCGGCCTCCATCCATTTCCCCCCTTGGCGCGAAGGAAGTTTCAAATCCTCCCTTTCCCGCTTCCGCTCCACCCGCGGCTCCCGATTCCGCCGCCCCCACCCATCTCTGGCCAGCGGAGCCCCGACATGGACGCAGTCGCCCCTCCGCCGCTCCTGGTCAGGACGCACCACGTGGACCAGCTGCAATGACCGCATCTAGATCCAGTGCCGCCGCGGAAGCCACCACCGAAGGCGTCGTGGTCGCCGCGCCTCTCGCTGCTGCAGCTGTCGAAAAGCGGAAGCGGCTGGGGCAACACGTTGTCCCCGCGCCTCCTGTTGGCCCGACGCTCCCTGCTGCAGCTGTACCTGCCATCCCGGCCAAGCGGGTGAAGCAGCCGAATAGCAAGGTGGCGGCCGCGGCGCCGGCGCTGAAGAAGCCGGCTCCAAAGAAGGCTGTGAAGAAGCCACGGATGGCAAAGATGGCATCACTGACTGCCTTAACAACGACATTGGTGCCTACACCGACGGAGCCGACCGATGCGCGCAAGGTAGTCAATGAAAGTCCCGTGGTTGATGACGTGTCGGAGTCGTACATTGACATGCTCAACGATGTTGTCATGGACATCGACACGTCGCCGCTTCCAGACTACAGTGACTACAACAACGGATTGGAGGAGGGGCTCGAAGGGGAGGAGTTTGAGGAAGAAGAAGACGCCGGTAGCAACGGAGAAGATGAATTGGAAGAGATCGAGGAGCGGGTGTTCGATGGGGTGGTGGCCAAGGCAAAGGGGAGAGCGATTAGGACCGGCAACTACTCCGAATTCGAAGACATGATCTTGATCCGTGCTTGGGAGGCGGTTTCGATGGATGCTGTGACTGGCACTGACCAAACCGGAAAGAGGTATTGGCAACGCATCGAGGATTAATTCTTCCAATTGATGCCGCCTCTCTCTACTACTCTGACCTGCTCCTACCGCTTGCTCCAAGGCCGATGCGACACCATCAAGACGGCGTGCAACCGGTGGTCAGGTTGCATCAAGGGCGTGAGGAACGCGCCACCGAGCGGCACCAACACTGGCGACTGGGAAGCTATTGCGCAGCAAAGGTTTCAGGAGATGCCAGGTTTGAAGCATGTACCGTTCAAATTCGCTGATTGCTATGCCCTTCTTGAGCACAATCTGAAATGGAAGTTGAGGGAACAAGAGGTGCCACCGCCAAAGCACAAGCTCATCGAGTTGGAGGACACGGAGGAGGATGACGTGCTTGAGACCAAGAAGAACAAGGACAAAGGTCGGACGGATGCAAGGCAACCAAGGAGAAGATCAAGAGACAAGGAGAGGCCGCTTCATTATCTCTCAAGATCGATGTGATGGTCAAATCCAAAGAGGCGTTGATGATCAAGACTTTGACGATGAAGAAGTAGATGATGGAGGAGAAGGCAAGGGAGAAAGAGGCAAAGTGGGCGACACTCCGGGAGGATGCAAAGCGCATGGCCGACATTGAGGAGAAGAGAGCATGCGGCGAGGAGCACCGTGCCATGGCAGAGCTCATCACGGCGGAGAATGCCACTATGTTGATGAACCCGGCCGCCATGGATGAGGAGACCCTTGAGTGGTGGAAGCTCACGAAGACGCAGATCTTGGCGCGGAGGAGGGAAGCTGCACGCGCCACCATGGCTGCCGCGATGACTGCCGGAGGTGGTGACGCTACGGCGAGCGTCGGCGGCCATGCCGATGCACCGACAAGCGACGGTGAAGGCGATGTTCGATTTTCTTTTGGTACCGTGTTTCATGTATGATTGAGTACTTTGAACAATCTATTTTGCATGATTATGTTGCAGCATTTAAGAATTATCGAATAATTCGGATAAACCCTGTGTTTGCGGTTTTTGGTTGCAGGCCGAAAAAGGGATGCGCAGTCCGGACGTGCCAAACGCGGCCCGCATAACAGCATATTCCCGAATATGTTGTTATGCGGGCTGCGTCGCGTTTGGACTGTGCGGCCATTTTTCGACCTCCAAAACGCGTTTGGGGTGGCATGGATAGACGGATATAGGGTTTGCGGTTTGGGGAATGTGCTAGAGACGCTCTAAGAACTAGAACCTGGAACATAAACACCCTAGCAAGGGCGGCGGCGGCTTTCTCTTCCTCCCTGGATTCTCTGTCTACTGTGTCATCTCCTCCAACCAGATCGTTGTAGCTAGAAACACCCAAAATCATGTGATCCTTTATCTAGTAGTGCCAATAGCAGGTGGGATCGTAACAATCTGGTATCAGAGCTAGCAATTTTTTTCCCCAGGCATCCTCAAGCTTCGGAAATCATGGCCGAAATCGACATCAGGGATCAGCTAGCCACTCTATTGAAGGAGATCCAGGCTCAGACGACGAAGATCGAGGCCATCTCAGCCTGTTTGGACAGGGTCACCACCAAGCCCGTCACCAGCAGCAAGACCGCCACCGCCAAGCCCGTCACCGCTCTCGATGTGAGCTTGCCCACACCGACGACTCCCATGGTGAGTCGCGTAGACATCCATGATGTGGTGCCGTCCTCGAGCAGTTGTTCCTCGGTCACCATGGACCGCACAGAGTGGCTTATCCCCGAGTTGCCTGCAAGGTGCTCGATGCCGGTCCTCGTCCACGACATCAGCCGCATCCCAGCTACAGCGACGCCTCTCTGCCTGGGAAGAAAGGCAACACCATCGAGGTGTACTCCTCTGTCCCCTGCTTGTCCACTGGCTGCCGTGCTAGAGTCAGACAAGCGGGCACCCACCAAGGGGTCTGTGCTCGGCATTGGAGCGAACACCTTCGACCGCAAGAGCCTGGGAACCCGTGTGTTTGACCATAAGAGCTTGGGAAGCTTGGGAACCGACGCCTTCCATGACAATATCTTGAGCGCTCTAGTATCCTTGGAGATCCTGCCGTTTGTTTGGTTGCGTCCATGCGCTGTCCTCAAGTTCGACACACTGGCACACACCATCTGCTCAACCGAATGCTTCGACAGGGGCGTCATCGACATCACCGAGCGTATGGTCAACCACCACCTTGTTGACAAGGGAGAAGACCAGCGACCATCCTAGTCGCCACCCCTGCTAATTCTCCCATATGTGATGTCCGAGTTGCAGGATGACAAGTTACAACGGCAACCATGGCCTCCACCTCAACTGATGTATGTGCAATCAACTCTAGTGGTTGCTGCTGCAATGATTCTCAACAGCGAAGTTACATCTATTATGGGAACAATTGAATGGGAGGAAGCTATATGGAGTGGTCTGATCAGCAAAGCTACACGACCTCTCAAGCTTGGGTGCATTCCTTGGTTTAGTGGGGAAAATGCTTGGCAAGTTGAGGAAAGTGGAAATGGTGCACGTGACAGCCTAACAATGGAAGAAAAGGAAGTTTGTATCTTATGGTCATTACACAATATATACTCTTGTAACACATCAGCCCAACAATCATCTAGTGTAAAAATGAATGCTGAAGTGGTGTGTTACTAGCCCCTAGGAATGGCGATGCTAGACATGCAGCAGCTATGGTGGTTTGATATTTCAGTGTGGTTTGATATTTCAGTTTCCAGGGGCTACAACACACTGGGAGCTGAACATATAGCCGCTGAATTATTTCCCTTGCTATAGAGACATGTTACAGAGTTGCTGTAGATTCTACGTAACCTCTCATCCTTTCCTGATTGCGAGTTGGTCAGTAAGCTGGGCAATTCAAGTGTGGTAAGGTATTATGAGGTGGTGCCTTTGAGATTTAAAGAAGGTTGGTCAGGGTCACATCGTAAGCAACAAGCCAATGCTTTGTTTCATACTACTTTTAGGTCAGCACGTCATAGCACCATAATTAATCAGCAAGTCTCAGTTAGGATCCCAGTTGCGGGTTGGTTTGTCAATGCAATGCTATCTCCTTCAACTGACTCCATGATTGGTGGGACTTCTGTAGTTTCTTCAAAAATAAGAGTGCCATACATTGAGCCACGGGAGAATCCTCTAAATGCCATCAGTATCGTCGTCACAAGTTTAGTGGAATATAAGCTAGTGCTGTTGATATACAATGTCTCCATGAGGGATGGTTATGCAACGCCAATGCTTGAGCCTGGACTGTTTACTCGGTATACCAGCAAATGTTCATTCAAGTTAACACTTGGTAGGATCAAGATGGTTGGTTGTTTTGAACGTGGTCCTTATCAGCTCTTGCGAGGTCATTTGGGCATCTTATCTTCATGGATTCCGGTAGATTATGCTGAGAACTTTCCACAGCTGATCGATAGTGCAACTAGTGGATTTCGATGTGGATGCAACCTTGGTATTCTCTAGAGCGCGCTGAATATGTGCAAGAATGCAGAACAGTACCAAGACTTGACGAAAATTCTTGGCCTAATCAACGATCTCTTAGGCGAGTGTTTTCCAACCAGTCCATTGGACGTAATGCTTGGGAGGGGCAAGCTGGTTTGCAGTCCTGGACAAGGTCTCTTTCTACCCTGGCAAGGCCATTTGCGCCCCCTATCTTCATGGATTCCTGTCGATTATGGTGAGAACATTCCAAAGCTGATTGGTAGAGGTGCTACTGGACGTAAATATGGAAGTGACCTGCTACCAGAACGGTACCACCATTCGATGGATATTTAGGTACAAACAGATATCTGAAGGTGTGAACCTCGTTATTTGGTTATGTGCTCCGTGGGATCCTGGTGGCGACATTCTTCAAGTTTTTGCTGATGGTGGCTTGAGGGCAAGCCGAATGTTAAGGAGGGGAGAATGTCATGTGCCCATTGTCATATGGGCCATCCGGTGGACGCCACGACCCACTTTGCATCACTACAGGAGGTTGGACCGAATGGGCAGGAGGCCAACCAGCTACTTAAGAGAGTGGACGACACATGGCATCGGGGACTAAGAACTAGAACCTGGAACAGAAAGACCCTGGCAAGGGCGGCGGCGGCTTTCTCTTCCTCCCTGAACTCTCTGTCTACTGTGTCATCTCCTCCAACCAGATCGTTGTAGCTAGAAACACCCAAAATCCCGTGATGCTTTATCTAGTAGTGCCAATAGC
The DNA here is from genome assembly GCA_910589775.1 of Avena eriantha. Classification (NCBI taxonomy): domain Eukaryota; kingdom Viridiplantae; phylum Streptophyta; class Magnoliopsida; order Poales; family Poaceae; genus Avena; species Avena eriantha. Next base: position 336,851,033 of record OU342745.1, read on the forward strand.
AGGCGGGATCGTAACAGTTTCGGACGCCAACCCATGGAGGATGATCGACACGGCTTCGGGGGACGACGGAGAGCAGATGAAACGATCTAGTTTCTCGACGCAAATGTGTTGCGTGATATGGTCGAAAAGCTTTGCGAGCTGGCAGAACACCCTCGACTTGAGATCCACCATGGCCGTGTTCTTCGGCGGCGCTGCAAAAGGGTCACGGCGGCGGCGGACTGGCGGCGGCAGGTTCGGCTGTTGTGTCGCTGTAGCGGGCGATCTGGGAGCATCCGCCTTGCTGGAGACCCGTGTCGTAGACTGCGCGACAGTTGAACAAAAATCCAGTCGGTTTTTTAACTTGCTAGTGGCATTGGGGGGTAATATGTACTTTTGCGTGAGGGTATAAAACCGACCAAAAAAACGAAACCCGTAAGAAACACTTCGTACTTTATTATTATAGCAAAAGTGCCCGTGCGTTGCAGCGGGGAGGAAAATCGTTAAGCTCAGGATGGTACAACTACGGAGCCACTGAAAATTTCACAACTAAAAATACATTTTTATTGATGAGGACGAAATTACACTAAACAATTATCTTCTTTCTTGGCGGTTAACAGTTAAGAGCATGCGATTCTCTTCTCCTTCGCGGTGTACATAGCCTTGGCTTACCTACACCATCAACTTGACTTAGTCCACCGTTTAGTCCAAGATGAGATCGTATCCATTTCGGGTGGCTACCACCTTTTGGTGCAGAAACATGAACAACCCTGATGCCCTTGATGCAAGCTAAGTCTAACAAGATAAATAAAGTAACATCTCAAAAAACAATACTTCACTCTTTCTTGAGACCTCTTCTTCTATTGCCAAATCCTATTTTCTCTTTTCTAAATCCAGACTCCCACAACTTGATTGAAAGTCATCTTGTTCCGTGGCTAGCGGCCGTCTCGATGCGGAGACCAGCCTCGTAGTCATGTTGCTGCCCCTGACTGTCGAGTTGTGCTATGTTCGTCTTGCAGCTGCCGCCCTATGCCCTACAGTTACCTTCATCTAGCGCTCGAGCTGCGTGTTATTCATCCTGCCACTGCGGTACTTGCATCTCCGTCCAGAGTATTGACAATAGGTCTTAGGTGTCATTGCCATGGCCCACTCCCGCAGTCCTGCCTCTCCATGTTACGCACTGAGCGGTGCTTGGCTTGCCATGACTCGTGCTCCGGGCGGGCAAAGGCCATGTTCTTGTTTCCCTTCCTACCATTGGTGTCGTGGAAGGCACACCGACAGCACCAAAGTGCACCAAAGTCCACTAGTGAAGAATTGCTTATCAGTGGACATATGCGCCACTGATATTTACAACAAGAAAACTCAATACAGCTCTTCCCTGGTATTGTTACTGGTATTATACTGGATATTATACAGGTATATAGTGTATTATACAGGGTATTATACAAAAATAGCTGTAGAAAGTAGTACAAATGATGCATTCTACATAGTTTATCGAAACAAAGATATTACAAACACAATTATAGTCATCAAATCAATTAGAACCCGATATAGTGACATGTGCCTGAATTATTTACACAAGTGTTGGAGGATACAAGTTGATATCATCTCACATTACACAAATGAAGTGGTCACCAGCTCTAAACTATATGATCAAGTAGAGTGCAACTGCAATGACGGTGAGCAAGACCGGGGGCGCGATCAAGGTCTTCATCAAGGTCTTCATCTTCTTCCTCTCTTCACCTAGGAGGTGGTTCCTCCACCTAGCTTCCGCCTGCTCTCATAGGTTACACAAGGTACACAGGAAGTGTACATAGGTTACTTCCTTTGTTTAGCTCCAACTTGTAATAGCAGATCAGAAAACAAAAACAGTAAACAGAAGATCTAGCTCCAACTTGTAATAGTAGATCAGAAAACAAAAACATGGACATATAGATGCACATGATCTTACTTGCACCGTCAAGGTAGTCCTCTCACCTTGACTTTTTCGGGATGCCAATCTTCCTATAAATACCAAACTCCAAGTTGTTATTGCATGCCTAGATTGATACTCAACCTATTTATTATACAGTATGGTTTATGTTGATGAACACATATCAACTCACAATCACAATAATTGAACAAAGGTTGTCATCCTATAAATAATAAACTCCCAAGTTGTGTTTTCATGTCTGGATTAACTTATTTATTATATGGTTTCTGTTTCATCCTATGCCATTTCACAGGTTGTCCAATTACTTTATTACTAAAGAAAGAGATGGATTGTACATAACAAACTAAATCTAAGTATGATGGACCATCTTTTCCATTCTGCCTGCCTAATTTATGACATGGATGAGCACTAAGAAAATTAGGAATCAGAATATGATAGGTCAAATTTGCCATGCCACCTGCCGACATGGATGACCAATATGAATCCTAGGAATAAACTACCAGTCAGATGTCTCAAATTAAGTACAAATGAAGATTTGCCTTTTGAACAGGATGGAACTGCATGCGATACATGTACCATCTTTCTAATTATCATGTTAATGGCTACCAAGGGTACCAAATCTTGAGCCAGAAAGTACATTTGAGAGTTGGTATTGACATTCCACCAGAACACTTCGATATCAAGAGGAGAGCAATTGTTGATTGTACCGCGGTACATTATGCAGTCCGGTTCTGCAATGAAATAATATAAGGAGATTGACAATGATGTGAAGGTTATCAACAATACCCATGGATTTACCTTTTTAGTAAATTTAAATTATACAACAATATGTGAAGAAAGAAGTTTTTTTTAGAGCAAAGTGAAGAAAGAAGTTGGCAGCTCAACAACAGAATGACAGTGCATAAACTCGGGTACCTAAAAGTTTGTAAGTTCTTAAAAGAAACTCATGAAGCCACAATCTCGCTTACTCGCATTCAACTGCAGTTTCTTACTTCAGCTGAGAAGGAATTCGCCACCTATTATATATTCATACGCTTCCTGTCAGATTTAGAGTACAAAATGAGCTGCAGTTGGGAGATACAGTACACTGGTTTGCTCTCAAGTAAACAAATACTAAAAACGGAGAATAACAACCTTTGCCTAGTGGTTTACATGTTTCCCTTATTTTTATAGAAATGTCTTCTGCACCTGATGACCAAGATGGGCATTAATCATGTCACCATTTATCGAGAGGGAGTAAAATGACAGGGGCTAGGAGTGTTTTTATTTCCTGCAAGAGATTGATGGGCTAACAATCCAAGTAATCCTCGCTCATCAGGACCAAACCCTATCCCCTAGAACACAGGGTGGCTGCTCGATGGCACAAGGGATTCATGTGTGGTTTTTTCGGCTGGTTAAGTGCTCAACATGGTAGAAAGGAACGAGAGTTACAAGGAATATACGTGGGGGAGTCGTGGGAGAAGGAGCTCACCGACAGGCGCACGTTGTGGAGGCAGCAACGGGACGAAGTGGTTGATGGCGTGGCTGGTCCTGAACGTGACCGGCGTGGGGAGCAGGTCGGGGAGGTGGTCGCCGGCGGAAGCACCTCGGGCAGGCCATCGCCAGGCCTTCCTTCGTGCATTTTTTCCGTCGCCAATCCTGCAGGCGGCCGTCGGCAAGTGTCACGGTCGCGCCGCTCTGGTTGTACCCAGCGGCCTCGAGGCCATCTCGTAGAGCTCCAGGGCTTGGTCGACCACCACCACGCGTGCTTGCACGTCCGGAGGCCGGCGACCGGCAGGGATCCTCGTCCGTCGGGCGCTGCGGGGGAGTAGACGAGGAGGCGGTGGCTCGATTTGAACCCACGGAGGTTGAAGCGGAGGGCGGCGGCGTCGATCTGGGGGCGGAGAGAGGAGGACAGGGAGACGAGGCGCAGGGGAGTGGGGGATGGGCGTGCGGCGCATCGATTGGGAAGGAGAAAGGGCAACGATGAGTGGGCGGCGCATGGGAGTCTAGGCCAGGATTGGGTTAGTCTTCGACTCTTCGGATACGGCGACGAGGACGGCCCTTGCATTGAGGCGGGAGGCGGACCTTCTTCACAGGATGGGGCGGCGGACCTCCTTCTCCTCCTTCCTCTGCGGCAAGCGGCGGCGGAGCAGAGCAGAGCGAGGCGAGTTGCGGCAGAGCGAGGCGAGTGGCGGCCGAGCGAGGTGAGAGGCGGGCATAGCGAGGCGAGAGACGAGCGGCGGCGGAACAAGGCAAAAGGCTAGGGTTTGTGGAATTGGGGGAACGGATTAGAGAACGGGCATAGGGAGGCCTGCACGGATATTTCTGCACTTAGTAAAAAACAAAGTTGCCCTCATTTGTCAACTATGCAAGTTTACCGCAGTGGTCGACGTTGTGCTTCATCCCCTGTTGCTGGAGCAGGCAGGTTCGATTCCTGGCTCTTCCAGGAATTTTTTATTTTCGTTTTAATATTTAAAAAATATTAGTCACATGAACTTCAATATATATCTATACACATGAATTTATCGGTGGCGTATATTTTTCAACATGCACCATTGGAACACATAAACGTCAGTGGTGCATCTCTAATATGCGCTATTGATAATCCTGCCACTAGGTGGGGCCCACAAATTATCAATGGCGCATTTTGAGGAATATGTGCCATTGGAGTGGACATATCAATTGCGCATTTGGTCATATGCACCATTCATATTTGGTCCACACAGCCCTCTGGGTGCCCGGCCCATATTATCAGTGGCGCATTTTTGTCGATATGCGCCATTGGTTAAGTAAAATATTAGTGAAGCATATTTTTAAATACGTCACTGATAATTATCAGTGAAGCATATTCAAAAAATGCTCCACTAATAATAAATCTATCCATAAACCTTTCTCTAGTAGTGGTCGCCCCGATTTAGTATGCAGCTATATTTAGGTCATGCCCCACACGCCTGCCCCTACACGGGCCGCAAGCCGCCTTATTCTAGCAACAATGTATGCTAGCAACAACACAACTTATTCCTGAAGATCCACACAGACGGGCACAGGTTTGTGCTGCAGTTTCACGTTCAGCAGAAAACATACCGATCCACATGACCATATGTCGATCCAAATTAGTTGACTTTGATTTATCTAGATTCGATTGTATCTAGACATAATTTAATATTAGGTATATCCATATTTTAATTCTAGCAACAACCTATGCTAGCAACAACACAACTTCTTTTGAAGATCCACCGGCGGCGCAGACGGCACATGTTCCACATGACCATGTGTCGTATTTTACTATTCCCTCCGATTCAAATTAGTTGACTTTGATTAGTCTAGATTCGATTATATCTAGACATGATTTAGTATTAGGTCCATCCATATTTTGACAAATTTAAGTTCAAATAATTTGGATCGGAGTGAGTAATTAAATTTGTCGATTTTAAGACAATTCATGGTTGAAATTATATGCCTGCTGTGCGTGCAGTCAATCCATGAACCTCTCGCGTCCACGAGGAGCTAGCTAGCGCGAGCATGGCGCTCGTACGTGCATATGCATGCGGCCTTGAATTCTGCCCAACGGCCGTGGAGAAAAGCGACGTGCACATGCAGAGTGCCAGCTGACACAACCGTAGATTCCTCGATCGGTCTGTCCGGCCCTTGGGACGACGGGTGCGAGGCATCCGATTACAAACGAAGCGGTATAACTCGTGGATGGCAGTGGTGGGTAATATCCTTAGATTGACTAGGGATAAAACCGTTTTAGAAAAACGAAACCTGTAAAAAATATTTTGTATTTTATTATTAGGTATAGACTAGTGAATGTCTATGCGTTATCACGGACGTATAAATACATTATTATTTTTTAAAACTAAATATTTTTTCTTAGATCGACAATGAGCAATTTGAGCATGGCAACACGGCACACATAATTTCGCAACTCTTCACACTTTGACCACCACAATGTTGTGCACCTCAAAAAAAATGTTGTGCACCTCGCAATATCAAGGCATTGCCTTCGTTATTCCACGGTTCTACCTCTCGTCTTTGGCCCTGCCATTGCTCTGTATCTTTTTCATGGTGCCAATTTTTTCACGGCGCCAATGTAAGCAACTACGTTTGGGCTTATCAGTCATCGCTTTTATATGTGCAATAATGGACGGACCTTAAGTTGAAGTAAAACTGAGCCGTGTTGAGCATCTCTTTTGCAGCTTCAATCTAAGCAATATGAAATATAATTGTCGTAGTGGTGGCACGACAGATGCTATGTATAGGCTAAAGATGGGGCCAAATTGCACTAGAGGAATTCTTGGAGAGACAGTGTGGTGATTTCACACACACGTGTTTGTATTTCTTCTCTATCAATGGAGGTTTACAAGGGCTTTTTGAGCTGTTCGTGAGAAGGAGACTATGTCTCTTACCCCCACAACTGTGCTCTAGAGTTCTACGTTAGACAGAGAAAATGATCGATTCCCTTCAATGGAGGCCTTGGTGCTCTTTATATAGGCAAGCCCAAATATGCCCTTTGGTTAAAGTTAGATGCCTATTTACTCACTTTAAACGACTAGTCCGGACTATGAACGTAACCCTCTATGAGCTCTTTGTATTTTGGCGTCAGCAGACACAGGCTACGTCAGCCGACATCGCCCGCGTCACCTTTGTTGGCCACGCCTCGCCGGTCCTTCCCTTGGTTCGTTTCGCTCACGCTACAGTGGACAGAGGCCACCTTTTGACCAACGGGAGATTCCTTCATTCTCCAAGGGGTACTTGCACACAAGGTAAATTAACATAGACGAGATATATTTTATGTTGGCCGGATTAATACTGGGCGTGCGCCCACCAGGCTGGGTTACCCCGTAAGTCGGACTGCCTTGAGGTGACCCGGCCAGCACTTGCTTTGACCGTGCCATACCTCGGCTAACTCGGCCTTTATACCCCAGCGTGACCCTACCCGGGGTATCCTCCAACATTAGTCCCCAAAGCTAGTGCGGTCTTAGCAACTTCAGCTATTAAGACCATAGCAGGTTCTAATTATCAATATCAACATTTCCTTTACCGAGTTATCTCGCAACCCGGACTCTCTGGCTCGATGCTCCCTTGGCTCAATCCAAGTTATTTCTCACTGGCCAGGTTTTCGTCCATGTATCTAGGTTACTTTTCCTTCTCTCACACACTTTCCCACGTCTTACGTGGAGGGTAATCATCACTTTACCTCATTTTAAGGGCCATGCCAGTTTACTACGCCGGTTACTATAGTAAGTGTCAGGAATAACTGCTCTGCATGTCACGTCGTAGAAGCCCCTCGTTAACTGTATCATAACATCACGTCGTGGGATCCCCTGCTCCTTGTAGCCCTTGATGTGGCACGAGCCTAATTGGCTGGTTTGGAAGATAAACGGCCACACCGTGCAGTTGGGTCGCAGCAACCGATCCCACTACACGCCCGTGAGGCGCGGTTAAATAGGGGGCAGGAGCGGCCCTTGGGGAAGTTCCCCCACTTCGCATGCTCCCCTGCCCTTTGCCCCTTCTTCTCCATAGCGACTCCACTGCTGCTACTGCCTTAGCACCTTGCTCCAGCCGAGAAACATCAGACCTAGTGCGGTGGAGTCTCAATCTCTCCCCGCAAGAATTCTGCCTTTCCCCGGGTTACCGGCCTTGAATCTTGCAAAGGTTGGGCCCGGACCTTCTTCTATGTCCGGAATAACTCGGATACGGACTTGATCTGGCTCCTCCCCTTCAAGATGGGTGTCCCGGACACCTCTCTGTGGGAGAAAATCCCAAAGCGGCCTACTGCCTTGGCGAACCAGGTAGATCGTTGGATCTAGGAGCTCGTCGAGCTGCAGCTACACAGTGAGGACATTATGATCAACTTTGTCCGCAGCCGAGTCTCCCCCCTTCAGAAGCGCGCCCACAAGATTTGCCATTTGAGTGGCCCCCTTGACCCCCACCGGACCTCCTCCTTTGAGCTTAACAACTCCGAGGTGTTCCGCCAGGTCAAGGCCATTTTTAGGGTGGATCAGGAGTTCTCTAAGGCGTGGAAGTGGGGGATTGTGCCCTTCACTCGGGCCAACTTGCCTCCAAAGGCAAACCCTTCTCTTGGTATGTTTTCCAGGTCTTGCGGTATGTCGGATAGCTTCCTAACTGTCATGGTGGTGTCACGGCAGATGCCATGGATAGGCTAATGGTGGGGCTAATATGCACTAGAGAAATCCAGGAAGGGATAGTGTGGTGATTCCACACACAGATGCTTTGTATTCTCCAAGTTCACTAGGTTTAAAGATGCTCCTTGAGCTGTATTGGGGAGAGGAGGAAGAAGGAGCTCTCTTAGTCTCACCACCACTTAACTCTCAATGAACAAACTACTCATGCGTCCCCCCCCCAGCCCCAACTACAGAGGCCCTAGTGCCCCTTATAAAGGGGAGGCTAGGTCTCCAGTTAGGGCATATGTGGAGGCATATTCCTGGAAATATGCCTCTCCAAAAGTAGCAAACCGACCGGGTCTCCTTTTGCCTTGGTAAGCCATGCAGAGGCTGCGTAAGCCTCTGTGGCCCTAGCGTCAGCCGACATAGGGTGCGTCACCTCTGTCGGCCACGCCTCGCTGGTCCCTCCCTCTGTTCGCTTCGCTCATGATCCTGTGCACAGAGATCACCTTTTGACTAGCGAGATACCTTCCTTCTCTTGCAAGCCTGGTATAACCCGGATCAGGTCTGGTTAACCCGGCTCCGTGGGTATCTGCATACAAATTACAAATAGCCGGTCGGCATACGACATACATCGGTCGGGACACAGTCAGGTGGACATCCTCCGGTCTGGGTTACTCCGTAAGTCGGCCTGCCTTGAGGTGACCCGGCCAGCTTTCGCTTTGACCTTGTCATACCTCGGCTAACTCGGCCTTTATACCCTGGTGTTACCCTACCCGGGGGTATCCCCCCAACATTAGTCCCCGAAGCTAGTGCGATCTTAGTAACTTCAGCTGCTAAGGCCACGGCAGGTTCAATCTTTTTGCTCCCTTTTCCGAGTTACTCCGTAGCTCGGATCCCGTGATGTAGCATTCCTTTGGCACATTCTGAGTCATCACTCGCTGGCTAGGCTACCCTTCAGTTTTCCGGGTTATCATTCCTTCTCTCATACGCTTCCCCACGTCCCACGTGGAGGGTAATCATTATCTTTCCTCATTTTAAGGGCTTGCGCCAGTTACTGCACTTATTGTCAGGGGTTACTGCTGCAAACGCCGCGTCGCAGCTGCCTCCTCGTTAACTGCATCACCACGTCGCGTCATGGGATCCCCTGTTTCCTGTGGCCCTTCCTGTGGCTTTCCTCTGATTGGTTGATCCGGCTGATACACGGCCACTCCATGTGGCCTCGATGCACAACACGATCCCATTACCCACCGTTGGGGCGTGGTTAAATAGGGGAGGGGCGCGCCCCTTGGCTATTTTCCCCTTCTCGTGCCCTTATGCCTCTCTGCCTCTTCTTCTTCCTTGCGACAGCGCCGCCCTGCCGCATTTGCTCTGCAGCACCGCCGTCGCACCATGATTCTTTGCATTAGCCTCGCTGCCGCTCCCGCGCTGCTTCAACGTCATGGGTCCACGCCAATCCAAGCTTCTGCCCCCCACCTCCGATCGAGCCGGTGAGGATAGTGACCTGGAGATGACCGAGGAGGAGCTCGCCGTCGTTGAAGAAGAGATGGAGGAGGGGGTGAAACCATGGAGCGCGGTGCTTGGGCCGGTTCTTGGGTGTGCCAAGATGACCTGGATTGGCTCTACCGCACCTGCCGCATCCCCGAGGGCGTGATTTCTCGCCTTGCCTCCGAGGAGCTTGCTCCCTCACCCAATCCGGGTGAGTTCGTCATCTTCCTTTTGAAGAAGATATGCCCTAGAGGCAAATAAGAAATAGGTTTTTATTATCATATCTCAATTAGTTTATAATAGTTTCATATTGTGCTAGAACTATGCCAAGTAGAAACATTGGTACAGGTGTGGTATGAAACAACCAAGTCCCTAGTAGCCTCTATTCATACTAGTTCGTTGGTCACGAAGATGATCTGGGTTTCAAGATCATGGGCATTTATGCTGACTGACAACGAGATCATATCATTGGAGAATGATGTGATTGGACATTGCTCGAAGGATTGCAACACGATCAAGTCATATAGTTCATTATTGCAACAGCTATACCTAGACTCCTTCTCCTTAGACCGTGAGCTCATATTACTCACTATTTTCCTAGGCTGCTTAGACTGCATCAACCGTCATCTGGTAATACGGTGGCCATAAAGGTGTATGTTGGGTATTCCGAAGGAACAGTAGATGACATGTGACTGCAAGATCGGGATTTGTTCACCCACATGACGGGTAAAGATACATACGGCCGACTTGGTGAGATTATATCTATAAATGTTGCAACATGTGAGTAGGTCACGGGGATGTAATATCACGGTAACAAGAAAACATAACTTGTTGTGAACGAGATTGAACAAGGTATGGGATACCAATGATCGGATCTCACACAAGTTGTATCGAGAAACAAAAGGAAGAGGATGCTACATTTAGACGGTTCAAACGACATTGTCATCAGGAATGCATAGGGGTCACATGGATATCCCTGGTCCCTCTGTTGATCATTGATACCGATCATGTCTAGAGCATTCCCGAGCCGTGAGAGGATACACTTAAGGGTACGATGAGAGCGATCATTCATAAGACGGAATCATAGTAGAGAAAGAGAGAAAGCCGGAATCGTTCCGCAGAGAGATCCGAAGTTGTTCGGAGAAAGAATAAAGGAAAAGACCATAAAAGTGTTTTCGGATAAATGGGAATTTAAATATATATTTATTATATGTTAATTATGAATTAATATATTATAAATAATATTTAAGTTAAGATTTATAAAGGAAACTTTCATATTAGGCTAAATCCCGGAGGGAAATAGTCTAGAAATAAAAGTGCAGAAAAATAAATAGAAAAGATGAAAATAGCCAGCCCTATGGGCGGCGGATAACCGCCACCGCACAGGGCGGCAGGCAACTGGGCGCCGCCAGTCGGTGTGGGGGCGAGCTGGGCCACGGGGGGAGCAACCGGCCCACCCGGGCGCTAGCCGCCGCCACTTGGGCCCCCAGGCACAGAGGCCCACCCGGGTTGGGCGCCAGGCCGCCGCGGGCCGCAGCTGATAGCCAGCCCACCCAGGCTGGGATGGCAGGCCACCGGGGTGAGCCGGGCCGCTGGCTGCCGCTGCCTGCTGGCAGGCCAGCTGGCTTGCCGCGCTGGGCCGCGCTGGGCAGGCCAGCCCACCCGGTTGGCTAGCTGCTGCTGCTTCTTTTTCTTTTTATTTAGTATTTTCTGTTTGCTATTTGGGCTGACTATTTTTGGCCCATTTGGCAGTCCGAATTTCTGCTGACTTTTTCCTTTAGTATTAGTCCCACATGGCTTAGCCTTTGAGAAAGGTACACCCCCTTAGCCTATATAAAGGGGTGCCCATGGGTGGGATTAAAACACACCAATATTTGGAGAAGTCCTTTGGTTGACTTCCTCCTTCTCTCTCTCCCTCTATACCTTGTGACCATGGCCCCAAGTCTGGGATGTGCGATCGAGGCACTCCTGCAGTACGCCGTTGCGCTGCAGGGATTCCTAGCCGGATATCAACTTCCGCACTCCCGGCGGGATCGGGGAGCCGGAGGTCTCATCGTGCACCGGATGTGTACGAAGACACGGGGCGCAACACTTGGGGCGCTTAAATGTCGTGAACCGGAGCTGTTGCACCATGAAGATGACGAAGGAGCAAGGGGTGACCTGCGAGGAGCTTCGCGACCTTGAGGTCGGCTTCGAGTACGACTACATCAACCACGTTCCCCGCGGAACGTTAACCGCGTACAGACTACAAGGGTATGTACTCTCTACGCATCGGCCGTTACCGCATTACTACATAGATAGATCCTAGGCAGTTTCCGGGGATCCTTTGTAGGGAAATTTTTGTTTTCTGCGTCGATCCCCAACACCTTTCTCACTTCCAGCGCGACTTCGGCCTACCAGTGAGTGATTTCTTCCACGATTTTATCAGCATCTACGAACTCCAGCCTCATCATCTCCTGGCGAACGCCATCACTTCCCTTTCCTCCTTCACATCTACCATAGAAGGATACGTCGGCATGTGGCCTACCAAGGAGCTTTGATCCGGTTCTTTGGTCTGCGAAGAAACGTTGTTCCGGATAAGCTATGTGCCCCGGAGGACAAGCACCTGACCTAATGTGGTGCGGCCTCCATCTCACCCCGGAAACAATCTGTCTTCCCCCGGGTCACGGGGCTTGATTCCTGCAAGGGCTGGGGCCGGACCTTCTTTTATGTGAGGAATGGTTCGGATGAGGATCTGATCTGGCTGCACCCCTTCGCGATGGGTCCTCCTAATCCGGCTCTGTGGGACCGGGTTTCCAAGACACCAACTTCCTTGGCGAATCAAGTCAATAAGCGGTTCCAGGAGCTGGAGGATCTGGGGCAGCGCAACGAGGACGTGATGATCGCATTCGTCCGTAGCCGAATTTCCCCCTACAGAAGCGCACACACAAGCTCTGCCACATGAGCTGGCGATTTGACCCCAACCGGACCTCCTCCTTCGAGTTGAACAACACTGAGATCTTCCATCGGATCAAGGCCATCTTCACGACTGATAAGGACTTCTCCGCTGATTGGGAGTGGGGGTTGGCGCATTACTGCCGGGACAAGCCTCCTCCTGCGGTAAATCTCATTAACCACCCCTTCTTCGAGTTATATCCTATGTCGGAGGATGTTATTTATTTGATCCCTTTGCATTTTCCTCTTAGTTGTTTCTTCAGCAGACCATTGAAGATGGCACCGAGCCTTCCCTCAAATGGGGGAAGGATCGGCTTGTCTCAGACGAGGAGGATCTGAATCAGGAAATGTTCCTGCCTACCCTGGACGCAACCAAGCGACCCTTTGGTAACTTCTCTTCCTTAAGGAATTGGCCTGACGATGAAGATGATTCCGACGTTGAGGTGGTGGAGGTATTTGATGATGTACCCATTTCTTACGCATTTCCATCTTCAGCTAACCCGGCTGGGCAGATCCATGAAGATCCCCCTCTCGCTTCGAGTGAGCCGGCCCCAGCCACGTCTAAGAAGCGGGCTGCCACCTCAGCTGCTTCTTCTGGGCCTCCCAAGACAACCAAAAGGCGGAAAAAGTCCGCTGACAATGTCGCCAGCAAGCCTCCGACTAAGACCATAGTTCGGAGAGCTCGCAAGCCCAAGGAGCCTCCGACCTCCGATGAGTGAGCTTCTTTTTCCTTGTACCATTTTCCGCTTCAAGTTTCTTTGTCTTCACACCTATCTCTTTGTTATATAATTCATTATTCGTTGTTTAATTTGATAGGGCTGCCATGGAGGTTCCCCAGAGTGGCTCCAGCATCGCTTCGCCTCTACGGCGTACCCCATCTCCCCCTCGCGATGATGACACGCGCCCACTGAGCCCAATTTAGGAAGGCTCGGTGGCTACACCGGATCTTAGTCCACCTCGTCCAGAGGGGGGCAACCTTGGAGCAGGGGGAAGTGGCACGGCCGAGGTAGCTAATGCTCCCAGCTCTTCATCGGCTCAGCCGCAACCTACCACCTCCGAGGTACCAGCAGTAACAGCAGCACCACCGCCAACACCAGCCGCACCAGCACAATCACCAGCGCCAGCATCAACAGCAGCACCAGCAACACAAGCACCAGTACCAGCACCAACTCCTTCTGCCTCGTCCGAGTCTTCCAAGACTCCACGAGAAGACCCCGCTAGCACCAAGGCTGCACCCAAGTCCAAATCTGCAGCTCAAGCCTCAGCCTCCCAGCAGCAACCCAAGGCTAAGAAAAGTTCTGGCGCCACCAAGGCAACATCTATCAAGGCTGGACAACGCACGCTCGCGTCCATGTTGCCAAAGAAAGATGCTTCCTCCGGGTCAGTTAGCAGCAAGCAACTTGCACCGCATACCAGCCCTGCTGCCGCCCAAGTTGCAAGGAAGGAGGCCCATGCCAAAGGCTTGGTCACGCCCCACATGCTCAGTGGAGAAGGCTATCCTCCGGCTCTAATCGAATATGTCAATAATTGGAATAGAGTGGAGTTCGTCAATCCCAACGACGATCTCCCGAAGAAGTTTGGGCCCGTCGAATTCAGCGCACAAATGAACACAGCATCCAAGGCTATCAACATTGCTAGCCGCATGATGGAGGTATGCTACTTTGTCCTTTACTTAATACGCATAAGTGCTTAGAGACATATCCATTAGTCCCCGAGCCTCCGAGGGAGTAACTTGTTACTCGGCCGGATGCTCCTTAGAGAACTAGCGTAGCTCCTTAATAGTTTAGAATATGCACACACCTAGAGCCGGGTTAAGTTTCACTTGGCCCGGATTTTGTACACTTCGAACATGCACACACCTAGAGCCGGGTTAAGTTCCACTTGGCCCGGATTTTGTACACTTCGAACATGCACACACCTAGAGCCGGGTTAAGTTCCACTTGGCCTAGATTTTATACACTTCGAACATGCACACACCTAGAGCCGGGTTAAGTTCCACTTGGCCCGGATTTTGTACACTTCGAACATGCACACACCTAGAGCCGGGTTAAGTTCCACTTGGCCCGGATTTTGTACACTTCGAACATGCATATAACTGAGCTGACCTTGCTCTTTGTAGGTCACTACCACCGTCGGAGCGCTGAGTTTCAGTGCCTCTTGGACTCCCACAAGGTGCTGCGCTCGAAACATGCTACACTTCTCGCTGAGTTCGAGAAAAGGGGTAAGTTTTCACTTTGACTTTTTCCCATGTTTCTGTGCCTTTCTCGCCGAACTAATCTGTCATTCGAATTGCACAGCCGAAGTGGAGGCCGAAAACACAATTATGAGAAAAAACTTGGCCGATATAAAAGGTAATTCGCTTTGATTACTCAATTTCTGTGCTCTCTCTCCTTTCTCCTGAGCTCGGAAGATATTCATACCTCGGCTCTGCCGGGTCAACAAACCGTTGCAGCATCCCTTGAAGATAGTGTGCCCGTGCCTGATATGATGCTGCATTTTCTCGAACAAGCAGGGCAACATCAGGACGAGCTCAAGAAGAAGGACGACGAACTTGCCAAACTCCGAGCCAAGGATGATGAAGTTGCCAAGCTCAAGGCTAATATAAAAAACTCAAAGAGCTCCACGAGGCTGGCCAGGAGTTCACCGAAGAGCGAGAATGTCTTAGCCTTCAACTTTCAAAAGATCAAGAGTTGCTGAAGGAGGCCGATGTCAAGCTTGACTCGGCTAATGTTGAACTTGAGAAGCTTTGGAAGAGGCGTGCTGATTGCACCCAAGAGCTGACTCGGATCCATAGTCATATGTCCCGTAAACTCTTTTCCTTCCGCCGATATGTATTTCTCTGGGTTAAACTCTTTTAATTATCTCACTTGTTTTGTTTGCAGGCAAATTCCCACAGGGCGATGCCATTGCGGCTACTGCCGTTGCCAAGTTCCGCCAGCAGAGGGGTACCCCAACTGGTCCTGGGTCTAAAACCATTCCCTTTGACATGGAGGACTTGCTGGTCAGCCTATCCTCTCGCATTAAGATTGTGAAGAACTATGGTCCGGGTATCCTAGACGCAGCCGTCCAGATCGTCCGTGCCCTTTGGTCTAATGAGGATGTTCCGAAGGGATCCACTGCTTTGATCAACAAGCTGATGGATTGCGAGACCCAACTCGACCTCTGGAGGGAATCCGCCGCTCGCGCTGGAGCTGATACTGTCCTCCATTTTGTGCTCACGTGGTATGAAAAACTAGATCTGAAGATTCTCGAGCGCTTGCGCACCGGGTCAAAGTGGTCGAATGATCCGGATTGGATAGCTCGGCACAAGGCTTGTGCCCACAACCTCATCCAGTTTGCCCCTGTCCATCAATGGAATGAGGGACCAAGCTTCCTCGGCACCGTTGACGACGAATACATCGAAGATGGTTCGGATGAGGAGGAAGAGGACAAAGCCTCAGATCTCGAAGAGAATGAAGATGACGATGAGGCTGAGGCCAGAGTTCCACCCGCTGGCGCCGAGTTACCCCCTCCTGCTGTTGCTCGTTGAGCACCAAAAAATACTTTGAAATTTATTAGATCCCCGGTATGCCGGGTGCAGATGTATTAAGCATATTGATTATGTTTTGCTACTAAGTTGTTCTCGTCGGATTAATTTTGGCGTAGTCCCCAGTTTCATTTTCTTGTTTCTCCAATTTTGTGGCTCGGCTCGCGTCTACCATGATTCGGTTTTGTGACTTACGAGTCCGAGTTTCAAAAATTGACTTAACAATACTTGGAAACTTGAGGATTAGCTCAAAATAATCCAGCGCAACAAAAATAAGGTATACATAAGGTTAGTCCGAATAACAAATGTCGGCTCGATTATGTTCTTTTCCTTATCCGTTTTTTCGTGTGCTACGCAGTTCCAAACTTGCTCTCTTGCTTGCCATGAAGCTAATTCTTGTTGGACAGCAGCAAGTCGAAGAGTTGAGTTTTTGGTGCTCACACAAAACTAATCCGGCTTAGGCAGAAGTAACTTAAGTCAGCCGACATAAAAATAAATAACAAACACAGAGGACAACAAATATTACTAAGGCAGTCCCCGAGTTACTGCTCGAGGTGCCAAGATTTCATTGATAAACTCATTGCCAGCATACATACCGACATATGAGGAACTCGTATACACACACTTCTTTGTTAAATGTAGAATGGACGAAGTAGGACTACATTCCATGGACGCTTAGATTCCTCGCAAGACCTGTCTGCCTTGTTCTTCTTCTGTGGTCGTGCATCAATGAGATAATAAGAGTCATTGTGCAATGCTTTGCTCACAATGAATGGCCCTTCTCAGGGGGGATAACTTATGCATGCCAGCAGTACGTTGTACCAGCCGGAGTACCAGATCATCTTCCTGGAAGACTCGGGGGTTTACTTTCCGGCTATGATAGCGTCGGAGATTTTGCTGATATATGACGGATCTGGACAATCCCAATTCTCTCGCTTCTTCTAGCAGATCGACATCATTTTGCCGGGCTTCTCGCACTTTGGCTTCTGTGTATTGGTGTGGCGCCCCACAAAAACCACTACTAGAAAACCGCGTTGTTTTTGTGCATTGCATCGTCATGACCACATGCTCATGTCATCATGCCACCTTGCATTTGAGCATCGTCATGTCATCTTGCATGTGTTTGTACAAAACTATTTTCGAAAAGCCTGGTTTTGTTTTCTAAATGCCCCGTCTTTAATTCAAATTAAAACCCGGGTCTCCGAAATATTTTGTTTTGTCTACCAACGGTTTGCAAAAGCCTCGTTTTTAATAAATAAAATATTTAAATTATTTTTGGGAGGCAGCCAGCCAGGCCCGAAAGCCCAGGCGGCCACCTCCAGATAAAAATCCTACCTATCCCAGAAACACCCAAAACCTATTCTACCAAATAACCTACTCAGCTCTATCCTACCCAGTCCCTCCACCTCACTCCCACCAATCGCCGCCTGCCACCTCACCGCAACCGCCACCTACTGGCCCACCTGGCACCACACCGCCCGCCTGTCCCCACCCGCGCACGCACGCACTTCCACGCACGGACACGCACCACCTGGGCGCGCACCCCACTGCCGCCAGCCGTTTTTCCCGCGTCCACCTACCCCGCCGCCAGCAGAGCCCTGCACGCGCGCGACCCCCGCTCCGCCCCTTGTTGTTTCCGCCCTGGCCCACCATGGCCTGAGACGCACGCAACCCACCCCGTGGTCTCGTCCCGCACGCCCCCTCCCCACCCCGTGTAACACGCCCGCGCGACCCCACTAACGCAACCCGCTCCTCCTCGTTTCTCTGCCTCCTTCCCCGCGCCTCCTCCCTCCTTCTTGCACGCCACCGCCAGCGAGGTCGCCTCCGTCTCCCCTTCCCTGGCCATCCCGCTCTGCCGCCACCGCGGCCTCCCTCTACCTCTCCCGCACCGACCTCCTCCCGCCGATCCCGCAGGTCCCCTCCCCGAGCACCTCCGCCTCGGCCGCCTCGCAGGCGACCGCCATGCTCGCTGCCCTGTCTCCCCTTCCCCGGCCGCCCGTCGCGACCACGCCGTTATGCGCGACGTCCTCCTCCTCCAAGCCCTCCTCGTCGGCCTCCTGGGAGCCCACCGCCTTCGGCCTCCTTCGCCCTCCTTCGCCCCTCCGCTCGCCATGGGCAGCAACGGCCTCGACCCGGTCGCACCGCGCCGCCGCGGGTCCCGCCTCGCCACCAGGCCACGCTCGCTCCGGCCGCTGCGTTCCCTCGCCGCCGTCAGTTGTCGCCCGCCTCCCAGCGACTTTGCCCCGCCCTCTGCATCGTGACCCCGCCAAGCCCCAGCGCCGCCCCGCCTCTTCTCTGTCCAGGTCGTCGCTGCCATCAGCCACGGCCGCCGCCTCCACCTCGTCGCCTCCCCGGCCCTCCGCCGACATGGGCAACCCCTTACCCCTGCTTGTTTCCCCCTCTCCTCCGCCATCCTTCCCCAGCTACATCACCGAGCCGCCGCACCTCCGCCGAGTCGTCGTCCGGCTGCGCCGTCTCTCCTCGCGCGAGAGCGCCGCCCTAGCGAGCTACTCTTGCCGCATGCCAACGTCCAGCACGAGACCGGCCTCTGCCTCTGCTTGCCCGTGCAGGCCCCCCCGCCGGCTGCCTCTGCCTGTTTTGTTACTGCAGGTGTAGGGCTAGTAGAAGATGCCAGCGAGGTCGCTCAAGTGTTCCCTCCATGCAAGCCAAGAACAGTGTTCGGCAAGGCCCCCCCCGTTGACAAGATCTTCGACAAGATTTCGGTACCCACAAGTAGCCGAGAGAACCATGCCGAGAATCCACGGTACCCGAAGATCGAACCCGGCGCCGCTCCAAGATCTCCTTCCCGGAGTTGATGACCTGATGACGCCAAGATTGACAGTGATGAACCATCGGCGCCGAACCCGAGACCCTGAGCGCGCCGACGACAAGATCTCCGCTGTGAAATGACAAGACCGACGACATGACCCGACGACCGCGGATGTGACAAGATCATCGCTCGGACGCCAAGATTGCCACACAGAACGACAAGCGCTTCATCTCGGATACACCAAGTACTTCATCCCAAATGCCAAGACCGACTCGATGGCGCGGACCCGACAAGATCTTCGCGACGACAAGATCGACACCAACCAGGGCGAAACCAATGCGCCCCGACGCCAAACCAAGTCCTTCTTCCCGAAATGCCAAGATCTACTCCGTTGTCCGAGAATGCTCCTGTCGAGACCGATCCCCGTTGAACCCCTAAACCAAGTTATTCTAAAGAGTCCACCATACCTACCTACTAGCTTATGCTATCCAAGTATATTCATGTTTTTGTTTACCTTCCGAATTAAACTTGTTATGAGAAAACTAGTGATTAAAGCTCTCACGAACTTGATGGCACACTTTACTTTTCTTGCCCTTAATAAACTTGAACCACTGTGTCGTCTATGTTGTATATGCTTGCACTTATTTGTTGGGAATTAGCAGAACCATGCTTTCATGGGGAACGCTTTCAACATTGCACTTGGTACTTGTACCTAGTTGATATCATGCTCTTTTGTATATGGATGTCGTCGGTGTGAAATGAAAGGGAGCTTGTAAGTCCATGGAGTTATGTATATGTGTTAGAGAAACGCCTGGGCCGCTGGTCTAATCCATGTTGACATGGTGGAAACCTGCAGCGTAACCACAATGAGCTGTCTATGAAGCATTCTTCTTATTAAAAAAAGAGTCCTATATTGAGAAAAAAGAAAAAAAAAGGAGATTATGAAAAGAGGAAAGAGAGAAAAAAGCACCATATTCCCATGGTAAATAAGAAGATTGCTGAGATGCTCGTTGTCTGCTTGCCTTGTCATTTTGATATGGGGATTCTTCCGTATCATCGGGCAAGGGGTACCCCATTGGCGGTTCTCAATGATACACATGCACTTACGATGACAAGAACTTACCGGTGACTAAATTTGAGTAGCATGAGGAGCGGCCCTCGTATTCAAGGGACATGAGATTTCCAACTTATACTTTGTCAAGCATATACTCCATAGTTTGTTCACTTTAACCTTAATCACTTCAAGATGCTTATGATATGGGAAATGAGAGCTAAAAGCTATAAGTACCATAATTTTTGGAAGCTCTTTATGAGACTTGAATCCCTACTTCCTTTTATAAAAAGGCCTTTCTTACACCATTATATTGAGTCTCCACCTTCTACCTTTATGCACCTACTTTGAGAGCATAGTGGCCATTCTTAGTTCTATGTGCATTGTCCCAAGACTAGTTGATTGATGCATAACTTGATATTGCTTGTTTAAAACTATTTATATCTAGTCACTCTTATGAACTTTGAAGGTGTCCTATGCATTTATGTTTGCTACTCTATGAGGGACAAGCTGAATGCCACTATGCTATGTTTTCTTTATGTGAAACAAACGTCTTGCAAAGCATTGTTATTCATGAATATTTTGTTTGTGCCTTTTCATGTTGCAACATAGTTTCTTTGTCTATTGCTAAAACTTTGTCTTTCATGCTATGATTGAAGTACTATGATCCCAGCTTTGAATGTTTTAGAAATACTTTGATCAAGTTTATGATGGTGCATGTCACCTCAAAAATTATTCTTTCTTTTTACCACTTACCTACTCGAGGACGAGCAGGAGTTAAGCTTGGGGATGTTGATACATTGCAAATGTATCTATAATTTTTGATTTTCCATGCTTGGTTTTATCTACTTTCTTGTGTTTTGTTACAACTTTGGAGTACTTTTCATAGACTTTCTTGGACTAACCTATTAACAAGAGCCATAGTGCCAGTTGCCTATTTTCTGCTGTTTTTGGTTCTAGGAAAGTCAGAAAATGAATATTCTTGGAATTGGACGGGACAAAAGCCAAAGTTCCTATTTTACCAGAAGACTCATGGAGCTAGAATACGAGATGGAGAGGGCCACAGGGCAGCCACACCATGTGGTGGCGCGGGCTAGCCCTGGCCGCGCCACCAGGTGGTGTGGGCCCCCTGGCCGCCCACCGACCTAGCCTCTTCACCTATAAGAAGCCTCTCGATGAAAAAAACCCTAAATCATCAAGCCTCCAGCCACGTAAAGTTCCACAGCGCCGCCGCCACCGAAGGGGAGATTCGGGGGACATAAAGTCTCTATTCCGGCACCCTGCCGGGACGGGGAAGTGCCCCCGGAGCCATCTCCATCGATCTCCACCACCATCTCCATCCCCATTGCTGATTCCCATGATGAGGAGGGAGTAGTTCTCTCTCGAGGCTAAGGATTCTACCGGTAGCTATGTGTTCATCTCTGTGTCTATGCATGATCTTATTGAGATCATGAGCTTGTAATCTATAGATCTACCTTGCTACTCAAGTGTTTTAATAGATCTCTGCTCTCCCCATGTGTGTGAAAGTGACATCGTGCACACCATGGTGGCACTTAGGCTAGAGATTATAAATACTTGTTATGAGTTATATTTGGAGTTGGATGTCTTTATGAAATTGTGGTGTTTGTTGGAACCATCTAGTACTCAAGGTGACAGTGTGGGGTTTCTAGATGGGAAAGATGAACTTTGAGGTGTGTTGTTATAGCCCTACCATCGATTAGAGTGTTCAACCGGAGAGTAGTTAAGAGTAGTATCATAAAGAGAAGATATTTATATGAGAGTGTTCACTAGTGAAAGTATGATTCCTAGGCCTTGCTTCTAAGCATTGCAATTAGATCTGTTACATGTTTGCTTGCTTCCATCTTTATTTCAGTTTGCCTTTAGTCTTTTCGCACGTCAACCACACGCCAGCAAGCTATTTTCTATCACTGTTACCACTTATAATTATCTATACCACTTGTATTTCACTATCTCTTCGCCGAACTAGTGCACCTATACACCTGACAAGTGTATTGGGTGTGTTGGGGACACAAGAGACTTCTTGTATCTTGATTGCAGGGTTGCTTGAGAGGGGATACCTTTGACCACTTCCTCCCTGAGTTTGATAAACCTTGGGTGATCCACTTAAGGGAAAACTTGCTGCTGTTCTACAAACCTCTGCACTTGGAGGCCCAACAACTGTCTACAAGAATAGAAGTGCGTAGACATCATCTACCACTATTACTGCACTTACAACTCGGTTGGTTGCGGCTATGTAGAGCAACATTGGCTCTTTTGACAGTGGAGAGGCTAATACTGGTGCGGTGGCTAACATTTTCTTTAACTGGATGAAGGCTTGATTAGCCTGCTTTTTCATTAGTTGATAGAGAGGCAATGCCTTTTTTCCCAACCGACATACAAACCGGCTTAAGGATGCCAGACAACTAATGAACTTCTGGACATCGTTAAGGCACTTCGGCAATTCCATTCGCTTTATGGCTCGGATTTTAGTTGGGTTAGCTTCGATACCTCGGTTGGAGACAAGGAATTCGAGTAATTTTCCAGCCGGGACACCGAAGGTACACTTCTCCGGGTTAAGCTTCATTCAGAACCTCCTTAGGTTCGCGAACGTTTACCTGATATCATCAAGGAGTGTTTTGCTTTCCTTGGTTTTTATGACCACATCATCCACATACACTTGCACATTTTGGCCAATTTGGTCGTGTAAACATTTTTGCATACATCTTTGGTACGTTGCCCCTGCATTACATAAACCGAAAGACATAGTCTGATAGCAATAAGCCCCATACGGGGTGATAAATGCAGTCTTTATTTGATTATTCGGGTTCAGAGGTATCTGGCGGAAACCAGAATATGCGTCTATGAATGACAATAACTCACACCCAGCAGTAGACTCTATGACTTGATCTATCCTTGGCAGTGGGAATGGATCTTTTGGGCACGCCTTATTCAGGTTCGTGTAATCGATGCACATACGCCAAACCACTGCCACATTCGGATCATCTTTCTTCTTTTCCACCAGCACCGGATTAGATAGCCAATCTGGGTAAAGCACTTCCATGATGAACCTGGCTGCAAGGAGCCGAGCTATCTCATCTCCAATAACTTTTCTCCTATCTTCGGCGAAGCGGCGGAGAGGTTGCTTCACCGGCTTTGCTCCAGGTCTCACATTTAAAGAGTGCTCGGCCAACTCCCTCGGAACACCTTGCAAGTCCTGTGTGGACCAAGCAAAGATATCCCGATTCTCACGGAGGAAGTTGACGAGCTCGCTTTCCTATTTCTCATTTAACCCGGCACCAATTGTTACGGCACGCTCTAGGAACAGATCATCAACATGTACTTTCTTTATATCCTTTATTGCTTGAAATGAGACACTTCCATGCGGGTTACTCAGTGCCAGCATATACTACTGCGCGGACTGAGCCACTGGCACTACTTCCTGGATCTTTCTCTTTTCTAGTGCAATCACGAGTGACTCGGCCAGGTTAGACCCGGTGATGCACACTCAATGGAATGTCGGAAATCCCTAGCTATGGTAATTACTCCATTTGGCCTAGGCAACTTCATCTTCAGGTAGCTGATGCGAGTACTTGCCATGAATTTGTTCAGGGTTGGCCTGCCGAGTAATGCGTGATATGCGCTTTCTAAGTTCACAACCTCAAACTCCAAATTCTCAGTTCGGCAGTTATCTCTTGTGCCGAATAACACATCAACCCGGACTTTTCCAATGGGTTCACAGGAGATACCAGGCACAATGCCATGGAAAGTTGTCCTTGTAGCTTGGAGCATGTTCTCTGAGATACCCAACTTGCGCACTGTATCTACGTACATGATATTGATGTTGCTGCCATTGTCAATCAGCACCTTAGAGAATCTTACATTTATATTTGGCCCGATGATCGTTGGGTCCAGCACCAATGCATACGAACCAGGGCTCGACATGAGCTTGGGATGGTCCTTGATACTCCAGGTAATTTCCTGGTCCGACCAAGGCATATACCTCGTTACTGCCGGCATAACCGCATTCACTTCCATATGTCGGCGTTTCAAGCTCTTTCTATCTGTTTCCTCCGTGGTAAATACACAGTAACTCTGGTTATGCTCTCTGTATTCATTTCTCCCCTCATGGCTAGGATACCTTTGATCTGGCTGATGTTGGTTTTCCACCTGGTGCACTTCATCCCTTCCTTCATGATTCTGATACCTCGGCGGAGGTGGTGGTAACATTAACTGTTGTGTATTTGCTCCGGAGAGCAATTGCTGCCGAGGTAACTCCTGTCGAGGTTGATCATTCCAAGGTGCCTGAGCATTCCCCGAGCCACTTTGCTCTATCTTCCTCATCTATTCACATTACCGGGTTGTACGACCTGCCGGGTTACTCGGATTTGGCGTGTGAAATTTGCACGGTTGATCCAGCATTGCCTCATACGTATACCTCGGCCGGTCTTTCTTTTCTTTCCACTGTCTCTTTTGCTCGGGCGTCCAAGTTTTCTTGCCATCATTTCTTGGTATCCACTGTTGCCCTTCAGTTTTCTGACGCTGATTACTCCCTGCTCCGGGTTGATCTTGATTTACAGCAGCAACTTGTTGCGAATTGTACCTGTAATCCGGTTTATCATCTCTTTTCTTACCCCGGTAATCATTTCGTCGGGATGATCCGGCTCCATCTCGCTGGTAGTACTCCTCATTTGACTCGTCTGACACAAGTCGGGGTTGAGTCGGATCACCCAAAGCATACGAATCAGCAATCCGGATTGTCTCAGCCAGTGTGGTTGACATATCCCTTTGTAACCTTTGCCACAACATGCTTGCATATCTACACCCTTGCGCAAACCAAGCTATGGCCTGAGACTCAATCACGCCTTCACATGAGTTTCTCACGGTGCACCAGCGGGTTAAGAACTCCCGGTCTGTTTCATTTGGTCTCTGCTTGCACATTGCTAAGGTCTGTGGCCTATTCAGCCTCTGATACGTGCTTGAGAAGTTACTGACGAACATTTCCTCAAAATTGATCCAGCAGTTGATACTACCGGGTGGTAAATTGTTTAATCATACCCTCGCTGGCCCTTCCGAGGCCATCTGAGGTACGTATCTCACTGCCCATCTCAAATTGCATGTCGCAATTTACACTGCCGTTGCGTAGTTGATTAACCAATCCTCCGACTTGGTGCTGTCATCATATGTTTTTGTGCCTCTGGGTAACTGGAAGTTAGGTACCAGAGGCTCTTTCATGATCCGAGGCCCAAAGCACGCTGGACCCGGAGGACCTTGCCCCTCAATTAACTCCGACCTATAGAGATGATCCAGTTTTAACATGGCGTGATCATGCAGCAAGTTCCTGCTTCACAACCTTGACCCTATCACATGATGATCTGGCCTATGGTACCCTGCATTCACCATTTCTGAATCACCATCATTGTATCTGTCTTGCTCTTGCTGAGCACAATTTTTCTGCATACCCTGGCTGGCATTCTGCTCTTATCGAGGTACACTCCCCTGCTGTTGTTGCCGAGGTGGGGTTTGCCCTTCACCCGCCGAGTTATGCTGTCCGGCACTGCCGTTTTCAGCGTTTCTCTGACCGGCATTGCCTTGGTCGCGGTTACCTCGGCCAGCTTCGCCTTGGCTGACACTTCGTCGATCCTCATTTGACTGTATTGCTTTTCCTTTCCCTGCCCTTGCCGGGTCATATGGGACTATCTGCTTGTTTCTTCTTGCCGAGGTTACCGCTTCCTCTCTTCTAGGGCCATCATGAGGTGATGACGCAGCCCCAGCGGATTTCTCCAGGTTTCCCGCTGCTGAATAAATGACCTTGGAAGACCCAACTCCTGTCGGATTAGCCCTGAGCAACTCCTCATTCTGCCTGTTAGCAATCCGAACTAACTCGTTGACCCTCTCTTGCTGTCTTTGTCGAGATTCACCCGTCAAACCTTCTAACTCGGATGCAGCTGCATCTGCTGCTCTGAGGTTCTTTGTCGGGGTGCTATACTTCGGCAGCCCCATGGACAAAATGTTCTCTGATTCCTCAACTCTAGTCTCACCCTCTTTGTTCATTTCACTGATGAGATTTCTCCCTTTTACTTTTACAGCATCTACCTTATGTGCTCTTGCGTACTCGCGCAGCGTCATGCTCAACGACTGCTGAGCCACGTCTATCTTTTTCGCACCCTCTAGTATTTTCTGCCTAGTTTCCTCTAACTCGGCATGTGCCTAATCCGGATCTAGTACAGGTGCTATGGGGCTTGCCAAGCTATCTATTGCCTGCAGCAGCACGTTTTCTGGCCTTTCTAGCGAAGGACCTCTACTTTTCCTCGGTGCCTTGGGTGTTACCTCTGGATCTGGTGCCGGGTCCTTGCTCGCGCCAGCGTCAGGCGCTGTCATCATCACCTCAGCGCGGTCAGGGGAGCGAGTGATACACGCACCATGAGCCGCGCTAAGTGGTGGCTCGCCTTCCTCGACGACGTGCCACGGGTGAACGCAAGACACATCAACGCCGACGTAGATCCTGTGGGCGCCAAGCTTGACGAAGAGGCCATTGCACGGTGGAGGTCGCTTGCCGAAGCAACCAGCATTGTCGCTGACGTAGTCCAGTGCTCCAAAGCGCTGAACGAGCCTAGAGACGATGCGCTCGCCGTTGCCGATGATGCTTCCCGTCTGGATCTTCACTCCTGCTAGCACTGCTAGCCCCACGGTGGGCGCCAACTGTCATGGTGGTGTCACAGCAGATGCCATGGATAGGCTAATGGTGGGGCCAATATGCACTAGAGGAATCCAGGGAGGGATAGTGTGGTGATTCCACACACATATGCTTTGTATTCTCCAAGTTCACTAGGTTTACAGATGCTCCTTGAGCTGTATTAGGGAGAGGAGGAAGAAGGAGCTCTCTTACTCTCACTACCACTTAACTCTCAATGAACAAACTACTCACGCGTCCCCCCGCCAGCCCCAACTACAGAGGCCCTAGTGCCCCTTATAAAGGGGAGGTTAGGTCTCCAGTTAGGGCATACATGGAGGCATATTCCTAGGAATATGCCTCTCCCAAAATAGCAAACCGACCAGGTCTCCTTTTGCCTTCGTAAGCCATGCAGAGGCTACGTAAGCCTCTGCGGCGCCAGCGTGAGCTGACATAGGGTGCGTCACCTCTGTCGGCCACGCCTCGCTGGTCCCTCCCTCTGTTCGCTTCGCTCATGCTCCTGCACACAGAGATCACCTTTTAACCAGCGAGATACCTTCCTTCTCTTGCAAGCCTGGTATAACCCGGATCAGGTCTGGTTAACCTGGCTCCATGGGTACCTGTATACAAATTACAAATAGCCCGCCAGCATACGACATACGTCGGCCGGGACACAGTCAGGTGGACATCCTCCGGTCCGGGTTACTCCGTAAGTCGGCCTGCCTTAAGGTGACCTGGCCAACTTTTGCTTTTTCCTTGTCATACCTCGGCTAACTCGGCCTTTATACCGGTGTTACCCTACCCGGGGTATCCCCCCAACACTAACTTAACCATTTAGTACTTTTGATGTCAGCTGTTTCTCCAGTAGACATTTGAGGACGGCAAGGAGCTGGCCCTCAAATGGGTGGAGGACCGCGCATAGCCGGACAAGGAGGAGCCTGACTTGGAGAGGTTCTTACCTCTTATCTAAGGGATTGGCCAGATGACGATGACTCGAAAGTTGAGGTTATGGAGGTACTTGATCCGGTGCCTATCTCTTACGCGTTCCCGGTAATGTCTGAATCTTCAGCTAACCCGGCCGGTCAGGTCATTGAGGTTCTCCCTCTCGCCACGGATGATCCGGCTCCTGCCCCCTTCTAGAAGCGCGCGGCATCCTCGGCCGTAGCTTCGAAGTTGCCCCCGCCTAGGAAGAGGCAGAAGAAGTCTGGGGTCTAGGCTCTGCCCAAGCCCGTGGTCAAGAGCGTAGTCCGGAGAATGCCCAAACCTCGACAGCCCCCAACCTCGGATGAGTAAGTCCTTTTTCTTTCCTTGTTCATTTCCGGATCTTGCTCCTTTTGCCTTTGCCTTTTACTTGCCTTTCTTTCTCTATTTGATTTGTTGTTTTTCGCTTCTGCAGTGCTCCTAGGGTTATTCACTAGAGTGGACCTGGCATTTCCTCTCCAATCCAGAGTAGCCCATCCCCCCCCCCCCCCCCCCGCGACAACGACATTCGTCCACTTAGTCATATCCAAGAGGATTCCGCGGCAACGCCAGATCAGAGCCCACCTCACCATGAGGAGGGCAACATCGATGCGGGGGCGGGGGGGGGGGGGGGGGGCAGTGGAGCGGTCGAGGACACAATGATGCCGTATCTCCCTAGCTTTTCTGCTCCACCAGAACCGTCAACCTCTGAGGTGCAAGCTTCATTGGCATCGTGATGGCTCGATGTTGATGTAGAGCTCGTTGGGGAACCCCAAGAGGAAGGTATGATGCGCACATCAGCAAGTTTCTCTTAGTTATGAAACCAAGGTTTAATCGAACCAGTAGGAGCAAGGAAACACCCCAAAGGTGTTGCAGGATGAGCCTTGGCAGGGCGCACTACCGGTGCTAGTAGCAACGTGGAGACCTGCACAACACAACCACAGAACTTTGTCCCCAACTTGCGATGAGGTTGTCAATCTCACCGTTTTTGCTGAAAACAAAGGATTAAACGTATCGAATGGAAGGAAGTAAAAGTTTGCAGAAAGTAAACACAAAGCAGTAAACAGTTTGTAGATTGTATGTAAAAGAAAGGACCGGGATCCATAGTTCACTAGAGGTGGCTCTCCTTAAGATAGATAATATGCTGGGTGAACAAATTACAGCGGGGCAATTGACAAACATCGAGAAAGCAATACATGCATATACTAATCATCTTGACTCCTTTGGAACTTGATTGGGCATTACAACATTATACATAGACCGCCATCCAACTACATCTATGACTAATAATCCACCTTCAGGTTATCATCCGAACCCCCTCCAGTATTAAGTTGCAAGCAACAGATTATTGCTTTACGAATTGCGTGTAAAGTAAACAATAAGATTGTTCTATGAACAAAGGATTGTTGTTTTCTCCCTAGTAGCAACAACACATCTAGTACCTTAGAGATTTCTGTCACTTCCCCAGATTACCAGAGGCATGAACCCACTATCGAGCATAAATACTAACTCTTGGAGTTGCTAGCATCTACTTGGCCAAGATAGCTACTAACAACGGAAAGCATGCAAGATCACAAATAACAAAGACATGATAGAATCAATAATCAATCTGAAATAGCATCTCAATATCCATCGGATCCCCGCAAACACAACATGCAGAATTACAAATAGATGATCTTGATCATGAACGGAGCTGACAAGATCTAGACATGAAAGCACAAAGGAGGAGAACCAGCCATCTAGCTACTACATGGACCCGTTGTCCAGAAAAGAACTACTCACGCATCACACCGGAGGCTTGCATGGTGATGAAGAAGGCCTCTAGGGTGAATTCCCCTCTCCGGCAGGGTGCCAAGAAGAGCTTCAGATCCCTCCCGATCTAGGGATGGAGACGACGGCGGCTATAGACTCTTTCGTGGATTTTTGATCGAGTACTTAGGGTTTTCGTCCCGAGGGCAATATATAGGTGGAAGGAGAGGCCGAGGGGGTGCTGTTGGCCAGACCACCCCCTGGCGCGGGCTAGGCCTGGTCGCGCGGCCAGGTGGTGTGGCCGTCCCCCAGCCCTTCTCCGTCTCGTATTATGGCATCTGATGACTTCCGGAAAAATAGGCACTTTGGCTTTTGTCCCGTCCAATTCCAAGAATATTCATTTTCTGACTTTCCTGGAACCAAAAACAGCAGAAAATAGGCAGCTGGCACTGTGGCTCTTGTTAATAGGTTAGTCCAAGAAATCATATGAAAAGTACTCCAAAGTGTGGACAAAACACAAGAAAGTGGATAAAACCAAGCATGGAACATCAAAAATTATAGATACATTTGCAATGTATCACAGCGCCCCAGACAACATCTTCTTCAGTTCCTGTCTCTCCAGCATCAACAGTATCTGTACCAGCAGCACCAGCAGTACCAACACCAACAGCACCAGTAGCATCAGCAGCACGAGTACCAGGAGCACCAGCACCAGCAGCACCAGCAACATCAACAACACCAGCAGCCGCAACAGCCACAGCTAAGCCGGCTGCCAAGAAGAAATCTCAGGACGCTCCCTCCGGACCCACTATGTCTATTAAAGACATTTTTCAGCCAGCCTCTCAAGCCTAGTCTGGCGTGGCAACCTCGGCTCTTCTTCAGCGGCCAACATCATCTGGCAAGAGCAAGAAAGCCGCTGAGCTAGCCAAGGATTCCACTTATGGCCCTCCTGCTGCTGGATCTGAGAGCAACAAGCAACTGACCTTGCATACCAGTCCTGCTGCTGCTCAGTCTGCGAGGCGAGAAGCCCATGCCAAGGGCTTGGTGACAAGCCATTCTCTTAGCGGTGAAAGTTATAGTCCGATGCTCATAGAATATGTCCATAACTGGAATGACACCGAGTTTATCAACCCGCAAGATGATTTGCCGGAGAAGTTTGGTCTAGCGGAGTTCAGCGCTCAAATGAATTCCGCTACCAAGGCCATCTCCCTTGTTGGCCGGATGATGGAGGTAACCCTTTTTCTGCTATGCCTTTTATGTACGCAAACACTTATAGATATGCCCACTAGTCCCTGAGCCTCCGAGGGAGTAATTTTTTACTCGGTCGAATACTCTTAGAGAATTAGCGCAAGTCCTTAGCATTTTCAAATATCCACACACCTAGAGCCGGGTTAAGTTCCACTTGTACCGGATCTTGTAGACTTCGAATATCCACACACCTAGAGTCGGGTTAAGTTCCACTTAGCCCGGATCTTATAGACTTTGAATATCCACACACCTAGAGCCGCGTTAAGTTCCACTTGGCCCGGATCTTGTAGACTTTGAATATCCACACACCTAGAGTCGGGTTAAGTTCCACTTGGCCCGGATCTTTTAGACTTCGAATATCCACACACCTAGAGCCAGGTTAAATTCCACTTGGCTCGGATTTTGTAGACTTCGAATATCCACATACCTAGAGCAGGTTTGAGTTCCACTTGGCCCGGGTCTTGTAGACTTCACATATCCCTTTCTTCCATTTTCTAACATCAGCATGTTTCAGATCACCACCAACCGCCGAAATGCTAAATTCAAGCGCCTGCTGGACTCATACAAAGATCTTCGTGCCAGACACGGCAAGTTGTTGGTTGATCACTAGAAGAAGGGTAAATTTCTTAGCTTAACACCCTTTCATTCTCATTCCTTCAAGTTACTCGCTATCCATGTTAACTTGTTATCTGAATCATGCAGCCAAGGCTGAGGCTGAGAATGTCATTATGCACAAAAATCTGGCTGAGATCCAAGGTAACTTCTCTTGTTCCCTTAGCCCTTTCATGCTCTTTCCTTGACTCGGCAGATATTTATACCTTGGTTCTGCCGGGTCAATCCACTATTGCAGTTACACTTCAAGATAGCATGCCCATCCCTGACATCATGACTCACTTTCTCGAACAAGCAGGGAAGCATCAAGCAGAGCTGAAGAAAAAGGATGATGAAATTGCTCAACTGCGCCTCAAAGATATGGAGATTACTCGGCTGAACGCCGAAATCCAAAGCCTCAAGGACCTCCATAAATCTGAGCTGGATAAGGTTGATCGGGAGTTTGCCGAGGAAAAATAACGCTTGACAACCTAGATCTCCAAGGATAATGACTTGCTGCAGGAAGCCAACATAAAACTTAAGTCGGTGACCTCCGAATATGAGAAGCTCCCATCCAGAAATGCAGATGTGTATACCGAGCTCACTCGTATCCTTTTCCATATTTCATGTGAGTTCTCTTCCACTTTTCAATTCTTATCTCTCCGGATTAAGTACTCTTGCTCACTGACATCCTTCGTTTTGTTCGCAGGCAAGTTCCTAGAGAGTGACTCCCTCGCTTCTACCACTGTAACCAGGTCCCGCGCTCAGCGAGGTAATCTAGCCGACCCTACCACCGAGTCAGTTCCTTATGACATGCAGGATTTGATGGTGAGCCTCGCTACCCGCATGGAACTGGTGAAGAACTATGGAGCAGACATTATGCCGGCAGCGATGCGGATGTTCAATTCTCTCTGGCCCACTGAGAACACTCCCAAGGGAAGCGCTGCTTTTATTGCAAAATTGATGGAGTGCGAACCTCAGGTGAACCTGTGGCTAGAATCTGCTGCACGAACCGGAGCTGATACGGCACTGCACTTTGTTCTCTCTTGGTATGAAGAGCTGGATCTGAATTTTCTTGAGCGTCTGCGCACCAGATCAAAATGGTCCAATGATCTGGAGTGCATCGCTCGACGCAAAGCCTGTGCCAACAAGCTTATCCAATATGCCTTCTGCCATAGTTGGAATGAGGGTCCGAGCTACCTTGACGCAGTTGACGATGGCTATATTTCTGAGGGTGCGGAGGGTGAAGAGGATGAGGAGGAAGCATCCGAGCTTGGTGATGATGCTAAATACCCGGAGGATGAGGAGGCTAATTCGGAAGACGAGGACGGAACTAGCACCTAGCCAACGGATGCCGAAGTACCTCCTCCCTCGGCCGATGATTTGGCTCCTGCTCCTCCTCCTTGAGCTATCAAATACTTGAACAATGTTCGTGAGATCCCCGGTATGTCGGGTGCAATTGTATCTATGCACAGTGGTTTTATTTTGCTACAATTGGTTATGTTTTCCTACTAAGTTTTTAAGTGTCAGATTAACTTGGGCGAAGTCCCCGAGTTTCCTTTTCCTGTTCCCCCAATTTATGACTCGGCTCGCGTCTACCTTGATTTAGTTTTTAACTTACGAGTCTAGGGTTCAAAAAATTGACGCAAGAATACTTGAAACTTTGAGATTAGCTCAAAATAATCCAATGCAAGATACATAAGGTAAATAGAGGGTTAGTACAAATAACAAATGTCGGCTCAATTACGTTCTTTTCCTTAGTCGTTTTTCATGTGCTTTGCAATTCCAAACTTGTTCTCTTGCTTGCCATGAAGCCAATTCTTGTTGGACAGCAGCAAAGTCGAAGAGTTGGGTTTTTGGTGCTCACACATTACTAATCCGGCTAAGATCCAAGTAACTTAAACTAGCCGACATATAAAAAGTAAATACGGAAAATACAATTATTAAGGCACTCCCCGGGATTCATCCTGGGGTGCCGAAGTTTCATTGATGTGCTCACTGCGGACATACATACTGACATATGAGTGACTCAGATACATTCATCTCTTTGCTAGGTGTAAAATGGACGAAGTAGAGCTACTTTCCGGCTATGGTAGTGTCGGAGATTTTGCTGATATATGGCGGATCTGGACACTGCCAGTTCTCTCGCTTATTCTAGCAGATCAACATCATTTTGCCGTGCCTCACGCACTTCGGCTTCTATGTATTGGGTGAGCCTTGGCGAATCATGCTCTATGATGGCTGGTAATACAGCTTCTGCCCCATATACTAGAAAAAATGGCATATAGCCTGTTGATCAATTTGGAGTTGTTCTCAAACTCCACAGTACCGCTGGTAGTTCTTCTATCCAGCACCCCGCTGATCTTTGCAGCGGCTCAATGAGCCGGGGTTTTATCCCGGACAAGACTAGTCCGTTGGATCTTTCCACTTGCCAGTTCGATGCGGGGTGGGCTACTAAGGCAATGTCTATCCGAATCTTCTTTTCTCGACAGAACCTAGCAAATGCTCCTTCAGCAAAATTCGTGCCATTATCAATTATGATACTATGGGGATAACCATACCTCAAGATTATATCTTTGAGGAAAGTTACTGCTATTGCCCTATCACATTTCCTGATTGGCTTTACCTCAATCCATTTGGTAAACTTGTCCACCATAACCAAGATATGGGTCATTCCTCCCTTAGCCGGCTTAAATGGTCCTACCATGTCTAGGCACCACATAGCGAATGGCCAAGTAATAGGTATAGTCTTGAGTTTCGACACTGGCACATGGGTCTTGGTGGCGTACCTCTGACATCCATTGCATTTCCTCACAAGATCCTCTGCTTGTTCCAAGGCACTTGGCCAGTAAAATCCATGTCGGAAAGCCTTTGCCACTAATGCTCTTGAAGATGCATGATGACCACATTCTCCTTGATGGATATCTCAGAGTATGTCAAGCCCTTCTTCCGGATCTACGCATCGTTGCAGCACAGTGGTTACACTTCTTTTGTATAGCTTGGCATTTATGATAGTATACGCCTTCGCCCTTCTCTGGATTTGTCTTGAGAGAATCTCATCATCCGGCAAAATTCCTTCTTTTAGGAAATCAAATATAGGCTTAGCCCAAGCGGTATATGCCGGATAGGGAAAAGTTGTTCATCAATTTCCATCGCATCCACCGACATAACCCCAGCCGGATCTAGTTGAACAGTCCCCGGGTTCTGCGAGGCAGTCCCTGGGTTCACCGAAGCAGTCCCCGGGTTTGCTGAGGTGCTTCCCCAGTCTATTTCCATAGGAGCAGCTTCTGATCCGGAGAGGGTCGGGATATAGATTGACTCGGATTCTGGTGATGGTTTAATAGATGGTTTTCTTAAGTGCTCCAAAGCAACATTTGGCGGGACTAGTTGCCGCGATGACCCCAACTTGGACAATACATCGGCCACCTCATTTTCAATCCAGGGTACGTGATGAAATTCACATCCCTCGAAGAACCCACTTATTTTTTGAGCATGGAATCTGTAAAGGGCCATGTTAGCATCCCAATTTCCAGATACTTGTTGCACCACAAAATCCGAGTCTCCAAAGCATTGTATCCGATGTATTCCTACTTCCTTTGCCACTTTAAGCCCATGCACAAGTGCTTCATATTTTGCAACATTGTTTGACGCGCTGGAGTGAATTTGGAGGACATATTTTAACTGATCTTTCTTGGGCGAGGTAAGCACTACCTCCGCGCCCAGTCCTTCCTTCAACTTTGACCCGTCAAAATGCATCCGCCAGTAATTTGATTCCGGCAAAGGTGGTTCGTATTGCATCTCGGCCCAATCCACAAAGAAATCCACCACCGCTTGTGATTTGATTGCATCTCTTCTGTCAAACTATGGTGCGTATGGGGCCAACTCAATTTCCCACTTTGCTATCCGGCCGCTAGCATCCTTGTTGCTCATAATCTCCAATATGGGTGCTTCACATATCACCTTGATAGGGTGTTCCTCGAAGTAATGTTTGAGTTTCTTGGCCGCCATGTACACACAATATGCCATTCTTTTATAGTGCGGGTAATTTTGTTTTGTGGTCGACAATACCTCACTTAGGTAATACACCGGTCTCTACATCGATTTTCCTTCTTCGTCACGTTCCACCACTACTACTGCACTTACAACTCGGTTGGTTGCAGCTATATAGAGAAACATCGGCTCTTTAGGTAGTGGGCGACTAATATTGGCGCAGAGGACAACATCTTTTTTAATTCTCGAAATGCGTTATCTTCTTGTAGTATCCATGTGAATTTGTCTGCCTTTTTCATGAGCTGGTAGAGGGGCAACACCTTCTCCCAGCCGACTTACAAACCGGCTTAACGATGCTAGGCAGCCAGTGAACTTATGTACATCGTTAAGGGACTTTGGCAGTTCCATTCTCTCTATAGCCCAGATTTTTGTCGGGTTAGCTCCAATACCCCGGCTGGACACGAGAAAAATGAGTAATTTCCCAGCCGGCACACCGAAGGTGCATTTTTCCGGGTTAAGCTTCATCCGGAACCGTTTGAGGTTCATGAACGTCAGCCGGATATCATCAAGGAGCGTATTGCTTTCCTTAGTTTTTATCACAACATCATCCACATAAACTTGGACATTCCGACCTATTTGGTCATGTAAATACTTTTGCATGCATCGCTGATATGTTGCTCCAACATTACGTAATACAAACGGCATAGTGCGGTAGCAATAAGCCTCGTAAGGGGTGATAAATTCAGTCTTTATTTGATCATCCAGATTCAGAGGAATCTGATGGAAACCAGAATATGCGTCTATGAATGATAACAGTTCACATCCGGCAGTTGAGTCTATGACTTGGTCTATCCTAGGCAGTGGGAATGGATCTTTTGGACACGCCTTATTCAGGTTCGTGTAATCAATGCACATAGGCCACACCACAACCACATTCCGGTCATCCTTTTTCTTTTCCACGAGCATCCTAATCAAAGCACTTCCATGATAAATCCGGCTGCAAGGAGCCTAGCTATCTCATCTCCAATGACTTTTCTCCTATCTTCAGCGAAGCGGCAGAGAGGTTGCTTCACCGGCTTAGCCTCGGGTCTCACATTCAAAGAGTGCTCGGCCAACTCCCTCGGAACACCTTGCAGGTCCTATGTGGACCAAGAAAAGATATCCCGATTCTCACTGAGGAAGTTGACGAGCTCGCTTTCCTATTTGTCGCCTAACCCGGCACCAATAGTCACGGTGCGCTCTGGGAACTAATCATCGATTGGCACTTTTTTAGTATCCTTTGTCGCTTGAAATGACACACTTCCATGCGGGTTGGTCAGAGCTGGCATATGTTGCTACGCGGACTGAGCCAATGCCGCCACTTCCTGTATTCTCCTTTTTTCTTGAGCTATCAAGAGTGACTCGGCTAGGTTAGATCCGGCGGAAGCGCACTCGATCGAACTCCTGAAGTCCCCTGATATGGTAATCATTCCCCTTGGTCCGGGCATTTTCATATTGAGGTAACCGATGTGAGTACTTGCCATGAATTTGCTCAGAGCGGGTCCACCGAGTAACGCGTGATAAGCGATTTCCAAATTCACCACTTCAAACTCCAAATTTTCAGTCCGGCAGTTGTCCCTTGTACCAAATAGCACATCAATCCGGACCTTACCAATAGGCTCATAGGAGATGCCTGGCACAATTCCATGGAAAGTGGTCCTTGTAGCTTGGAGCATGTTCTCCGAGATCCCTAACTTGTGCATGGTATCCCTATACATGATGTTAATGCTGCTGCCATTATCTATCAGTACCTTGGAAAACCTCACGTTGATATTCGGACCAATGAACGTCGGATCCAGCACCAGTGCGTATGA
Source organism: Avena eriantha (assembly GCA_910589775.1). Lineage (NCBI taxonomy): Eukaryota > Viridiplantae > Streptophyta > Magnoliopsida > Poales > Poaceae > Avena > Avena eriantha. The sequence continues at coordinate 336,887,882 of OU342745.1, forward strand.
TCCAGGACTCGGCATGAGCCTGGGATGATCCTTGATATTCCAAGTTATCTCCTGATCTAACTAAGGCATATACCTCGTCACTGCAGGCATTACTGCATTCACCTCCATATGCTGGCGCTACAAGCTTTCCCGGCCAGTCTCTTCCGTGGTAAACACACAGTAGCTTTGGTGATGCTCCCTGTACTTGTTTCTTCCCTCATTACCATCGTAACCTTGGTCTTGCTGTCGGTTGTTATTCAACTAATGCACTTCATCCCTTCTTTCTTTATTTTTATACCTCGGTGGAGGTGGTGGCAACATTAGTTGCTGTCCATTCCCCCTGTGAGCAATTGCTATCGAGGTGCCTCATTCCAAGGTGCTTCATTCCGAGGTTCCTGAGCATTCCTCGAGCTACCCTGCTCTAGTTTCTTCATCCACTCGCATTGCCAGGTCGTATGGTTCACCGGACTATTTGGACTTGGCGTATGAAATTTGCAAGGCTGATCCAACATAGACTCGAATGTGTACCTCTGGCGATCCTTCCTTTCTTGCCACTGTTTCTTCTGTTCCAGAGTCCAAGGCTTTTTACCTTCACCCTTTTGCTGCCAATGTTGTCCTCCAGTTTTCTGGCGCTGGCTAGCGCCAAAATGGTCTGATCACGGTCTACAGCCGCCACCTGCTACGAACTGTACCTATAATCCGGATGATCATCTGTTCTTTTACCCTGGAAATCATTTCTCCTAGATGACCCGAAGCCATCCATGTTGTAGTACTCCTCATTTGAATCGCTTGACATTATCCGGGGTTGGGTTGGATCTCCCAAAGCATACGAATCCGCGATCCGTGTCGTCTCAGCCAAGGTGGTTGGCATATCTCGCTGCAACCTTTGCCATATCATACTTCCATATCTGTAGCCTTGGGAGAACCATGCAATTGCTTGTGATTCAGTTACTCCCTCACATGAGTTACGGACGTTGCACCACCGAGTCAGAAAATCTCGGTCTGGCTCATTCGGTCTCTGCTGGCATAACGCCAAAGTTTGTGGCCTGTTGGGCCTCTTGTAGGTGCTTGAGAAATTACTAACGAACAATTCCTCAAAATCTAGCCAACAGTTTATACTCCATGGTGGCAAGTTTTTCAGCCAAACTCTCGCAGGTCCTTCCAACATCTAGGGCACATATCTAACTGCCCATCTCAAGTTTCCTGTTGCGATCTTAACTGATGTTGCATAATCAATGAGCCAATCCTCTGGCTCGTTGCTACCATCATAGGTTCTTGTTCCTCTAGCTAGTTGAAAGTTCGGTACTGGCGGTTCCCTCATGATCTGAGGTCCAAAGCATGCCGGACCTGGAGGACTTTGTACCTCGATCATCTCCGACCTATAAATTCTATCCAACTTCAGCCTTGCGTCATCCGCTTGCAAATTCCTGCTGCCCAACCTTGATCCAATCACATGGTGCTCTGGTCTAGGGTATCCATCGTTGACCATTACCGAGTAACCATCATTGTACCTGTCCTAATCCGGACGAGCATATTACTGCTGCATTGCTTGGCCAGCGCTTCTCTCCTGCCGAGGTGTGTATTGCTGTTGCTGTTGTTGAGGTGCATTTTGCCCTGCTCCCGTCGGTTCACGTTGTCCGACATTACCGTTGGCAACGTTCCTATGACCGGCATTGCCTTAGTCACGGTTACCTCGGCCAGCTTCACCTCGGCTGGTATTGTGGTGATCCTCATCAACTTGCATTGCTTTTCCTTTTCCGGCTCTCACCGGATCATATGGGACCATCTGTTTGTCTTTTCTACCCAAGTTTACCGCTTCCTCTCTCCTTGGGTCATGACCCAGGGAAGATGCAGCTCTAGTGGATTTTGCTGGGTTGTTTTTGGCCGAGTGAACTACATTTGATGCTCTGAGCGGCGCCGGGTTTGCCTTGTTCATTTCCTCATTTTGCTGGCAAGCCACCCTCAACAAGTGGTTCACCCTCTCTTGTTGCCTTTCTCGGGCCTCTTCGGTTAAGCCTTCTAACTCGGACGCAGTTACGTTTGTAGCCCTGAGGTTCTTTGCCGGGGTACTATACCTCTCTAGCCCTCCTGTTACTATTGTGGCTATCTGACACGGCCTGGGCTCACACTCCTTGTCAATCTCAGTAATCAGGTTTCTACCTCGGATTTTCACCCCATCTATGCGGTTTGCCTTTGCATATTCCCTCAAAGTGATGTTGAGTGACTGCTGCAACTCAGCTACTTTTTTCACACCAGCTAGCATTTTCTGCCTAGTTTCCTCTAACTCAGCTTGCGCCTGAGCCGGATCTACTACAAGAGATATTGGCGTTGCTAGGCTGCTTGCTGTAGTACATTCTATGGCCTTTCCAGGAGAGGAAATCTAGACCTTGCCTACTTCGGCGTGACTTCTGGATCTGGCGTCGGGTCCTTGCTTTCTCCTGTGTCTGGCGCGACCATCATGACCTCAACGCTGCTAGTGGGGCGAGTGATATGCACGCCGCGTGCCACGGCGAGAGGTGGTTCACCTCCCTCGACGACATGCGGCGGATGAACACAGGACTCATCCACGCCAACGTAGATCTTGTGCGTGCCAAGCTTGATGAAGAGGCCGTTGCACGGAGGACGCCGGCCGAAGCTCCCTGCGTTGTCGCCCACGTAGTCCAGCACTCCAAAGCGCTGAACCAAGCCAGAGACGACGCACTCGCCGGTGCCGAAGATGTTTTCCGTCTGGATTTTCACCCCTGCTAGCGCCGCTAGCCCCACGGTAGGCGCCAACTGTTGTGGTGGTGGCACGGCAGATGCCATGGATAGGCTAAAGATGGGGCCAAAGTGCACTAGAGGAATCCAGGGAGGGATAGTGTAGTGATTCCATACATAAGTGTTTGTATTTCTTCTCTATCAATGGAGGTTTACAAGGTCTCCTTAAGCTGTTCGTGAGAAGGAGACTAAGTCTCTTACCCCCCCCCCCCCACACACACACAATTGTGCTCTAGAGTTCTACCTTAGACAGAGAAAATGATCGATCCCTTCAATGGAGGCCTTGGTGTTCTTTATATAGGCAAGCCCAGGGTACAAAGTTAGGGCACACGTGGCAGCATATTACCCGAATATGTCCTTTGGTTAAAGCTTGATGCCTATTTACTCACTTTAAACGATTAGTCCGGACTATGAACGTAACCCTCTGTGAGATCTTTGTCTTTTGGTGTCAGCAGACACGGGCTACGTCAGCCGACATCGCCCGCGTCATCTTTGTCAGCCATGCCTCGCTGGTCCTTCCCTCTGTTCGCTTCGATCGCGCTACAGTGGACATAGACCACCTTTTGACCAACGGGGTACCTGCACACAAGGTAAATTAACAGAGCGACATATATTTTATGTTGGCCGGATTAATGCTGGGCGTGCGCCCACCGGGCTGGGTTACCCCGTAAGTCGGACTGCCTTGAGGTGACCCGGCCAGCACTTGCTTTGACCGTGTCGTACCTCGGCTAACTCGGCCTTTAATTTATACCCCGGTGTGACCCTACCCGGGATATCCCAAATAATAATGACAGCTAAATCCTTCAATAAATTCAGTCGCATAACTTGAGTCCATGATTAACTATTGTGTCATTGTTTTGAGATAGGTTATCAATTTTTGAACTGAGCTAAAACATCATCAAGTGAAACAATGAGAATGATGCGGTCAGTTGATCATGCTCAAGTATTTGTCCAAAATAATTTAGACATTCTACTTCAACAAATGCATGTAAGGACTAAGGAGATTAGGTTCGGTCTTACAGTGCATTCACCTTAGGCATCCTGGCAATAGCATTATTTAAAACACCTAGCATGTATCAAGACCCTAAAGAAATCTGAGCAGCAACTAACAATCTCCGTGTATCTCAGTTTTTCTCACCCTTTCTCTCCAAAGCAATAGCAGTGAATAAACTGCAGTAGCAGTCTAGCAGATAGCAACGAGCACGCAAAAAAAAATTCAGAATCTCTGTATCCCTACCGATCTTCTCCATGGCTTACCCTTCACGCCTGGACCCTGTAGCCGATTCTGCTGCTCCTTCATCTCTCCTTGTTGGTCCACTCCTTTCCCCTCCCTAACGTCCTAGCGCCTCTCCCGAATCAGCAAAAGCACTGGTGTGCACGCCAGCTACAGCGCCCAAGCTCGCATGTGCTTCCCGTCCCCTTCATCTCTCCCCGACGACCCACCTCCCCCTCGCGACCATCCCCTCTTCAGCCCCTCCTCTGTCGAACGTTCATTTCTCATCGAAAGCAGCAGCAGGCCGGGCAGGCAAGGCAGCCTCCATGACTTCCATATCGCCGGTGCCCGCCCTATGGCCGGTGCAGCAGGCCAGGAAGGCAAGGCAGCCTCCGCTACATCCCCATCACTGGCGCCCGTAGTAGCGGACCCAAGATTATTTATAAGTCTGGACAAACAGTAGTTTTAGAGGCTAAATTTACAAATTTTGTGTCAATTAGCAATAAATATAAGCTGGGCGGCCGGCCGGAAGCCCGGGCAAACTGCCCGGGCAGCAGGGATGCTGTCCTATGGCCGGTGGCCTGTCCATCGGCGCGGTTCGTGCGGGTGTGCGGGGAGGAAGCAGAAGTCAAGGTAGGGGATTGGAGTGGTTTGGTGTCCAGATAGCGTCGACGGCACCTGCCGGTTCTGAACGGGAGCGCGAGGGGGCGGGAGGCGCAAGACATGAGCGGGTGGACGAGGCGGTGTGAATGGCGGCTGCAGCCGCACGGCTTCTCCCTCGGGAACTTATCTGGAATTGAGGCCGGACGACCGAGGAAGAAAAATAATAACAAAACGGTACGATGGCAACCCAGGGTATTATGTGAATTGGTGGAGGGTAAAATCGGAAACTAAAAATGACGTATCGTCAAGCCGTACTACTAGCTGAATACCCGTGCATTGCTACGACATCTCTAAATTGAATAGTTTAACTCTCTAGCAATGGTGATATAAAAGTCTTGATATAATTAATGGGTTCACATGCTACACCTTTTGATTTTTTTTGAATCATCCACATAATATTTTTTTCAGATCGCTTGCAATCCACAAAATTAATTCATGGATTTGGAATAATATAGCACATTTGTATGTGCGTTGCAATGGATTGAATTTTATTGAACTATTTTAGTATCCAACTACCGGATTGCAAGTTTGATCTCGGCCACCGGTGCTACAACTTCAATGTACCATGTTTTATTTTTAAGTTTATTAGTCATGTTGCCAAGTTTCTAAGAAAACACCTTGCATTAAAAACATCATAAGCCATCGATGGAGCTAAAACTGTCTAGATTGGTTATATTTACAAATCCCACCATTATATTTGTATTGTAAATGAGGTACACACCATCGCAGTGAACTCACCTCTTTATAGGAATTTCAGCAGATATATATGTAATTCTGCAGAGTTGACTTTCTTTTAATTTTTGTAGTTGTTCAATTAGTTTTCCATCCATCGGATACTAAAAAGGAAGGCACAAGTAGAAAATGTGCTCATTCAGATTAGGATGACTCCTCTCGGACCAATTCTATTGACATCCAGAAGAATCAGATCCTGACAGCGGAGTATAACATGAGTAGTGTCGTATCTAAAACGGGTCATTTATTTTTCCACGCGTACTGATAGGATCAAATCAATCAGGGGAATAAAACATCAGAAGCAAATGAAAGGAGTGGGATTCGTCGGGGCTTCACCTTCGAAGAGACGGGCCATCTTCGATGTGCCGCGCATTTTCTGCCTTCGTGCAGACCTTCGCATGGAGATAAGGCGGCCACAACAACCACTATGTCGTCCTCTTCCAATTCCCCACTCCAGTTCGTATCCTCACTCTCTCCCCACTTTGCTCCCATCACCACCGCGTCGTGGCTCTGTTGCTCTGGCCACCCCCATGTTCAGATGGTCTGCTAATAGTGCCTGCCGGGTCTTATTCTACATCACAATTGAAGGAATAGAGCAGAGGTAAGGGATGCCTGATCCGGCCAGATCGAAGGACTGCCGCTCATGTCCGGGTCGGTGCTCGAGGCCCTCGATTTCGGCTGCCGCTGCGTTGGGCGTCTCCTCAGATGGCTTGGGGGGGGGGGGGGGGGGGGGGGGTTGCGATGTGTGGCTGGTGGCGGGAGCTCAGCTGGCTGCTTCCTTTTCTCTCTCGTGCTTTCTCGGCTCGATTTGTCTCCTCTCCGATTTTTTCGTTCGGAGTGGATACAAACAGTAAAAGGAGCAGTCGTGTGTGCGAATTAGGAAGAGGACGGAGGACGGACCAAACAAACGAAAACCACCATTGACAAAATTATATAGTACTAACTAAGTGTCCGTGCGTTGCTACGGATAAAATCCCGGGACACACGTTTACTTTTTTCATGTGTCCCTGTAGCTGCTTCCCCAGGCTCTCATGCTTTTTATGTTCTGTTTTGTTCGAGTGAGATCTCTCTCTTGGTTATGCGAGCTTTAGAACTTCTGCCTTGCCAAAGCTTTTGAGGTCGACTCTGCCTTGTGATCCTTGTTATTGGAGTGTGAGGACACTTGTATATCTCTGGAATTCGTTACCTTTGCCAAAGCTTCTACCTCACAATGGATTGACCAATAGAAAGTATGAGTACACTATTTTGGAATTCCATCAGCGAATGGCCATCTTGTGAGGATAGCTCCCTATAGAAATCAAACAATTTATCTACTTCTAGCTAGCCTTTCTTTGCAAGTTTAGCCACATCCAACACCACCGCCAGCAGCGAATCAATTGGGACTTACAGCATATTGAGACGGACTTTGTTAGCCCTCGCCGAGAAGTAATAGGCAATTGAATCCTGACGACAACGCTTGCTGCTTGCCTGGGGCTGCTTGCCGACGAGAGCATCAAGTCGGAGATTTAACATGAACATGCAGCTTGAGTCTCCTATTTACTCATGCTGATTGGTGTCGTTTGAAAGAAAAAGTTCGCTAATATGTCGTTTATGCACGTATGTTCCTTCATTACAACAAACATCAACACTTTTTAATTGATATAAACCTTTACACATTAAGAAACTGGTCCAAACAAAAATCAACAAAACAAAGCGCCCATGTATTAGGCATTTCAACAAATCAAAATTATGAAATCAGACGAGCATGCAAATCAAAGCACCCATGACGTACCTTTACCAGGATTTGTTCTTTCCATGGCATCAATATACTGGTCATATTCCCGATGATGGAAGTTTTCTCCCTCGGTTTTTAGAATGCTCATAAAAATGCAAATAGAGCCTGAAGGTTCGGTGTATAGAGCCGATGAAAATCAAAAATTCTTTTCCGCCTTAGGCGGTTAGGCCTCCAAGATCTTGAGAGTCACCCAAGTAAGCCACGGTAGGCCTTGGACGCCACCACCTGGAACGGCACAGCGCCAGCTCACCGACCCGTACGCCATTGGTAGAAAGAGAGCCTTTGGTCCAGCACCCAAATTCCATTGGTCCCGGTTCGTTTTCATAATCGAGACCAATGTCAGGCACCGATCCTGGTTCATGCCGCATGGGCATTGGTCCCGGTTCATCTGTAAGCATTGGTCCCGGTTGGTGGCACGAACCGGGACCAATGCCCCCGCGGCGCACACGTGGCACTCTGCGGGTCATTGGTCCCGGTTCATGTCACGAACCGGGACCAAAAACCCCGCGACGGTCAGCAGTCCAAGACAATTAATGTAAATTAATTCAGGGCGGAAATTAATTCGAGGCAGAAATTAATTCGAGGTAGAAATTGAATTGATCACTATTTTTGAAAAAATATTTCACGAATTAATCGAGACAAAGGTCTAAATTGAGACATTTTATTATTCGACCACAAATTTTTCCATACAAAGATGGGACTTTACGAATTCCTAGTCGACAACACTTCCGCTGCCGCTGTCCTCCGAGCCGCCGGCTTCCTCGTCGTCGTCGGACGAAATCTCCACGATTTCGGCATTGTTCGGGAGACGGAGCTCCTCTGCGCGCCTAGCGGCGTCGATGGCGGTGTAGATGGTCCGTCCAGGGACGGACCAGAACATCTCCCGTCCTTCTTGGTTGCGGCGATCCGGGTGCACCAGGCGCCCGTCCATGAAGCGGTTGCCAAGCTTGGCCTTCCGCTCCTTCTTGAACAGCCGGGGCCAGTACTCGCTGGCCGCCGCATACCAGGGCAACGCCCTCATGCACGCGGGCAGTTGGCGGCGACGCTCCGCGATGACGTACTCCATCTCGTATCCGCGGGGGTTGAGGAGCGGACCACCAGCACACCCGCCTCGCTGATGCGAAATCCGGCAGGCACGGTCGCGCGCGCGCGGCGGCGCGAGGATGCCGTAGATCGCAAACATCGCCGCCTCGTAGTGGTTGAGGGTGGGCACCTCCATGATGGCGCGGTGGAGATTGGAGAGGGAGGGGAGGCGAGGCGAGACGACGGCGTGGTGGAGAGGCGATGGCTAAAGGGGTGGGGTGGAGAGGGACTGCAGAGAGGCAGAGGCGATGGCGAAAGCGAGCGCTGTGGCCTCATATTTATACACGGGGACGATGAAGCAACGGTAGGCATTGGTCCCGGTTGTTGCCACAAACCGGGACCAAAGCCCCTCCCGAGCGACACGTGGCGGCCCAGCAGCGCGCCCCCCACCCAGTTCATTGGTCCCGGGTCGTGCCATTAACCGGGACCATTAACCTGGGTGGGGTGCGAGCTGCTGGGCCGCCACGTGTCGTGCGGGAGGGGCTTTGGTCCCGGTTCATGGCAATAACCGGGACCAAAAACCCTCCCCTGGCTATATATAAGCCCAGCCCTTTGCCTACCAAATTTTGCTGGATTGTGTGTGAGGTGTGGGTGCTAGCTTTTTTTTCTTTGATTGCACACAAGGTGTTCGACGAAATGTCCGAGCCACACTTTAGTTCGCACAACACGGTATCCTCGGCTGAGGTTAGCAACCTTATCTTATTTATCTATAACTGATACAAAAATATTGCATCTATCCATGTAGGGTGGTCATTTTACTATTCACGATGTTATTGTAATGGTTAATTATTATGACGCAGATCGATGCACATATGCGATGGATGTATGGCGACCGACGCCATTCCAATTTTATTGCAGGCCTCCATAAATTTATCGATTTGGCTAAGGCAAACAAAGTGGATAATTTTATGCCTTGTCCCTGCGTCCACCGTCGGAACGTGGCGGAGCACTCTGCCCCGAGAATCCTTCAAAGCCATCTGCTTTGGAGAGGTTTCATGCCGGATATTATTGTTGGGCCATGCACGGAGAAAGAGGGGTTAGGCTGGAAGAAAATGAAGAAGAGGAGGATGATGACAGCTATCCTATGTCCCCTGAAGAATACGGTGATACTGCAATGGATGACAATGAAGAAGAGGGAGGCGGCAATGAAGAAGAACAACGGGCATCGGATGAGCCCGCTGATGGTCTTGGTCGGGTCATTTCTGATGCAAAGCAACAGTGTGATACAGAAAGGGAGAAGCTTAAGTTGGAGACCATGCAAAAGGATCACAAAAAGTTTTTGTACCCAAATTGCGAAGATGGCAGCACAAAGCTCGGTACCATACTTGAACTGCTGAAATGAAAGGCAGAGACTGGCTTATCTGACAAGGGATTTGAAAAGTTACTGAAAATAATGAAGCCGAAGCTTCCAAAGGATAACGAGCTGCCCGAGACAACGTACGAAGCAAAGAAGACTATCTGCCCTCTAGGATTAGATGTGGAGAAGATACATGCATGCATTAATGACTGCATCCTGTACCGCGGTGAGAAGTACGAGAATATGGATAAATGCCCGGTATACAATGCACGTCGATACAAGATCAGACAAGATGACCCTGGTGATGTTCAGGGCGATGACGAGCCCTCTAGGAAGAGGGTTCCTGCTAAGGTTATGTGGTATGCTCCTATAATAGCACAGTTGAAACGTCTGTTCAGAAATAAAGAGCATGCCAGGTTATTGCGATGGCACAAAGAAGAGCGTAAGAAAGACGGGAAACTGAGACACCCCGCCGATGGGTCGCAGTGGAGAAACATCGAGAGAAAGTACTCGAACTTTGCAGGTGACGCGAGGAACTTATGGTTTGATCTAAGTACAAACGGCATGAATCCTTTTGGGGAGCAGAGCTGTAGTCACAGCACCTGGCCAATGACTCTATGTATCTACAACCTTCCTCCTTGGTTGTGCATGAAGCGAAAGTTCATTATGATGTCAGTGCTCATCCAAGGACCGAAGCAACCCGGCAACGACATTGATGTGTACCTAAGGCCATTAGTCGATGAACTTTTGTAGTTGTGGGCAGAACCAGGTGTAAAGGTGTGGGATGAGCACAAACAGGAGCCATTTGACCTACGAGCGTTGTTGTTCGTAACCATCAATAATTGGCCTGCTCTTAGTAACATTTCAGGACAGTCAAACAAGGGATACAATGCATGCACGCACTGTTTAGATAATACTAAAGGTACATATTTGGATAAATGTAAGAAGGTTGTGTACCTGGGGTGTCGTAAATTTCTTCCGACCAATCATCAAGTAAGAAAGAAAGGCAAGAATTTCAACGGTGAGGCAGATTACCAGAAGAAGCCTAAGCTCCCTAAAGGTGCTGATGTATTTGGTATGGTGAAGGACCTAGAAGTAATCTTTGGAAAGGGTCCTGGTGGTCAATCTGTTCCGAAAGACCCCATTACCGGACACATGGCCATGTGGAAAAAGAAATCTATATTTTGGGAGCTTGAGTATTGGAAAGACCTAGAGGTCCGTTCTTCAATCGACGTGATGCACGTGACGAAGAATCTTTGCGTGAACCTGCTAGGCTTCCTGGGCGTGTATGTGAAGACAAAAGATACACCAGAAGCACGGGAGGACCAGCAACGTATCAAAGACCCACACAACAAGCATACTGATAAAGGACGTAAATACTTAAGTAGCTACGCTCTTACCAAAGCAGAGAAGAAAATCTTTTTTGAAGTCCTTTAAAGTATCAAGGTCCCGGCTGGCTTCTCGTCAAATATAAAAGGAATAATAAATATGGCAGAGAAAAAATTTCAGAACCTGAAGTCTCATGATTGCCACGTGATTATGACACAGTTGCTTCCGGTTGCATTGAGGGGGCTTCTACCGAAAAATGTTCGATTAGCCATTGTGAAGCTATGTGCATTCCTCAATGCAATATCTCAGAAGGTAATCGATCGAGAAAGTCTAGAAAGGCTACAAAAGGATGTGGTCCAATGTCTTGTCAGTTTTGAGTTGGTGTTCCCTCGTCCTTCTTCAATATTATGACGCATCTCTTAGTTCACCTAGTCGAAGAGATTTACATTCTCGGTCCTGTATTTCTGCACAATATGTTCCCATTCGAGAGGTTCATGGGAGTCTTAAAGAAATATGTTCGTAACCGTGCTAGGCCAGAAAGAAGCATCTCCAAGGGCTATGGAACAGAGGAGGTCATTGGGTTCTGTGTAGACTTTCTTCCTGACCTTAAGCCGATTGGTGTTCCTGAATCACGGTATGAGGGGAGACTAAGTGGAAAAGACACGCTAGGAAAGAAAGCAATGATATTTAGGGACGGACATTCTTTGAATCAAGCACACTACATAGTTCTCCAAAGTTCTACCTTCGTGGCTCCGTATATCGAGGAACACATGAATGTTGTACGCTCCAAGTTCCTAGGGAAGGATGACTACTGGATTAAAAAAATCACATGGAGACTTTCGGCACTTGGTTGCAATTACATCTCATGAATGACATCACTATTGGAGATCAGCTCAACTTGTTGGCCGCGACACCATCTGCGACTGTATTGACTTTCCAAAGGTACGAGATAAATGGGAATTTATTTTACACGATTGCCCAAGATAAAAAGAGCACCAACCAAAACAGTGGTGTCCGCTTTGATGCAACATGCGAGAATGGGAAAAAGGACACATACTATGGTTACATAGAGGAGATATTGGAACTTGACTATGGACCTACTTTTAAGGTCCCATTGTTTCGGCGCAGTTGGGTCAACATGAATGGAGAAGGGGTAAAGGTACACCAGCTGTACAGAATGACAACAGTGGATCTCAAGAATCTTGGTTACAGAGACGAACCATTCGTCCTAGCCAATGATGTGGCTTAAGTTTTTTATGTGAAGGACATGTCCTCTAGACCGAAAAAAAGAAAAAATAAGGAAAGGAATACATCAGACGATGAGCCCAGGCGTCACATAGTTCTTTCAGGGAAAAGAAACATCGCGGGAGTCGAGGACAAGACAGACATGTCAGCAGATTATGATAAGTTTGATGAAATTCCGCCCTTCACCGTGAAAACTGACCCAAACATCCCGTTAAGCAAAGAAGATGCTCCATGGTTATGGCCTAAGAAGCGATCATAGGCAAGGGATCGACATACGCAACGAAGGATTCATATCCTAAACCCTATGTAAATCTATGTAATGTATGGAAACTTTATGTGATGTATGGAAACTTTATGTGATGTATCGAAACTTTATGTAATGGAGTCTTTCACGGGCTTGCAGGGAAATTTTTCCGAGGCGGAGCTTCCGAAGATGTCGTAGGGCGTGTGCACCAACGACATCTTTGAGAAGCTCCGCCACGGGAGATTTCTCAACCCTTTCCCCAACACTGTTAGAGGAGATGGAGTCTTTCACGGGCTTGCAGGGAAAATTTTCCGAGGCGGAGCTTCCGAAGATGCCGTAGGGCGTGCGCACCAATGACATCTTCGAGAAGCTCCGCCACGGGAGATTTCTCAACCCTTTCCCCAACACTGTTAGAGGAGATGGAGTCTTTCACGGGCTTGCAGGGAAATTTTTTCGAGGCGGAGCTTCCGAAGATGTCGTAGGGCGTGTGCACCAACGACATCTTCGAGAAGCTCCGCCACGGGAGATTTCCCAACCCTCCATCCATGGGGATGAAACTCTCTCTACCTATGTTAGCTTGTTGAGCTGCTTGCCATGGCGTGTCGATGGTCCTTTTATAGGCATGGCGCCGCTTCTACTTTGTCTTGTTCCTCCAACAGGGCGTCGTGCGCTACATGCTTTATCTCATCGAGCAGTGCGTCCACCCACACGTCCTTATCCCGCCGACAGCTTTAGTCTCGGTTGCACCCACCAGCCGGGACTAAAGGTTACCCACACTTCCTTATCCCACCGACAGCTTTAGTCTCGGTTGCACCCACCAGCGGGACTAAAGGTTACCCACGCGTCCTTATCCCACCGACAGCTTTAGTCTCGGTTGCACCCACCAGCCGGGACTAAAGGTTACCCACGCGTCCTTATCCCACCGACAGCTTTTTGAAAAATAGTTTGGAACCAATGCCAAACTTTAATTTGGTGGTTGCTTCACAGAACACCTCGATTTCGGCACCTCAAAAATGGAAATTGGCTTTTTCGTGCGTTGAAAGGGAAAACTTCCTCCTGCAACATCGTCAGCCATCCCAAGATGCACATGTGTGCACAATATGGGCACATTATCACAAACTATGCCCTCATTCTAGCCATAACATTGGTGGTTTGACCTAAATGCCATGAAACCTCGAACATAATAGGTCATTTTGTGAAGGATTTTTTATGATGTTTGTAATTTTTCAAGTTCAATATTTTTCCTTGCAACTATGACACATAATATGACACCACGCAAAGGTTTCACATTGTTTGGATCATTTTTGAATTTCTTATGCCCGTTTCAAACTATATTTAAAACGGCGGGCATGAAGCTTCTTAGCCCGGGGCAATGCAATTTTAATTGAAAATAGTAAAATTGTATAGTTCAAATAAAAATATTTGAAAACAGAAAATGGTTTTTGATTAGTTATGTAAATTGAAGCACTTTTCCTATTGAAAGTTTTTTGAAATTCCAAATTATGTAATAAATATTTGTTAATGCAATTTTAATTGAAAATAGTAAAATTGTATAGTTCAAATAAAAATATTTGAAAACAGAAAATTGTTTTTGATTATTTATGTAAATTGAAACACTTTTCCTGTTGAAAGTTTTTTAAAATTCCAAATTATGTAATAAATATTTGTTAATGCAATTTTAATTGAAAATAGTACAATTGTATAGTTCAAATAAAAATATTTCAAAACAGAAAATGGTTTTTGATTAATTATGTAAATTGAAGCACTTTTCTTGTTGAAAGTTTTTTGAAATTCCAAATAAATAATCATCTTAAATTGAAACATCTTATTAATTAAAGAACAAAACAAATTTGAAAATGGCGGAAAGACCAAAAGGTTTGCCAAAATCTGAAAAACGGGTCAACGATCCCGGTTCGTCCCACCAACCGAGACCGATGATCCTGGATGCGCGTGCTGCCATTAACATGCCTTTGGTCCCGATTGTTGGCACGAACCGGGACCGTTGATCCTTTGGTCCCGGTTGGTGGGACGAACCGGGACCAAAGGCCTGCGCATGTGGCAGCACAGGAACGCTCCTGCCCCAGACCTTTGGTCCCGGTTGGTGGCACTAACCGGGACCGTTGGCCCTTTGGTCCCGGTTATTGGGACGACCCGGGACCAATGGTTTGTACAGTTAACAGCCCTGGCCCTTCCTCCTCCAACTCCCCCCAATTCACAGAGCACATCGACACGCGGCAAAGGAAAAATTTGCGGTGGAGCAAAATCACGCCAGCAGGCTGCCCAAATCCAGAGCGGCAGCTTCACGCCGTCGACGCCCGCCGCCGCCGCGCCACCACCGTTTGAGGAATCTACCGCGCACGTTGGAAATCGATGCGACGGTCACCGTCTGCTCCGACTCCGGCTGTCGCCATTGCCGCTGCTTCCGAGCTCCTCCGGCCTCGTCGACCCATCCATCGTCTTCGTGGTGAGCCGCTGGTTCTCCAGGACCTCTCATTTCTCTCTCTCTCTCGCTCTGTTTCCTTCTGTCGCCGAGCGCCACTGTCCGCCGTCGTCGGCCGCTGTCGCAGACGACGCTCCGATGACCAATAAGGGGCGACGCGACCACCGTTAGCTTCCTCGCGACGCGCTTGTTCGAACCCGACCTTCTGCGTGTTCCAGCAAGCACTCTAGTGCTGTAACCACCACTGGCCGATGTGCCCTCCGGCGAGCCCATGTGGCGCCAAGGTGGCGCTCATGTGGCGCCCTGACGTGGGCGTCGAGTAAGCTCTGCCAGCGTGGCAGCCCGACGTGGCCCTGGCCCCACTAATCAGTCACTGTGGGTAGGCGATGCATCTGTGAGAAAAGGTTCCCAGCCTTAGGTGACGTCAGCCTTTACCTATGCTGACGCAATAAAAGTTTAATAATGGTTTAAATAATTTCAGAAAAGAGTTTAATCTTGTAAATTCAATAACTAATTATTTCTAAGTCATAAAAATATGTATAATATATCAAAATGTTCAGAAAAATGAGATCTACACAATAGACTCATAATCATGCATTGTTCAACAACTTTAATTACAAGTTTAATAAGAGAATGAAATCAACCCCTCGTAGGTGATTTCGGGGTCTCTCATGTACTAGGGTTTGGACCCTTCGGATCCCACTTAAATTGCCAAGCATGCCTTAGGGTTAAATTTCAACTATGTTTAACTTGCCATATCATTATCGATGCCATGTGTTGATTGTTTAACTTGCAGATACTATGGATCCAACACATTAGAAAAACATCCTCCAAGGTATGATCTGCGAAAATGAAGATATCGATATCGATGTCACGAGTGAGTTTCTGAACGATTCTGGTCAGGGAGATGAGTCTCTCAACCGAGGAGACGGCTCCGGTGAGGTAGAAGCCGAAGCCTGGGACAGGGGAGAAGCCGATAAGGAAGAAGGCGATGACTCCGGCGGAACCTTAAATCTCGCAAACACCGGCGAGGTGTATATATGTATTTTTGTAATTAAAATGCTGCTGTCTATATATATGCATGCATATATTAACACTTTTTCTTCTTTTAGCCCTCCGGATCGAGAACTTCTTCCGTAAGAACGAAACGAGGCCCAACAAAAAAGTTGGATGACACTATGAGGTATAGGATCGACGTGGTCGGTGTAGATGGCGAACCGCAAGCTCCCATCGATGTTGCAAGAAAATTTGTCAAGCAATGCGGAGTTCTTGTGAGGGACTGAATCCCGATCACCGTTCAAGAATGGAATCGGCCAAGCGGCGGTGGAATCCTGTATGTCGGCGACAACGCCAAAGATAAGCTTTTTGACAAGCTCATGATTAATTTCCTCCTGCCGATACCAGATGTGACTCCAGATGAGGAGGAGAGAGCAAGAAGGGAGCTTGTGCAAAGAGTCAAGAAGTTTGCTCTCAGCAAGATGGCCGATGCATTCAAGAACTGGAAGAAGAAAGTGTACAATAACTTTGTCAAGGTAGAGAAGACTCCGAATTTCAATGAAGCCAGCTATGCTAAGTTAAGACACCAGTGGGAGGATTTTGTGAAGTACAAGACATCGGAGAAAGCTAAGGAAATGTCTAGAATAAATACGGAGAACGCTGCTAAGAAACTGTACCATCATAACATGGGGCCTGCTGGCTACGCCGGTTGCATGCCTAAGTGGGATGCACTTGAGGTCAATTACATAGCTGCCGGGATCAGACCAGAGCCCGCAACATGGACACCACGAGCGAGAAACTGGTTTTACGGCCATGGGGGCACGTTGGACAAAGAAGGGAGGGCAATATATAATCAGAAACACAAAGATGATCCCCTACTGCCCATCAACGATATTGGAAATGCAGTAGATGATGTTGCAGCGAGACGGTTCGTTCCCGATAGAGAGAACGATGAGCTCACACGGGCCCTTAAAAATCCTGAACACGACGGACGAGCACGAGGCACACCAGGCTCCAAGCCGTGGAAGGTTGCCTTCCCCCTGGAAATAAAGAGATATCCCGATAAAAGCCATTAGAGGAGAAAGGAAAGGGAGGCAGCTGAGAAAGCGTCCGCTGCAGACCGGCTGTGTAATGTAGAAGAAGCATTAAAGCGGCACCAGGATCAACTCGACAGACTTAGCCAGCAAGGTACTAGCGGCCAATCTCAGCAGCACATGGTAGAAGCTGCATTCGAGGGTACCAGCGCCCTATCGAATAAGAAAAGCAGCGTTGCTTCCACGCAGCTCCATGATGTTGATGATGATGCACCGACGATATCTCCTCCTAAATGCTACCTAGTGGATGATATCATGGAGACAACAGCTTGTGAGCTAAAGGTGCAGGTTATGAACTTAAGGGTGACGGCGGCGGTCGGCATGGCGGTACCAATTGCGCCTAACCCAACTTGGCATTGCAGACCGGTTCCAAAAGGGTACGCTGTCGTCACGGTGGATGAGGTGAAGGAAGATTTTAAGGAGCTGAAGCTAGACCACCCTGCAGGGAAAGATATGGAGCTGACTCAACTAGGAGAAGCCAAAGGGGGGACTATTCTATGGCTAAAGGAGCGCATCATGCTTCCAAATTATTTTGCCGCCAAGGCCACCCACTCCTCAGAGTAGTAATCCACCTTCGCCGCCACCTCACCATTCTCCAGCGCAACCGTCGCCTTCACCGCCTCACCACTGAGCGCAACCGTCTCCATCGCCGCCTCAGCCGTCTCCGTCCCCTGAGCCTTAGAGACAAAAGCGGAAGTATACTAAGGGGGCAGCACCACCAACAGCAGCAAGAGCACATTCCGATCACTGAAACGTAAGCTATCGCCCCTCCCAAGAGTACCTCATCAGAATATGAAGAAGCTACCTTGCGAGAAGACAGATGAGGAAACTGATGCGGCCGCAGCTGCTGATGTCTACGCACTTCTATTCTTGTAGACAGTTGTTGGGCCTCCAAGTGCAGAGGTTTGTAGAACAACAACAAGTTTTCCCTTAAGTGGATCACCCAAGGTTTATCGAACTCATGGAGGAAGTGGTCAAAGGTATTCCCTCTCAAGCAACCCTACAATCAAGATACAAGAAGTCTCTTGTGTCCCCAACACACCCAATACACTTGTCAGGTGTATAGGTGCACTAGTTCGGCGAAGAGATAGTGAAATACAAGTGGTATGGATAATTATAAGTGGTAACGGTGATAGAAGATAACTTGATGGCGTGGAAAAGACTAAAGGCAAACTGAAATAAAGATGGAAGGAAGCAAACATGTAACAAATCTAATAGCAAACGGTGTTTCAGTGCTTAGAAACAAGGCCTAGGGATCATACTTTCACTAGTGAACACTCTCATATAAATATCTTCTCTTTATGATACTACTCTTAACTACTCTCCGGTTGGACACTCTAATCAACGGTAGGGCTATAACAACACACCTCAAAGTAAGCCTTTCCCATCTAGAAAACCCCACACTGTCACCTTGAGCACTAGATGAGTCCAACAAACACCACAATTTCATCAAGACATCCAACTCCAAATATAACTCATAACAAGTATTTGTAATCTCTAGCCTAAGTGCCACCGTGGTGAGCACGCTGTCACTTTCACACACATGGGGAGAGCAGAGATCTATTAAAGCACTTGAGTAGCAAGGTAGATCTATAGATTACAAGCTCATGACCACAACAAGATCATGCATAGATAGAGAGATGAACACATAGCTACCGGTAGAACCCTTAGCCTCGAGAGAGAACTACTCCCTCCTCATCATGGGAATTAGCAATGACGATGGAGATGGTGGTGGAGATCGATGGAGATGGATCCGGGGGCACTTCCCCGTCCCGGCAGGGTGCCAGAACAGAGACTTTCTGTCCCCCGAATCCCCCCTTCGGTGGCGGCGGCGCTGCGGAACTTTTCGTGGATTTCTGGTTGACGATCTAGGGTTTATGCCTCAGGAGGCTTCTTATAGGCCAAATGGCAAGGTCGGTGGGAGGCCAGGGCTAGCCCGCGTCACCACATGGTGTGGCCGCCCTATGGCCCCTCTCCGTCTCGTCTTCTGGCTCCGTGAGTCTTCCGGTAAAATAGGAACTTTGGCTTTTGTCCCGTCCAATTCCGAGAATATTGATTTTCTGACTTTCCTGGAACTAAAAACAGCAGAAAACAGGCAACTGGCACTGTGGCATCTTGTTAATAGGTTAGTCCAAGAAAGTCTATGAAAAGTACTTCAAAGTGTGGACAAACACAAGAAAGTAGATAAAACCAAGCATGGAACATCAAAAATTATATATACATTTGCAATGTATCAGCTGCCCATTATGAAAAGTGGAAGATTGACATGGCTAACAAGAAAAAGGCGATTGAGGCATTTTTCCCGGTCATCGTAGAAGATAAAGCCAAAGCAGCCACACTTAAGATTCAGCTTCACTAACCCATAGCGCTCACATCAGACTATAATCGCTCTATTACCAAGTCGGCTGAGGCAAAAGAGGGGAGAGTCGGGAAAGAAGTTACCCAGCTCGGACAACAGAAAAATCAATCGATCGAACCGTTCAAAGTGTACGATACCAATAACTGGATGATCCAGGAGTGGCATGATCCGAACATTGATCCGAAGTTTGTTCGACTATACGGAGAAAAATCCCAATTATATGGACTGTCTATTACTGAGTACATGAGCCGTATGCATGAGTTCGAGGGGGTACCAAGAAACAACATACGTGTACCAGTACGGGGCTCCTCTCGTCAAACCCGAGTTAGTCAAAGATCTACCAACAAAAAATGCGAAGATTGCATAACTGGTACATCCAAGCCTGTGCTGATTCCAAAAACTGGATCTATGCTGCATATAAACACCACCATTACGATCATGGAGATGGCTTCATACTGATTGAATTTCCAGAATTATTTTAGTTTTACCAACAAGACACCCTCGACAAAGCTATCGTCAGTGCCTATTGTTTATAAGTATTATTAATTTCTGTAATTAAGTCTTTCTAGCTCAGCTCATTCGTTGCTTGTATAATCTTACTAATCACTATACTAATTATATATGTAGAATGAAGATTCAAGAATGCAACAAAGGACAAATCTATGACATTGGGTTTGTTGACTGCAATTTCGTTCATGAAGTTACTCTAAAAACAAATCCCAAAGAGACAGAGGATAACTTGTTCCAAGCATTGAAGTATTTCAGCAACAGAAGAGAAATACTATTTCCTTACAACACTGGAAGAGTGTTACTGTCTTGTACACATTCTATTTTCGCTTACTCGATGTTAAGCGTATAATTGACTCGTGTTATATTTTGTTAGTGTGTCAAGCTTCCACTATATTCTGATAATCATTGTTGTTGACACCGGAGTAGTAAAAGTCCTGGACTCGAAACGCACACCATTAAAAAAGTGGGCGGACATGCAGGAATGCCTCCAGAAGGCTTGGAAACGGTTCACCGCCAAAACTAGGGGTGTTTAGAAGCCAGAGCTTACATTTCAACCATTGATTGTAAGTACTACTTGCTAGATCCATGCATCTCTTTGATTCTAGTTTCAATACCACCATTATCATGCTTGATTATTATTTTGATTGAACTCTGTTCTCGTAAAGTGCTTGAGGCAGGAAGCCGGAAATAACTTATGTGGATACTATGTCTGCGAGTTCATTCGCCAGACGACCAAAGAGAAGGGGGCAAACCAGAACATCAAAAAAATTGAAGTACGATAAACAATAATCACAACTTTATTTTATTACCACCAATTGTGTTTAGTTTTATTCATATATATTGATCCCCTTCTTTATATTAGATCGAACAGATGCGGGATGGTCTTCTATCACAAGAACGCGTGCAAGCAATTCAAGAGGAAATTGTCGGATTCTTGTTAGAACAAGTCATAGATCCGAAAGGAGAATACTATTACCCGCTTCATTTGGAAGGGCGAAGTGTATAAAAGAAGATGTAAATTAGATCAAATTCGTGTGATAGTATCGTTTGTAATTATAATATGTTTCGACCAAGAAGTCGGATGAGACGGTGTATATATTTGTGATCATGCATGATGTGTAATATATATATCGTGGTTTCATTATTGCTGTATATATATAGTACCATTAAATTGATAAAAAAAATCCTGACGCGACAGATAAATAGCCCGAAAATCCTGCTGCGGCACAAAAGCCTGCCGCGGCAGAATAATAGCCCGAAAATCCTGCCGCGGCATAAAACCCTGCCGCGGCACAGAGACCAACGATCCCGGTTCGTGCCAAGAACCGAGACCAATGATCCACCCCCGCCCGTCTCTGGCGCTGCCACGTGGGGACCCATTGGTCCCGGTTTTTTCCACGAACCGGGACCAATGATCCACCCCCCTCGTCGCGCGCAAGCGCACGTGGAGACCCATTGGTCCCGGTTCATGCGTGAATCGGGACTAGCATTAGTCCCGAGTGATTGGTCCCGGTTCGGAAACCGGGACCAATGGCCCTTATGAACCGGGACTAGAGGCCATTTTCCACCAGTGCGCGTTGCATGGTTGGGACTTGGGACTCTCACGGCCAGGTCGATGCTCCACGAGGTGCTCCAGTAGTTCCTGCCAACAGCGACATGGGGCTGGTGTACTCCAGCGCAGAACATGCATCGCATATGCAAGATTAGCAAGGCATCGAAGGCATGCCTCCATGGCGACCATGGAGGAATCCACGACTCCACCATGGCCGGAGAGGTCGTGCGCCGCCTCGCCCACCTCAACTCCCAGCAACAGCTGTTGGTAGGCGCCTGCAACTACAACGAAGCATGCTCGGGCTAGCTCGCCCACTTCGCCTCGCTCGGCAAACACATTGCTACCCACTCCGCCTCCACTTCCTTCGCCATGGCCTTTGACGAGCTCCCTGCCGCCGTCATAAAGGGCGAGTCTGCCGCGCTGCCGCCGGCCGACATCCGCGACCACAGAAAGATGTTTCTTGCGAAGGTCATGAGCTGATCCATCGGCTGATGGTGGCGGCGCTGGTGCTCCTGGAAACCTAGCCGGTCGTTTTTTCCATGATGAAGTTTCCGTCGCTTCCTCCGCGGCTCATCAGGCCGCGAGGCGTACGACGTCCCATTACCGATCCCAATGGCGTTCGTTCCCGAAGCTGCCGCACTTCACCGTCCCCTGCTTCGTGGCTCATCGGGATCGCGAGCCCGATGGCGACCTACAACGGAAGCTGCATCATCGCGTGTGAAATTAAAGCCCCGAACATACAAAGGTTAGCTATCACGGCGATTGTTTTCAGATCGTGAAAATTGGATCACGAACAGATTGTAGAGATCGTGGCCGACCTGCTCGGTAGGCCGGTGTCAATTAGTATGAAGAGATCGTGGTATGTAATCAAACTTTGAATCGAGTCGGATAAAGTAACCTTGTTGGATTAGAATTGGGCAGCCGCGTTGGGATAAAGTAACCTTGTTGGATTAGAATTGGGCAGCCGCGTTGGGCCTGGTTCACGTTGGACCCGACTCAGTACGACTAAAGTGTCCAAACTCGCAAGGTAATAGTGTCCAACAAAAAGACTTACCATCAAGACGGTAAACCGTTTAATAGTAAACAAGACTAGCAAAAGTGTCCGTGCGTTGCACCGGAAAGATCGGTCCAATTCTCATAAAAAAAATCATGTAGTCTCACGACATTGGTCTCAAGTTAGAAGTTTTTTTCTTGGCCGAACCTATTGAGAGCTGCTACGGAGCTTAGGCCGCGCCTTAGAAAATATTGGCATATATCCGGTCTTTATTTTCTCTTTTGTATCCTTAATCGTTTATATTTAAATGGCGGTCAATTCCTTTGTAAACGAACCATGGACGCTTACTTCCATGCCTACTAATAAGCTGGCTGAATACACTGAATGGCTCAATCTCTCACACGACCAACCATAGCAGGCACCTATCTGAAACTCTTCCAATCTCTCTGTCAACCTCTGAGAGCACTACGCAAGTAGAACCCTATCATGGATAACCAGAGACCCTTCCGCTAGAAATTGGGCCATGGAACCATCATCGAAGTAAGAGCGGTGTAGAAATGTGCACTTCCTCCTTCAATTCTGCACTATGCAAAGCCAACCAAGCACACACGGGAATTCAATTTCCCTTACTGGTTTCAGATCAATCGACCGTGCTGCTTATTTGATTCCGTCCATCTACGCTCAGCTGATGCTGTCACATGCTATTATCCCACGACGACGGGCCTAGTCAAGGAAAAATACCCGAGGGAGAGGATGGGCTCCGTTGGTCGGAGTTGTGCTGGGCGGAACCGCCACGGAAGGACGAGAGAAGCAGAGAGATAGGGCGAAGCCAAAGTGGGAGAAGGGGCCCGACCAGCTAGCAAGTCGCCGCCGGAGCTTCTACGCGTGTGGCCGCTCTACTCAGGGCCATCTCGTCTCCCACGTGACCCGTCCGATGACGATGCCACGCCCTACCGCGGCCGCCTCCAAGCACACCAGCAGTCACTGCCTGTCACGGCTCTCTGCTGGCCCCGCGTGCGCTGGCCTTGGCCTCTGCACTGCCCCTCCTCGCTCACGACCATGCTCGGGTGAAGCGAGGAAGGTGCAAGGATAGACTTGCGTTGAATTCAGCTTCAAATTGGTACTCTCAGAATCCATAGCAAGCGGACGGG
Source organism: Avena eriantha (assembly GCA_910589775.1). Lineage (NCBI taxonomy): Eukaryota > Viridiplantae > Streptophyta > Magnoliopsida > Poales > Poaceae > Avena > Avena eriantha. Next base: position 336,911,294 of record OU342745.1, read on the forward strand.
AATATGGACACGTACCACCGATGGCAAGCACATATCGTGTTGATATGCAATAGGTGTGAGCAGTTTGCATTTCAATCGGAAACGTCAAACAACACACAATTAACATAGCACGAGGTGTGAAGGCGCCTTTGACGATGGACCAAAGCGTATTAGGACGGACGAAGAGAGAAACGCTTCTTCTTTTATTATTAGGTATAGGTATAGATATAGATATAAATATATATATATGCTATTAAAAAGAACGAGGACGTTTGTCGCGCCTGAAAAAATTCCGTCTGCCATTAGATGACGCTTTGCCCCTAACTGTTCGAGGTATTTACATGTTCTGCCACCGCGAAGTGGTACTGTGCGGTGTAACGAAGAAAAAACTCCCGAAAACTCTTCCTGATGGTCAACTGCTCCCCTTCCGGCATTCCCCTCGCCGCGGCCTCCTGGAGTCGTATTTACATGTTCTGCCACCGCGAAGTGGTACTGTGCAGTGAAACGAAAAAAAACTCCCGAAAACTCTTCCTGATGGTCAACTGCTCCCCTTCCGGCATTCCCCTCGCCGCGGCCGCCCGGAGCCGACGGGCTCCCCATCTCGAAGCCACACCAGCTCGGGCACAGCGAGTAGCAGCCCCGTTCGGCTGCCCCGTGATACGCCTCTCCGCCACCGACAGGTCTACGGCGCCGCCGACGAGCTTCTGCTCGAGCTCCCTTCCCCGATGGAGTATGGGGGCAGCGGCGCGCTAGAGCAAGCCACACGCGGGGAAGTCCGGCCCGAGGCGAGCTAATCTCTCGACGCCGCGCGCGGGATGGGCTGCTGGTCAGCGCTATGAGGTGGGTTTCTGGGGCGGCAGGCTGAGTGCGTTGTCGGGGTGGCGCGCTGGTGGCTGTGCAGTCCCTAATTTACGTGTGGTGATCTCGACGCGTGATGTAGTAGCTGGACCCCTGCTACCACAACGTCGGCCATGTTCGTAGTCCCGCCGACGAGGCCGCGAACAGAAGCACGGGAGCATGCCGGACCTGCAGGTGCCCATAGAACCAAGGCCCGGTACCACCACGCACTCGATGACTTCTTCCCTGATGGCGCCAACTAAAAACTTGAAGCCTGCTACGAGCTTATGACGAGGTGGGTGCTCAGTCCAGTGCTCTTCTCCACGCTGCTCTACATCGAGAACACGCGTTTCTTCAGATTTACCTTCATTGCGGTTTGTGCACATAGCCTGTTTGGTGAAATGACTAGGTGCTAATCCTCTTATGCACGCTCATGTTAGGCGCATTCCAGATTTTTCTTCAGGTTGGATTGGTGGATTACTCATTTCATTCAATGAGTTCTTTGGTGTTCATGAGGTGTATTTTAGGTGCAAAACAGATTATATCTAACTTAGTCCTACGTATTTCCACCTTCGCCACTCGTTAATCCTCTCTCATCAATCTGCAGTCTGTGTCGTGGTCGCCAAGTCCCCCATTGGCTTCTTTGACCTCTACCGCAGGTTCCTCCGCTCAGCCTCAAACGTCCTCCCAACCGGCTTCCTATGCCCACGGTATCGGCCGTCCCAAGCTGATCATCCATGTCACAGAGTAAGGTAAGCATACCCACCACTAAAATTTTCTCTCAGTGTGTGTATGGTTGATGTTCAGGAGTTGTGTCAGAGTGTGGGGTTTGAAACCTCAAAATGCAATCCTTTTAGGTTGATATACACCTTTGGTTGAGCCGAACGGTCTATACAACCACGTGAGCTAGCAATGTCTACTTGTATTGAGAAGATGAATATGTCCTTACCAGATTGGTTTTTTGACATTTCCAGAGATAGTGCAGTTGGTTTGTTTGGTTTGCATATTTGCATCAGATTGGTTTAATCATTTTAACTGGGCATGCTTGAATTTACTGGGCTGAAATACATGTACGTTATATGGTACTGCAGCTATCCGCATTCACATCAACTCATTGCCTCCATTTCATATTCATCCTAGGTAAGCTACTACCTATGTATTACTTAGACAATTTTATTCTCTAGCAGTTCATATGTCCCTCTGTATCTGAGAGATTAGCTCGCCTCGGGCCGGACTTCCCCGCGCGCGGCTTGCTCCAGTGCGCCGCTGCCACGTGCCCACGTCCATAGGGAAAGGTTTTCTAATTGTCCTAAGAGATTTGCGGGCACAAGAAACCAAACAGCTGCGATCCTTAGAAAAATATATATCTACATGTTCACTTAGATCTTCATAATACAAGGGATCTCACATGTAACCATTTCCTATGTACAGAGGGTCGATGCCTTGTGCTTTCACCGAGCATGTGCATTGCCTATTCTGCTGGTGATGATCGCTAGAAGCAAATAGCACTCCTAAACGATGTCTTTAAAGTTTTATAAGTCGGCATTAAAGAAATATTGGCCTAGACTTCTGCATTCCAGTTGCCTTTTGTTACTGATACTTATTCTTTGTTTCCTTCAGTTGTGCCATCCGGTGTATTCATTGTCGGGTTAGTTCTCCAGTACATGCTACTTCCGAACCATCAGCTGATCATACGCCTGACGGTTTGTGTATTTTCTATGTTGTTTTTTAGTTTACTTTAAAATCTACACGGTTCCATGTTATTAGGAGATGCTTCACTTGCAAAGTTGGAAGCACAATGTGTTCAGTTTAGACAGTACCGTGTACTTCTTATTAATAGTTGGCCTACATTATGCCACAGTTAGTATTTTACTTTCTGCATTTGTGTTGTTGTATAAAACTGTAGTCAATCAATCTAAAAAACATACCGTCTCTTTTGTCTTTAAATTGCTCATATTTGGTTTAATATTTTTACTCAGCGCTGACTTATGGTCTCTGTATAATTGCTTCTTCCCCTGTTTCTCTATTTTTTGTTTATTCGTCAGTTTACCGAGGACGATGTTTTTGTTTATTCATAGGTCCACTGAAGGCAGGCTTCAGTGAGTTCTATGACATTGTTCCACTCATGCTGAATTAACGGCGTCAACTTCATTGACCTATTCCGCGCTCCACCCCTTCCTCCGCGCTCCGCCGGTTCAGAACGAGGTACTGCCGTTCTCCCTTGCCTCGAAGTTAGACCATGAAAAGAGTGCAGGTGAGGGGATTTTCCATGCTGTGAATTTGGTATTCTATGATTCACCCTGGCCGAAGAACGTATGTAGACGAGCTCCAGTTGCTGGTCGCTGCCTTGATCTGTGTGTGGGTTACCATCACAATTGGGAATCATTCGTGTATTCAGGGCATTAGAAAAGTTGTAGCTGAATTTGACAAATTGATGATTTTGGAATTAGCATTCAGTCAAAATGCAACTATTTTGAAGAAGTATATTACTTTTTGTTAAAACATGTGTAGTGTGTCTATATTAATTAATAGACGCTGATGCTACACTGAACTTGACTAGGATTTGAGTTAAATCTGATTGAAATAAGTGATACCTAAGAAAGCTAGAGATAGTCTGTGCAGACAATAGATCGAGTCGGCTAATTCAGTTTTGGGATGTTAGCAGCGTATCTCTGAGCAGCAGCATCCTGCTCAGCAGAGGTGCATGAATCTTCTAAAAATTTCAGTTTTTGTTACACACACATCAGTACCTTCAATATAATTCCTTGTTACTTAATAGTGGAAACTAGAAAAATACATTTTGTGAAGCTTTTACCGGCTGACGACTGTACCTGAAATACTGCTCCTGTCTGTATGATAGGGTAGGCTTTAGTTCGGATAATTCATGTTCCAACTGCTTAGCCTCTTCAAGCGGCATGTCAATAGCTCCAGCGGCCGTGGCCATCTCATTCTTCGCATGGATGGAGTATCTGCACTACAACATGATGTGTTCTGCAACCTATCTCACCCGGCAGCCGAAGTGAAAACAAGTTGATCACCTTATGCTTTTGCGAGACAATTTTTTCAAGCAATTATTTGCTAATTTTCAGTTCATCTTTTGTATGATTTGTGTAAAATCTGTGGATCTGTTGCCTTATGAGAGACGAATTCTGTGTTGATTTGTTGTTCGGCTTCCAACTACAAAAAGAGGCAACAACATCCAGCAGCGACAACAACTTATTGATCACAAGCTAAGGCAAGGACCATGAACTTCAACGAGGTGTAGATCTGGTTATGTACTCATCAGGAATGGAAGCTGCTCCTGCATGCACGATTGCTTGACCATTAACTCCTAGCTGATGCTCTAACGAAGAGGAGTTGACGAGTTGTTCACAATAGAGACGGTTCGACGAAATGACCCAGTGAGTCGGAGTGTCTTACATGGTTTTTGTGGCTTGGTAATTTACTTTGTGTTTTCTCCTTCTTCCCTCTGATTACATGTGTAGTTGGAGCTTCACTGAAACACTTGCGACCAGGTGGAAGACATGAGTGGTCTCGCCTTATCTTTTTGCCACCGTACAATACATGCTTCAGTATAAGATTGTTCCCTATTTTGTGCATCTTAGTACCTGGATTCATTTGAGCAGGAAATGCTCTTTGTGCAAAAAGAAAATTTATCTCTTCCTGTGTGTTCCTTCCTGACTTTCTAATGCATTATCCTCTCAGGGTTTGGAAATGCTTCATGTTTCTGACTTTTTCTTTTCTATTGAGAAACATGGTATACCAACATAGACGTTCACAACTTGCATATACACTCATCATAGAACGGACGTGACGAATATTTATATTCAAATTTGTTTCAAACAACTCAAATCTATTTCTTAATAGTTACATCAAACCATGTGATTTATGGAGGATTAATAGCTATATGTACGGAAGTGCAATGCAAACGGAGATGAGCGGCGAAAGAAAGGTGACCGTGGCAACGCACAGGCACTCTGCTAGTATAGGTAACATGCCCGTGCGTTGCACCGGGAGAGAAAAACTATGTTACGAAAACATGCGAAGCAAATTGTCATAAGTAAACGTGTGGTGTGTAGACCTCGCACTTCTAAGCCATTTCACAATGGAGTGTATCTTACCATGTTATCATAGAAGGTTAAGAGACAAGCTCTCCAATGAATTGTTTGTTGAGTGATATTTCTATATTTAATGATTTAGAGGACATGCATGCATGTGATTAGAGCATCTCTAGCAGTGCCTGTAAAATGCGGCCGGTGATACGAGGTTCGCAAACACGCGAGCGCCGATCAGAACCTGTAAACTAAAACTGAATAATTTAAAGATGACCGCCTTCGCGGCAAAATTCAGAGAAGAATGGGTTCAGAGAAGATGACTGCGGTAAGAACATCATGATTTAGAGTTCGACTTTTACACAATTTACATAATTTGATCGCAAAAGTAACCTAAATGGAGGCGCGCACCTAACTACCAAAATCTGGCTCGTATGGAGCCTTGCGCGTTGACGGAGACGGCGCTGCCGCTTTGTGAAGGTTGATCACCTCGGCCTTCTCCGCCTGCTGGCGCCAGAGGCGTTCCACCTCGCGCTCCTTCGCCTCCTAACGCTCGATGAGGCAGAGCGCGTCCGCGAGCTCGCGCTCCTCCTTGGCAACGGCGTGCAGGTGCGAGCGCTCCGAGCGGTGACAAAGGCGCGCCACCGCTCGTTGCGCCGTCTCATCGGAGTCGACGAAGTCGCGCGGGATCACCGTCCCGCCGTCGCACTCGTCGGAGCTGTCACTCTCTCCGGGCGCCGCGTAATCGCGATACCGTATCGCTCGACAGGGATGGCGGGCGTGGCCGCAAGGAACCTTCCCTCGACGAGCCGCTTTCGGTGTACCACACGGGGGCATAGGAGAGGAGGGAGGCTGGCATGTGCGGAGAAGACATATACCGGAGCGACGAGCGCTTTTTGTGCGGATGCTGCAGCTGCACTTGAGCTCCTCCTCCGACTTGAGGAGATGGCCGCGTGAGCCAATGCGGATCTTGCTCGAGGCGCTGTCAGGGCGCATGGCGGCGAGGCGGGTTGTTTGGTGGTGGCGGCGTAGCAAATGGGGGTGGCGAGGCGGCCGGATTTGGGCGCTGGAGGGCTTACCGGCGGCGGCAGAGAGGGGGAGGGTTTGCGGTGGAGGGGATAGGGTTTCCGCTTGGGTCGCCCTCTCCGACCTCTAGATGTAGTGGTTCGACGGGGGGTTAAACGGGCCACCGAATAAGTTTTACGGACCGGGGGTAGTATGGGCTCTGGTGTGCGCCAAAAACTTGGGCGCGACACGTATGTCGTAGGGAAAGTTCGGTTTCCGGTCGTTTTACGTGCACCGCTAGAGATGCTCTTAGCCTAATAATGTTTTTTGCGTATTGTTTTGTGCAAGAGGTATTTCTTAGCTAAGATACAACCTCAATCACCTACACCCCTAGGGGCTTTGTGGCGCACTTCTGCGGAAAACTTGGACGCGACACGTATGTCGCCGGGAGTTTCCGGTCGTTTTATGGGCACCGCTAGAGATGCTCTTAGCCTAACAATGTTTTTTGCGTATTGTTTTGTGCAAGAGGTGTTTCTTAGCTAAGATACAATCTCAATCTCTTTCCTACACCCCTGGGGGCTTTGTGGCGTACTTCTGCGGAAAACTTGGGCGCGGCACGTATGTCGCTGGGAAAGTTCGCTTTTGCATATTGTTTTGTGCAAGAGATGTTTCTTACTATGATACAACATCAATCTCTTTCCTACACCTCTGAGACCTTTGTGGCGTACTTTTACGGGTAGTACCGCCTCAGCTCCATGCATCGCGAAGAACAAGGTGTAGCCCATAGCGCTGTTCAGGGTTGTGCACAAGCTCCATAGTAGGGAGGGCAGCTCCGTGCTTCCGTCGACCAAATACAAGCTCCTCATACGCTGATTATTGAGGTTTGCACATCCTGCATGTGTGTTCAATTAGTAGTCTTGCTCGGTTAAGCTGGAGCTTAGGATCGTACGTTAATGACTCATACTAATAATTAGCATATGCTCACCAGTCAAGTTTTTCACGTAGCACGCATAAAGTGGGTGTAACCTGCTAAATCTGCTTAGCCTGTCTCCAGGCACAACACGCCGTGCCCTGGCAGTCGCGCATGCCCTGCTGCGTCTTTTGCGGGAAGAGAAAAAAGAGATTGAACAGTTATGTAATTTATGGGTGATACGGTGGGTAATTAGTCTGAACTGTTGGAATAAAATCGTCCAAAAAATATAGAAACGATGAGAAACACCTTTTTCTTGGTATATAGATATAAATATAAATACACATAACATCGGTGTAACCTGCTAAATCTGCTTAGCCTGTATCCAGGCACAACACACGCCACCCACGGTGGGTAATTATTCTGAACGGTTAGGAATAAAACCGTCTAAAAAAGTGTAGAAACGGTGAAAAACACTTCTTCCTTTATTGTTAGGTATAGATATAGATTAGATATACGTATTAGGTATCTTTACTATTAATTTCAAAAGCGTGGTGAATGCTTGGTGTCACACATGCAAAAATTACAGGAGAAATGCCACCGCACTCAACCTTTACTACTCCCTCCGACCCATATTAGTTGACTCGAATTTGTCTAGATTCGGATATATCTAGACATGTTTTAGTACTAGATACATCCGAATCTAGATAAATTCAAGTCAACTAATATGGGTCGGAGGAAGTATTAAAACTGAAGTTGTGGTGTCCGGTGTCACACATCGATAAATTACCTTCAAAATGCCACCACAGGCATGCAAGCACGTTGCCCAACTGATGCACCCGTATAGCAGGAAAGATGGCTATCTTCTCTTTCGAATCACGTTGCTTCCTTTGCACACACAGATAGTCCAGAAATATCTGACGGTGAAACCGAAAAGTTTGTTTCCCAGGCTTCATATTATTCTCAAATAAACTTATCTTCTTATCTAAACAACTAACCCATTGCCACAGGGAGTATATCATACATGATCAAGTCGCCGACTAGGTGCGTCATCGTCCCCGACGAGCCTAACCTCCCTCTCGATACCTGCCGCCTTCTCCTTCAGCCTCCCATACTCCTCCTCCACTCGCGCCATGCCGGCGTCGATCTGGCGACGCATCTCCGCATGCCCTTCACCATGCGCCGCCTGAGCTGCCATGGTCTGCCAGGACTGCTCGGCGATCGCTGCAGACTGCTCCAGCACGTCACCGATCCAAGTTGCTCTGTCTGGGTCTGGGATACTGGGACACAATCAAGGACATGGAGTCGTGGAGCTTGGTCAATTCTTGGATTATCTGGTCGGATCTCTCCTCGACCGTCGATAGCTTCTCGCTCGCGGCCGTCGCCGATCGGGACAGGTCGTTCACCAGCCTCTCCATGCTCTGCTTGAAAGCCTCCGCCCTTATGAACAAACACACAAACAATTCAATTACAGATCAATCAAGAAGAATTCACGCGAGGATGAAGATGATGATGAAGGGTGTACTGTATCTGGTGGCAGAGGGTGTTGGTCTGGAGGAAGAACTCCTCGGACTCTGAGAGGTGCTTCCGACAGTGCACCATGCGGCGGTCATCGCAGGGCGACAGTGGTGGGCGGCCATAACCCTCATGGAAGCAGCCACTGATGTGCCATGCCAGCCTCGACTATCGCTCCTTTTCGGCCATGATGTCAGCATACCTGGCGAAGAGGCCATGGTACCTGGCATATCTTGTGTCGTGCTCCATCCAGGAGCTTGAGACTTTTCGGATCGCTGCCAGCGACACCGTCAATTGAGAAGTCGGCCACATCTGGTGCAAACGTGGACATGGAAGGTTTGTACGCATATCTTTGAGTTTTTTAGTAGGTGATCGCCAACTTGTTGTAGGTTCAGAATTTGACACTAGCGAGAATTGGTGAGTTAAGTTTTTGTACCTCTTTTTCTTATTTGGGTAAGCTTATCACTTATCATCTTCTGATCCACGAATCTACTTTCTGATTGCAATTTACACCGGCCAGTAACTGGGAATCAAGCGAAAACTGATATGGTTAATGAAGATTGTCAATATAAGTGTCAATAGGTAAGCAAGAGCAATTGGCGTAGCAGGGGTTTCCATGTTGATTAACCTCATCTTAAATGATAGACATATTGATCCGAGTTGGTTGGGGAAAAGAATTTACAGCATACAACTCCCTTTTAAATTGGAAAAATTGCTCCATGATATGTAGCTGATGCACACTAGTCAATCTCAATAGCTATATATATATATATATTATTTTTGTTGCAGTAAATTACACTGGCGCATGAATATTTGGTTTCATCAATATTGAATTTGTTTTCAGCATCAAAGAAAGACACACCATATTAATCTACAAGAAGCTAATCTACTCTATAGGTGATATGGGTATACCCTACAGGTACTCGAGCTTGGTATATATGGTCCAAATACGTACAGGCCCACGGTGTCGCCAAGGCCCAAAACAAAGGATTCGAGTGGCCTACGGACTCTCGATTGCTTGAAAAACAAGAAGAAGTTAAAGATAGAAAGTTTGAAGGGGAAAAACCCTAACTTGTAACCGACTCGACCTGCTACCCGAGACCTGGCCTATCTATATAAAGTCTAGGAGGGGGCGGCGAGGAGGACACACGCAACCCTAGTTTCCACAACCCTTGCCAGATTGCATCTGTGCACCATTGTAACTTTCGACACCTTCGATAAATTCCACGAGCAGACAAGCAGGAGTAGGGACCTCTACGAGGCCTGAACCTAGGTAAATCCTTTGTCTCCTGTGTGCTTGTTTGCTAGCCGATAGATGTCTCCAACGCTCCCTCCTTCTCCAAAACCCAAGTCCATAACAATGGGCATTGATGAGTTAAACCCTCGTCAATTGGCGCCGTCTGTGGGAACTGGGAGTGCTGATGTTGCGGCTTCTTCGGCCCCATCAACTGTGATCTACAACTCTGCAACAACGGAGATTCGCCAGCTCTTCGGCACCTTCAACTTCACCGTCCACACGCCGGCCACCCGCCCGGCCTTCGAGTCTGTAGGCGACGGAATCAGCCTGGCGATTGGGAGCTTCCGCTTCCAAGTTGGTCAGATGGGCACGCTTCGCCTGCCTGATCAGCCGACAGCACCGGCGATTGCCCCCGGCGTCATGGTTCCCTCCATCGAACGGCACCCTCAGCAAGCTCAACGCCCCGGTGGCAATCGAGAATACGGTCAGCGACAGCAGTCGCGATTCCGATCTAAGCGATCTGGCCACTGAAGATGGAACCTACGGTTCCGGATCTGAGACTTGTGGAAGCAACAACTTCCCCAATCACTTCATGTGCACCGTCATCAACGCAGGCGACACCTCTGCCAATCGTGACAACGGTGGCAACCATGGCAACGGCACCGATCCACCCAACGCCGGCAACGGTGGCAATCGTGTTCCCGTCAACAACGGAGGAGCAGTCGAACCTCCCAGCATAATCAATGAGCAAACCGGCGAACGCGTCATAATTAAGCTCAACGAGCAAGAGTGGGCTCGCTGCCGTGAGGCCCTACGGGGCACACCTCTACCCTTTGGGTCCCCGCAAGAACTGCTGATGGGCTACCACTGGCTCTTGAAGGAAGAATTCAAGCGCCAGGTGCAAACAATCGCGCAACTTGAGGCGCATAAAAAGGCAGCGGACGAATCGAGCCTTCGTCGCGCCGGGCTCTCCTCCTACGGAGGATCCTCCTCAAAGGGCAACGAATACCTCGCCAAGAAGAGGCAGTCGCGGATGGCTCACCTCACCGAACAAGAGCGCATAGAGGCCGCGAAATTCCTCAACTTCGGCTCTATGACAGTCGACACGAGAGGCAACGTGGTTCCCAGAACGCCGCAGGCTGCGGTGATGGCAGCCACCATGTACCTCCTCAACAACCAGCCGCCAGCTAGAGATCCCCGAACTGCCATGCACCGATCTACGATCGCGGGCTTGGGATTAATCGGGGCCGCCCTCGACAAGGAGCCAACACCAGACCCAAAAAGGGCAAAGCGCTAGCAAAGCGCCACTCCTCGCCTTCATCCAGCGACGACAGTCACGACCTGTCTCGGCGCCACCCTCACAACGACATGATCGTGACTACGATGCTCGCGACGACCTCACGCAGCGCAAGATCGACAAGTCAAGGGCACGACATGCTCGGTTGACTGACACGGAAGAAGAAGATGGGGAGCTCTGCGGCGCCAGATGCTTCAGCAGATCCATTAGGCAGAAGCGGATGCCTAAAGGGTTTGAACTCCCGTCGGAGAACCCGAAATTCGACGGTCTGCAGGACCCCAAGATCTGGCTGGAGGATCACATCTCCTCCGTCAGGCTCCACGGAGGTAGTCGAAGTACTACCATGCAATGTTTGCAGCTACAGCTACAGGGCGCTGCCCGAGCATGGCTCAATAACCTCCCACGCGGATCCATTCACAGTTGGGATGAGCTGGTTTACAGCTTCGTGCGCCACTTTAAGGGCACGTACAAACGGCCCGCATCAATCGAAGAACTGAGATGCTGCCAGCAAAGGTCCGGCGAATCGCTGCGCTCATACATCCAAAGGTGGTCCATCATCAAGAACTCCGCGAAAAACATCTCGGAAGACCGCGCGATTGATGCATTCAACGGTGGCGTCCGCCGCCTAGAGCTCAGGGAGGAGCTGGGCCGCTCAAAGCCCCAGACCATCGACCACCTGATGGAGATCGCGAATCGGTGGGCCGATGGAGAAGATTCGGTGAAGAATCGCGCTCACTCCGACGAGGAGGCGGAACTCGAACGCAGACGCGACCGCCGAGGCAAGTGTCGCATGCGCATCTATGATGATCGCGACGACGTCAACATGGTCGTAGCCGGCTACGCCGATAGACGCGATGATAACCGCAACAGCGGATACCGTAGCGGCGGATACCGCGACTCCGGGAAAACCACGCAAGTATGGCAACGCCGCACTCGCGATGAGGCACCGGCGACCTCCATCGAGGATAAACTGTCCGGGCCATGCACGGTACACTTCTACATCGACAAGCATGACGGCGAGAGAAAGTCCAGCCACCTCCTCAAAGACTGCCGCGAGTTCCTCAAGCTACACGAGGGATTGGTTCGAATGAACCGCAACACAGTCGAAAGAGGCTACGGAGCCGCTCCAGGCGCCATGGCACACGACGCACCACCACCACCACCTGGGCCACCCCCGAACGGAGCCGCACCAGACCAGCACCACGGAGGAGAACCGTACCCACGGGCCATGGGTACCATGATGATCCAAAAAGGGCACCCCTCCAACAGGGTGCATAAGGCCATCACTCGCCAAGTCAACTTGGCCACGCACTCGCCACCATCCACCACTGAGTACCTCAGTGGCAGCGAGTCGTGCATCACCTTCGACAAACGCGACCACCCGCCTCAGATACCTCGCCCAGGTCATTGCCCCTTGTACTCGAGGCACAAATTGGAGGATTCGACATGAGTCGCGTCTTCATGGACGGCGGAAGCGGCATCAACCTCATATTCGCGAGTACCTTGCGAGTGATGAGGATCCCTCTAACCTGCCTGGAGGCATCAGACACAATGTTCCACGGCATCGTCCCAGGGAAAGGCATATACCTCCTGGGCAAAATCAACCTCGACGTCATCTTCGGCACGCCGAAGAACTTCCGGCGCGAACGCATTGACTTTGAGGTCGTCGACTGGCCCTCACAATACCACTGCATCCTTGGGCGCGTCGCGTTCGCTAGGTTCATGACAGTGCCCCACTACGCCTACCTACAGATGAAAATGCCAGGTCCCAACGGCGTCATCACGATCAACAGGAGATTTGAGCGATCTGACAGTTGCGACAGGGAATTCAACAGAATCTCCCAGTCCTTTGGCATGTAGGAGGAACTCGCAAGACTGAAAGAGACGACAGACAACAGTCTGCCCCCCCTAAGCAGGACAAGCTCACCTGACCTCTCCTTCGACTCATCTGTGCACACAAAGAAGGTGCAGGTCCATCCATCGGATCTCGCCAAGACGGCCCTCATCGCCAACAACTTGAGTCCCACATAGGAACTCACGCTCGTCGAATTCCTCCGTGAGCACTGGGAAATCTTTGCCTGGTGTCCTGCGGACATGCCAGGAGTTCCCAGGGAATTCGCCGAGCACGCACTCAACGTCAACCCCGACGCAAGGCCAGTCAAGCAAACAATCAGGCACTGTTTGAGCCACGAGCGCAGGCAGTCGGAATGGATATCAACAGACTCCTCGATGCCAAGTTCATACGTGAGATCAAGGAAAGCACTTGGCTCGCCAAGCACTATGCTGGTACCAAAAAAGGACACGGATATCCTACGGATGTGCGTGGACTTCACTTCTCTAGACAAGCACTGCCCAAAGGATCACTTCCCGCTGCCACGGATCGACCAGATCATCGACTCCACCGCGGGATGCGAGCGTCTCTACTTCCTCGACGCCTACTCAGGCTATAACCAAATTCGAATGAAGGAGGAAGATCAAGAGAAAACAGCGTTTACAACGCCCTTCGGTGTGTTCTGCTACAACACAATGCCCTTCGGGCTAAAAAACGCAGGAGCCACCTACTAGCGGTGCATGCAGGCTTGCCTCAAGGAACAACTGGGTCGCAACATCCAAGTCTATGTCGACGACATAGTAATCAAGACCAAGGAGGAAGCCTCTCTAATCAACGATTTGCGCGAAACCTTCGCCAACCTCGACCGCTATCGGATCAAGCTCAATCCAGACAAATGCGCCTTTGGCGTACCATCTGGGCAGCTACTTGGGTATCTCATCACCGTGAGGGGAATCAAGGCAAACCCGAAGAAGATAAAAGCCATACTGGCCATGGAGAAGCCGAAGAACATAAGAGGCGTCCAGCAACTGGCCGGATGAATCACGGCCCTCAGTCGATTTATTAGTCGGATGGGTGAAAAGGCACTGCCTTTCTACCAGCTCCTCCGCAAAGCCAAAAAATTCGAGTGGACCAATGAAGTGCAAGAAGCATTCGAAGATCTCAAGCGCCTGCTATCCACTTCGCCAGTGCTGGTGACTCCACGAGAAAGGGAACCACTATTGTTGTACATCTCCGCCACCAACCAGGTGGTCAGCACAGTGCTCGTCGTCGAGCGGGCTGAGGAAAACAAGGTCCACGGCGTACAACGCCCAGTATACTACCTCAGCGAGGTCCTCATGCCAACGAAACAACGGTACCCGCACTACCAGAAGCTGGCGTACGGCGTCTTTATGACCGCCCGACGACTGCGCCACTACTTCCAGGAACACCCAATCATGGTAGTCAGCGACGCCCCGTTGGGACATATCCTCAATAACCCCGACGCCACGGGGCGAGTCACGCTTTGGGGAATAGAATTGTCTCCACGAGACATCACGTACGAAAAACGCGACGCAATCAAGTCGCAAGTTTTCCCTGACTACCTCGTGCACTGGATGGAGAACCAACTCCTGGACAAGCCAGATATGTCCTACCTCTGGACAATGCACTTCGATGGGTCCAAGTGGAAAGACGGAGCAGGCGCAGGTGTCATACTGACCTCACCTCAAGGGGACAAGCTGAAGTATATCCTGCGAATGCAGTTCACGGCCTCAAACAACGAGGCTGAATACGAGGCCCTGTTGCACGGGATGAGGATGGCCAAAGCTTGCGGCGCCAAGAGGCTCATCATATATGGCAACTCTAAGTTGGTCGTCAACCAAACAATGCATGAGTGCGACGCACTGAACGATAACATGATCGCGTACCGCGATCTCTACGATACACTCGAAGGAGACTTCAATGGTTGCGAGCTGCGACACGTAGGTCGCAAAAGCAACGAGGAGGCGGACGCACTCGCCAACATAGGCTCTACCTGCGCCCCCATACCACCTGGGGTATTTCTCGAGCGCATATGCGAACGCTCCATCAAGCCAAAGGCCACAGAGAAGAAAACAAGCACAGCAACGGACTCGGGGGCTACGCCACCCAATGAGCCCATGGCACTCGATGACTTGGAGATGGACACCGGACTCGAAGGACCAATGAGCGTCATGCTGATTGAGCAATCATGGACGCAGCCGTACATCAGGTACCTCCTCAGCAAGAGGCTACCAGACGATCCGACAGATGCACGGCACATCACGCGGTGCTCCAAGGCATTCACCGTTATCAACGGCGAACTGTATAAACGCAGCATCACAGGAGTGCTACAACGATGCGTCTCCATGGCCGATGGAAGAGCAGTTCTCCTCGACATCCATGAAGGGCCTGCGGGTACCACGCTGGCAGTCGCGCCCTCATTGCCAAAGCTCTACGAGCTGGATTCTACTGGCCTACGGCCATGCGCGACGCCAAGGACATCGTCCAAAAATGCAACGCTTGCCAGCGATTCGTGGATAAGCCGCACGCACCGGGTGCAGACCTACGGCCAATCCCATTGGCCTGGCCCTTCGTGCAATGGGGGCTCGACATGGTCGGCAAGATTCCAAGGTCCTCGCGAGGAGGCTACGTCTACCTCTTGGTCGCAGTCGACAAATTCACCAAGTGGATTGAGGCCATGCCAGTAACCAACCAATCCGCGCACAGCGCAGTCAAATTCTTTGAGTCCATCGTCTACCGCTTCGGGGTGCCACATAGTATCATCACTGACAACGGGACGAACTTCACATCTAAGGAGTACCAAGAATTCTGCGAGAACCTAGGGATCAACATCAGCTACGCCTCAGTAGCACATCCACAGACCAACGGTCAGGTAGAAAACGAAAACGGGCTCGTCTGCAGCGGCATCAAGAAGCGACTCCTCCGACCACTCGAACAAGCCGTGGGCTGCTAACCGGATGAACTGCAATCCGTACTCTGGAGCCTACGTACAACTCCAAACAGCGCCACAGGCTACACGCCATTCTTTATGGTGCACGGAGCAGAGGCAGTGCTACCCGCCGAAGTACGGTACAAAGCGCCACGCGTGGTCGCCTACAGCGAACAGGAATCATCCCTCGCACTCAAAGACTCCGTCAACCTCCTTGACGAAGCAAGAGAAATCGCCGCAGAAAGATCCACGATCTACCAGCAGAACCTGCGCAACTACCACAGTAGGAGGCTTCGCCCCAGATCCTTCGTCGAAGGTGACCTGATCTTGCGACTGAAGCAGCAGGGGCATCTCAAGCTCGAGTCCCCCTGGGAAGGACCGTACGTGATTACAGAAGTAAACCTAGGTGGTGCCTATCGCCTTAAAGATTTAGAGATAGGAGTCGCATACTCCAATCCCTGGAACGTCGCACAGCTGCGATGCTTCTACCCTTAGTTTGTTTTTACTTTTTTACATTGCAAATAAGGCTACTCAGCCAAGGCTACTTAGCCACACATTGTACCTCGCACTGTTCTTCGGATAAATAAAAGCTAAGTGCCCCAAAACTCTGTGTTCTCCTTTACCTTTTCAATTTATATACTCAGGGGCTGCGCCACCCTATACACATCTGTTCTTCGAACCAAAACGCGATATCCTGAGTAGCTGGTACATCAATCGAAACCCTTAAAACACGAGCTCAACTCAGCTGCAACGTACCTGACAGGTTGACAAGGGACCGAGATAAAAGATGGCCAGGCTAACGAAAAGGACTCGCATAGTGCAACGCACCTCACGCTCACAGAGCTCTTTATACACATTCGACAATTAATTATCTACAACATCTATACGAACTTTACAACACAAGTACACTTATGTGCAGGATACAAATTTGGCTACTCTTGCAACAAATGAACGTTGGTTTGTTCCTCAAAGAAGTCGACGATCTCCTCTGCTGGATGATCCACTGCTTGATAGTGCGGTACCATATTCCAGGCAGATCCTGCTGGTGGCGCTGGCGGCCCAGAGACAATGGCGGCAATATCCACGTCAGGATTGTGCAATCGCACCATTGAAAGGGCAGCCTTGGCACCAGCCACCAACTACTGCCTCACGCACTCGCGAACCGCGGACAGACCTTGAAATTTGGCAAGAAGAGCCAGCAGGCTTGATGGAGCGTCGTCCAGCGGAAACATCGCCCGATAAATGTTCTTCAAGCACGGCTGCGACTTCTTCAGAAAGAGCAGCACTCGCGACGCGCGATCCTGCAGGGTCGCCAACGCAGTCGCACAATCACGATCTACCCAAAAGTATCCACTCTCTTAAAGTTTCTCCTGGGTGAGATCATGAAGGCGAATGGCAATTCTATCCTTATCCTCCTGTGGATGGCGCGCGCTAACAACTACACGAAGCAGCATCAATAGCATGAGCACAACGTACCGCTGCGAGAAACTATAAAGGAAAAGATGAGAATAGGCAAACTAACACTTAAACTGGTCGCCCAGCTGCGCCACCTCGCCAAGAAGATACTGCTCGTGGGCGGCGCCTTTTTCCGCCTTCGACATCCACACGTCTGCGCTACCATGGATCACGGGCAACTCACGCTCCAGCTGCTTCACGCGGTCACGAAGTCGCGAAAGCAAGGATAGCTCCTCTACCCTGGAACGCGGTGGTGCCACTGTATCACCAAGAGATGGCGAGTCCTGGGTTCCCCCCACGGGATCACTTGATGTACCCTACCACAAGTCAAGATAGAAGCAAATAAGACGACCAAATCAACACAAAGGCAAAAGGGTCAGATACATTCAAGACCGGCATAAATATCAACATGCACACTCGCCAGCAGGCATGTTCTTAAACAAAAGGACAATTAATCAACTATTACAAAAGCTAACTACGGAGCAACTGGCTTCTTCGACTTCGACGGCTTCATCAAGTCCATAGCAGTATCAGACGCCACTGACTTTCCGCCGGCCCCTGAGGCCGAAGCCTTCGCCGCCTTCTTGGCACGTTGGAGCTCCTTCGAGTACTTTGCGATAGTATTTATCAAATGATGCCCATATTTGCCATAGGTAGTCGCGAAAGGAGAAAAGACTACCTGCTGACCATCTGCGCCAACAGGCATCGCCTTCGACACCTCGGAGGGATCGATCTCGACTCTGTGGGCCTGCACCATGGCGAGTGACATGGTCACGCCAGCCGCGTGGAGGGAGTTCTTGTAGGTGGAAGGCACACCCCCGGCGAGTGACTCTGCCAGCTCGTCCATATTATCGACCAGCTCCGCCTTCGGCATCAACTCCTCCCGGAGGCGACTGAGGGTGACCTTGGCCTTGGAAAGTGTATCTTGGATGGCGGCGCTACGGTCCTCGACTGCAGCCACCGCACCTGCCAGAGCGTCATCGCGACGAAGGGCCAGCGGGTCGAAGCTCAAATCGCCAACATCTGTACATGAACCCACACATGGATCAAAACTTCAATGTCACCAGCAAAAACATTCGACGCAGAGAAGGACAACAATATCCACAAGCAAAAATACCTGAGAGAGCCTTGGCGACTGAGAACAGTTGTTCTTCGAACAACTTCTCCTTGGCCACAAAGGAGGCACGCAGATCCTCCTCACGCTTATGTGCCTCGTCACGAGCCGCGAGTGCCTCGTCGCGACCCTTCATAGCCGCGGCAAGCGTTTTCTCCAAGGTGGCGACGTTGCGCAGTAAAGCATTATGTTCAGCTACATGGCAATCAAAAGTTGACTATCAGTCGACTATACCAGCAAAGGAGAAGACGAAAAAGAATAAGTGTAGAACACTCACTTTCAACCACGCGGTGACGCGTCTCCAACATTGCATGCTGGCGACCCATCGCCATCACCTGCTCTGCCACTTGCGCGGCTTCCTTTACAAGGAGCTATCGCACAACCAAAGAACCATCAGAGGAAATATATAACATCGACTGCAACACTACAAAGGAGGAAACAACTATACTTACATGGTCCTCCAATGACTCCGAAGATGTTTGCTGTGCCGTCATCCGGGCAACCATTCGATGCTCCCCTGCGTGGGGAGAGCTGGAAGAGTTGTGCCCGAAGTGGGCCGCCACTAGAGGGGAAGGAGCGTGCTCGACCTCTTTCTTGGCCTTTGAGGTCGCGACTCCAGATTCCTTCAAAAACTCGACGTCGCCAGAAGATGACGATGCCTCTTGACTACAAGAGCAAAACTTACCTTGAGAAAAGGCAAACTCCAGGGCAAGTCAACAAGAAGAAAACAGAGAAGAGCAAATGAACTTGAAAACTTACCAGTCAAACTTGTCAAGATCAAACGTGGCCTCCGCTGACTCCGACGAAGACTCCTTAGGCAATCACATCTTCTTGCGAGAAGACGGTGCCACAGTCCTCATAGGGACGGCAGGAATTGGCGACTCTGCACCACCAACCGTACCTTCTGGAGTCGAAGGAGACGACGCATCCGAATCCTCGCTGCGCGAACGCTTGCGAGTGTCCGGACTCTCGGACTCGGGGGCTTCCTCCTCCACATCAGAAGGGACAGTCGACTCAGACTCGTCCTCTTCCAAAGCTTCTCGAGGAATAACCCCCTCAGGGAGAGGAGGCATACACGGCGACACCGCCCAATCCTGCATACAGACAACAAAAATCAGCAAAAATCAAGTAAGCAACAGAAAAGCAATCGAGAAAATAAGCTACTGCGTAGCACAACTGTACCTCAAGAGGAGGATTCGAAGCATCAAAAGGAGGAACAACTGGCTCATTCGGAAGCACATCCTTGCTGGTGTACTTCGTGACCAGTCGAACCCTCTTATCCACCTCACTCGCGGACATGCCATCGGCAGACACGCGAGTGGCATCATCAGCGCCAGCCCATTGAAACATGGGATGAACTCTAGCTTGAAGGGGTTGGACGCGACGGCGTAGCCAGGAACACATCTTCTTGCAGGGAGTCGCGGGATCGAAGGGCGCGAGTCCAAAGTGCTCATCTTTGGACTTCTGATCGCGGACATAGAACCATCTGTCCCTCCATCCCTGGACGGACTTGGTGAGCTTGATGTCGAAGTAGGTGGCGGATGGGTCGACGTGGATTCCGCAACCACCTACGTCGTAAACTAAAGAGCCAGATGCGGACTGACGCTTCAATTTAAAAATGCGCTTGAAAAGACCAAAGTGTGGCTCGATTCCGAGCCAGCACTCGCAAAGAGTGATGAAGCAGGTGATGTGGAGAATCGAATTTGGGGACAGCTGATGGAGCTGGAGCCCGTAGAAACAAAGAAGACCCCTAAGAAAGGGGTGGAGAGGCAAGGAAAGACTGCGAATGACGAATGCAAGAAACATCACTCGAAAACCAGCGGGAGGAGCAGGAATGGCCTCATCACTGGGGACGCGCGTATCGGCGACTACTGCGGAGATAACTCCGTCTTGGCGAAGAAGACGGAGATCCGACGCCTTGATGATGGACGGGCGCCACGCACCATTTGTCACGCGGGTGCCCACGACCTTCTTCTTCCCGCCGGCGGCGGTGCTGGTGCCCGCAGCAGCGGAGCCACCCTTCTTCTTTGCCGCGGCAGCGGTGACCGCGAAATCAACAACATCGCCTCCCTTCTTCTTTCCCATTGCGCGACGGCGGTGAGAACGGAGGAAGTAGCTGGGGAAGATGCGGAGTTGGTCCAGCGCCGTAGCAAGAAAGAGCGCAAGGAAGCAGAGAGCAACAACAATGGCGATGGCAGCAAGGAAGAAAGAGCGCAGATGGGAAAATTACCGACGCAGCGCCGCTACTTAACCCCTGGAAGATGCAATCCAACGGCTCAGAAAAACCCTACCGGACGCGTGGCACACATCGCATTGGACACGTGGAGAAGGGGAAGCACGAACCGTCCCTCCACTACTCCCATTACGCACGGAAATCGAGGAGGCGCAGTTAAAATAAAGATTACGCGTGCCCAGTCAAATCAAAGTCAGGAAGTGGGATCCACCGCTCGTCACGTCCCGTCAAACTCGCTCACGTGGGCAACTGAGGTCATGCAAGCGTCAGCACTGACGTCATCAAAGCTACGCAGTTGAAAAATTCGACTACTTTAGTCCTTGCTGGAGTCTTCGACTCCACCAAGCACTCAGGGGCTACTCCCATAGGGAGCGCTGGTCGCGCACCCTACGATTTTTTCTTTTTCTTTTTACAGGAACATGGACAATCAGAAGTAAACCCAAACCACTCGAAACATAATTCAACTTTGGACATGGGTTACTCCCATAGGGAGCGCCGGAAACAAATTCGACTAAAACAAACAAGCAAAAGACGACAGCAGTCGCAAAAGTTATTTAGTCCCTGCCTGAGTCTTCGACTCAACCAGGCACTCGGGGGCTACTCCCATAGGGAGCGCTGGTCGCGCACCCTATGATTATTTATACAAAATAGTGTGTGTTGATAACATCCACACTCAAAGCTTATGGCGACACCGCTCAAAAATTTTCCCCTACAAAGAGATTGCGTCTCCTGGGTCACCCGAATCGTCTCTGCGATGATAAAATTCAGATGCCGCGCTTACAGCGTGAAGGTAAGACCTGAATAAGGCCTGGCAACGCATTAGCTGCACACTACCAGAAATATATCCGTGCCTACAGGTACGATGAACATGCCTTGACGGACGCGTCGAGTGCTCACACCCATATAACTGGAATTTGACTCCTGTAAGACCTCCGCGGCCTGAGTCGAATTACGCCAGCACTTTTCCGGATTCGAGTCCGGGGACTCGAGTTCGAGTAGATTGCGTTGTTTCACCCTAAGGTGGTTAACTGATACCGATACTTCGGTTATATCAGACGCGTATATCAACAATCCCTATGACACAAATAAAAGCAGTCGAAATGCACTCAGGCACTCGAAGACTTCAAAAACTCCCCAGTCGAATCTGCGATTCCACTGGACACTCGGGGGCTACTGACATGGGTATACCCTATAGGTACTCGAGCTTGGTATATACGGTCCAAATACGTACAGGCCCACAGTGTCGCCAAGGCCCAAAACAAAGGATTCGTGTGGCCTACGGACTCTCGATTGCTTGAAAAACAAGAAGAAGTTAAAGATAGAAAGTTTGAAGGGGAAAAACCCTAACTTGTAACCGACTCGACCTGCTACCCTAGACCTAGCCTATCTATATAAAGTCTAGGAGGGGGCGGCGAGGAGGACACACGCAACCCTAGTTTCCAAAACCCTCGCCAGATTGCATCTGCGCACCATTGTAACTTTCGACTCCTTCGATAATTCCACGAGCAGACAAGCAGGAGTAGGGACCTCTACGAGGCCTGAACCTGGGTAAATCCTTTGTCCCCTGTGTGCTTGTTTACTAGCCGATAGATGTCTCCAGCGCTCCCTCCTTCTCCAAAACCCAAGTCCATAACAATGGGCATTGATGAGTTAAACCCTCGTCAATAGGGCTTACTCGAAGTTTGGTCGGAACATCTATATATTTTTCTTGAGTTAATATTACTACTCCTATATGATTTCTCCCTAATATATAGTATAACAGTAGGATCATTCAATATGTTGTAACATTTTGTTGTTGTCTTTTTTCCCATTAGTTCTCTTTTTTTTGTTTAAGATCAATTTATAGGATATTATTAATAGTTATGTTATTAGTAATCGTGTCTTCTTGATCTGCTAAGGAATTTCTGTGAGATATTGGCTTAAAACTATCTAGATAGATTATATAAAGTTTCTGGAAATTTGAACAAGCCACTTAATATGTTTCTGGAAATAGAACAAACCTACCTTAGATAACTAGGTTTTAGTAGGAAGGAGTAATTTTTTCCGAAAAGAACTATTTATTTGGTTGCTTATTGTTGTATCATGAGAAATTAGGTCAACTACAAGAAAACAAGGGAGGAACGTTTGGATAAAAGGGGAGCCAAAACATCAAGAAGCTATAGCGCCTATGTTGGTTATGGCAGGTCAGTGAAGGAATTGTGTAGGACATGTGGAAGGTTGAGTTAGAAATAGGCAATAGTTGCTTGATTGTTATACACAAAATCAGATAGTTTTTTATTAGATTAAGGCTAGAGATGTTTCCAACATGTGAGCTTGTTGTTAGGGAAAGAGAAAGACAACTGACCAATATTCACCAAATAGGTCAACTTGGAAGTGAATAGAGCACATCAATGCTTACCGGATAATTAGAAACCTCTTGTGGGTGTCTTTGTCCAAAGTGTTTCTTGTCGAATTCAGTCGGACGAGTTTTTATTGCTTACTGCATAATCACTTTTCTTTATTATCCATATTAAATCTCCATCCATCAAAGAGGGAATAGCAATCGCCTATGTTGTTAGAGAATGCAAGCACACAATGAAAAAATTAGCCATAAATGAAGTCAGAATTATCAAGGATCGCAACAATGATACAACAACAATGGAGGCAGATGTGAAGAGGGATGGATTCATAAAATCAATGTGTACCATAGAGAGACGTGAATGGAGACAGAGACATCTTAAGAGCAGAGATGTGCAAGTTGCCTCTAGAAATGATCAACGGGAAACATATGTGTGAGTTTGTAAAGGATTCACATAATGTAACAGACGAGTATGTATCTTGCTAGGTAAACTGATACAATGCAAGTAATCCCGCGATGTCACAACGACAAAGGTGGATGCACACAAAGCTACATGGCAAAGCGATGCTGAATAAGATGAAGCATAATGTAGTAGAAACGACAAAGCATGAGGTAGAGTCATGGACTTCGGAACCAATAACGCAAAATCGGATGTTGCTTGGTGTGAAGTAAGAATGCAGTGGACATGTAAAGAGTAGTTAGGCGATCGTAGAGGATGCAAAATAGCTACATAAAAAAACTTAAAAATATCATAAATTATTTTTTTATATGTCGTATTATTTTTCCGTGGCAACACACGGGCATTCAACTAGTATGTATAGGTATTAGGTATATGTATTAGGTATAGATATAGATATAGATTAGGTATAGATATATATGTAGTTTTGTGTCAGGTAAAACCGACCAAAAAAAGTGGAACTCATAAAAAACACTTCGTAGTTTATCATTATGTATAGACTCCTAACTTTATTATTAGCTATAGATATAGATTTCAGAAGAAGAACCCTCCTATCAGTGATGAATAATTTAGTCCGTCACTAGATGTTGATGTCGACGTTGTAGCCGGGTGGGCCGCAAGGTGCAGGGCAGCTGGGGAAGACCACGTTGGGGTTGAGTCCGCCCAACTGGTCGTCGTCGAACTTGGGGGATGCCGAGAACCTCAGCCTCGGTGTTGTTTGGCTCTCTTGGAACAACGTCGACAAGCAAGGTGAGAAGCTCACTGTCATTGTATTGGGAACGACAGTACTTAAGCAGGTTAGATAGAGGTGTGGGGACAAGCAGGAAAGCCCTCGACGGCGTCCGCAGGCGGGATTGGATACGAGCAAGTGCAGCGAGACACAAGAAGTACCCAGGTTTGGAGCCCTCGTGGTGAGGTAACTCATGCCGATCTGACTATGAGTAGTATATGGGCTACAATCACTCCTGGAGGTGTATCTTCTATCTACCTCTTTAAATGCACTGAGACCAACCCTTGCTACGAGAGCCTTGCCTCTCCTTATATAGGCAGAGAGGCAATGGTCTCACTGGCCAGTCCGACTGGCAGGCCCCACAGGCGGGTCCTAGCCGGTTGGTCATCTACAGTATCCAGTACGCTTACATCCCATCAGGGTACATGAGGTAGGGTCGTCGTGTGTACAGTGAACGTCGTGCGAGCCTATCGTCAGCATCTAGCCACTGTTCCCGCGTCACCCATCAAAGTCTTCGGTATGGCCGTGTAGTTGCGGGTCTTGTCATCGAACCAGGGCATACCGTGCACTGTGCAACACGTCGCTCTGTCCTCCCGATTGAGTCCGGCTACGCTAATGTAGCCGGTCTCGTGCCTTGCTGCTCCTCGTGGTTCTGGCTACCGTGAAGTAGCCGGTAGGACTTTCTCGTGTCCGGCTGCGCTCAGCTAGCCGGACGCGAATCGACTGCCATAGTTCTTGTTCGGTTGGGGTATTCGGAGGTCATCCCCCCGACACTAGCCCCCGAGCGCGTGTAGATTTCGCCCTAGGGTGAAATGTGCGCCCGCTCCTTCCCAACTTTTGAAATTTCTGGCCGACTACATCTGGCGGTTGTGCTACCCGTGACGTCAGCGCTGATGCCGGCCACGCGCGCGCGCGCCATCATTGCACTGCCACGAGCAGTGTAACGTCCCATCGCACGTCGCCTCGGGAAACTGCCGCTGCCTCTTCGATTTCTGCTCTGAGATCGTCTGCGCATGCGCAAAGGATCCTGTGCGGTGGGGAGGGCGGGGTGTGGCTCGATGGGCGTCGTGTGGCACCGCAGACGGTTGCTCTTCCGGGCCTTTAAAAGGTCGCCTGGGGGAGGGCAGTTCCTCCCTCCGCTCGCTGCCTCCCCAGTCTTCCCCTGCGCCCTTGCCTTCTCGCTATGCCTTGTCTTCTCCTGCCACTACAGTCCGCCGCGCCGCCCGTTTCGCGTCGTCGGAGACACGGGCCACCACCACTCCTCAACCGGTGCGACGCCCAGCGAGCCGGAAATGGCTACCGAGCGCGGAGCATGGTGCGGCTCCTCCGTGACGGAGGAGCACATCGAGAAATACCGCGCAACCCGCATACTGCCACCGGAGACGGAGGTGGCGGTGCGGCTAGCGCCGACGGGAGAGGAATCACCGTACCCGGCGGAGGGGGAGCGGGTGATTTTCCTGTCACACCTCGCCACGCCTTCGCACTGCCGGTGCACCCCTTCTTCCTCACCTACCTGGCCTTCTTTGACCTTCGCCTCCACCACCTCGACGCCAACGCCATCGGCACGCTGGTGCACTTCGTGGCCTTCCGCAAGAGCTACCTCGGGATCCAGCCGGATCTCGGGCTTTTCTATCGGCTCTTCTGTGTCTGGCTACAGATCTAGTTTACCCAAGGGCCGCTGGTGACGTGCGGTGGCGCCTCCATCTACTCCTGCACGCAGACCGGCTACCACAAGTTCCGGCTGTAGGACATAGTACGACTATGGCTGTAGTCATACTTCTACGTCCCTAGCCTCGGCGACATGGACCGGATTAATCTGCCGGCTTTCCAGGACGTGGAATGTAGCCGGCAGCATTGGGACTTGAAGATCCATGTGGAGAAAGAGGAGTCGGATGCCATGCTGCAGCGGATGCGCTCCCTCGTCACCGCCGGCTTGACCGGCCTAGACATCACACTCAGCTGGATGTTCCGGCTGATGATGCCGCTGTAGCAACATGCACACAAGATGTGCTACTACTCCGACCGGCTGGACCCGACCCGGCTGTCCCGCCATGATCCCTGATGGCTCAGTGTTGATGTCGAGCTCGTTGGGGAACCCCAAGAGGAACGTATGATGAGCACAGCAGTAAGTTTCCCTCAGTTATGAAACCAAGGTTTAATCAAAACAGTAGGAGCAAGGAAACACTCGAAAGGTGTTGCTAGCTGAGCCTTGGGAGGGCGCACTACCGGTGCTAGTAGCAACATGGAGACCTGCACAACACAACCACTGAACTCTGTCCCAACTTGTGATGAGGTTGTCAATCTCACCGTTTTTGCCAAAAATCAAAGGATTAAACCTATCGAATGGAAGGAAGTAATAGTTTGTAGAAAGTAAACACAAAACAGTAAACAGTTTGTAGATTGTATGTAAAAGAAAGGACCGAGGTCCATAGTTCTCTAGAGGTGGCTCTCCTTAAGATAGATAACATGTTGGCTGAACAAATTACAGCGGGACAATTGAAAAACATCGAGAAAGCAATACATGCATATACTAATCATCTTGACTCCTTTGGAAGTTGATTGGGCATTACAACATTACACATATACCGCCATCCAACTGCATCTATGACTAATAATCCACCTTCAGGTTATCATCCGAACCCCCTCCAGTATTAAGTTGCTAGCAACAGATTCTTGCTTTATGAATTGCGTGTAAAGTAAACAATACGATTGTTCTATGAACAAAGGATTGTTGTTTTCTCCCTAGTAGCAACAACATATCTAGTACCTTAGAGATTTCTGTCAGTTCCCCAGATTACCAGAAGCATGAACCCACTATCGAGCATAAATACTAACTCTTGGAGTTGCTAGCATCTACTTGGCCAAGATAGCTACTAACAACGGAAAGCATGCAATATCACAAATAACAAAGACATGATAGAATCAATAATCAATATGAAATAGCATCTCAATATCCATCGGATCCCCGCAAATACAACATGCGTAATTACAAATAGATGATCTTGATCATGAACGGAGCTCACAAGATCTAGACATGAAAGCACAAAGGAGGAGAACCAGCCATCTAGCTACTACATGGATCCGTAGTCCAAGGATGAACTACTCACGCATCGCACCAGAGGCTTGCATGGTGATGAAGAAGGCCTCCAGGTGAATTCCCCTCTCCAGCAGGGTGCCGGGAAGAGCTTCAGATCCCTCCCGATCTAGGGATGGAGATGACGGCAGCTACAGACTCTTTCGTGGATTTTTGATCTGGTACTTAGGGTTTTCGTCTCGAGGGCAATATATAGGCGGAAGGAGAGGCCGAGGGGGTGCTGGGTCAGCCAGACCACCCCCTAGCGCGGGCCAGACCTGGCCGCGCGGCCAGGTGGTGTGGCCATCCCCCAGCCCTTCTCCGTCTCGTATTCTAGCATCCGATGTCTTCCGAAAAAAGGCACTTTGACTTTTGTCCCGTCCAATTCCGAGAATATTCATTTTCTGACTTTCCTGGAACCAAAAACAGCAGAAAACAGGCAGCTGGCACTGTGGCTCTTGTTAATAGGTTAGTCTAAGAAATCATATGAAAAGTACTCCGAAGTGTGGACAAAACACAAGAAAGTAGATAAAACCAAGCATGGAACATCAAAAATTATAGATACATTTGCAATGTATAAACATCCCCAAGCTTAACTCCTGCTTGTCCTCGAGTAGGTAAGTGATAAAAAGAAACAATAATTTTTGAGGTGACATGTACCATCATAAACTTGATCAAAGTACTTGTAAAACATTCAAAGCTGGGATCATAGTACTTCAATCATAACATGAAAGACAAAGTTCTAGCAATAAGACAAAGAAACTATGATGCCAGATGAAAATGCACAAACAAAATATTCATGAATAACAATGCTTTGCAAGACGTTTGTTTGTTTCACATAAAGAAAACATAGCATAATAGTATTCAGCTTGTCCCTGTAGCAAATATAAATGCATAGGACACCTTCAAAGTTCATAAGAGTGACTAGATACAAATAGTTTAAAACAAGCAATATCAAGTTTTGCATCAATCAACTAGTCTTGGGGGAATGCACATAGAACTAAGAATGGCCAATATGCTCCCAAAGTAGGTGCATAAAGATAGAAGGTGGAGACTCAATATATAAGTGGAAGAAAGGCCTTCAGAGTAGGAAGTAGGGATTCAAGTCTCATAAAGATCTTCCAAAAATTATGGTACTTATAGCTTCCAGCTCTCATTGCCCCTATCATAAGCATCTTGAAGGTAATTAAGGTTAAAGTGACACAACTAAGAGGATATGCTTGACAAGTTATAAACCGAAATCTCATGCCCCTTACTTACGAAGACCGAACCTCATGCTACTCAAATTTAGTCACAAGTAAGCTCTTGTCATTGTAAGTACATATGTATCATAAAGAACCGCCAATGGGGTACCCCTTGCACATGATGTATGAGCTATCCCATAATCAAAATGACAAGGCAAGCACACAATGAGCATCTTAGCGATCTTTTTATTTGCTATTTGCATAAGTTTTTATTGAGGATGCTTCATAGAGTGCTCATTATGGTGATGCTGCAAGTTTCCACCATGATTAGGCATGGCATAGGCTAGCGGCCCAGGCGTTTCTCTAACACACATACAAACTCCATGATCTTACAAGTTCCACTTTTATTTCACACCGCCGGGATCCATAAGAAAAAGAACATAATATCAACGGGGTACAAAGTACAAGTGCAATGTTGAAAGCGTTCCCCATGATACATGGTTCTGCTAACTTCAACTTATAAAGCGCAAGCATATACGCAACAAAGAAGGACCCAATGGGTCAAGTTTATTAAATGCAAAAAGTAAAGTGTGCCATCAAGTTCGTGAGAGCTTTAATCACTAGTTTTCACATAACAAGTTTAATTTGGAAGATAAACAAAAGCATGAATATAGTTGGAATAGCATATGCTAATAGGTAGGTATGGTGGAATCTTTGGAATAACTTGTTTTAGGGAGTTGGATGCATGAGTGGATCTCATACTTGGTTGTGGAGGCTAGCAAACGACTGGGAGCGACAAACTAAGAGAGCAATAATGGCCATAATCATGCAGAGCGACAAAAAACATTGATCAAAGCATAAAGTGATACTACAAGTTGAAAACTAAAGGATCATAAAGGCTATGGTGACTTGAGATAGTAATAACATGGTGTGAGCATGCGCCAACTCAACCCAAATAAAGCATCAAAGGAGAATACCACTATACTATGCTTTAATATGCTAAAACAATGCATGATTCATCCAAGGCAAATTAAGCAATCTCAATTGTTTATAACAAGTCATGCTACAACAAAGAATACTAAGCATAAAGCCAAAACAATATCAAGCATGGCATGACAAAGCATAGGCCATAGTGAAAAACGAGCTCTCTTTACCACTTAAGGATGAACTTTCCTACTCTTTTCCAAACCAAACCAAACTATTTGAAAACCAATGTATGAAAGAGGGGGTCCAACCAATTTATTCAGAAAACTAAGCAAACAAAGCAAATAAAAAACCAAAATAAAAACGAAAAAGAAGACGCTTCAAGAACAACACAACTGTGCATGAAACAATAAAAATGAAGCGTTGGGAAGAAACCTGAGATTTTTATTGATGAAGAGGGGGATGCCTTGGGAATCCCCAAGCATTGACACTTGTACTTCTTGGATATTTATTGGGGTGACACGCGTGGCATCCCCAAGCTTAAGCTTTAGTCTATCTTTCATTTCATTACTCATTCCTTCCATACACCTGAAATTTTTCCATCATACAAAACTTCACACAATCTTTATTACCAACATTAGTGCACTCAAGATAATAAGTCTTTAGGTTCAGTTATAACACCAATAAAACTTCCATTAAAACAAAAGCTACTGTAGCACTTCCCTCAAAAAGCTCAATTCCCCAAAAGAACTCAAAAAGGAACCAACAAGAAGCAAATGCGGAAAATGGCAGAAATCTAACAAAACAGACCAAAAGGTAAATACGAATTGTTTCGAAGACCTTCTGTTGCTCAAATAAAAAAGTATTGAACTAACGAAAGTTAGATAACAACCTGGGGCAGAAGCACAAAAATTCACGCCTCAAAAGGACGTATAGAGATTTTACACGAATTTTTACGGTGAAGCACATAAATCTATTTCAGGACAGCAACTTTCCCAATCATTACTTCTCTCTCATTAGAGGTTACTCTTGTCACAAAAAGCAAATAAAAAGGCTAAAGAGCGGTTATTACTGAAGTAATAACTTCCAAGACTCATCTAAAACTTTTGGGTTATCTCCCAATAAGTACTTTTCTTTAACGCCTTTAAGTTAGGCATAAGAAGCAAGAAAAAATCAAGTGTTCTCAAATGAAGAAGCATTAAGACCAAATTTCTTGCCCTTACCTCTCTTACTTTTATTCTTAACCTTGGGGAAAATATGATTGTTTTGTGGAGAAGAAAGGTGCATGGTCCCCTTTCCCACATCTATTATTGCTCCAAGGAGTTCTAATAGGGACCTTCCGAGTGTAATTTGTCCTTTTCCTACACATCCAATAACAAGATAATCAGTAGAAATCATTTTCCGAAGGATCTTTATAAACACTCCTTCAGCTATTCCAATAGGTAATATGGTAGCATTATTAGCTAGAGATATTTCTTTTCCTCCTTCAGTAAGCCCCCAAAGTTTTAAAGATTCATAAATATCTTTGGGCATAAGACAAAATTCAGACATGTTATCACATCGAGCTTGAAAAGTTTCAGTATTTATATCAATGTTTACTGTGAGGAGCCACTTTGATGGTTCAGAATTTATTGGAACATAATTATGATGCTCCCTAAGCGTATTATAGCAATCTTTTAAGCTAGTAGTGCGGGTCTCAAGAGTGTTTAATCTAGCAAATATGCTTGCGAAAGAAATATCAGTTTGGCTAGGCAAGTTGTAAGTAAGGATCAATTTCTTTATAGCATTAATAGCTTCATCCGCAGTACATTGGAGGAAATCTCCTCCCACAACAGCATCTAAAGCATATCTATAGCAAATAGCAATTCCAAGGTAAAAGCTGCTAAGGAACAAGCTTTGAGTCATTTTAGGCTCAGTTTTTTCATGTAGACCAGAGATTCTAGACCAAGCTTCATTGAAACTTTCCTCAATTCCTTGTTTAAAAGTGAAAATCGTCTCCTCGAGTGACATAGTGATTGGAGCAAGGCTAGACATAAAGGCAACTTAAGATATGAACTAATTTTTTGTGTGTTTTTTAATAAAGAAGCAAACTTGTAAAACAATTTTTTTTGTTTTTTTGATAAAAACAAGCAAACAAAGCAAAAAGAAAAACAAAAATAACAAAGTAAAGAGATTGGTTATGAGGGACTCCCCTTGTGAAGATGTCCTTGACTCCCCGACAACGGCGCTAGAAAAATACTTGATGGCTCAGTGTTGATGTCGAGCTCGTTGGGGAACCCCAAGAGGAAGGTATGATAAGCACAGCAGTAAGTTTCCCTCAGTTATGAAACCAAGGTTTAATTGAACCAGTAGGAGCAAGGAAACACCCCAAAGGTGTTGCTAGCTGAGCCTTGGCAGGGCGCACTACCGGTGCTAGTAGCAACGTGGAGACCTGCACAACACAACCACAAAACTCTGTACCCAACTTGCGATGAGGTTGTCAATCCCACCGGTTTTGCTGAAAACAAAGGATTAAACGTATCGAATGGAAGGAAGTAATAGTTTGCAGAAAGTAAACACAAAGCAGTAAACAGTTTGTAGATTGTATGTAATCGAAAGGACCGAGGTCCATAGTTCACTAGAGGTGGCTCTCCTTAAGATAGATAACATGTTGGGTGAACAAATTACAGCGGGGCAATTGACAAACATCGAGAAAGCAATAAATGCATATACTAATCACCTTGACTCCTTTGGAACTTGATTGGGCATTACAACATTATACATAGACCGCCATCCAACTGCATCTATGACTAATAATCCACCTCCAGGTTATCATCCGAACCCCCTCCAGTATTAAGTTGCAAGCAACAGATTATTGCTTTACGAATTGCGTGTAAATTAAACAATACGATTGTTCTATAAACAAAGGATTGTTGTTTTCTCCCTAGTAGCAATAGCACATCTAGTACCTTAGAGATTTCTGTCACTTCCCCAGATTACCAGAGGAATGAACCCACGATCGAGCATAAATACTAACTCTTGGAGTTGCTAGCATCTACTTGGCCAAGATAGCTACTAACAACAGAAAGCATGCAAGATCACAAATAACAAAGACATGATAGAGTCAATAATCAATCTGAAATAGCATCTCAATATCCATCCGATCCCCGCAAACACAACATGCAGAATTACAAATAGATGATCTTGATCATGAACGGAGCTCACAAGATCTAGACATGAAAGCACAAAGGAGGAGAACCAGCCATCTAGCTACTACATGGACCCGTAGTCTATAGATGAACTACTCACGCATCACACCGGAGGCTTGCATGATGATGAAGAAGGCCTCTAGGGTGAACTCCCCTCTCCGACAGGGTGCCAGGAAGAGCTTCAGATCCGTCCCAATCTAGGGATGGAGATGACGGCGGCTACAGACTCTTTCGTGGATTTTTGATCGGGTACTTAGGGTTTTCGTCTTGAGGGAAATATATAGGCGGAAGGAGAGTCCGAGGGGGTGCTAGGGTCGGCCAGACCACCCCCTGGCGCGGGCCAGGCCTGGCCGCGTGGCCAGGTGGTGTGGCCGGCCCCTAGCCCTTCTCCGTCTCGTATTCTGGCATCAGATGTCTTCCGGAAAAATAGGCACTTTGGCTTTTGTCCCGTCCAATTCCAAGAATATTCATTTTTTGACTTTCCTGGAACCAAAAACAGCAGAAAACAGGCAGCTGGCACTGTGGCTCTTGTTAATACGTTAGTCCAAGAAATCATATGAAAAGTAGTCCAAAGTGTGGACAAAACACAAGAAAGTAGATAAAACCAAGCATGGAACATCAAAAATTATAGATACATTTGCAATGTATCAATCCCCGCTACCACAACTTGAAGGAGTGGGTGTGGACGACCACGAAGGAGCGGCTGCCGGAGCACTTGAAGTTCGGGCTGGCTCCTTACAGCCGCGACAACCGCGCGCCCCGGGTAAGTCTCGCCAACCGGTTTTGCTTTCTTGTTCTGTCTTTTTATTCGGTTGACCCTTGTATTCTTTCTTTCACAGACCTTCCCCTGCATCATCCGGGAGGAGGGCGAGTCCCCCCTCCAAAACTTCACGCCTGACCTCCCCG
Organism: Avena eriantha; assembly: GCA_910589775.1. Lineage (NCBI taxonomy): Eukaryota > Viridiplantae > Streptophyta > Magnoliopsida > Poales > Poaceae > Avena > Avena eriantha. The sequence goes on from OU342745.1 coordinate 336,944,509, forward strand.
AGCCACGCGCTTGCCGGTCCGTGAGGAGTCGGATGGGGACGGCGACGTCTTCCCCAGCCGGAATGACGAGCCAGCTCACGACCCCCACGTGGAGGTTGATGAGGAGGAGGAGGCCGTGCTGGCCCCCGAACCGACTCAGCGCCGCGCAACGTGTTGGGGTTCCGCGTATGAAAACAATAAATTTTACTCTACGCCCCTGAACCCCTGAAGCTGCCAGGACCTATCTATTAGTAATACAGTAATGGGAGGGGATTTTCGCAAACTTACCCTTGAAGACCGAAAAGCGTTGTCAACGCTCAGGAGAGCGTAGTTGATGTAGACGAGCCGAAGCTGACCTCAAGGTCGTGATGAAGTCCTTGCGCTCCTTGGCTCCAACAACTTGAGTGCCTCAAGTGCGACACCTCGCGGGGAGTTACACATGTCCAGTGCCTGACGATGACTCCCGCTTCCCCGATCCAGTAGCAGTTGTGGAAGTAGAGTTCCCGGATCTGAATCCCGCAGCACGACGGCGCTCCGCGGTGAAGATGTCTCTCGCTCGTGCAGTCTACACTTGGGACCACGGTCACGAGAGAGAGAGAGAGGGGGGGGGGGGGGGGAGAGAGAAAATATCAATTAGAGGTCCTCCCAAAAGTGGGGAGACCTTTATTGATTATTGGTGTATTTATCTTGGCCAAATACCCCACTATATATACGGGAGGAGGGGGTACACCCTCCGTCAAAGTCCCGGGGTGGGACTAAAGGAGAGGAGGGGTGGGGGTGGCCGCCGGCCACCTAGTGGGCCCCGCGTGGGGTTGCTAGGCCCAGTCGGCCTCCCCCTTGGCCCCTCTCCCTCTCTCCTTTCCCTAATGGGCCCTCTCCCTTCGGAAATTGGCCCATTAAGCCTTTTTTGACCTTTAATTGATTTTATCTTTATTAAATAATTATGAATAAATGATTAAATCAGTATTTAACATTCATTCACATATTATTCCACCTCTTTGGCCATGGAACACCTTCCACCTCCACTCCGGACATCCTCCGGACTTACCAAAACACTTTCGGTTTTCTCCCTTCTTTTCTTCGGTAATTCTACCTATCCTACAAACACTCTCTAAGCATCATCAAGCTCTTAAGCGTGATACCCCACGGTTCAGGAACACTCCAGACATGGCCGGGACACTCCCGCACCAATGATTAACAAACGGACCTGGATGGCCATGTGACCCCTGTGTGCTCCACGAAGATCTTTCGTCGTTTGAACCGGGACAGTCGTGTCTTATTCCCTTTGTCACTCGATACTTGCATTTCCCGAGAACTGATCAATGACATCACCATGTCATGTTCAATCTCGTTACTGAACAATGCTACTTGACTCGTTCCGACAAGTGATATCCCTGTGATCAAATCACACGCTGCGCAGCTATTGGATATAACTTCTCCGAGTGGGCCCTTGAGTATCTTCCCGTCACATGGACGGACAAATCCCTCTCTTGACATATATTGCCTCTACGGTTTCCTCCGCGTACCTGAACACACCTTTATAACCACCGTATTACCAGATGGTGTTTGACGCTATCTAAGCACTCTCGGGAGACAGTGATTGATATAGTCTCACGGTCTAAGGAATAGTCTACGAGGATCCATTTCTAATCATCGTAACTTGAACTTCATGACATGATCAGGTCACGATGTTTAGGTTGGGTATTGGTTAATCATCTCATTCTCAGAATGAGATGACCTCATTTCCAACTGGCATAAATGCCACATGATCAGGAAACTTGATCATCCGTTGACCAATGAACCAGTGACTAGAGTTTCACTGGGAACCCCTGGTTGTTTGTATATCACATGTGTATTGATTTTTCCACTCAATACAGTTATAGCATGATATAAAACTTAATCATAAACTATATGAAATATGATAATAGTCCTTACTACTATTTGTCTCTAGGGCATATTTCCAACAGTCTCCCACTTGCACTAGAGTACAAATACACTAGCTGCATTTGTTCTCAATCATTGGCACCATATATTTGGTACCCTGAACATGCTTGCTCATGGAAGAGGTTGAGTCTTGGGTCTTTACTTTACAGTCCCAAATCCTTTGCAACTTACTAATGTCACTGATGGCTCAGTATTGATGTAGAGCTCGTTGGGGAACCCCAAGAGGAAGGTATGATGAGCACAGCAGCAAGTTTCCCTCAGTTATGAAACCAAGGTTTAATCGAACTAGTAGGAGCAAGGAAACACCCCAAAGGTGTTGCTAGCTGAGGCTTGGCAGGACGCACTACCGGTGCTAGTAGCAACGTGGAGACCTGCACAACACAACCACAAAACTCTGTCCCCAACTTGCGATGAGGTTGTCAATCTCACTGTGTTTTGCTGAAAACAAAGGATTAAACGCATCGAATGCAAGGAAGTAATAGTTTGCAGAAAGTAAACACAAAGCAGTAAACAGTTTATAGATTGTTTGTAAAAGTAAAGGACCGAGATCCATAGTTCACTAGAGGTGGCTCTCCTTAAGATAGATAACATGCTGGGTGAACAAATTACAATGGGGCAATTGAAAAACATCGAGAAAGCAATACATGCATATACTAATCATCTTGACTTCTTTGGAACTTGATTGGGCATTACAACATTATACATAGACCGCCATCCAACTGCATCTATGACTAATAATCCACCTTCAGGTTATCATCCGAACCCCCTCCAGTATTAAGTTGCAAGCAACCGATTATTGCTTTATGAATTGCGTGTAATGTAAACAATACGATTGTTCTAGGAACAAAGGATTGTTGTTTTCTCCCTAGTAGCAACAACACATCTAGTACCTTAGAGATTTCTGTCACTTCCCCAGATTACCAGAGGCATGAACCCACTATCGAGCATAAATACTAACTCTTGGAGTTGCTAGCATCCACTTGGCCAAGATAGCTACTAACAACAGAAAGCATGCAAGATCACAAATAACAAAGACATGATAGAATCAATAATCAATCTGAAATAGCAGCTCAATATCCACCGGATCCCCGCAAACACAACATGCAGAATTACAAATAGATGATCTTGATCATGAACGGAGCTCACAAGATCTAGACATGAAAGCACAAAGGAGGAGAACCAGCCATCTAGCTACTACATGGATCCGTAGTCCAAGGATGAACTACTCACGCATCACACCAGAGGCTTGCATGGTGATGAAGAAGGCCTCCAGGGTGAATTCCCCTCTCCAGCAGGGTGCCGGGAAGAGCTTTAGATCCCTCCCGATCTAGGAATGGAGATGACGGCGGCTATAGACTCTTTCGTGGATTTTTGATCGGGTACTTAGGGTTTTCATCCTGAGGGAATCTTATAGGTGGAAGGAGAGGCCGAGGGGGTGCTGGGGTCGGCCAGACCACCCCCTGGCGCGGGCTAGGCCTGGCCGCGCGGCCAGGTGGTGTGGCTGGCCCCCAGCCCTTCTCCGTCTCGTATTCTGGCATCTGATGACTTCCGGAAAAATAGCCACTTTGGCTTTTGTTCCGTCTAATTCCGAGAATATTCATTTTCTAACTTTCCTGGAACCAAAAATAGCAGAAAACAGGCAGCTGGCACTATGGCTCTTGTTAATAGGTTAGTCCAAGAAATCATATGAAAAGTACTCCAAAGTGTGGACAAAACACAAGAAAGTGGATAAAACCAAGCATGGAACATCAAAAATCATTGATACATTTGCAATGTATCAACATCCCCAAGCTTAACTCCTGCTTGTCCTCGAGTAGGTAGGTGATAAAAAGAAAGAATAATTTTGAGGTGACATGCACCATCAAAGAGTTGATCGAAGTATTTGTAAAACATTCGAAGCTGGAATCATGGTACTTCAATCATAACATGAAAGACAAAGTTCCAGCAATAAGACAAAGAAACTATGATGCAAGATGAAAAGGCACAAACAAAACATTCATGAATAACAATGCTTTGCAAGACGTTTGTTTGTTTCACATAAAGAAGACATAGCATAATAGTATTCACCTTGTCCCTCATAGAGTAGCAAAACATAAATGCATAGGACACCTTCAAAGTTCATAAGAGTGACTAGATACAAATAGTTTAAAACAAGCAATATCAAGATATGCATCAATCAACTCATCTTGGGACAATGCACATAGAACTAAGAATGGCCACTATGCTCTCAAAGTAGGTGCATAAAGGTAGAAGGTGGAGACTCAACATAATGGTGGAAGAAAGGCCTTCATAGAACGAAGTAGGGATTGAAGTCTCATAAAGAGCTTCCAAAAATTATGGTACTTATAGCTTTCAGCTCTCATTTCCCCTATCATAAGCATCTTGAAGGTGATTAAGTTAAAGTGACACAACTAAGAGGATATGCTTGACAAGTTATAAGCCGAAATCTCATGCCCCTTACTTACGAAGACCGAACCTCATGCTACTCAACTTTAGTCACGAGTAAGCTCTTGTCATTGTAAGTGCATATGTATCATAAAGAACCGCCAACGGGGTACCCCTTGCACATGATACAGGAGCTATCCCATAATCAAAATGACAGGGCAAGCAGACAATGAGCATCTCAGCGATCTTTTTATTTGCTATTTGCATAGGTTTTTATTGAGGATGCTTCATAGAGTGCTCATTATGGTGATGCTGCAAGTTTCCACCATGATTAGGCATGGCTTAGGCTAGCGGCCCAGGCGTTTCTCTAACACACATACAAACTCCATGATCTTACAAGTTCCACTTTTATTTCACACCGCCGGGATCCGTAAGCAAAAGAACATGATATCAAGGGGGTACAAAGTACAAGTGCAATGTTGAAAGGGTTACTCATGATACATGGTTCTGCTAATTCCAACTTATAAAGCGCAAGCATATACGCAACAAAGAAGGACCCAATGGTTCAAGTTTATTAGATGCAAAAAAAAGTAAAGTGTGCCATCAAGTTCGTGAGAGCTTTATCACTAGTTTTCTCATAACAAGTTTAATTTGGAAGGTAAACAAAAGCATGAATATACTTGGAATATCATAAGCTAGTAGGTAGGTATGGTGGACTCTTTGGAATAACTTGGTTTAGGGAGTTGGATGCATGAGTGGAACTCATACTTGGTTGTGGAGGCTAGCAAAAGACAGGGAGCGACAAACTAAGAGAGCAATAATGGCCATAATCATGCAGAGCGACAAAACATCATTGATCAAAGCATAAAGTGATACTACAAGTTGAAAACTAATTGATCATAAAGGCTATCGTGACTTGAGATAGTCATAACATGGTGTGAGCATGCGCCAAGTCAACCCAAATAAAGAATCAAAGGAGAATACCACTATACTATGCTTTAATATGCTAAAACAACGCATAATTCATCCAAGGCACATTAAGCAATCTCAATTGTTTATAACAAGTCATGCTAAAACAAAGAATACTAAGCATAAAGCCAAAACACTATCAAGCATGGCATGACAAAGCATAGGCCACAGTCAAAAACGAGCTCTTTTTACCACATAAGCATGAACTTTCCTACTCTTTTCCAAATCAAACCAAACTATTTGCAAACCAATGTATGAAAGAGGGGGTCCAACCAATTTATTCAGCAAACTAAGCAAACCAAGGAAAATGAAAACCAAAACGAAAACAAAAAATAAGACGCTCCAAGAAAAACACAACTGTGCATGAAACAATAAAAATGAAGCGTTTGGAAGAAACCTAAGATTTTTATTGATGAAGAAGGGGATGCCTTGAGCATCCCCAAGCTTTGACGCTTGTACTTCTTGGATATTTCTTGGGGTGATACGCGTGGCATCCCCAAGCTTGAGCTTTAGTCCATCCTTCATCTCATTACTCATTCCTTCCATACACCTGAAATTTTTCCTTCATATAAAACTTCACACAATCTCATTAGCAACATTAGCGCACTTAAGATAAATAAGTCTCAAGGTTCAGTTCTAACACCAAATAAACTTCCATTAGAACACTAGCTACTGTAGCACTTCCCTCAAAAAGCTCAATTCCCCAAAAGAACTCAAGAAGGAACTAACAAGAAGCATATGCAGAAAATGGCAGAAATCTGTCAAAACAGACCAACAGGTAAAAACGAATTTTTTCGAAGACCTTCTGTTGCTCAAATCAAAAAGTGTTGAGCTAACGAAACTTAGATAACAACCTGGGAAAGGAGCAAAAAAATTCACGCCTCAAAAGGACATACAAAGATTTTACACGAATTTTTACGGTGAAGCACAAAAATCTGTTTCGGGACAATAACTTTTCCAATCATTACTTCTCTCTCATTAGAGATTACTCTTGGCACAAAAAGCAAATAAAAAGAATAAGGAGCGGTTATTACTGAAGTAATAACTTCCAAGACTCATCTAAAACTTTTGGGTTATCTCCCAATAAGTACTTTTCTTTAACGCCTTTAAGTTAGGCATAAGAAGCAAGAAAAAATCAAGTGTTCTCAAATGAAGAAGCATTAAGACCAAATTTCTTGCCCTTACCTCTATTACTTTTATTCTTATCCTTGGGGAAAATATGATTGTTTTGTGGAGAAGAAAGGTGCATGGTCCCCTTTCCCACATCTATTATTGCTCTAAGGAGTTCTAATAGGGACCTTCCGAGTGTAATTTGTCCTTTTCCTACACATCCAATAACAAGATAATCAGTAGAAATCATTTTCCGAAGGATCTTTATAAACACTCCTTCAGCTATTCCAATAGGTAATATGGTAGCATTATTAGCTAGAGATATTTCTTTTCCTCCTTCAGTAAGCCCCCAAAGATTTAAAGATTCATAAATATCTTTGGGCATAAGACAAAATTCAGACATGATATCACATCGAGCTTGAAAAGTTTCAGTATTTATATCTATCTTTACTGTGGGGAGTCACTTTGATGGTTCAGAATTTATTGGAACATAATTATGATGCTCCCTAAGCGTATTATAGCAATCTTTTAAGCTAGTAGTGAGGGTCTCAAGAGTGTGTAATCTAGCAAATATGCTTGCGAAAGAAATATCAGTTTCGCTAGGCAAGTTGTAAGTAAGGATCAATTTCTTTATAGCATTAATAGCATCATCCTCAATACATTGGAGGAAATCTCCTCCCACAACAGGATCTAAAGCATATCTATAGCAAATAGCAATTCCAAGGTAAAAGCTGCTAAGGAACAAGCTTTGAGTCATTTTAGGCTCAGTTTTTTCATGTAGACCAGAGATTCTAGACCAAGCTTCATTGAAACTTTCCTCAATTCCTTGTTTAAAAGTGAAAATCATCTCCTCGGGTGACATAGTGATTGGAGCAAGGCTAGACATAAAGGCAACTTAAGATATGAACTAATTTTTTGTGTGTTTTTTAATAAAGAAGCAAACTTGTAAAACTAATTTTTTTGTTTTTTTGATAAAAACAAGCAAACAAAGCAAAAAGAAAAACAAAAATAACAAAGTAAAAAGATTGGTTATGAGGGACTCCCCTTGTGAAGATGTCCTTGACTCCCCGATAACGGCGCTAGAAAAATACTTGATGGCTCAGTGTTGATGTCGAGCTCGTTGGGGAACCCCAAGAGGAAGGTATGATAAGCACAGCAGTAAGTTTCCCTCAGTTATGAAACCAAGGTTTAATCGAACCAGTAGGAGCAAGGAAACACCCCAAAGTGTTGCTAGCTGAGCCTTGGCAGGGCGCACTACCGGTGCTAGTAGCAACGTGGAGACCTGCACAACACAACCACAAAACTCTGTACCCAACTTGCGATGAGGTTGTCAATCCCACCGGTTTTGCTGAAAACAAAGGATTAAACGTATCGAATGGAAGGAAGTAATAGTTTGCAGAAAGTTAACACAAAGCAGTAAACAGTTTATAGATTGTATGGAAAAGAAAAGGACCGGGATCCATAGTTCACTAGAGGTGGCTCTCCTTAAGATAGATAACATGCTGGGTGAACAAATTACAGCGGGGCAATTAACAAACATGGAGAAAGCAATACATGCATATACTAATCATCTTGACTCCTTTGGAACTTAATTGGGCATTACAACACTATACATAGACTGCCATCCAACTGCATCTATGACTAATAATCCACCTTTAGGTTATCATCCGAACCCCCTCTAGTATTAAGTTGCAAGCAATAGATTATTGCTTTACGAATTGCGTGTAATCTAAACAATACAATTGTTCTATGAACAAAGGATTGTTGTTTTCTCCCTAGTAGCAATAGCACATCTAGTACCTTAGAGATTTCTGTCACTTCCCTAGATTACCAGAGTCATGAACCCACTATCGAGCATAAATACTAACTCTTAGAGTTGCTAGCATCTATTTGGCCAAGATAGTTACTAACAACAGAAAGCATGCAAGATCACAAATAACAAAGACATGATAGAATCAATAATCAATCTGAAATAGCATCTCAATATCCATTGGGTCCCCGCAAACACAACACTCAGAATTACAAATAGATGATCTTGATCATGAACGGAGCTCACAAGATCTAGACATGAAAGCACAAAGGAGGAGAACCAGCCATCTAGCTACTATATGAATCCCTAGTTCAAGGATGAACTACTCACGCATCACACCGGAGGCTTGCATGGTGATGAAGAAGGCCTCCAGGGTGAATTCCCCTCTCCGGCAGGGTGCCGGGAAGAGCTTCAGATCCCTCCCGATCTAGGGATGGAGATGACGGTGGCTACAGACTCTTTCGTGGATTTTGATCAGGTACTTAGGGTTTTCGTCCCGAGGACATCTTATAGGCGGAAGGAGAGGCCGAGGGGGTGCTGGGGTCGGCCAGACCACCCCCTGGCGCGGGCCAGGCCTGGCCACATGGCCAGGTGGTGTGGCCGGCCCCCAGCCCTTCTCCGTCTCATATTCTGGCATCTGATGACTTCCGGAAAAATAGCCACTTTGGCTTTTGTTCCGTCCAATTCCGAGAATATTCATTTTCTGAGTTTCTGGAACTAAAAACAGCAGAAAACAGGCAGCTGGCATTGTGGCTATTGATAATAGGTTAGTGCAAGAAATAATATGAAAAGTACTCCAAAGTGTGGACAAAACACAAGAAAGTGGATAAAACCAAGCATGGAACATAAAAAATTATAGATACATTTCCAATGTATCAGTCACCTTAATTGACATTAATACTTTATCATCACATGATAACATCTGTGTGAATACTTCTTCGCTATGGCAGCAGAACGAGGCCTGATTCCAGGAGCCTACAGTGATGTTAGATCAACCTCGAGGGTTTTCTCATGGGCATTGTGCCCTGGGACACATCATTTTACGTTAAAAGCGAACTAGACCCGCCATAACATTATACAACACTTTAGATGGTACCATTATATATTATTATAAATGTATTCATCGAAACACTAGTGCACTCTGTGCAACTTTCGATGTTTTGTTCACCTCGCTTCCTACTTGACTTTGATTGGTATCTACAGGAGTTTCCAACATATTCCCTTATAATATAACCCTTTATGCTTTAAGATATATCATCCTTTATGAACTTGGAAAACACATATATCCACAATTCTCTACTAGACACTGCGGACAAACTTAGCTCAATGTTCCGTGATTCAAACTTAATCACTTTTAAACATTCCTTATTTGGATCACATATTATGCTAAATTATTATTATGGTTTACTAAGATAGAACCTATGTCTCAACATAGTGGATGACGATCATCCTTTTCTTTTTTTCAACTATTGATGTTAAACTTAATGATATTCCTAATTTGTGTTATTAAGGATCAATTTCTTAATTAACTTATATTCTGAAACCCTTTTCAGAATCCCTTAAGAAATATTACATATCTATACCTAATAATAAAATACGGAGCGTTTTTCTATCGTCAGTCGTTGTTTCTGTCGTTCGTCCGGCGAGTTTGGTTTCCTAACGCCGGGCAGTGGGCAGGAAGAGTCCTCTACAAGCTCGTGATGGCAGACTCCGGGAGGGACACGATTCGTGCGGAGCCGATCGAATAGATCCTAGATATAAGACGCCAAGGCAACTCTGATTGAAGCTGAGCACGCGCGTCCCTTCGACCTCATCGGCAAGACCCGCGCCTCCGTTCTGGTCGTTGCCGCCCGGATACTAGCCATGAAGTTGCCTGGCTCGCGGAGTTCACGCTCAAGGCCTACGCTCCCCTACACTGTACTTTCGGCCAACACTTCCTCCAGGAGTCCAGGGTGATCGTCGAGGGTGTTCCCTACCACTCCTGGGAGAAGAAGCAGGCGGCGGAAACCATCGTGTTGGGGTGTGGGCGCGCGGGATCAGCCGAGCAGGTTGGCGCCTTCCTGGACCTTTGGCCTTGGGATTGAGGGTTGGAAGCCACGATGCCGAGGAGCTGGACAGAGAGGAGCGGGACATGTGACTACGGCGTGTAGTCGCGGCAACGGGAGCAGGAGGACAGAGAGGACTCCGTTTGGGACTGTCCTGTCGGCTGGGACTGTCGTGTATTCTCAAAGGAACACGAGAATAGCTGTACTCGCATGGCGAAGCTTCCAGTCTGGCCGTGGCATCTGGTTCGTCGATTGAATGACAGAAGAAAATAATGAGCAGAGGGGAGCAGGAGACATGAGATTTCTATTGTTCAGTGATGTTTGATCTGTTTCAGCCTCATATACACAGAGATCCTCCAGAATTTCTGCAATCACTTAGGCAGCAGCTATAATTGAGTAATTTTTTGTGTGTAAAGTGCAGACATGCAAGCTGTTGTTATTTAAAATTTATTAGTTGGATGGTTCCACCGTTGGAGTGCCTCTTATACTATATATATAACCGATGATGGGTTTCCTCCTTCAAAGACTAATTTAATCTCTTCCGCTCTGTTTTGTGATTTTTTTTTAATTTCGTGCCCTGGTCTAAGTAGTCCAATTTGATTAATATATTCATCATCTAGTATTGTCAGGTTATATGAGTACATTCGATGTTGAGAGGAGAGATAGAGTATACATGGGGTAAAAATATTCTTCAAATCCCTGTAATAATCAATGGTCTGCTTATCAACTTTTAGCCCGTGGAATAATCCATATGTTATTCTTCAAAACGTATGGCAACCAACGTCCTCCTCCTCTCGCCCATCGCGAGGCGATAGGAGGGGGAAACCCTAGCCGCCTGCCGCCGCCTCTCCCCATCTCCATCCCCTCCTCCCCTGCTGCCCTAGGGCGCAGTCGGGCAAAGCCTGGCCGCTGCCGGCGGCAGGCGAGGCCTCCTCGTCCCCTCGCGGAAGGAAATTGGCACAGGCCATCTTCTCCCTGCTTGGGCGTGGTGCTCCCGCTAGGCACCTCGGCGTGGTGGCTCTCCGGCGTGGTGCGGTCTCCAGTCTCCGGTGGTGGTGGCGCATTGGAGCAGCGGTGGCGCGACACACGGCATGGAGGTCCTTCTCCAGGCAGATCGGTGGCAGGACGACGTGGAAACTGCTCCCTCTCCTGCGCTGGCCCTTGGCTTTGGTGCGGGTGAGGCGAGGCGGTTGGCCAGCAAGAGCTAGGCACCGATGTCGGTCAGAGCCGACGATGGCGGCGTCCTCGGATGTCGTTCCCTTGTTGAAGGCGTCGTTGCTGCGAATCCAGCATCATGCCTAAGGCTCTGGGGGAAACTCTAGATCTGAGATTTTTTCGGATCGAGCGATGGCGACACATCAGTGTCATTCACCCTCTTGAGGGCATTGTTTTGGAGCCCGGGATGCCTGAAGGGGATCAGCTGGTGGAGCGGTGTTCCATCTTCTGCACCAATCACAGCGGGTCTCGATGGCGTGGTGTAGCAGGGTCTCGTCGGCGGACGTGATGATGGCCTTGCGCAGGGCGAGGGTCGCTATCTGGCGTCGTGGTGGCGTTGGCGGCAGGACCGGCAAAGTTTATGCGGATCTTAACCGTGAAGATTGTTCAGAGGCTCGATGGCGGCGACAGCTTCTGTGGCGTGCACATATGGTTCTCGCAATCCAGATGTATGCTCTCGTCTCGCCTAGAGGGCGTCTCAGGATATGCGATGGTTCCCGGTCCCTAGCTGGTGGAGTGTCCTCGTTGTCTTTCCGGGCATAGAGCGGCCCCATTGACATGATTTTCCTCCATTGTCGAGTGTGTAAGTTTTGTATGGTGGCTTCGGGTTTGGTGATGTATATGCTTTGTTCTTCCTTTGTTGATTGATCTTTAATAAAGAAATAAAGGCCATATGTTTCGATGTAGAGGCCGGGGGTTGCATCCTCCATTTCGAAAAAAAGAAGAAGAAATATGGTCGGACAAATTTTCCTAATAGGGAGAATGAGAAGAACTGGAAGAGCGCTTTGAAAAACATGGGTGACTTCATGGGTTCCATCGTCTCAATTCTTCTTCTTCTTCTCCGACCAAGTCTTGCTTTAATTTTTCTTCCCACTGCAACACAGCACCCTATGCTGATGTTGTGCGCTGCCACACCAGCCTCGTGCACCCCTAGTGCTCGTCGATGCACCGCCACCGTGTGCCCCTATCTCTCCCTCCCCATATTCATCTCCCAGTCATGCGCCGGCATCTCGCCATCATGTGTCATCTCCCTACCCCACCTGCAATAAGCGAAGGTTGACCTGGGAGGCTTGACGAGACTAGAAGGTAGTAGGCCGGTGATCCCGGAGGCTTCTGCAAGTTTTATTTTTCCTTGATTTTGTTTTTTATTGTTGAACTGTGATGTCTTATTGAAACAAAACACAAAAATATATTTCCTTTTAAAAATTGAAAACAACAAAAGTGATAAACGTTTTCTCCAATTTTTATTTGTTGTTGATTTGTAATTATGTATTGGTTATGTTTGGTTAACCAAAACATAACTGAATTTTTAGTCTTCAAAGACATGTGTATAATCATGATACAATTTTGCAAGTAAGGAACCACGAGGAAAGGAGGCAACGCCCTGTGAAGAAAGTGAGGTAGTGGTGCGACCTTCGGATGGAAGTGGTAGTTCCACCCGGCGTCCGTGTGACGGAGACTATAGCGATATGATTCTATCTGTAGGTGAGACACCAAGAAAAACATTATTCTGTAAATATCAACATGTAGCAACAATTTCTCTCTCGGTGCAACGCACGGGCATGTTTACTAGTAATATCATAATACACCTATTATCAACTTCTATATCTTATAAATCATTATTTATAAGTATTTGCACTTTCATCCTTAACATACTTAAGAATTACTCCTATAAGCTCCCACTCAAAATATGTTCCTACATTTTTGAATTTGAGACTTATATTCCTCCCACTTAAAAATATGTCAATCACATATTGTTTCATGAAGACTTTCATAGCTCCACTCAATTTTATGCAAATTGCATATTCACTCACTATTTTGAACAATTTCAAAATCCTTTTATCAAATATCAAAGTGAGAGATTTACTATGAGACACTAGTACTTTTACTAGTCTTAAATCCACTAGACATTCAACACACATGAATCAAATTCATTTGAATTTGTCCAATACCTGACAAATTGTGCTTTTGTCATTTACCCCTTTTTTCTACTATGGCTTTGCAGTCATTTGGGAAAATTCAAGTAACCCCTTTTACTTGTGAGATTTGGCAACGAATTGCTTTCTAATATCAAGGGAATTTTACTTCTAGGATTTCTCATAATTCAGTTTACCATTATTTCCTTTGTAGTTTGTAGGCAAGTCATATTCAAAAAATCATGACAAATGATTCTCAAATGTCTCCATACTAGATATGGATTACATTTTGAATCCTACTTCATCTAGTGAAAACACTAGTGGAAAAACACAATGATCAATATCATTGATTCTTTCCTTCTGTGAAGAGAATTGTTCAGGAACGTTGTCCGTTGCGCTTCTCAACACTCTGATGTAGGGTTTTGAATCCTCATCGTGTTTTACACTATTTTCCATTTGCTCCATAATCGAGAAACATCACTAAAAGTGAGCTTTCTCAAGAATGTACTGAAATCCAAGCAATACGAATCTTGCTTTCCTTTTGGATTCAGCTATGGGTTTCGTATTCAAATTTTCCAATGAATATGCTACAAGGACTTATTCGCTATTGTTTTGGTTATATCGAATAACCCCAAAACTTTCACGAATTCAAATGGTTCACTACATTCTAATTGAGTGCTAACTATTTCTAACTAATGGTCTCTACATCTACACTACAACAATTTATTTGGTGCCTTCTATTCAACCCCTTTGATATCTAATATCACATTGTGATTCTTTGCATTTTGAAGTTTCAAAACACTTCGCATTTCATAATTACTTTTATGCCATTCTTATAAATTTGAATTTCATTACTATTGATCAAATCATAGTAATTGGATTCCCTTTTATATTTATACCCATTGTTGATGAAACACTTTGATCAAATCAAATAGTTTCATATTCATGTTTCCTTTCGTAAACTTCTTTACACATTTCAACAATCATTTAATGATAATTACCATTTTCGTTAAAACACAAAACATCGAATATGTATTTACTTTTAACAATTCACTAAACACTTTGTATTCAAGTAATACACGGTGTTCAAGTTATTTTGCCGAACTTAGGCATGATTTAGATGTGAAAAGAAATTGAATGACTTTCACATATTATCACATAACTTTGAATTTAAACAATGGTTTCATTCATTAATGAACATATCATTAAATTGGGTATATTAAACAAGACATTTTAATGTTTTACAAATGTTCATGCATTATCAATTAGTTTCAAACAACAAGGATAATTCACAAGTAATCAAACAAGATATGAACACGAATAGAAATCATTCATAAAAGCAGAACAACTGTTTGTCAAACTCATATGAATAACCGTCTCACGAAATGTGAGACACACTAAAAAGGTTCACAATCTCTTGATTATAATAATCATCCTAAAACATAAACTAAATGATAAATGTTGAGGGAGAGTGTCATCGGCTATCATCATCATGCTCGCCATCAACACGCAACGTTACCTCCTCTCCAGCAAGCACCTCTCATGCAGAAGGACCTATTTTCAGTAAAACAGAACAAGTATCAGATATACTTAACATTGCAAATGTGTTTGCAAGATTATAACATTTATAAAACTGTATATCAAATATATACCTTTGTCGTTGACGACCTGAGCGACATCTGGTTCAACCAACACATTCCTGAGATGTGTCATGAACCGGTGGAACTCCATTGTTTCCGCGTCGCCCCTCATTACGCAAGTCCTGGCTTGTGCTTCGTAGCTTGGTGGCAGCGACCGCAGCACAGCGGCGTTTGCAAAAGAGCTAGTAATCCAGACGTCCAGGAAGTATGCAGGCCTCATGTACACATCATGCATGTGCTCCAAGTGGTCGTCCAGTGATGAGTTCTCCTCCATCTTAATGGAGAGGAAGTCTCCCATCAGCTCATGCTCCCAAATGCGTGTCTGCTCCACGAAATGTGTCCTAAGCTGTAGCATTACCGAACGAGGGTTGAAATCACCCACGAAAGGCCACAACTCGTCCACCATTCTGAAACGCATCACAACTGAAATATAGGAGGCCATCTCACGACGGAGATAGCGGTCTTTCCGCTCCTCTGGGGTCTCAAGGTCCGTGGGCTGATCCAAATCCATCCCGTCGAGTATGTAGTCGACTACGTCGTTCTCGCTAAGGAGAACATGGAGACTTGCAACCCAAATGGAGAAGTTCAATCCATCTAATCTAAGCTTTTCTCCTTCTAACCATTCAATTGTCAACACAAAAGGTCCCATCTACATTTATAATTGCAAACGGAATTTAGACTAAGTTTATAATTAAATGAGTTAATAATAACTCCACTCAGAAACACCTATCCCCAATGAGGGTTCCTAGTGATAACACGACCCCTATCAGCCACATCTCCCCCGATTGATCACGGCCATCGATATGGGTTCAAAGGTGGACGCTAAACGTCGGTCACATCATTCATGCGACTCGTGCTCGATCTTTCGACCATCTGTGTTCCGAGGCCACGCTTCTGTGGCGTGCTAGGCTCGCCAACTCAACCTTAGTGTATTCGTTGTGCAACATGGCTTACACCCACTGTTAGCAAACGTAGATATGTCTAACACCCAGGCCTGTAACCCTGGATCGCCTCATACCGAAGAACTTTCTTGGTGGTGCACACTAAGGGGGAACACAATCGTTGGTAATTTTAACAGGGATCATCTTATTAGGCTACAGTCGGGTATCTAATACTAGCACACAATAAGACATACAAACAATAACATTGAATGTAAATGCTATGTGATATGGTCCTTCACGTCGTGATCTCCATCCGTCGTCACCGGGTTCCGGCGCCAGGGTTCCGGCGCCATAGACACCAGGGTACCAGTGTCATTCCGGCGTGGTAGTTTGTCACCTCCGTGACTATCTACTACTACATAACAAAAGGTAATCACTTTACCTTTTCCACAACCATATCACAAAGCAATGCCCCCTTCAAAACAAAGTTAGACGCATCTACTTTATCTTTGCATGTTTTACGTGGCTGAATGGGCTTCTGCACAAGAACCGTTCTTACCTACGAACTTTCAGCACAACGCTGATCAAGTATTTGTCTCTACTACACCCCTTTCGGGGCCCTCCGTTGCAAATGGAATACCAACTAATGCGAGAGAGACAGACACCCCTAAGCCACTTTATATGGTACAAGCCGTATGTCAAGCGTGGGCCAGTCTCGCGAATGAACACGTAAAGTCGGTTGGGGGGCGCTTCATCAAGCATTACTGTGGTATACACAAGTACACGTGGGAGGGTAACAACTAAAAGATCAACGCCCACACGCTACATCTCGTGTGTTCTACTCGTACTAGCATTACTACGCATAGATCTAGCTATGATACCACTGTTGGGGTTCCGCGTATGAAAACAATAAATTTTACTCTACGCCCCTGAACCCCTGAAGCTGCCAGGACCTATCTATTAGTAATATAGTAACGGGAGGGGCTTTTTGCACACTTACCCTTGAAGACCGAAAAGCGTTGTCAACGCTCAGGAGAGCGTGGTTGATGTAGACGAGCCGAAGCCGACCTCAAGGTCGTGATGAAGTCCTTGCGCTCCTTGGCTCCAACGACTTGAGTGCCTCAAGTGCGACACCTCGCGGGGAGTTACACACGTCCAGTGCCTGACGATGACTCCCGCTTCCCCGATCCAGTAGTAGTTGTGGAAGTAGAGTTCCCGAATCTGAATCCCGCAGCGCGACGGTGCTCCGCGGTGAAGATGTCTCTCGCTCGCGCAGTCTAGACTTGGGACCATGGTCACGAGAGAGAGAGGGGAGAGAGAAAATATCAATTAGAGGTCCTCCCAAAAGTGGGGAGACCTTTATTGATTATTGGTGTATTTATCTTGGCCAAATACCCCACTATATATAGGGGAGGAGGGGGTACACCCTCTCTCAAAGTCCCGGGGTGGGACCAAAGGAGAGGAGGGGGTGTGGGGTGGCTGCCGGCCACCTGGTGGGCCCCGCACGGGGGAGCTAGGCCCAGCCGGCCTCCCTCTTGGCCCCTCTCCCTCTCTCCTTTCCCTAATGGACCCTCTCCCTCCGGAAATTGGCCCATTAAGCCTTTTTTGACCATTAATTGATTTTCTCTTTATTAAATAATTATGAATAAATGATTAAATCAATATTTAACATTCATTCACATATTATTCAACCTTCATGGCCATGGAACACCTTCCACCTCCACTCCGGACATCCTCCGGACTTACCGAAACCCTTCCGGTTTTCTCCCTTCTTTTCTTCGGTGATTCTGCCGATCCTACAAACACTCTCTAAGCATCATCAAGCCCTTAAGCGTGATACCCCACGGTCCGGGAACACTCCAGACATGGTCAGGACACTCCCGCACCAATGATCAATAGAGGGACCTGGATGGCCATGTGACCCTTGTGCGCTCCACGAAGATCTTTCGTCGTTTGAACCGGGACAGTCGTGTCTTATTCCCTTTGCCACTCGATACTTGCATTGCCCGAGATCTGATCAATGACATCACCATGTCGTGTTCAATCTCGTTACTGAATAATGCTACTTGACTCGTTCCGACAAGTGATATCCCCGTGATCAAATCACACGCTGCGCAGCTATTGGATATAACTTCTCCGAGTGGTCCCTTGAGTATCTTCCTGTCACATGGACGGACAGATCCCGCTCTTGACATATATTTCCTCTACGGTTTCCTCCGAGTACTTGAACACACCTTTATAACCACCGTATTACCAGCTGGCGTTTGATGCTATCTAAGCACTCTCGGGAGACAGTGATTGATATAGTCTCACGGTCTAAGGAATAGTCTACGAGGATCCATTTCTAATCATTGTAACTTGAACTTTGTGACATGATCAGGTCATGATGTTTAGTTTGGGTATTGGTTCATCATCCCATTCTCAGAATGAGATGACCTCATTTCCAACTGGCATAAATGCCACATGATCAGGAAACTTGATCATCCGTTGACCAATGAACAAGTGACTAGAGTTTCACTGGGAACCCTTGGTTGTTTGTATATCACACGTGTATTGATGTTTCCACTCAATACACTTATAGCATGATATAAAACTTAATCATAAACTATATGAAATATGATAATAGTCCTTACTACTATTTGTCTCTAGGGCATATTTCCAACACAACGGACGGTGACTCCAGCCGGTCGAGCGCCTGTGGGAGCGGCTCCAGCCAGTCCAGCGGAGGAGGCAGGTCCAGTCGGCCCCCAAGAGGAGCCGGACCTGCGCCCTTTCGCCCAGCCGCCTAGGTCGCAAGAAGGGGCCACCCCCCATGGTGCCGGGGTAGGTCCTCTACTGATCCTTATGCCCTTTCCTCCTTTCTTTGTGCAAATTTTTCTGTCTCCTGCTTATTTGATTTTGTTTCTCTCTTGTTTTTTTTGTCCAGCATGCTGGTCTCTTTTGGTGCCGCGAGCCCGGTGCAGGCGCCCATTGGCTCGCCGCCCCGCGCGCCGGACACCGCGCCACCTCCAGCCGCTCCCTCTCCTCCTCCTTTGCCTAGAGCACCATCTCCGCCACCGCCTCAAGCTGATCCGACTGCCACAGACGGAGCAGGAGACGCCCTGCCGACCATGGTGGTGCAGCCGGAAACGGCTGTCCCACAAAGTGGAGGTAGTTCCCCCGCGGCGGCGCGGAGGGCCTCCACCAGCAAGGAGCTTGTGCTCGTCACCGACGAAAACTCCGATGACGAGCCGGGGGAGGAGTGGCGAACGACAGTGGAGGAGGCGAAGGAGTCGTTGGTTACCAACACCATTGACGACGACGCCTCCTCTGCCGCCTCCCTGGCGGATCTTTTTGCCACCCTCGAGCTGGTAGTGAAGGAGATCCGGCTGCTCGAGGCCGTAGCCGGCGGCAACCGGACCCTGGAGCAAAAGCTCGTAGCTGCCAACGGGACCTCCTAGAGTAAGTCCCTTCATCCGGATTCGATTGTCGGATACCTTCGTCTTTCTCCTCTTCCATTTTTTTGCTGATAGTCGGTTTCCGCAGCCATCATGGTGTGCGCTCAGCGGGAGATCGATCGTCTGAAGAAGGCGAACGACTGGCTGAGTAAGTCCAATTCTACGCTCCGGCTGCAGAATAAGGACTGGCAGGCCAAGATGGACGCCCTGGAGGCCACCATCAAGGAGCGCAACGCTGCCCACCCCACTCGGGCCCAGGCTTTGACTTCCTCGAATCCCAAAGCAAGGACCAATAGAAGGAGGTCAAGTGGCTGACGGTTCGGGAGAAGGCTCTGGTGGAGGAGCTGATGCAGGTTGGGCACACCGCCAAGGGTAAGTTTTTCTCTGACTATCTTCGTCTTTCCAGATCTGGTAGCCGGATCTGGCATTCCTTTTTTTCTGATAGCATTTTATCCCGGCATAGACCTGCTGGCGTATAACCGGCTGTAGGAGAACTGGCCGGGGGAGCAGCCGACCACCCAGGAGTTGGTCGTCCTCCTTGGCGAGGAGGCCGCCAAGCTTCGCCAAGTGGCTCAGGTGATCTGCACGTTCCTGTGGCCGGACGCACCGGTTCCAGAGACGATGGCGCAGCTGGCGGCAAAGGTGACAGAGGTGCCAGCTACCATCGATCGCCTGAGGGATCTGGCGGCGCGAGCCGGGGTAGAAATGGCCTTGGCCCTGATGCTCTCCTGGTACAAGGACGCCCGCGTCGAGAAGATTGACGGGGGCTTCCGTGCCGGCGCCGACCTTGCCGCCATCCGCCAAGCCCATCCGGAGCTCCGTGCCTCCGCCATCAAGATTGCCGACTACGCGGCCGTCGACGAGGTCCTCACCGACTCGGAGTCTGCCGGGACGCCAGATGCGGAAGCCTCGTCGCAGCCGACTGGTGGGGACGTCGGAGCCGGATCTGCCGCCGCGCCTCCTCGGCCTCACGAGACCACCTCTAGCCAAGATCATCCTCACGACAAGGGCCCTGCTGCCTAGATATAATCCCCGGAATGCCGGGTGAACTTGTAGTTATTTTGTTTTGTTGAACCTTGTCGTTTGTGCCGGCTGTTTTTGACGTCGGGTGAACTTATGGGAGCTTCGTATCCCCTTTTTATTCAATCGCACTATTTGGCTTGCTTCTATCTTGTGATTTTCTGCATGCTTCGAAGTTTTGATATTTTGCCAGTTGAACTTATCCGGCTATCTTCGCTCGGCTGAATGCCTTTAGCCAGGGGAACTATGACTCTAGTGGGGGCGCGCCAGTGCACCCACTGGGTGTAGCCCCCGAGATTCGGAGTAGCTGGCGTAGCCAAGTGCTTCGAATCTTCTTCTTTATTTTCTTAAGTCCTTAGCATCGTCCGGCTAGACGCCTCTAGCCGGCTAACGCAACCGGGAGATATCCGGCTGAACGCCTTTAGCCGGGGGATCCTCAACTCCAGTGGGGGCACGCCAGCGCACCCACTGGGTGTAGCCCCCGAGATTCGGAGTAGCTGGCGTAGCCAGGTGCTTCGAATCTTCTTCTCTCTTTTCTTGCCCTTGCCCTCACCTGGGCTCCAAATATCCGGCTAAACTCCCTTTAGCCGGTCGGAACTACATGGTTCCACTAGGGGCGCGCGAGCGCACCCAGTGGGTGTAGCCCCCGAGATTCAGAGCGCTTGATGAAGGCAAGGACTTCGAATCTTCCCTCTCCTTGAAATCCGACTCGATGTAGTCGTACAAAACAAACACATATGCATACCCATTCATTAATAGGTTAGTTGGTTAAGGTAACGCCTATTAGCCAGAAGACAACTTTAGTTTTTGAAAACTAGCTTGTGCTTCTCTGGACACTTAGTTATTTTCCCGTGCGCTCTGCTGTTTATGCTGCGTCCTTGCCGGGCAGCCGGGTTGCAGTCTGCAGCTGGAATCGAAGGGAGCTGACAATACATTGTGCACGGTACTGAGGGCTTAGTAGCCAGATCGTCTCAAACTAGTTGCAAGGCCGGGATGCCCAATCTGTCGCATCTCCTCCCCGTTTTTCATGTAGGATGCCTCGGGCTTTTGCTCTTGCTAGCCGGACAACTAGGTTGCGGTCTGTAGCTGAGACAAAGAGTGGGCCTCTGACATCGTCGCACACTAATCAGCCGGTTTGTTGATTTAACAGGTCGGGCCAACCGAAGAGCCCCGGGTAGGGGTTGTTGGAGCCAGAAAAACTGAGCCGGAAACAAATACACACAAACTTCTAGCAAGGAGCCCTCGAGTATCTCGCAGGGGTCCGCATTTGCATTCATAGAGTTTGTGGGATACATACACTGTCCGATGAGTAGGTGTAAAACGGGCGGAGCAGGGACGCGTTCCAGGGGCGTTCTGTCTCTTCATTTGACTTGTCCATCTTGTTCTTGCATGGCTGTTGCGCATCGATGAGGTAGTAGGAGTTGTTGTGCATCGCCGACTGATGATGAAGGGGCCCTCCCAATGCGGTGACAGCGTGTGCATGCCCTTCGTGTCTTACACCAGCTGGAGAACCAGATCGCCCTCACGGAACACGATGGGGAGGATCCGGCTCGAATGGTAGTGGCGTAGGCGCAACTAGTACAGGGCTGATCTGGACAGTGCTAGCTCACGGGCTTCCTCGAGGAAGTCCACGCCATCCTCCTGGTTGGCTTTTTTGTCGTAGAGGAGCTTGCATGGTGAGTTGAACTCGATGTCCGCGGAGAGGACGGCTTCTGAGCCGTAGACGAGTTAGAACGGGGTGAAGCCGGTTGACCTATTCGGTGTGGTGCGGAGGCTCCACAACACAGCCGGAAATTCCTCAATCCAGCATCCGGGCGATCACTCCAAGGGCTCGACGAGGCACAACTTGATGTCGGCTAGCACTAGGCCATTTACCCTTTCGACTTGGCCGTTGGATTGCGGGTGCGCAACGGAAGCGAGGTCCAGCCGAATGCCCTTGTTGCTGTAGAACCGGGCAAATGCCCCCTGATGGCTTAGTGCACGACGCCTAGAAAAGTGCTTGATGGCTCATGGTTGATGTAGAGCTCGTTCGGAACCCCAAGAGGAAGGTATGATGAGCACAACAGCAAGTTTCCCTCAATTAAGAAACCAAGGTTTAATCGAACCAGTAGGAGCAAGGAAACACCCCAAAGGTGTTACTAGCTGAGCTTTGGCAGGGCGCACTACCGGTGCTAGTAGCAACGTGGAGACCTACACAATACAACCACAGAACTTTGTCCCCAACTTGCGATGAGGTTGTCAATCTTACCGTGTTTTGCGGAAAACAAAGGATTAAACGTATCGAATGGAAAGAAGTAAAAGTTTGCAGAAAGTAAACACAGAGTAGTAAAAGATTGTAGATTGTATGTAAAAGACAAGGACCGGGATCCATAGTTCACTAGAGGTGGCTCTCCTTTGATAGATAACATGTTGGGTAAACAAATTACAGCGGGGCAATTGACAAACACCGAGAAAGCAATACATGCATATACTAATCATCTTGACTCCTTTGAGACTTGATTGGGCATTACAACATAATACATAGACTGCCATCCAACTGCATATATGACTAATAATCCACCTTCAGGTTATCATTCGAACCCCCTCCAGTATTAAGTTGCAAGCAACAGATTACTGGTTTACGAACTGCGTGTAAAGTAAACAATACGATTGTTCTGTGAACAAAGGATTGTTGTTTTCTCCCTAGTAGCAACAACACATCTAGTACCTTAGAGATTTCTGTCACTTCCCCAGATTGTTGGAGATATGCCCAAGAGGCAATAATAAAAGTGGTTATTATTATATCTTTATGTTTATGATAAATGTTTACATCCCATGCTATAATTGTATTAATCGGAAACATTAATACTTGTGTGTTTTGTAAACATAAAAGAGTCCCTAGTAAGCCTCTTGTTGAACTAGCTTGTTGATTGATTGATGATCATGGTTTCCTAATCATGGACATTAGGATGTGATTAATAACAAGGTTACATCATTAGGAGAATGATGTGATGGACACACACCCATAGTAAGCGTAGCATAAGATCAAGTCATTAAGTTCGTATTGCTGTAAGCTTTTAAATGCATAGTAACCTAATCCTTCGACCATGAGGTTGTGTTAATCACCATCACCGGATGGGTACTTTGATGACATCAAACACCGCTTCGTAACTGGGTGGTTATAAAGGTGTCATTGGATATTCTGAAAGTATGTGTTGAAGCGCATGAACCAAGATTGGGATTTGTCCATCCATATGATGGATAGATATGCTCTAGGCCCTCTCGGTGGAATGTCATCTAGTTAGCTTGCAAGCATGTGACTAGGTCACAAGGGATGACATATCACGGAACGGGTAAAGAGTACTTATCAGCTAACGGGGTAGAACTAGGTATGGAGATACCGACGATCAAACCTCGGATAAGTATAGTATCGCGAGACAAAGGGAATTAGTTTCGTATGTAAGTGGTTCAATTGATCGCGAAGTCATCGTTGAGTATGCGGGAGCCATTATGGATCTCCAGGTCTCGCTGATGGTTATTGATAGGAGATGTGTCTCTGTCATGTCTGCATATTCACGAACCGTAGGGTGACACACTTAAGGTTCGAAGTTGTTTTAAGTAGATATGGAATGTGCGTTGGAGACCGAATGTTGTTCGGATTCTCGGAATGGTTCCGAGACATCACGAGGAGATCCGGAATTGTCCGGAGAATAAGATTCATATATTGGGGATCATTTTCTAAGTTAGGAAATGTTCCGGAGTGTTTGTATGGAGATTCTAGAAGGTTTTGGAATGTTCTGGAAGGTTCTAGAGGATTTCTTGGAGTTTGCTTGAAAACCAAGAAAGGGTCAAAGGAAACCTAGTGGGGCAAGACACGGATTCGTGGGGGAGGAGGACTCCTCCCCCCCTTCCCACCGCCGGCCATAGGAGGGGAGTCCTACTAGGACTCCCCCTCCCCAGGCGCGCCTCCCTCCTTTAAATAGAAGGGAGGGGGCGCCCCCTCCTAGCCCTCTCCCATAACTCCCAATCTCTGCCGCCTCTCTCCTCCACCTTTCTTCTGCACAGGCATAGGCGAAGCCCTGCAGAATTCTCTACTCCACCACCACCACCACGCCGTCGTGCTGCTGGGATTCCGTGGAGAAGATCTACTACCTCCGTTGCTCGCTGGAACGGGGAGAGGAAGGTCTGCTTCGACTCCGCACGTGTGACCGACTGCGGAAGCGCTGCCGAAACGCGGCGCCGGAAGGATCGTCCACTTGACCGACTGTGGAAGCGCTGCCGGAACGCGACGCCGGAAGGATCGTCCACATGATCTTGAGATCGGCAAGTGATCGACTACATCAACCACGAGATCTAATCTCGTTAACGCTTTCGGATCTACGAGGGTTAGTTCCTATCCATCTCGTTGCACATGTCTAATAGATTATATCTTGGTTTTTATCTAGATTAGATCTGGGTTTTGTTCGTTCTTGCGGTAGAATTTTTTTGTTTTCCATGCTACGAAGCCATCAGTGGTATCAGAGCCGTATCTATGCGTAGATCTGTTGCACGAGTAGAACACAATGTTTTTGTGGGCGTTGATGCTTTTGTTGTCGGTGTCTTAGCGTGTACTTTGCATCTTGCGGCATGGTGGGATGAAGCAGCTCGGGCTAACATTACATGTCATTGCACATGAGACTTGCTCCACGCTTGACGTGCAACTTGCTTTGCACAAGTGGCTTTGCGGGTGTCTGTCTCTCCCACCATAGTTAAGATTCAATTTACAATGAGCATCTGACAACAATTGTATCAACGTTGTGGTTCTTGTTCGTAGGTAAGATCGGTCTTATGCGAAAGCCCCAAACCACGTAAAATATGCAAAGAAAATTAGAGGCGTCTAACTTGTTTTTGCAGGGGTTTTGTGATGTGATATGGCCATTATGTGATTGTGATTATATTTGATGTATGCAATGATCCTTGTTGTAATATGGCAACCGGCAGGAGCCTAATGGTTGTCTTCAATTCTGTTAAGACCTGCGTGTCTATTCATCTTGTAATAGCTTTGTTCCAAGTAGTTGTAATAGTTTCTAGTGATGATGGACAACCATGAAGCGGCGCCACGGACCTTGACGCCACGCCGATGATGATGGAGATCATGTCCATGCTTTGGAGATGGAGATCAAAGGCACAAGAAGAAAGGCCATATCATATCACATATTATGAATTGCCTGTGATGTTAATCCTTTATGCATCTTGTATTGCTTAGATCGCGACGGTAGCATTATAAGATGATCCCTCTCACTAAATATCAAGTAATAAAGTGTTCGTCCTTAGTTGGCACCGTTGCTAAGACTCGTCGTTTTGAAGCATCTCGTGATGATCCGGTGTGATAGACTCTACGTGTGCATACAACGGGTGCAAGCCAGATTTGCACATGCGGAAACTAAGGTTAACCTTGACGAGCCTAGCATGTACATAGATGGTCTCGGAACACGGAATACCGAAAGGTAAAGCTACATCATCTCACGTGATGATCGGACTTGGTGTAGTGGATTTGGTTCATGTAATCACTAAAACAACTCGAGGGATGTTGTTTTGAGTGGGAGTTCATTTGTAATTTTGATTAGTCGAACTCAATTTATCATAAACACAATCAAAGTGAATTTGCATAGTTTTTTGTAGTCATTGGCATCCGTTCACCACCTTACGCTTAGTTATAGTTGAGATAGTGGAACTATAGAAATTCTGGATATTTACTTTACGAACTGGTATCGTATTGTTTTGAATGTCAATTTAAAGTTTATAAGTCCTATTGCAAACTTTCAGCAAACTCTATTTACTCCATGAAGTTTAATGAGTACTATTAAATCAAGAGTAAGAATTCCAATGTTGGTATCTAAAGTATCATGTTTGCCTCCATGATTATTGATATTCAAAAGGTTGTTTTAATATCAAGATTATATTGGAGCTGGAAATTGTTTCAGAAACCATCATGTGTGAAAGATATTGTGATATCTGAAACAATGTTTTTGGTTACATTATGATAGAGTATAATTTAGCAAAATACATGTTCTCATATTGTATGAGAATTTGTGAAGGATGGAGATGCTAGGCATCCGAATCTACCAAAAAGGTTTTGGGAACTGATATTATATTCGTGATTCTCCCTTATAGGCTATAGTAGCTTGATCATGAAAGTTGTCATGACAAGGATGAATGGAAGATGTAAGTAAAATGTTTACTACACTAAAAGATTACTAAAGAATAGATTTTTTGAAAGAACACCAAACATTTGATGATGGTGATCCACCTCAAAGTGCAAGTCCAAAGGTATCAGTAGTTGACTATATACACTTTGTACTATGTGTCATATGAATGACACCACTATTGATGTTGATAGATTCTTTTAAAAGAAAAGGAATTGCTGAAAGAAAATCTATAAAATATTTGGCAGAAAATAAAAGGTTGGAGATGTCCAACTTAGGCATATAGAAGATATACATGTTATGGTTGTATTCCTTGCTTGTTAAACAATGTGGTTCTTAGGTATTGGATACCGAATTGGTTGGTATGAAGTGTCATACAGGACAACGCAATTCATGAACTAAAGTGGCCTAAGTAACTAGCAAGAGAATGAGTGATGATGTTCATCGAAAACAAATAAAATGTTATTGTGTTTTTCGTTGTCATCAAACCTAGCCTTCAAGATTTTTTTTAATAATTGTTATTTTGTTCTGGTATTACGAGAACAATGGTTGTTCAAATAATAACCGTATTCCATAAAGGATGGATGAACTTTTACAAGTCTAGTGGGAGAAATCACATCCATAAACACTATTGCTAAAATGTCGCAAGACAAATGATTGAAAGATCACTTATGAAGTGACATCGCTGTTTAAATTATATTTGAAATAAAACATGAAGAAACTCCATGTTGATGGAATTTTGGAGTCTTTGATTTTGATCAATTGACGCATGTGAGACTTTCCTCGAGATAATTGAAACTCCGTCCATAGGCCAGAGAGGAACAGATGACTAGCTTATTGGAAATTGTGCATGCTGATGTGCATAGTCCATTATGTGTAGCCATATGCGATGGATCTTTTTGCTTCATATGCTTTCTCCGAAAATTTGAGTGAATATATCTGTATATTTACTTAATAAGGAGGAAGTATGAAACATTTGAAAGTTGTTCAAAGACTTTCAAGATGAAGTTGAAAAACATTGTAACAAGAAAATAAAGAGTTTATGATTCGATCATAAAGGAAGATATTTGAGTTACATGTTTAGCAAAAACACCTAAGACTTGAGGAATTGTTATGATTTGTGTTTCCTGATAAACCATAGGAGTATGGCATATTCGAGAGATAAAATCAAACCATGTTTGAGATGGTAAGATCAAGGGTGTCATTTATAAAACTGCCATTATGTTTTTAAAGATTAAAGCTTTAGTGACTACCGCTTTTACACTGAAAAGAGCACCATCATGATCCATTGAAATGACACCATATGAATTATGGTTTGGGATAAAACCCGAAGTGTCTTTTCTTAAATTTTGGTATGTTATGCATAAGTAAAATGTTTACAACCAAAGTCGGATAAGCACGTCTTTGTAGGTTATCCCAAAGAATTTGTTGGGAATTTCTCCATAACGCCGAGGACAAAAGAGAGTTTGTCGCTTGGAACGTCAAGTTTCTTAAGAAGGAATTTTTCATGAAAAGTTAAGTGGGAGGACAATAGAACTTTGATAAGGTTGTTAAACCTTAGCTATATGTGCTAAGTAGCGCAGCGCCGGAAAGTGTCCCGGTGACGGCCACAATGCTCATGGCTCTCGTGATTACAAAAGGTGTGATCTCGGAGATTAGAGTTCCTATAGAACCGTGTGGGTCGGTAAGAATCAAATAGTAAGATTTGATAAGCAAGTCGTTATTGTTGACAATGATGAACCGATTACATGCAAAGAAGCGATGATGGGCCCTGATCCATAAAATGACTAGAAGTCATGGAATCCGTGATAGCTTCCATACACGAGAAATCAAGTTTCTGAACTTTGAAGACCCTCCGGAAAGGCGTGAAGCCTATCGTTCGTGTTTGGATCTATAAAGAAATAGACATGGATGTTTCGAATCTATGAAATAGTCGACATGTCGGAAAGAGTTTACGACAATGTTCGAGGAATTAACTATGATAAGATTTGATCTTTCATAGCGATATTTAGTCTGGACGGATTAATGTAGCAACCACTACATATATTTTGGTATATGGTAGTTGAACAAACAAAACAAGTTCTTCTAATAGAATGGTTACCTAGGACGTGTACATGACACGATCCAAAGGGTTTTGTTATTTCAAAGGATGCTAAAAGAGTATACAAAACTTCAATGGTTGAAGTAAGCATAGCGGAGTTGGAATCTTCACCATGATGAAACTGTTAAAAGAGTTTAAATTCATCGGAGATGATGAAGATGCTTGCATTTGCAAGAAATTATGTGGGAGCGCTGAGACATATTTCTAATACATTATGGAGAAACATATTGTTGATTAGAAATGATGTATCTTTTATTGACTGTAGGTTAAGAATTTTCATTTTGATGAAAGACTTAGGCATAACCCAAGAATTAGGCATCAATGTCTATATGGATAGATTGAGGCGCTAATATGGTTTTGCCAAATGTACATAGATAAGATGTTGAATGAGTTCAATATGGAAACAACAAGAAAGGTTCTTGATGCACGGAAAGGACTGAATCAAGATTCGAGTGTGTTGACACGAGATTCAAGTGTTTTGACACTTGATGAAATCACAAGAATATTTTGATCAATCATTCTTTGAGATGTACACATCCAGATATGTCCTATGCTCTAAATGTTATGAGCATATACCAGAATGATTCATAAGATGATCGTTGGACAATAGTAAAGATATTCTTATGAGCTTTGGAAGAACTAAGAATATATCATGTATAAGTGACAAATAGTTAAAGGTAGTTCATTGTAAAGTGTTACATTGATACTAGTTTTGTCACAAGATACAAATTAAATTTATCTCAATTTAGACTATGGGTGGCACAATATAATGGAAAGGATGTTCCATGATGGATTTGGATGAGTTCCAAAATTGAGACATTGTGACGGATACTACAACAAAAGGCTAAGTATATAAACTGCTATAGTTGCAGCAAAGGAGGGCATTTGTGTTAAATAGTTTGTTATCAAACTAGGTGTGGTTCAAAGTGGGCTAATACTATGAAGATATATTGTGTGACAATAATATCAACATATTTTGAGCCGAAGGAACTAAAGGTCTCACGAAAGGACCAAATTTATACAATGCCATCTCATTGGAGAATGAGTAATGCGTAGAGACGCAAGGACATGCAAATACACACGGACCTGGAAGTGTTAGATCCGAAGATTATGTTTACCACTAGCAATTGTGTCTATACAACACCAGAAAGCCATAGGTGTTGAATGCACAAGTTTTTAACTAGATTATTGACTCTAGTGCAAGTGGGAGACTGTTGGAGATATGCCCAAGAGGCAATAATAAAAGTGGTTATTATTATATCTTTATGTTTATAATAAATGTTTACATCCCATGCTATAATTGTATTAACCGGAAACATTAATACTTGTGTGTTTTGTAAACATAAAAGAGTCCCTAGTAAGCCTCTTGTTGAACTAGCTTGTTGATTGATTGATGATCATGGTTTCCTGATCATGGACATTAGGATGTGATTAATAACAAGGTTACATCATTAGGAGAATGATGTGATGGACACACACCCATAGTAAGCGTAGCATAAGATCAAGTCATTCAGTTCGTATTGCTGTAAGCTTTTAAATGCATAGTAACCTAATCCTTCGACCATGAGGTTGTGTTAATCACCATCACCGGATGGGTACTTTGATGACATCAAACACCGCTTCGTAACTGGGTGGTTATAAAGGTGTCATTGGATATTCTGAAAGTATGTGTTGAAGCGCATGAACCAAGATTGGGATTTGTCCATCCATATGACGGATAGATATGCTCTGGGCCCTCTCGGTGGAATGTCATCTAGTTAGCTTGCAAGCATGTGACTAGGTCACAAGGGATGACATATCACGGAATGAGTAAAGAGTACTTATCAGCTAACAAGGTAGAACTAGGTATGGAGATACCGACGATCAAACCTCGGATAAGTATAGTATCGCGAGACAAAGGGAATTAGTTTCGTATGTAAGTGGTTCAATCGATCGCGAAGTCATCGTTGAGTATGCGGGAGCCATTATGGATCTCCAGGTCCCGCTGATGGTTATGGATAGGAGATGTGTCTCTGTCATGTCTGCATATTCACGAACCGTAGGGTGACACACTTAAGGTTCGAAGTTGTTTTAAGTAGATATGGAATGTGTGTTGGAGACCGAATGTTGTTCGGAGTCTCGAAATGGTTCCGGGACATCACGAGGAGATCCGGAATTGTCCGGAGAATAAGATTCATATATTGGGGATCATTTTCTAAGTTTGGAAATGTTCCGGAGTGTTTGTATGGAGATTCTAGAAGGTTTTGGAATGTTCTAGAGGATTTCTTGGAGTTTGCTTGAAAACCAAGAAAGGGTTAAAGGAAACCTAGTGGGGCAAGACACGGATTCGTGGGGGAGGAGGACTCCTCCCCCTTCCCACCGCCGGCCATAGGAGGGGAGTCCTACTAGGACTCCCCCTCCCCAGGCGCGCCTCCCTCCTTTAAATAGAAGGGAGGGGGTGCCCCCTCCTAGCCCTCTCCCATAACTTCCAATCTCTGCCGCCTCTCTCCTCCACCTTTCTTCTGCACAGGCATAGGCGAAGCCCTGCATAATTCTCTACTCCACCACCACCACCACGCCGTCGTGCTGCTGGGATTCCGTGGAGAAGATCTACTACCTTCGCTGCTCGCTGGAACGGGGAGAGGAAGGTCTGCTTCGACTCCGCTCGTGTGACCGACTGCGGAAGCGCTGCCGAAACGTGGCGCCGGAAGGATCGTCCACTTGACCGACTGCGGAAGCGCTGCCGGAACGCGACGCCGGAAGGATCGTCCACACGATCTTGAGATCGGCAAGTGATCGACTACATCAACCACGAGATCTAATCTCGTTAACGCTTTCGGATCTACGAGGGTTAGTTCCTATCCATCTCGTTGCACATGTCTAATAGATTAGATCTTGGTTTTTATCTAGATTAGATCTGGGTTTTGTTCGTTCTTGCGGTAGAAATTTTTTGTTTTCCATGCTACGAACCCATCACAGATTACCAGAGGCATGAACCCACTATCGAGCATAAATACTAACTCTTGGAGTTGCTAGCAAGTACTCGGCCAAGATAGCTACTCACAACGGAAAGCATGCAAGATCACAAATAACAAAGACATGATAGAATCAATAATCAATCTGAAATAGCATCTCAATATCCATCGGATCCCCGCAAACACAACATGTATGAATTACAAATAGATGATCTTGATCAAGAGCGGAGCTCAGAAGATCTAAACATGAGAGCACAAAGGAGGAGAACCAGCCATCTAGCTACTACATGGATCTGTAGTCTAAGGATGAACTACTCACGCATCACACCGGAGGCTTGCATGGTGATGAAGAAGGCCTCCAGGGTGAATTCCCCTCTCCGGCATGGTGCCAGGAAGAGCTTCAGATCCCTCCCGATATAGGGATGGAGATGACAGCGGCTACAGACTCTTTCATGGATTTTTGATTGGGTACTTAGATTTTCGTCCCGAGGGAAATATATAGGCGGAAGGAGAGGCCGAGGGGGTGCCAGGGATGACCTCACCACCCCCTGGCGCGGGCCAGGCTGGGCCGCGCGGCCAGGTGGTGTGGTGGCCCCCTGGTCCTTCTCCGTCTCGTATTCTGGCACTTGATCACTTCCGAAAAAATAGGCACTTTGGCTTTTGTCCCGTCCAATTCTGAGAATATTCATTTTCTGACTTTCCTGGAACAAAAACAGTAGAAAACAGGCAGCTGGCACTGTGGCACTTGTTAATAGGTTAGTCCAAGAAATCATAAGAAAAGTACTCCAAAGTTGGAACAAAACACAAGAATGTGGATAAAACCAAGCATGAAACATCAAAAATTATAGATACATTTGCAATGTATCACCCCCTTGGCGAAGTTCGTGCCGTTGTCGGTGATGATGTTGTTGGGTTAGCCGAATCGGTTAATGATGTCAGTGAAGAAAGTGACAAATGTCGCCCCGTCCAGCTTCCGAATAGGCTTGGCCTCTATCCACTTTGTGAACTTGTCTACCGCCACCAGTAGGTGGGTCATGCCCGCGCGTGCCCGCTTGAAGGGACCAACCATGTCAAGGCCCCAAACAGCAAAGGGCCAGGTGATCGGTATAGTTTTGAGCACTACAGCCGGCATGTGCCTGAGCTGCCCGAAGCGCTGGCACCCGTTGCACGCGCAGACTAGCTGCTCGGCATCCTCGAGGGCGGTGGGCCAATAGAATTCATGGCGGAACGCCTTGGCGACTATTACCCTGAATGAGGCATGATGTCTGCACTCGCCCTGGTGGATGTCCTTGAGTAGCAGGTAGCCTATGTCCACATCGACACATCGTTGGAAGATGCCAGATACGCTGCGCTTGTACAACTCCTTGTTGATGATGGTGTACATGTGCGCGTGTTGCCGGATTTGCCTGGCCTCTACCTCATCATCCGGAAGTTCTCCATTTGCCTAGCTTCTACCTCAACATCCAGGATGGTATCTCTCGGATAGTGAGGACACTCTCACTCTCCGGCTGAGGGATGTCGGGGGGGGGGGGGGGGGGGCGCCCGGGTGAGGTACCCAGAATGGCAGCCCCTGAGCCGCTTAATGAGTTGGCAGCCCCCGGGTCTTGCGAGCCGGAGGGTACAGACTTACTGGAGTTGGTGCGAGCCTTCTTCTTCGCGGGCTCAGCCGGTTCTGCATCTGCCGTGTCATCAGCTAGGATGCTTCCCGCCCAGATAATGGAATCCGACTCGGGAGATGGGTTGATGGAGGGCTTGCGCAGATGCTCCAAGGAGACCCTTGGCGGGATCGCCTGCCTGGTGGATCCGATTCGGGCGAGCGAATCGGCTGCCTCATTGTTTGTGCGAGTGACGTGATGGAACACACATCCGTCAAAGCAGGCGCTGAGCTTCTGTACATGGAACCGGTAGAGAGCCATGTTTGCATCACGGGCATCCCACTCTCCGGATACCTGCTGCAACACCAGATTCGAGTCCCCGAAGCAAAGGATCCGGTTGAAGCCAATCTCCCTGGCTAGCCGGAGGCCATGCACCAGCGCCTCGTACTCCGCGACATTGTTGGAGGCCTTGAAGTGGATCTGGAGAACGTACTCTAGCCGGTCTCCCTTGGGCAAGGTGAGGACGATGTCGACCCCAAGTCCCCGAGCATCTTTGAGCCCAGTCAACGAGGAAGTCCGCCAGAGCCTGCGACTTGATCGTGAGCCGGGGCTCGTACTGGATGGAGTAGGCGGCGAGCTCGATGGCCCACTTGGCGACTCGGCCGGTGGCGTCCTTGTTGCCGATGATTTCCGAAAGGGGTGTGGTGCACGCGACCTTAATCAGATGCTCCTGGAAGTAGTGCTTGAGCTTCTTGCATGCCAAGTACATGCCGTAGCACATCTTCTGGTAGTAGGGGTAGTTCTACTTGGAGAGGGAGAGAACCTCGCTGAGGTAGTAGATGGGTCGCTGAACCAGTTGAGCCTTGCCTTCCTCGGGGCACTCCACCACCAGGACGACGCTGATGACCCAGCTAATGGCTGCTATATAGAGCAGCATCGGCTCCTTGCTAGCCGGCGTGGATAGAACCGGAGCTATGGATAGTATGCGCTTGAGGTCATGAAAGGCAGCGCCGGCCTGCGAGGTCCAGGAGAACTTGTCCGTCTTATTCATCAGCTAGTACAGCGGAAGTTCCTTCTCCCCCAACCGGCTGAGGAAACGGCTGAGGGAAGCCAGGCATCCGGTGAACTTCTGGACTCCAAGCAAGCTCCTAGGCGGCTGCATTCTCTCGATGGCCGTGATCTTCTCCGGGTTCTCTTTGATCCCTCGTTGTGAAACAAGGAAACCGAGTAGCTGGCCGGATGGGACGCCAAAGACGGACTTCTCCGGGTTCAGGTTCATCTAGTACTAATGGAGGTTCCCGAATGTCTCCCCCAAGTCCTCGAGGAGGGTGCGCTTCTTCTTTGTCTTGATGATGACATCGTCCACATAGGCATATCATGTTTTGGCCGATCCGCGAGTGCAAGCATTTCTGCATACATCGCTGATAGGTAGCGCCTGCATTTTTCAGACAGAAAGGCATGGTTACATAGCAGAAAGCCCCGTACGGGGTGATAAACGATGTCTTTATCTAGTCAGCCAGGTTTAACCAGATATGATTGTAACCGGAGTAACAATCCAAGAAGGACAACAAATCATAGCTGGCCATGGAATCGATAACTTGATCGATACGGGGCAAAGCGAAGGGGTCTTTCGGGCACGCCTAGTTCAGGCTGTGGTAGTCGATACACATGTGCCAGGTCTTGTTCTTCTTCAACACCAGAACTGGGTTGGCCAGCCAGTCCAGGTGGTACACCTCCATAATGAACCCGACTGCAAGGAGCTGGGTGATCTCGTCACCAATGATCTTTCTTTTCTCCACTGCGAACCGGTGCAGAGGCTGCTTGACCGGTTTGGCATCTGGCCGCACATGAAGCGAGTGTTCAGCGAACTCCCTCGGCACACCTGGCATGTCCTTGGGTGACCATGCGAAGATGTCCCGATTCTCACGGAGGAAGTCGACGAGTGTGCCTTCCTATTTGCTATCCAAGTTGGCACCAATGGTGACGAACTTGGTCGGGTCGGAGGGGTCGAGCAGAATCTTCTTGGTCTCCCTGGCCGGCTGAAAGCTGCATCCCTAGCCGGCTTCCTGCTAGCCGGCACTTCTTGCTAGGCCATGGCCACATTGCGCATGATCTCGCGCATCTCTTCGGCTATGATGAGTGCCTCGGCTAGCTTGGACCCGGCTGAGGCGCACTCCATCGACCGCCTGAAGCAGCCGGCGACGGTGATCACGCTGTTTGGCCCCGACATCTTTGTCTTGAGATACGCGTAGTGGGGGACATCCATGAATTTGGCGAGGGCGGGGCGCCCGAGGAGAGCGTGGTAAGAGCTCGACAAGTTCACCACCTCAAACCATACCGGCTCGCGCCAGAAGTTCTCCTCGGTCCTGAAGATGACATCCAACTAGATTTTACCTAGCGGAGCGCAAGCCGGTCCCAGCAGTACGCCATGGAATGTCATGGTAGCGGGCGCAGGTCGCACTCGCGGATGCCAAGCTTCTCTAGTGAAGACCGGTAGAGAAGGTTAAGGCTGCTGCCTCCGTCGATGAGGGCACGCGAAAAACGACAGGTGCGCTCGTTGGAGACGATGAGGGGGTCAAGCACCATGGCGTAGCCCTCGGGATTCGGAAGCTGATCTGGCTGATCATCTCAGCTCCAGGTGATGGGGGTCTCTGACCAGTTCAGGTACTGGTTGACTGGGGAGACGATGGCGTTGACCTCCTTAGAGCGCCGCCTGCGGCTGTGCTTGTCATCCAACTCGGTCTCGAAGATGTGGTAGGCAGCGTGCGATTGGGGGTAGCTGTTGTTGTTGTTGTTGCCGCCATTACCATCATTGCCGGCTCCACTAGCCGGCGGTGGGGGTCCACTAGGAGGGGGCAGGGGTAGACGTTGCTGGTTGCCTTGGTCCTTTAGCTGGCGGGTCTAGCTGCAGTTCTGGGTGGTGTGCGTAGCCGGCTTGAAGGGACCGCTATGCCACTTGGACGGGCCATCAAACATTTGGTTGAAGGTGAGCCGTGGCTTCTGCCTTCTTGCGTTGTTAGCCGGTGCATCGGGCGCGCCCTCCACAGCATTTACCTGCCGCGCATGGTAGCGAGGCTTCTGCTGTCCGGCTTGGCGGCCCCCATGGAACTGCTTGTCGTTGCCGTGGCGCCTGGAGGATTTGGCTTCTCCAGCCGAATTGCTTGGATGGTCGCGAGCCGGCTCCGAAGGAGTTGGACGCCTGTCAGCACTCACTCGGAGGGGTTTCTTCATCACGGCATACGCCATGGCATACTGGTCCGCAACCATCATGAGCTCCGCCATGGTTTTCGGCTCGTCAGACAGTAGCCGGTGGCGAAGCATGGTGAAGGGTTACGTAGCAGGAAACAAAAATTTTCTATCTACTTGAACACTAATACCAGGATCTATACTATGTAGATATAAGTAACGGAGAAGGAATACAATATCCATACCTTTGCAGAGAGAGGCACGCCTTACGCAGGAAGGCGTATATTGATGAAGACGAGCAGCACCCCAAGTGTGGTGCCTCCAAAGTTCGTCACACGTCCGGTGTAGGGGACGTCAACCGGGCTCCAATCCAGCCGAGCAGCGGAAGAAGTAGATGCCGGATCGCCGATCACACGACGGTAGTGTGAAGGTGGAGAACTCAACCACGAGGTCCTCCCCAATATTACGGGAAAGTCCTCAGTAGATGAGAGAGAGAGAGAATGAGAGGAATGGGTGTGTTCCAAGGGGAAGGGGACCCCTTTATATAGTAGGAGGGGGGGCGCACCACCTAGGGGCCAGGCGGTGTGGGACTAATGCCCACACCCGCCGGCCACCATGGGGCAGCCGCCGGCCCTAGGTAGGCCCCACTGGGGCAGCCCACTAGCCCTAGGCCGGCTGGCCCCCACTCCATAGGCGCCTTGCCCACTTGGGCCTCCCTTCGGGTGAGGCCCATTAGCAATATAGTGCCTTCAAAAAAAAATTAATATTAATTCTCCAATTAACATTCAAATACACATATTATATTATTCCTTTATTCTAGAACATCTTCCGGACCCCTTCCGATCTACATCGGGTGTTACCGAAACTATTCCGGTCTCTCTCTCTCTATTTCTCATATGATGCCTCATCTACCCTAAACGTCCCTACCCTTAAGCGTGACATACTTCGGTTCGGAAATACTCTGGACATGATAGAGACCACTCTCATATCAATGATCAACAGAGGGACCTGGATGGCCATGCGACCCCGTGCGTTTCACGAATACAATCGCTCGAACCGTGAGATAGTCGTTCCCCATTCCCTTTGTCATACGATACCTAATTCATCCGAGACTTGATCTTCGGCATCTCTATACCTTAGTTTGATCTCGTTGCCGATGAACTTGTTTTCTCGTTCTCATGTCATTGCATTCCGTGACCTAGTCACATGCTTGCAAGCTTCATTAATGCAACGCCACCGAGATGGCCACATGTATCTGTCCGTTACATGGACTAGACAAATCCTGGTCTTGATATGTACTCCTCTACGCATTCCTTCAGAAAACCTGAGTGGCACCTTTTTGATCACCCTATTACGAGATGATTCTTGATAACCATCTAAGGTGATTTGCATTACCTCACAGTCAAAGGATTAGGTTGCGAGGTTCTCTGTGTTTTATCATCAATGGTGAACTTTGTAACTAGATCTCATTACGATATAACATTCGAATGTTTGTCTATCATGTTATTCAACTAATAACATGACCTCATTGTCAGTTGGCATAAATGCCCATGATCTTGAAGCACAGACCATCCTCATGACCAATGAACTAATTCACTATAGGTAACTAGAGACACGGTTTGTTTACATACCACACGTGTATTAACGTTTCGTATTAACACAGTTATAGCACAGTATGAAACGTATTATGAACATACAGGAGATATATCAAATAATACACTTTATTATTTGCCTCTAGGGCATAACTCCTTCACATGGTGCCTTGTCGGCACCCCTCGACGAAAAAGCTGATCGCCTGGCTCTCCAGGATGCCCTCGCAGGTGTTGCGCAGCTGCGTTCACCTGGCGAGGTACTCGCGGTCACCCTGGACGCACAAGGCCAGGTCACGCGGGTGGCCCGGACGCTTGTACGTGCCGTTAAAGTTGCGGACTAACACCTTCTCAAAATTTGGCCAGGCGTTGATGCTGTTGGGCACGAGGCTGTTGAGCCATGTCCTCGTTGGCCCGATTAGCATGAGGGGGACGTAGCGCATAGCTGTGCGCTTGTTCCCATGGGCGATGCCGACTGCCGTGGCATAGTCGGTCAGCCAATCTTCCGGTTTCATGCTGCTGTCGTACTTGGGGGTATCCCTGGGCAGGGTGAACTTGTCCGGAAACGGCTCTTTCCAGATACAGGGTCCGAAACAAACCGGTCCAGTGGAGTCCTCCTCTTCCATGACGTGCGCTTGGGCGAGGAGCTCGATGCGGTCGCTGGCATCGGGACGATCCGGGTTGGGCGCTCCTACACGGCCTGAGAGACGAGAACGGACAGGTCGTGGCACTCCGGTTTGTGGAGGGGGAGGCGGTGGGTTGCTATTCACTGTTTGCTCCTGGCGTGGCTGGCCCTTGTTGTCAGAGCTACGGCGCTTGCTGCGGGCCTTAGCCGGAGGAGAGGACACATGCTGGGTGTCGCGGGGTGTGCCCTTGCTGTTGCTGGGCGGCTTGCTTCCCCTAGAGCAGCTGGGGTCCTCGTGCATCTGTCGGATGGCATCAGCCTGCTCATCCGCGATCCGGAGGAGCTCCTGCACCCGCGCGTGCTGCCGGTCTCGCTCCTCGCCCTCCAAGTTGGGCAGTTTGTCTGCCACGGCTCGCGCCACGCGCAGGTTCTTGATGGGTGTGCTATATGCGGGTCGGATGAGAGCGGGTGGCGGATCTGGCTCGCCATCCCTTTCCATCCTTCTGCCTAGCTCGCTGCCTCGGCGCCACACCTGTCCGCGCCGGCTCGGCTCCGTGGTAGCCGGAGTGTGGCCATGCGCACGGTCGTACTCACGCCGGGTGATCTCGATCTGCTTCCGGGTCGCAGCCAGCTCCATGGCCTCCTGAAGGAGAAGCTGCCTCTCCATCGTGAAGTTGGCCTCCGCCTCCTCCGGGTTATCCCCGAGGTTAACCGGCATGAGGATCCGGTCGATAGCTT
Source organism: Avena eriantha (assembly GCA_910589775.1). Lineage (NCBI taxonomy): Eukaryota > Viridiplantae > Streptophyta > Magnoliopsida > Poales > Poaceae > Avena > Avena eriantha. The sequence continues at coordinate 336,983,812 of OU342745.1, forward strand.
CTTCCACCGGGTTCCTAGGCCACGGCGGAGCAAAAGTTCCGACCTTGTCCGTGCCCCGCTCCCGCAGCTGGCGGGGCTAAGAGCTGGAACCGGCCATCACCACCTCAATGCTGCGAGGGGCGATGGAGGCACCGCTGCCGAGGTGTAGCGGCTCCATGACGGAGACGATCTCCCTAGAGAAACGCTCTGACACGGTGGCGACATAGACGGGGAGGTTGTCGAAAAGCAGAATAGAGCCGTTTGCCGGAAACATGGATCCGACGAAACACGAAGCGTTGTCGATGACGCAGTCGAACTTGCCGAGCGTAAGCACTAGGCCAGAGGCCACGCGCTCACCGGCTGAAGTGTTGGGTCCCGTGCGAAACGTGACTCCGGTCGAAGCCATCTTGCCCCACGGTGGGCGCCAACTGTCGTTGTATTGGGAACCGCAGTACCTAAGCAGGTTAGATAGAGGTGTGGGGGACAAGCACAGAAGCTCTCTATGGCATCCCGCTAAAACCACTACTAGAAAATCGCTGTGTTTTTGTGCATTGCATCATCATGACCGCATGCTCATGTCATCATGCCACATTGCATTTGAGCATCATCATCATCTTGCATGGTTTGTTTGAAAACTATTTTCGAAAAGTCTAATTTTGTTTTCTAAACGCCCCGTCTTTATTTCAAATTAAAACCCCGGTCTCTTTCGGATATTTTATTTGTCTAAAAACAGATTACAAAAGTCTTTTAAATAAATAAATAAAACTTATATTATTTTTAGGGGGCAGCCGAAGCGGGCCGAACCAACCCAGCCGGCCACCCCCCGTAAACAAAATAGATCAAAACCAAACCCAGACCCCTACCTACCCCTAGCCCTCACCTGCGCACACACACGCCACGCACGCACCGGCCACCACCCTGCCACCTCACCCGCGCCAATCCCAGGCCGCCACCTCATCCCACATGCGTGGCCCCACCTCCCCACCGTTTCTCGCCTCTCTCCCGCACACCCGCGTCGCACCCTGGCCCCACCTCGCGCGTGACGCGTGACCCACTCTGCCGCACCTCTCCTTCCCCTTTGCGAGCGCTCTGCCTCTGTCTCCTCACCGCGCCGCCTCTCCTCTATAGGCCGCCGTCGGCCAGCGTCTCCTCCGCGGGCTCTTCTCTTGGCCGCGGCTCGTCTCCGCCCTCGACGGCGCCCCTCCACCGCCGGTTCGCCAGGAGCTCGCCGCCTCCGCCGGAGACTGAGCCTCGCGCCCGCAGCGACCCTGCCTACGTCGCTGGCCCGCGTTCCCCTATCCCCGGTCCGGTCCAACCTCACCCTGCGACGCCTCCTTCTCCCGGTCGCTGGCCGTCGCTGCATGATCTGCCCCGAGCCGCCATCCACCTCTCTATCTCTCATCGCGGCACCACAAGCGCTGGCCCTCCGCTGCCTTCTTCCAGCGCGTCGCCGACCCCGCGCCTCCTCGTCGTCGACCCCCTCCGCCGCTCGCCCGGCCTCGAACCGTCGTCGCGCTGCCGCCTCGCGGGGTCCCCTCCGTGCAGCCGATGACGCCTCCCTCTGGCCCGTGCTTGAGCTCCACTCGATCCCGCCTCTCTATTGAGAAGCACCACCGAATGCCACCTCCTTGTCGCGCCTCCGCTTGCAGGGGTTCCTCCCCGAGCCCGTGTCGTCAGCGAGCCCGCGCATGCTCGCCTGCCTCGGCACCACCTGCAGCATCGCCGGCCTCTCGAGTGGCTGCGCACGTCTCCCGAGCCTAGCTGTGCGCCCCGCCCGCAGCCTGGACCTCCTCGCTGTCCGCCGCTGGTGCTCTGTCGCTTCGGCGCCAAGGACTCCCTCCGCCGCGTCGGCGCCTTCTCTTCATCTCTCGGGCGCCATCGCCCCTGTCTCGCGCCAGCCGCCGTCCTCCGTCTGTCCACTTGTGCGAGTAAGCCAGGGGGCAACACGTCTGTGTCCGTGCGTGTATGTGTTGGTGCTTGTGTGTTGTATCAAGTTAGCGTCCTAACCCATGTTCACAGTACCTGGACCTCGTCTTGATCTCGTCGACGCTATCTACACCGTGGATGTGTGCACCCGAAAACCATAGTGCCAACCCAAGTCCGTCTTCAACCACCGGTGTCAAACCCAAAACCAACAACGTCACCCGAGAACTCCGACAAGGACACCAAGTTCTCCACCACGAAACAACATGATCTTCGACACAAACGCCGAAGACCGATCCCGGAGTTCGAAGACCGATCACGCCGAAGACCGAACCTTGGAGCGCCAAGTTCTTCGACCCCGAGGATCGAACCATCGGATGCGACAAGACCTCCTTCTCGGAACCACCAAGTACTTCCTCTCAGACGCCAAGACCCGAACCTGAAGAACGCCAAGATCTACCTCTCGGACCCGAAGACGCCGAGACCATGGACGCCAAGATCTACCTCTCGGACCCGAAGACCGCGATGATGTTGAACCAAGATCGCCATCGTCAATGAAACTTGTACACCAAGACCTTCGTACATGGATGGATACCGACAAGACCGGCTCAACGCCGATGGGTTCGAGGGATGTACATGGTGCCACTAGAAGACCCCGTCATGCCAAGATCTCCGTCTCGAAACGACAAGGCCTCCTCGTTGGCAAGCGACCCGAGTCCGACACCGACAATCGAAGCCCGGAACCGACAAGTTCGCCTACCCGGACACCGTGCGACAAGATCTACTTCATGGATTCCGAAGATCCCCGGTCCACCGGTACCCGATCCATTCAAGTTCACCATTGACGACAAGGTCGACCGCTTGGAACCCAAGTTCTCCGTCACGACACAACAAGTTCTCCATCCTGTATCCGAACCTCGTCGTTCCTGTCGAACCCTGAGCCCGGACCCCCCGGAACCCAAGATCGTCCAACCCTGATGTGTGACCCCTTTCCGAGACCCCTATTTTTTATAAATGACATCTATCTTGTTGCATAATTAAATTATTCATGCATGCATACATATTTTGTGGGTGCAGGTTATTTTGTCGATTCACCTCATAATTAAATATGGAGTCCATATGCGGGCTATTCTAGTCTTATTCTGGACTCCATTTAAATTTGTGCAGCGAACCGATACCATGTTTTGCCTTGTTAAGACAACATTTAATTTGCGGGGTAGATAAATAACATGAACCTTTTAAGTAATTGTCGGGACCCCGGTTCCGCTTAATATTGCCTAATTGCACCACATCGGTGCCATGCCATGCATCATATCATAAGCATGTCGGATCTTTTGCCGTAGTATTAAATATTGCATCTGGTGTTTCTTCTAGAGTTTGCTTCTTCGCGGATTAGGCCGATGAGTTGATGTGAGTATTGACAAGTTCTCCGGATATGAACCTTCGGCAGTGTTTCCCAAGCGAGCATCTCTCCCCCTTCTACCTATTTTGCTTTATAGTCTTTATTTCCTCCTATTGATCTATTGTTATCCGTGTTACGATGCTTTAGTTTCCGTGCACCATTTATATTCCTTGCAGCTTCTATATTGCCATGGACACACCCTATTGCCTGTTGTTTGATAGATAGTCGGCCTTGCGAGTCATAGTTGCTTGCTTATGTGTTGCTTGTTGTTGTCGTTCCACCGTTGACGGCAAGTTGGCACATGATAAATGGTGGAGATGCTTGATGGTGGAGATGATCATGACTTTAAATACAACTATTAAAATGCTAGATATAACTAAGGCAGAGGCATCGGTGGGCAATAGATGTTATTTGGTTCTTCCACGCTCACTTGTGTCCCGTAGGACCCCGAGTACTTGATACCTGTTCCTTGACTATTCGCACTATCCACATCCGAGAGAGTATGAATCCCCCTTAGCCAGAGCTTGATTCATTTCTTATTTCTTGGGGCCACAAACTAGTTTGGGGTTTTATTACTATCCTGTACTTATGCCATGCTTTACTGCTTTATTTACGATTGTGCGAGGAGCACCTGTACTGTTTTGGAACGTGGAATGTTTTCGCGGTATCAACAAGCCCACTTTCGGGTTCCCAGTCGTTTACAGCCATTGACACAAACCCTGGGTCCATCTCGGAGCCGGCCAACTTCGTTGCGGGTAGCTTAGTGGGGTGCCCCCCTGAAATGATTTAAGAATCCTGTGATTGCTTTGTCATGAAAGCCTCGTTGGGTTTTGATTTGGTTTTTCCGAGGTCGATCGTGTGTGTGTTGCCATTTGTGCACCCCTGCAGGGTAAATCTTTCTGAAAGCCGTGTCCGCGGTTATGGACGACTTGGAGCACAGTATCTCGATCATAGACAAGCATAACTAAAGTAGTGCTATAAACTTGACTTAATATATGACTAGTAATCAGATTCAACTATCACGGAATGGATATTAAAATGCCAACAACTGGTGGATCTAGGTTGTATCGTGTCCTGCTATATCTGCCTAGTAAGTATTGCAACTTCAATGGAATGTGATAAAAGTGCCAACAACTGCTAGGTTTTGGGATTCCTTAGGACAATTATATCTGACTAGTAAATGTTCCTACTACAATGGTTTGGTTAACTAAAGTTGCCCACTACTTATGCTTCAGGATGACTCATGCTATCTATATCTGACTAATAAGTGCTTCAACTATAACCGAATGAATAAAACTGCCAACTGTGTGAGTTCCTCGGTTTGACTTCCTCGTTTGGTCTCGAGGGGGGAATACTAGGATGGGTATGTTTGGTGTTACTATCAGGTTGGATCCGGATATGTCTTTCTTATCCCTCTCTAATAGCCGATAGTTGTATTGAGTCTCTATAGGTTGTTTAGTGCATGCTTCGCTGCCGCTTCAGTCCACCATACCTATGTAGCCGAGAGCCGCCGAATTCTAGCCTCGCCGTGTACTGGCCTCAGTACTGACGCTCCTCTTTTTGCCTTGCCCTTTGTCGGCACCCCTTTTGTTTTAGCAGGTTTGAGATCGACGTCGTTAGCAGGGTTACCCTTCCGGCTTGGCCTGGGCAGGGTTATGGACGCCATTGGTTATTCTTCAGGGCTCTTAGCCCCATTTGCATCTTGTCCGTAGTCGGACGCTCTATCGTTTTCAAGGTGATTTGGATCTTTGTATTGTATACCTGTATTCTTGACTCATGGAGTCGTTGTTGTATATATATGTTCTGTGGGTTCCATCGTGGACTAATGTGTAATGGTATTACTTTGTTTTCCACCCGCACGAAAGTGCCTGGTGGGCGTCCTTGAATCGTTTCTATGCGGGTTTGGCGGGAAACGCTAAAACTTGCATAGGGCCGATTCGAGGGTGTTACACTCTCGACGGCGTCCGCAAGTGGGATTGGATACGAGCAAGTGTAGCGAGACACAAGAAGTACCCAGGTTCGGAGCCCTCATGGTGAGGTAAAACTACTACTCCTGCCGATCTGACTATGAGTAGTATACGGGCAACAATCGCTCCTAGAGTTGTATTTCTATCTACCTCCTTAAATCCACTGAGACCAACCCTTGCTACGAGAGCCTTGCCTCTCCTTATATAGGCATAGAGGCAACGGTCTCACTGGCCAGTCCGGCTGGCGGGCCCCATAGGCGGGTCCTAGCCGGCTGGTCATCTACAGTATCCGATACGCTTACATCCCATCAGGGTACATGAGGTAGGGTCGTCGTGGGTACGGTGAACGCCGTGCGAGCCTGTCGTCAGCATCTGGCTACTGTTCCCGCATCACCCAGCAAAGTCTTCGGTATGACCGTGTAGTTGCGGGTCTTGTCATCGTACCAGGGCATACCGCGCACTATGCAGCACGTCGCTCTATCCTCCTGATTGAGTCCGACTACGCTGATGTAGCTGGTCCCGTGCCTTGCTGCTCCTCGTGGTTCCGGCTACCGTGAAGTAGCCGGTAGGACTTGCTCATGTTCGACTGCGCTCAGCCAGCCGGACACGAACCGACTGCTGTAGTTCTTATTCGGTTGGGGTATCCGGAGGTCATCCTCCGACACTCGCCAGAGATCCAACGCTGGCCTGGCTCCCCAGGGTACGACGTACTGCCCGATGTGGAGCGGGGGATGGCCCATGGTGGCTCGAGTAGCCGCCAGGTTGCGCTCGATCGCTGATTGCACCATCATGGCCACCTCGGACCGCCTGCCGGTTTACTCTGGTTCAGCTGAAAACCGGCGGTTTGACCGGAAACAATTCCGGTTCGCTTCCTTGTCCGGTCCAGTGCGCTTAATGGACCGGCAGAGGCTCTGGATCCGGTTTTTTCCGGTCGGACCGCCGGTCCGGTCCGGTTTTCAAGGCCGGTCCGGTCCGGTTTTCAAGGATGGCTGGCCGCCGCCGTCCGTTAGGCTGCAAGCCAAGGAACTGCGACATACTGATGGAGCACTTATGCACTTCATAGTTCATAGAAACCGTTCGAGTTTGTCGTCAGTTTCTCCTGCACCCACTAAGAAAACAGGTAACTCAGTCATTGATCCATCTTCTGGATAACTTTTACGTAGTATATAAATTTATATGTAATATCAATCGCAGGGTTTAGCGTCATGGACCTGTGGTCTTTGGTGGAGAAGGCGTGATGTGGCTCAAATGTATAGATGCCTTTCTCGAGCTTCTACTGTTGCGGCTTTCATAGATGAAACACACTTAAAAATGCGCAAGCTTATTTTTTCTATTTAGTGCTCTTATCTTCTTCAATTGATAGGCATGGCTTGGCCCAACGGTGATCATGGTGGACTGCTTGCTGTTACTACTATCCACCCTCACACGAATACCAGCTCACTGGCAGAAGTCCCGAAGCAACAGATAAATGTAGGCATCACAGATTATTTTTTCTTGCGCATGTCTTGACCCCCTCTCCGAATTTACTGACAGCCGCATGTCACTGCAGTTGCTGCGCACATGTACTGTAGACAACTTGGCAATCCTACTATACTCTGCAGGTGTGTATTTCTTCCACATGTTCATCTAAATGTTCAATGGCATACATTACCTGGAATTTGGCTTCCTATAGTGGCATCAGAAAGGTCATGCAGCATTCAATATTTCAGAACTTTCATCCAGCTATGAGGTGTAAGGTAAGGGATTCAGTTAATTTTTGTAATGTGTTATGACTAGGGCTATCTGGAAAGACATCATTAACTATTTTTAGTATGCTCTTAATAGTAACTTATGACAAGTAACTAGAAATTGCAATGCTGAATATTTTTTACTTGCTCGGCTATGACCGGTTTCTGAGACAACAAATGCTGATATTTTTCTTAAGAGGATATAGGAGCATAAATCTTGTGCGTCATGGGATCTTGATGTGTATCAAGCAAATAAAGCTGTTGTAACAGGTCACAGAATTGACAAAAATGGAGTAATTCTTTCGTTTCGTGTAGAATTTGATGAGATAGTCACCAAAGTTCATGCAGGCTTAAAGATTGTATAATTTGGAGCTTCAGACAAGTTCATTAGCTGGATCTGCTATGAGAAAGGAGGTTTTTTCTAATGTTCTGCTGAAGGATACTATTAATATAGTGGTTACACTGTTATTCAGTTCAAGTAGGGCACTTCAGTGGCGATTCCCTGTTTTTGCTTCACATGGCTCTACGCTGGCAAACAAGTTTAGTTGTTCTGTGATATGATGGTTCTCTTCAGATTTAATTTGGAATTCGATGTAATTTATCACCATGATATTCGTAAGTTGCAGTTACTCAAAACATCAACTTCTTATCTATGATTTTTTCCCTCTCCTTATTTAAGGCCTAATGATTTATGATATGCCTCACTATTATGTATCCTACATACATTTGTCGGATTGTATTTCGAGAATATCAACAAAAAAAAGCACCAACATAAAGCATCTTCTATAAATTCGTCTATGCTATTGCTATGCACATATGCCATCTACTTATAGAAGAGAGTCCAACATTGATGCTAACATGCACTCGGTACTACATTACATTATGTATTTGATCTGATATTTTGATATGCACACTTTACAACTTAACTATAAGATTTTATATATGGACAATTTACTCAGAGTAATAAATTTGAATGTTGTGTATGTATTCTCAATATCTTCACCAGCATCGCACTCAGATCAAATTATGTAATTACTTTTATGCCCTATTGTCTTTTGAGGTTGTTAAAAGTATTGTTGACAACTAACATTGATGCTCCAGATATTTTCTTACCATTAAATTATTTTGATTTATCTTACGTATTTTTCTGGTGGTTTATCTTTTCTTTTTGAAACGGAGTAGAGACGCAGACGCTCACAGAAACATACATAAACTCACCGCCTATGAACGCCACCCTACTTCCATGAGAACCTCCAAAAGATCGAGCCGGAGGTATTGAAATTGACGAAGTCATCACGTGCGTCTTGCTGTCGACGGGAACGTCGCCCCCCCACTAAAATAATATTCCGCTTTTATGAGACACCAAAGCTTAAAACCTGAGGTATATTTTTTCTGTAACCTCTGTTTACCCTTTTTATGCCATACTAGGAGCATAGAAAAAAGCTGTTGCGGGTAGTATCATCATAATTCACATAGAGTCATTTTTCCCTCTTTTCTTCTAACTAATTTAATTTTTACTCATCACTCTATATCCCGTGATTTGTTTTTACAAAATACCTTTAATCTTGAACTGGAAAAATACTGCTGAATCTATCTCTCCAATGAGGGATAAATAACCTCATGCTAAATACAGAATGATTTTTCAGCGGTTCACCCATGTCATATACATTTGTCTTTGTACTCAGGCTCCTATCTCGGTACTAGAAACAAATATATATCTTGCCACCTTGGAAGCTCCGAGCATTTTTTTTCTGCTTCATAATAAATCTGCACCCACCCAAGTCTGCATCCAATTGCTTACATTACCAACTTGCATGTTGTAACTTGATGAATACGCCTCGGGATTGTGACAAGGTTGCAAGTTATTATATTGAGCACAATCACATTCCCTGTACATAGAAAATTAGGGTTTCAAACTAAGACCTACTGATTTTCAAGACGATTTTCTAACCTCTTTTGCTCCTCTCCACTAATGTACATATTGTTACATTAGCATGAATAAACTATGATATACACACGTGAAGTTCCTACAATTATTTAGCACGGGTTGGTGACTAGTAAATGATAATAGCATAAAAGAAAAATTAAGTGGATTTACATATCAACTGTAGTATTAAACATAACAAAGAATGCTCAAAGTGACCCTCTATGAGACGGACACTAAATAGTGAGTATGGCACACTTCCATCGCTACAGTCAGCGAAGCAAACTTGACGCAGTGCCATATCCTCTACAAGAAAATATAGCCATTGTATCTAACACCGTATACTCTACAAGAAAATATATCTTATCTAACACCATATCATCTCTACTATATGATCAATGTAGTCATTTTATCTTTACGAGAATAATCATATAAACTAGCTATAATCAACTATACATATCATCTCTATTATATGAATCAACTATACATATCATCTCTATTATATGAATCAACTACACATATGAATCAACATATAAATCAACTACACATGTGTATGTTATTCCAAAAAAATCCTAGGGGATCAAAGACTCACCGACGGCGTAGCAGATGGAGGGTGAGGGGGCGAGGCAGGATGGACAACGGTGGCGGCGGCGTGGCATCGTGGATGGAGACATGGTGACAACAGCGGATGGAGACATGACGGGGCGGAAGCGGACGGCGGCGGTGAGTGGAGGGGGGAGAGGGTGGGGGATAATTTAAGTGGAGGGAGGGGAGGAGAGCGGACACGGGCGGTGCGGCGGCGCGGAGTGGCCGGGGAAAGTGAGACAAACGGGAGGCACAAATTGACTGCGTGAAATGGAAGAGACTAGCGACCAGGTCGGATGGCTTGGTATTAAAAATAGTAGTGGCATTCACACGAAGCAAATGCTGTCAGTAGAATCACGGCTCGCGGCGTATACCATTCCTGAACGCCACCACTACGTTTGTCCCAGCTGCATCTGTTGGACCCACTTACTGGTGGTGTTTCAATACTCCAGGACGCTACCACTAGGTTATAGTGGTGGTGTTCATGGTTTTTCGAACGCCATTAATATTTACACGACACTAGCAAAATAACTGATATAAGGGTTTTCCTACCGGTGCATTAACGATGCATAGTAAATTACAGTAGCAATTACAGCAGCTCTTCTCTTACCTTCCACTTTCTCCCTCACCACCTGCGACGTGTCAATATCGAGAGCATGCATCTGTTGCTCGAATTTTCATCCTTGTGTATACGAATTCTATATTGCTAAGGATGATCATGTCTAATATGACCCATCTTTATCGACATATCAAACAATGATTTTACTGCCAATTAGTTATGATTCAGTTGATAGGTAGCTTTAAAAATATGCAAAACGGTGACGATAGCTTGCATAATGAATATATACTTCAATTTTATGTCACATAAAATACACTGCTATAGAGTAATTGTCGTACAATTTTTTGTCTTTAGGGAGACCACGCGATGTATTTGGGACCGAGGGAGTAATACACTCATTTATTCATTCGCCAAAAAAATACACTCATTTATTGCTTTAAAAAATATTGTATGCCAGCATATCTTTCAATTATTTAAATTAATTGTAGTACTGCCTAAATTCGTCCTGGCAAAGGATGTAGCCGTATCAATCTTCTGCACAGACAAAGATTTAGTTTGGTATATAAATTTATGTGCAGTCTGTTTTTTTGCGAGGCCTATGCCTAAATAGCTTGCATAATGAATTGCGAATTTATCTAGTACAGTAATTCATTCTTTATTAAATTTATTCCTATATATTTTCATTGATTAAAAGATATGTCCTGGGTTTACATCTAATATATTCGTCCAAGGAAGAGGATGCCTGCACATCAATCTTCTATTTAAGTTTGTGTGAAACACATATTTCAGATCGGTGTGGAATTGTTCCTTATTGTAATTTCTTGATTTGTAGGCAACCTCTCTATTCCACATTCGTTGGAGTCATAGTCACGCATCCAAAATGACACGAGAAGTGACCTTTTTAGTTCTAGTGCTCTTTGTTGTTTCTTTCAATCATGTGGTGGCAAGTTCGGCCACATCAAGCAACTATGAGCAGTCAAGGAGATTATTAGATCACATCCGAGTGTCATCCTTTAATAGCACTTCCAAGGTCACACGTACAGGTTCAAAGCTGAGAACATCTTCTAACCAAGGAGTGGATCTAATAGGACATGTAAGTTTTAAATGCTCGTGTTATTATGTTTTTAATGATTTTATCCATTGAGAGTATATCATGTCCATAATTCTAGGTTTGAAATTATATCTCATACTTTCCACCAAGGCATACTAAGATTTTTGCTATTATTCAAAGGATCCGTAGATATGCATCAGAGAAGTTATGTATTTCCTTAAATCTATTTTACGTTTGGTTTATTGCCTTAAACAAAACTTCATCATGAAAAATTCTAGTGATGTTTTTTATTAAGCAATTCACTGATTTTTTTGGTGGCCAACTATCATGCTTTTTCCTCGATACGATCCACATCAGGCAATTAGGATCGCCCCTTCATCTCTACTCTAAGGTAATTAAGACTACTTATATATAAGGCACTTTTTGGATGGAGTGTAAGTTTCTTGTGCTCCCTGGTATTTTGCTCGAACGTATAGTAAATATCCTGCCACACAAAATCTACACTTAACCCAAGCAACCCCATGGGATTCAAGCCTAGATAGACCTTAAAAGTCAATTGTTTTTCATATGTGTATTTATTATCTGAGGACATATGTCAACTAAAATATGACATTATCTGTTACAGTATTGTGGATATCGATCAAGTGAAGCCGCGTATGCTGGCGCTATAGCTACTATGGATGTCTATGCTTTTCCAAATTTAAGGAAAGGTGAATTAATTGCTGCCCAGATCTGGGTAGCTGACAGCAATAAGAAAAATCAAGTAATAGCTGGATGGGAGGTAATTTTGTCTCTATTTTAAATCTTTATGAGCAATTCTAGTTATCAACCAGTGCACTTCCACGTGCTAACAATCTTGGAAAACATATGGCAGATGAGTTTGATAATTGTATGTATGTGAAATTTTGAAGAAATGTCACACATAGAGGAAAAGGGCCCTAGAATTGTGCTTTGAAGTGTTATTATGATAAAAATGAGTAAAATTTAATTGGACTACATGAATGCATGTATGTATTCCCTTAGCTCTTGTGTTTCTTCGTAAGAACATTTTCAAAAGTTTATTCTGAACACTTAACAGTTTTCTTCAAACCATACTATTACTCTGCTAATAAAACAATTATTGAATTTATCCACAAACTAGTTCACCATAAAGTCCAAACTGATGGAGAAAGAGAGGGTAATATATTTTGAACTCCTTTTCACGTCAAGTCTAGATGGACCCTAGAAGTTGAATCGATGAAAGACCACAACTAAATAATAAATAGTTTGCCGGTCGGATCTTTAACTTTACACCTTTTGGCCCTGAGACCACATTAAATTTGTGCATCAATCAGCTCTTCCAAAAGTCCAAACTGATGGAGAATAGCAAGCAACATATTTCGGTAGTAATATTATGAGCACCAACATGGTGAACCCCTGAACGACTAAAGGGAATAACTAAATGGGTTGATTGGCGTGCAAACACCCAAAGATAATAGATATCAAGTTATCAACATAAAAAACGACATTATCCATGGTCTTATGGACACGACATGGTTCACCAAGGTGCGTGCACTTCTTATAATATGATAGTCTGGCAGCGACGAGAGTGATAGACACATCTTCTGCCAACCATGTGATGCGAGCTTTGACCTGTGAGACTCGCTAGGCATTACTTGATCCTTACATGGTTATTTCTTACTTAACCACGTAGAAAATAAGCACTGCCTCTGTTCATGTATGTGTGCTAGGCAGCAGCTTCGTAGGTATGGTGGCATGGGGGCGTAAGTTGGGGTGCTAACTGCCATGAATGCTTGACCACACCTAATCGTTTCCATTTGTATCTGAATGGGAAGGAGAGAAATGATCCGATTCTATTAATCCCTTTGTGCAGCTAGGGGAAACTATTCTGTTCCTTGAGTTAGCAAGATGCATGCATGGCTTGAGCAAAGGGTCCAGATGGCAACCATCTTTTATTCTTTTGCCTTTGCACGATTTTTTGTCTACTAGGCTACTACTATGCATTGTGTTTGTTAATCACATTTGTTCTTGGTCCCTAATCTCAAGATCTCACTGTCTAATTAATAGTGATGATGTGGATTATCATGGTGATTTCCAAGGAGTATGCAACTAGACTAACATGTATTTTCCTAATAGGTCCATCCTGAACGATATGGTGATAGCAAAACACATTTCTACACATACTGGATGGTAAGATTTGATCAGCTAATACAAAGTTTTTTTTCTGTAAAGGACCATGTTTAATTAATATATTCTTGACATGTGTTCTCGATCTGGACCGAAGAGTGATACGAAGGATGGGTGTTCTAACTTGCGTTGTGCTGGCTTTGTACCTGTAAACTTAGCTACAATTACACCTGGAGATACATTGGAGCCATCTAGTGGACAAACCAGCATTACATTGAAGATATTTAAGGTATGATTTCAAAAGCGGTAACTTTCTTGTAAGGAAACAAGGTAACTTAGCAGACAACTAAACATAATCTTAGCAGTTCCTTTCACCTGAAAGATGTACAAACAATGTTGAAAAAATAGGAATGGGCACTCTCTATTCCTTAGTCACCTAAGATTTTGACTTTAATCGATTATGTTTGTTGTACAACTTTAAACTCTAATACTCCATCCGTCCTGAAAAGGATCAGCGGCATCCTTTTCAGGATGGAGGGAGTAATAGTTTGTGTTACCTCACTGATTGGTGGTTTTGCTCTGTCAGGCCACCAGGTTTCGATCCTAGCTCGTTGAGCTAGTACCATCATTAGAAAACATCATGTATTGGTGGTCCAATGTACTCACTAAGGCTTAAGAGCAATGGATTCTTCACACTTCACGGCATCATTGGAGTTAAAAGGACTCCCTCCACCTTATGGTTTTATGTTCCTCTTTGCACTAACATGTGCACTTTACACACACGTAGACCTTATTTTGAAAAAACTGCCTACACATATCCAGCTTAAAATCAGCACATGTACAATTTTTTCATACTCCCTCTGACCCAAATTAGTTGACTCACATTTGTCTAGATACGGATGTATTACTCACTAAAAATTAACTAGATACATCCGTATCTAGAGTCAACTAATATAGGTCAGAGAGAGTAGTATAATTCTAATAATAAGGAAAACAAGCCCACCAAGCTGCTACCACAAACCAAAAATGCGGTACTACTAAGCCCGTTCACGGTTTGGTCTAACGCTGGCTAAACCACCAGCCCAGCCAGCACAAAACTACATCAACACCTCGCACTTACGCACACAAGTAAGAGCCAAAAAGACTTGATCCTTAGTTGAAAGCGGCACTTTCGCTCCAAGATTGGTCTTCCCATTATGGGAAGAAGAGGTTCGGAGCTTTGTGAACAAAATAATGGTAATACCTGAACGGTACATCACCAGGGACAGAGCTGCCCTTGAGAGGATTGGGATCAGCTGACGCCAATGAAAAGTGGAAAATTCCTCACTAATTAGTACTAATTTATGTTTATTTGTAGAGAATGGCCTCAACATAATAGATAAAAGTATAGAGATGATAACTTTGACACATTATCTAGCTCCGTCGTCCCTGCGTCAAGCAATCTGATGGGACCTTGAGCTTTTGGAGCTCAATTCCTTAGTTTTTGTTTGCGAAATTCCCAATGCCTTAGCTTTTTGGCGTTGAAACCTGCTAGCTACGTGACACACAACTTATACTGTGTATCAGAAGTTCCCGCCTCGACTAATCAGTCACTATCCATGTTCTAGGTTAAGCGGTTCGCCCATGTGTGCTACTCCCTCCTTCCACAAAAGACTGTACTTTCAATTTTTATAGAGTCAAATTATTTTAGACTTTGACCGAGTTTACACAAAAATATATAATATTTATGAAACTAAATAGCCATATGATGAAAACATATTCCATCATGCTATGTTGTAACATCAGTGGATCCTTTTGGTTTCATATACTTCTATGGGTAAGGTTTTATGTGAGCAATAAAGAATAAGAATGAACGTTGAGCTTTTTGGACAAGGTATAGAAGGAGATCTTACCGTAGGCTATGTCCGTGCAGTCTGTATACCTATGAACATAATTCTCATGGTTCACTTTGAAATCATCCTAGGAAAGACAAGTGTTTATGGTTTGTATGGTTTTAGATGTGCTTTATTTCCGATTTTACATATAGTTTTTAAAGATTGACTTCAAGATAAAGTTAAAATATCATTATTTTCACCTTTTATAAGATCTTTTGTAATGAATGGCATCAAAATTGCTACTGCAGAGTCAAGAAGATGGACACTGGTGGCTGCATTTTGGACATGATATCAATAGTCTTAACCCAGTGGGGTATTGGCCAAAAACTCTTCTAGTTAACATGCAAGACCATGCAGGTAGTATAGTATGGGGAGGAACTACCGGGTCGTACAATGAGCAAATTAGTCCACCAATGGGGAGTGGGCAGTGGCCACGAAGTAATTCAGCGGCATCTTTTCAAAATGTACAGTATGTCGATGTCAATGGTCAGGGTTACGACCCCCCTGGGGATAGTCTTCATGCTATTGAGACCCACAGGAAATGCTATCAAACAGGTGTATTTATGCTTGAAGTTCAGGGCAATATGTTCTACTATGGGGGGCCAGGTGGCTGCACTAGTTAGCTTCATTGTCCTAACTCTATTCTAGCTTGTATTTCAAAAGTAATCAGATGAAATAAATTATTTTGGTTCAGTATAATGTTTTTTATGTTCTCGTTTTTAATGCATGTGCACAATTATATAGGACGCCTATCTCTTAGTCGCCCGAGATTTCGAAATCGCATTCAATTCAAAACTGTGGTTTCGCTGAAAAGGATGTAAGTACAAAGAACAAGAAAGTATAATTCAGCTACACATAAAGTGTAGCTGGTTTGGTGGTGGCCAATTGAGGTTCATGGACAAATGGTGGGTTGGAACCCCAAATCTCACATATCTTTATCTTCACTATTTACTAGTTAAATGGTCGTGTGTTCTCACGGTCCCCTCAAGTTAGTTTCTTGTCGCCCATGTAAACATAATACGTATGGAAATTACATGTATAGAAATAGATAGCCACATAATGTTCCAATAAGATTCTACTTTGATCAAAATATAACTTGATAAACTCTGTATGCTGAAATCGCGAGCACAGAAAACAACCGTCCATTCATAAGGCGTGTGTGTTGTTATGGAGCATCATACATATAGGAAAGGGATACTACTCCCCCAGGGATCGAACGAAAAGATCGCCGGATCGTTGCGAGCGACGCGGACGCAGGAGGGCCCACCCCATGCGCGTTCCTCTCCCCTGCTCTTCTTCCTCGCTGCAGCAACATGGCCACCATTTTTTCTCTCCCAGCCCTGTATCTTCCGATGCAGCCGCGCCATCGCCCGCCCGCCCCTGCAGCTCCGACCGCCGCGCCGCCACCCGCCCTGCAGATCCGGCCGCCGCGCTGCCACCCGCCCCTCAGCTCCGGCCACCACGCCGCCACACAAGCACGCCCACGCTGCCCATGGATGCAGTGAGCGCCGCTGCCTCTGAATCATCCCGCCACGACCCCGAGGTCTCCCGCCGCCGCAGCCTAGTCTCCCACCGCTGCCAACTCCTCCAGGGACCCGAGCCCCTCCGCACGTGCTCCAGCTGGGGCCGTCGACAATGATTGTCTCCCCATGAGGCCCCGTATGCTCCACCGCTTCCCATGGCACCGTCCATCTCTGTAGTCTTGCTACCGTCTTTTGCTACCTACGGCGATAGTCGTTGCTACCTGCGGCATACGGTGCTGCTACCTGCTAGCGAGCGGTCCTGCTACACACGGCGACCGAACCTGCTACATACAGCTTCTGGTGTGATACATGCGGCGAGCGGCGTTGCTACAATGGCACATTTTTTTGCTACAAACTTTCTCGTTTTTCTAAACTAGTACAAGTGTTTGCTATGACATCTCTAACAAAGTCTCCGGCGAAATCGTTTTTTGCTATAGATGCTGAACTTTTTTTGCTACATCTGTTTTCTAGTTTTGCTACAATAGCGTAAAGTTTTTGTTACAATATCTCCGGCGAGGTCTCGCGGTGAAAGTCTTCGGCAAAGTCGGTTTTGCTATATTAGAACAAACTTTTTTCTACAAAGTGTTCGGCGAGGTCTTCGACGAAACTCCAGGGAGGTCTCCGGTGAGATTTATCTTTTTATTTTGTCTCGTGAGCGAACCGTTTTTCGGCTACAAGTAGCAAAAGCAGGACAATTTCTATCAAAACAGGGCTTAATGTACTAAAAGTGGGTTTTAGAAAAAAAATTAGAGACACGTGGCGGCATGGGGAACCGGGGGATTTGGGGTATTTATCCCCCCGAGATGCGTAGTAGTCCCCATAGATATATCACAATGTTGATTTGTAGACATTCTATTTATTTTTTAACAAATCCATAGTAATGATTCTTCCTCAAATCTCATAGTTTCCATTTTTTTCATGTCAAGGTTTATTTGATATAGTGTTTTCTAGGTTAAATAAAAAAATTAGCAAGGGGTTAGAATACATATATTCCAAAAGGTTCAAGTGGCTTCACATCATTGGAAATTAGAAACTAAACTATATATGTTTCATTAAGTCACCATTAAGAGATGACACTGGCCAAAACTGTACACTAAAACTCCCAAGCAAGAATAATATGTTGTGGAAGACTTAAGCTTAAATGATAAAATATAAAAAATAATCATTTTATGTTTGTCTCATAGCCTTTGAGAATCTATACATATCCTATAGCTTCAAATTGCAAAGAGGGGATTACTTCGTCAACCTCGTCATCTACTATCCAGATGAATACTTAAAAAATACCCTCGTATTCAGCACTTTTTGGATGGCACAAGACAAAGTGAAAGGAAAATAACGTTGCCTAGAGGGAGGTGAATAGGCTTTTAAAATTATTACGATTTAGGCTCTAATAAATGTGTAATAAACTATCGTTTAATGTATAGAGCACAAAACCTAAACCCACTAGGTTCAACTAAGTGCACCAACAATCTATGCTAAGCAAGATAAGAAACAAGATGATAGAAAGATATAATACTTCAAGCACGATGGCTATCACAATGTAAATTGCACAAGTAAAGGGATCGGTTGAGAGATAACCAATGGACGCGGAGATGATGCTTTTTATCCCGAAGTTCACTTCCAAAGAAGCTACGTCTCTATTGGAGAGGTGTGATTGCGCAATGCTCTCCGAACGCAACAAATGGCTCACCTTGAGGTGTGGTGGCTCGATGCTCACCCAACGCCACATAAGGACTCACCCCTAGATGCGAAGGCATGCAACTCACCAATGCCCCAAAAGGCTCACCCTATTCTCCCGAGTGCACACCACAAAGGTGGACACTCGATCCACTATGGGACACTTGAGAGCATTCACCGAACCTGTACAAGGCTTGGGACAATCTCCACAACTCAATTGGAAGGCTCCCAAGAAACATCATAAAGGTCATAAGCTTGAGGAATCTCCACAACAATTGGAGGCCCTAAGAACAATTCCACAAAAGTCGACAAGCTTGAGGAATCTCCATAACTCAATTGGAGGCCCCAAGAACTCACCACAACTCCATACAACCGTTTAGGGTTCCAAGAACCCAAGAGTAACAAGCCCAAGAGTTTGAACTCACCGAATCTCCGATAAGAACTCAAACCTATGCACCAAATCCAAGAGGCAAATCCATCACTCTCAAATTCCACCAAAGCTACAAAAGCTATTGGGGGAATAAGAGATAAAGAACACAAGAGGAGAACACAAAACTCTGCAAGATATAGATCCCAAGGATTCTTTTACAAAAAAGATATTTGATTTGGTGGGGTTGTAGATCTAGATCTCCTCTCTCAAATCTCTCAAAAATATGCAAAAATCATAGAAGGGGGAAGGGGAGAGGACAAGCTCTTCAAGATCAAAAATGGAGGAGTAGTGGCAGAGCCAGCATTTCTGTATCGGGTATGCAAAGTTAATGAATTTTTTCCATCAATAAATATGAAAGACTAATAGTACTAACAATGTTATTTAGTTACTGCGAGAATAAGGAGAAAATTGCAAGAAATATTGTGGATGGAGAAAGTTAGAATTCTACAATTTCTGCACATACAACTATACAATCTACATCAGTCAAAATTTAAATATTAAGAAGCAGCTACAATATATCTACCAATACAAAATCTGGATTATCTATATTCTCAGCTGGAAATGATTAGATATTGAAAAGTTGGACCGCATGTTCAAGGCACTTGGGCCAGCCGTTTTTAGAAAATATTCTAGATCTAGAGGAGCAACCCAGCCCAATGTGGACATAGGCCCAGGTAGCGAGCACGGGATGTGATAGGGCTTGGGACGTCCATACGCTTCGATTTTGGCTGTGTTTTTACATGTAAAAAGTTACCAATACACATATGAAGGTGTATATAAGTCTATAGGCGAGTTTTATTCTGTAAAAAGTATTGGGTATTCATTGCATACCCTTAAATTAGTCTAGCTCCACTCTTGTGGAGGAGAGAGAGAAAGGCAAGAACCAAGAAAAGAGCTAACCCCACGAAGAGGAAGAGGAGCCCCTTTTAAAGGGCTCCCAAATCTAACCATTTGGGTCAAATTGCGACCCTAGCCGGTACTACTGGTGGGTGGGAGGAACTACTGCTAGCACCCAGCCAACGGTCAAAACAATATTTATTTTGAAAGCATGATGCAAGGACAAAACAAGGCTAGGACTACAGAAGTTCTAGCATGCAAGCAACTAACAACAAAAATAAAACTAAACGAAAGCAAAAACTAAAATGCAAAGGATAGAAATAAACGGAGATAATCATAATGAAAACATTGTTTTGTTCAATGGAAGCCTTTTGTTAGCAAGGTTGATCAAGTCTTGCTACCAAAAAAATGCATATGAGACAAAACTTTATACTCCACTAATGATTATGTTACCTCAACCTTGATAACAATGGTCCCAATCATAATAGTTTCAATTTTTTCTCTTGGTACGGGACAATATATTTCTCCAACTTGAATGCCTTCAACATGTTCAATTGATTTCAAGCCCTAAGTCCTTTCAATCTTCTTGGGGAAATAGACAGTATGTTCCTTGTCATTAACATTGAAGGTCACCTTTCCTTGATTACAATTAATAACAGCTCCTATAGTATTAAGAAAAGGTCTCCCAAGAATAATAGACATATTATCATCTTCAGGCATTTCAAGCACAACAAAATCAGTTAATATCAAGCAATTGTGAGCCACTTGAACAAGTACATCCTCACATATACCCACAGGAATAGTGGTAGATTTATCAGCCATTTGCAAAGATATATTAGTTGGTATTAATTTTTCAAGTTGAAGCCTCTTATAGAGAGAGAAAGGCATAACTGTAACTCTAGCTCCCAAATCACACAAAGCAGTTCTAACATAACTGTTCTTAATAGAGAAAGGGATAGTTGGAATCCCTAGGTCTCCAAGTTTCTTAGGAACCTTACCATTGAAGGAATAATTAGCAAGCAAAGTATAAATTTCTTCATTAGGAATCTTCCTTTTATTCGAGACAATGTCCTTCATATACTTTGAGTAAGGAGGCAATTTAATAGCATCAGTCAAATGAATTTGCAAGAATAAAGGCTTCATCCACTCACAAAACTTATTATAGTGTTCATCTTCCTTTGACTTGTGTTTCTTATCAGGGAAAGGCATAGGTTTTTGGACCCAAGGTTCTCTTTCACTACCATGTTTCTTAGCAATAAAATCTTAGTGTATTTAGTAGTCTTAGTGTGGTTTTCAGGTTCTTCTTCAACTTTTTCTTCATTAGGAACTTCATTTTCTTCATTACCACTTTCAGTTTCAGCATTAGAGATAGATATACTATTAGGATCTATAGCAGCTTCAGAGGGTTCTATAACAGTTTTATGTTTACTTTTCCTTTTCTTACGAGTAGAACCACTATTTTCAGCTTGTTGAGAATCCTGCTCAATCCTTTTGGGATGCCCCTCGGGATATAGAGGATCCTAGGTAGCAGCTCCACTTCTAGTTCTAATTTCATAAGCATGTTTTTCTTTAGCAACATTAACTAGCAAGTCGTTTTGCACTTTAACGAGTTGATCTATTTGAGTTTGAACCATTTGAAAGTGTTTAACAATCATTTTGACATCATTAGAGGTTCTTTCCACAATATCTTTCAACTCAACAATATCTCTAGTGTTTTCCATTAGATGATTTTTCACCCTTTTATTAAAGTTATCTTGCTTAACAATAAAGATATCAAACTCTTCTAAGCATTGATCAGGAGGTTTCAAGTAAGGTATATCACCTTCATCAAAGTGTTGGAGAGAGTGTACCTCAATAGTGGGTGAGTAGGGAATAGGCTTACATAATTCTTCTATAGGAGGTAAATTCTTGACATTTGCAGCTTTAATTCCCTTCTCCTTAAGACATTTCTTAGCTTCCTTCATCACTTCATCATTTAATTCAATAACTCCCCTCTTCTTTGATGTTGGAATAGGCGCCGGAATAGATGGTTCAGGTACAATTACTTCAGATGTAACTTGTTTAGGAGGAGTGTAATCTTCATAATTCTTGCTTATTTTAGCCATTAATTCCTCAGCTTCCTTAGGAGTCCTATTCCTAAAAACACAATCAGCACAACTATCTAGGTATGCCCTAGATTCTTCGGTTAGTCCATTATAAAATATATCAAGAAGCTCATTCTTAGGTAATGGACTTCCAGCCTGTCATGAATCAAAGCACAAAACCTTGCCCAAGATTTGGGAAATACCTCTTTTTATCCCTGTTTAAAATCAAAAAGTTCCTGCAAAACAGCATGTCTAGCACTAGGAGGAAAATATTTCTGCATAAAAGTACTAATCAAGCACTCAGGGCTATCAATAGATCCATGAGGTAAATTACTAAACCAAGTTTTAGCTTCTCCTTTCAGTGAAAAGGGAAAAATCTTAGCAACAAAACAAGTACGCATCTTAATATCATCAGAAAACAAGCCACTCATAGTAGAAAGTTCATTCATATGTGCTACCACACTTTCATTCTTAGTCCCACGAAAAGGTTCTATGTAAGATAGATTGAGAGAGGAATCATAATCTTCATCTATAATGTTTATGGGAGAAGCAGCAAACTTAGCATCAAGAGATAATTTGGGTATAATAGTACGCCTCTCAAGGAGACTCTTAGCAGCGCTCCTATCATGGGTGTTCTTATATTCTTCAATAAACTCATCGGTCATCTCAACATAATCTTCTTCAGTATCATAACTCTCACTAGACTTAGGTGAGCTAACAGGTGTGGTAGTGTCTTCATTAGGAGTTTCGGTATTTCCAGTTATAGTTCTAGCAATCATAGCATCTAGAAAAGGACCTAATGAACCACTCTTATCAAGCACAGTAGAAACAGCATCATAAGCATCAGAAGTTTCAGATTCAGCAGTAGTAGTAGTGTGTGTAGCATGTGTATGTGGTGGTGTAACGAGCTTACTTATAACAGACGGTGAATCAAGAGCAACAGAGGTGTTCAGAACCGTACCTCTTCTTGTAGTGGATGGTAAAATAGGAACCTTGCCATCACGAGACTTACCCATGATGGATGGATAGCAGCGAACAATAGAGAATCCAAGTGAACTTGATAAATAAAGCTATGCTCCCCGGAAACGGCACCAGAAAATAGTCTTGATGACCCACAAGTATAGGGGGTGTATCGCAGTATTTTCGAGGGAAGTGAAACCCAATTTATTGATTCGACACAAGGGGAGCCAAAGAATATTTATAAGCCTTACCAACTGAGTTGTCAATTCAGCTGCACCTGGAAACAATCTTGCTCACAGCAGTTTATCAGTAGCAACAGTTTTGTAGTAGGAATAGTAAAGTAACAACAGTAGCAAGGCAAAGGCAGTAGTAACAAAAGCAGTAAACAGTGGGATTCGAGTGTGATAGGCATAGGGATGGATGGGCGGGTGTTGCATGGACAAGACAATTCACATAGAAATCAGAACATAGGGCAATTGTAGATAAATAAGATAAAGCACCCAAGAACTAGACAATCTTAGGCATGTGTTCCATATATAGTCATACGTGCTCGCAGTGAGAACTTGCACAACATCTTTTGTCCTACCAGCCCGTTTGCATCGGGGCCCCTAGGGAACTACTAGCAATTAAGGTGCTCCTTTTAATAGAGCACCGGAGCAAAGCATTAACATTCTGTGAACACATGTGATCCTCACACAAAGCCTTTTCCTTCCGGTTATCCCGATTTTTATCACTTCGGGGCCATAGGTTCCGAACAACAACGTGTGTACACAACTTGCAGATAAGACCAAGAACAATACTATCATAATGAATCAATAATAAGTTCAGATATGAAATCATGGCACTCGGGCCCTAGTGACAAGCATTAAGAACAACAAGTCGCAACAAATTCATAAAGCACTAATAAAAGATACTAGGCACCATGCCCTAACAATCTGATGCCATTACATGAACGATCTAATCCAATCCCTACCATCCCCATAGCCTACAGCGGGGGATTACTCACTCATAGATGGGGGATACATGGATGGTCGATGGAGAAGCGATGGTGATGATGATGGCGATGATCTCCTCCAATTCCCCGTCCTGACAGGGTGCCAGAACGGAGTTTCTGGTGCTGTTTCGTGGAATCTGGTGGTGGCGGTGGAGTGGAACTCCTTCTGGAAAAACGTCGAACCCCCCGAAGTTTTTAGGTCAGAAGGCTCCTTATAGGCAAAGAGAGGGCCGAGGGGGTGCCTGGGGGGCCCACAACACCCCCTGGCGCGGCCTGGCCTGGCCCGCGCCACTAGGTGGTGTGGCCACCCCAGGGCTCTTCTCTGTCTCGTATTCTGGCTCCTAGAGTCTTCGGTTGAAAAAGGATTTTTGGCATATTTTCCAGGATTTTTCCTGATAGTTGATTTTCTGCACAAAAAGTAGACACCAAGGCAATTCTACTGAAAACAGCGTCAGTCCGTATTAGTTGCATCCAAATCACACAAGTTTAGAGGAGAAACAATAACAAAAGTGTTCGGGAAAGTAGATACGTTTTGGACGTATCAGCTTTCAGCTCTCATTGCCCCTACCATAAGCATCTTTAAGGTGATTAAGGTTAAAGTGACACAACTAATAGGATATGCTTGACAAGTTATAAACCGAAATCTCATGCCCCTTACTTACGAAGACCGATCCTCATGCTACTCAACTTTAGTCATGAGTAAGCTCTTGTCATTGTAAGTACATGTGTATCATTAAGAACCGCCAATGGGGTACCCCTTGCACATGATACGGGAGCATTCCCATAATCAAAATGACAAGGCAAGCAGACAATGAGCATCTCAACGATCTTTTTATTTGCTATTTGCATAGGTTTTTATTGAGGATGCTTCATAGAGTGCTCATTATGGTGATGCTGCAAGTTCCCACCATGATTAGGCATGGCTTAGTCTAGCGGCCCAGGCGTTTCTCTAACACACATACAAACTCCATGATCTTATAAGTTCCACTTTTATTTCACACCACCGGGATCCGTAAGCAAAAGAACATGATATCAACGGGGTACAAAGTACAAGTGTAATGTTGAAAGCGTTCCCGATGAAACATGGTTCTGCTAATTTCAACTTATAAAGCGCAAGCATATACGCAACAAAGAAGGACCCAATGGTTCAATTTTATTAGAGGCAATAAAGTAAAGTGTGCCATCAAGTTCGTGAGAGCTTTAATCACTAGTTTTCTCATAACAAGTTTAATTTAGAAGGTAAACAAAAGCATGAATATACTTGGAATAACATAAGCTAGTAGGTAGGTATGGTGGACTCTTTGGAATAACTTGGTTTAGGGAGTTGGATGCATGAGTGGAACTCATACTTCATTGTGGAGGCTAGCAAAAGACTGGGAGCGGCAAACTAAGAGAGCAATAATGGCCATAATCATGCAGAGCGACAAAACATCATTGATCAAAGCATAAAGTGATACTACAAGTTGAAAATTAAAGGATCATATAGGCTATGGTGATTTGAGATAGTCATAACATGGTGTGAGCATGCGCCAAGTCAACGCAAATAAAGCATCAAAGGAGAATACCACTATACTATGCTTTAATATGCTAAAACAACGCATGATTCATCCAAGGCACATTAAGAAAGCTCAATTGTTTATAACAAGTCATACTACATCAAAGAATACTAAGCATAAAGCCAAAACAATATCAAGTCATGGCATGACAAAGCATAGGCCACAATCAAAAACAAGCTCTTTTTACCACATAAGTATGAACTTTCCTACTCTTTTCCAAACCAAATCAAACTATTTGAAAACCAATGTATGAAAGAGGGGGTCCAACCAATTTATTCAGCAAACTAAGCAAACCAAGCAAACTAAAAACCAAAACAAAAACGAAAAAGAAGACGCTCCAAGAACAACACAACTCTGCATGAAACAATAAAAATGAAGCGTTTAGAAGAAACCTGGAATTTTTATTGATGAAGAAGGGGATGCCTTGGGAATCCCCAAGCTTTGACGCTTGTACTTCTTGGATATTTCTTGGGGTGACACGCGTGGCATCCCCAAGCTTGAGCTTTAGTCCATCCTTCATCTCATTACTCATTCCTTCCATACACCTGAAATTTTTCCTTCATACAAAACTTCACACAATCTTTATTAGCAACATTAGTGCACTTAAGATAAATAAGTCTTAAGGTTCAGTTCTAACACCAAATAAACTTCCATTAGAACACTAGCTATTGTATCACTTCCCTCAAAAAGCTCAATTCCCCAAAAGAACTCAAAAAGGAACCAACAAGAAGCAAATGCAGAAAATGGCAGAAATCTGTCAAAACAGACCAGCAGGTAAAGACGAATTTTTCGAAGACCTTCTATTGCTCAAATCAAAAAGTGTTGAACTAATGAAACTTAGCTAACAACCTGGGGCAGAAGCACAAAAATGACAGCTCAATCCGACATACAGAGCCCTCTCACGAATCTTTACGGTGAAGCACAAAAATCTGTTTTGGGACAGCAACTTTCCCAATCATTACTTCACTCTCATTAGAGGTTACTCTTGGCACAAAAAGCAAATAAAAAGGATAAGGAGAGGTTATTACAGAGGTAATAACTTTCAAGACTCATCTAAAACTTTTGGGTTATCTCCCAATAAGTACTTTTCTTTAACGCCTTTAAGTTAGGCATAAGAAGCAAAGAAAGAATCAAATGTTCTCAAATGAAGAAGCATTAAGACCAAATTTTGTTTTCATGGGAGAAGCAAAAGAAATCTTTTAAGTGTTCTATACCTTTCTTGAATGGGAGTTGATATTTAATGGTTCCTTCTTTCATATCAATGATGGCACCAATAGTTCTAAGAAAAGATCTTCCCAAAGTAATAGGACAAGAAGCATTGTATTCAACATCCAAAACATAGAAATCAACAGGGACATAGGAATTGTTAACCATAATAAGAACATCATTAAGACTCCCCATGAGTTTCTTTTTAACATTATCATCAAGTGGGATATTCAAATAGCAATCTTCAAGAGGAGGTAAATCAAGCATATCATAAATCCTTCTAGGCATAATAGAAACACTACTATCAAGATCACATAAAGCTTTGAAATCAAAGTCATTCACTTTCATATTAATGATGGGTTCCCAGACATCTTCTTGTTTTATAGGAATAGAAGATTTATGTTTCATCTTTTCTTCTTTAATCTTTATGAGAGCATCAGTAATGTGTTTTGTAAAAGCCATGTTCATAGCACTAGCATAAGGACTTTTAGCAAGCTTTTGTAGGAACTTAATAACTTCAGAGATATTGCAACCATCAAGATCAAAATCAAATTTATCATCTAAAGTAGTAGAACTAGTACTAGCCTCAACACTAGTGGTGGTAATAGTAGAAACACTAATGTTTCTAGCAATTTCATATTCTCTTTCCCACTTAGCATGTAATTCAGCTAATAGTCTAACAGTTTCATCAATTCTTACTTGTATAGCATTAGTAGCTGCAAAGGGATTATCATTAGTTTCAGGTTTAGCAGCCATTTTATTCAAAGATGATTGAGCTTCAGCCAAAGATGCTATATTTCTTTCAGCATTAGAGAGTTTTTCCTCAATAGTTTTATTGAAAGCAGTTTGTTTACTAATAAACTCTTTAAGCATAACTTCAAGTTCAAAGGGAGCACTCTTATTATTGTTGTAAAAATTTACATAAGCATTACCATTGTTGGGAGGATATGACTTATAATTGTTGTTACCAAAATTACTCCTATAAGCATTATTACCATAAGCATTGTTGCCAAAATTGTTATTTCTTATGAAGTTCACATCAACTTGCTCTTCTTGAGCAACCAAAGAAGCCAAAGGGACATTATTTGGATCAATATGGGCTTTCCCATTAACAAACATAGACATAATAATATCAATCTTATCACTCAAGGAGGAAGTTTCCTCAACATAATTTACCTTCCTACCTTGTGGAGCTCTCTCAGTATGCCATTCAGAATAATTAACCATCATATTGTCCAGAAGTTTTGTTGCAGCACCCAAAGTGATGGTCATAAAGGTACCTCTAGCATCATAATCCAATAGGTTCCTTGAAGAATAGTTCAATCCTGCATAAAAAGTTTGGATGATCATCCAAGCAGTCAGTCCATGAGTGGGACAATTCTTTACCAAAGATTTCATTCTTTCCCAAGCTTGAGCAACATGCTCATTATCAAGTTATTTAAACGTCATTATTTCACTTCTCATGGATATAATCTTAGCAGGAGGATAGTATTTTCCAATAAAAGCATCTTTGCACTTAGTCCAAGAATCAATACTATTCCTAGTTAAGGAATTCAACCATTCTTTAGCTTTTCCTCTCAAAGAGAAAGGAAACAATTTCAGCTTAATAATATCACCATCTATATCCCTATGCTTTTGCATCTCACAAAGTTATTTAGATAGGAAGCAGCATCTTCATTACCAATACCAGAAAATTGCTCTCTCATAACAAGATTGAGTAAAGCAGGTTTTATCTCAAAGAAAGTATTTTCAGGCATAGGTGGAGCAATAAGTGTGCTCATAAAATCATTGTTGTTGGTGCTAGTGAAGTCACACAACTTAGTGTTTTCAAGGGTAGTCATTTTTGGGGGTTTTCAAATAAGAAAGCAAACTTGTAAAACTAATTTGTTTTGTTTTTAAATAACAAAACAAGCAAACAAAGCAAAAAGAAAACTAAGCAAAACAAAAACAACAAAGTAAAGAGATTGGTTATGAGGGACTCCCCTTGTGAAGATGTCCTTGACTCCCCGACAACGGCGCCAGAAAATCGCTTGATAGCTCAATGCATGGCGCCCAGAAAAATGCTTGATGGCGGTGTTGATGTAGAGCTCGTTGGGAACCCCAAGAGGAAGGTATGATGAGCACAGCAGCAAGTTTCCCTCAGTTATGAAACTAAGGTTTAATCGAACCAGTAGGAGCAAGGAAACACCCCAAAGGTGCTACTAGCTGAGCTTTGGCAGGGCGCACTACCGATGCTAGTAGCAATGTGGAGACCTGCACAACACAACCACAGAACTTTGTCCCCAACTTGCGATGAGGTTGTCAATCTCACCATGTTTTGTGGAAAACAAAGGATTAACGTATCGAATGGAAAGAAGTAAAAGTTTGCAGAAAGTAAACACAAAGCAGTAAACAGTTTGTAGATTGTATGTAAAGAAAAGGACCGGGATCCATAGTTCACTAGAGGTGGCTCTCCTTAAGATAGATAACATGCTGGGTGAACAAATTACAGCGGGGCTATTAACAAACACCGAGAAAGCAATACATGCATATACTAATCATCTTGACTCCTTTGAGACTTGATTGGGCATTACAACATTATAAATAGACCGCTATCCAACTTCATCTATGACTAATAATCCACATTCAGGTTATCATCCGAACCCCCTCCACTATTAAGTTGCAAGCAACAGATTATTGCTTTACGAACTGCGTGTAAAGTAAACAATACGATTGTTGTTTTCTCCCTAGTAGCAGCAACACATCTAGTATCATAGAGATTTCTGTCACTTCCCCAGATTACCAGAGGCATGAACCCACTATCGAGCATAAATACTAACTCTTGGAGTTGTTAGCATCTACTCGGCCAAGATAGCTACTACAACGGAAAGCATGCAAGATCACAAATAACAAAGACATGATAGAATCAATAATCAATATGAAATAACATCTCAATATCCATCGGATCCCCGTAAATACAACATGCAGAATTACAAATAGATGATCTTGATCATGAACGGAGCTCACAAGATCTAAACATGAAAGCACAAAGGAGGAGAACCAGCCATCTAGCTACTACATGGATCCGTAGTCCAAGGATGAACTACTCACACATCACACCGGAGGCTTGCATGGTGATGAAGAAGACCTCCAGGGTAAATTCCCCTCTCCGGCAGGATGCCGGGAAGAGCTTCAGATCCCTCCCGATCTAGGGATGAAGAAGTATGGGATAGCAAGATGTACTCCCTCCGTTCTAAAATATAAGATGTTTTAGCTTTGTGAAAGAAATGTATCTAAACCCGTTTTAGTGTTTAATTTCACTCCAAACCTAGATGAACCTAAACACTAAAAGAGGTCTAGATACACTTCATTCACAAAGCTAAAACATCTTATATTTTGGAACGGAGGGAGTATGGGATAGCTGATGAAGAGCTAATGTCTTTGAGTTACCCATCAATGGAACATTCTGTCACGAGGACGGAAAGTCCACGTGTGGGTAAGGTGACAGTAAAGGAGGGTGTGATGTGGATTGCGGGTGTCAGTGCGCGAGCGACACTGCGCTCTTTATCTCCCTCCAATTCAATTTGGGCCGATTTTGGGCTTCTCAAAAAAGCTTTAAAAAAATTCAAAACAAATACTGCCATGTCGCCAATGTTCCGCACTACACATCTGCAAAGTTTCAAATAAAACCCCCCTGTATTTTCGGCGCATAAAAATAGACAAATTTGTCAAATTCCGTATGTGTACTATTCACGTCTCAGATCTGAAAATTTTACTTTTTTGCTGAGACCAAAATACAATGTATTTCTAGCCAGTGTTTTAGCACGCACGTAGTGTATAACATTACCTACATGCCGATATTTTTCCCCAATTTTTTTGAATCTTCAAATTTGAATTTGTGTTTGAGTTTGAATTACCGAGCTCCATGGAGCCCGGCCTCCATTACGCCGCTCTCGGTGTGATGTCTATTGCTCAGATCGTAGCTCAGCTCAAATGTCTAGTACTATCTGAAAAAATTCAATGGGATGTGCGCCAATTGCAGGACAATATATTCAAAACTCATTTCCAACTAAGATGGAATTGGAAACGTATGAAACGTTTTGTTACCTTTTTTTGCGGGGAATATATTCAAAACGTTTTGTTACCTATCATGTTCCAAATAGCACCTGCGAGCTTACCTTGGAGGATTGGACTATGAAATTTGACCTCTTTATATGTTGCCTGAAGTATGGGTGTTAATTTCGGATATTCCTGAAGATTTTTGAGGACATCTTTTGACCCTGTGAGATCTAGGCACCCTCTTCGGCTAAACTATAAAGGTATAAACATGTCTTAAACATGGAAAAATAAAGTCCTGCATATTTTGATAGGATGCACAAATTATAAGAGGAACCCCAAAAAGTTTGATATGTTCATCAAAAATGGTTTTTACAAACTCTGCTTTCAGCCAGAAGAGCTTTTTTTTACAAACCGAGGGTGGAGATGCTTTGATGACTGATGCGAATGATGATGATCATAGAGAGGATAATATCCTCAAAATAATTTGGATTTTACTGAGATGATCATAACTGGGAGATGTCCGTTCAAGGAAAATTAAGCTTCTACGGAGCCTATGGAAAGAAATGTGAAGGATGGATATGAGTCATAGGTCTCACACATTCTAACAGTCCATTCAATTTGGATCTTTTGGTTCGGTATCACGGCTTAATGGTGCAGGTTCTGCTGGTGTTCTGATTGAGCGTGGGGTTCAACAGGCGCTTTCTGAAAATGAGGACAGAGAGGACGTGCAGGGTGGAGTGCACGCTGCACTTTCCCCTCAAACGCGTATCCCCCTGGCCGTGCCGGAGGGTAACACAGGTTGGTATACTCTTCTGCGGACCAGAACGTGTAGCATTTAGAACATCTCTAGCAGTGCCCGTAAATAGCAAGCCGTAAATGTTGGAGTACAGGGCGCTGAATCCGCGATACCTCGCTTCGCGGGAGGCGGCGCCGAGCAATCCTTCTGTTTTGCGGTTCCGGTTTACAGAAACTGTTCGGCGGGGTGAACTGCAAACAAAACCGTAATCATTGTTTTGACAGCAAGACAACAATTCCAACAGGTTTTAGGGCGATCATGGCATAAAATATAAACTAAAAAGACACGGCAAACAACATACGCAAGTTGAGCTCATGCCCTAGTGTCATCGTCGATGGGCTCTCCGGTAGTAGCAGCCCTTGCCGTAGCCGAAGAAGAACCATGCATCGAAGCAGCAATATCTTCCATGACTTGCTTCCTTCATGCTAGGATATCGGCCCTACGAATGTCCCACCACTCTTTTATGATAGCATCCATCAAGCTCGGATCCATCATCATGATCCTATTCTCCTCGGCTAGGATCTTGGCATTTGCTTTTTTCTCCTCAAGTGCTATCTTTCTCTCCTCTATCTCACAAACCAATTGCCACCTTGCTTGTTTCATCTCATTCTTCTTCTTCTTCATGACCATCTTTGCTTCTAATGTCTTCATCGTCATTGTTTCCATGGACTTCACCATTTCATCAATTTCCGATGCCATGTCCATAGCTTCCCTCTCAATCTTGATCCACTCTTTTGCCTTCTTGGCTCCTCCCGGCCTCCCTCCATTTCTCCCTCATCATCACTATCATCCAATTGAAGCAAAGCTCCATTTTTGGTTTTGTTTCTTGATTCCTCAACTTCCACTTCTCCATATGTTCAAGCAACTTCCAATAATATTGGAGCACGAATGGCTTTCCTTTGGAGGTCGCCATCATCTTGTACTTTTCCATTGCTAGGCTTTCCTACAAGTTAATAGAATGTATGTTAGATCATGTCTATATAGCCTTGATCACAACTAGAAATGCAAGATAGATGCACTCACGTATTGGTCAATGCTAACACCACTTGGAGGATTTGCCTGGATTTGCTCGAGCGCTCCACTCCATCGGCTACAAGTAGCTTTGATCACATCCCACCGGTCTTGTAGTGAACGATAGGTCCGGGTCACCAGGTTTGCTACACGAGGCATGAGTCTCAAAAATCTATCTTCAATTCTAATCCAATAACGCTTCCTGGTTTGGTCATTGCCATGGATAGCATCAAGTGACACATCCGACCATGCCCGGCATAGACAAGTGTCCTCAATCTCGGTGTAGTTCACTGTCCTCCTCTTCTTTTCTTTCGCCTCATCATAGGCGGCTTGATCAACCTCTTCCAATGCATCCTCTTCGCCATCCTCTTCCAATGCATCCTCTTCGTCGTCCTCTACCAACTCATCATCTCCATCCAAATCATATGCAGCGAGTGGTGGCTCAGTGATACACACCTCGATATCCTTGAGTAATTGGTAGAATGATGAGAACGGGGCAGATACCTCTTCGTACCTTGGTGGCAATTGGCCGAACGAGTTGTGGGGGCCAATCCCGGGGGCTTCTGGTGAGGCAATCCCGGCCAACTGCGGGGCATGCTGTGGAGGAACGGGGGCCGCCCGCCACCGTCGTCTTCCGCGTGGGCTTCTTTCGCGGAGCGGGCACCTTCTTGGGCTTAGGTGCCCGGGAGGAGAAAGGTGTGGCGTGAGCACCGCCGGTCACTGGAGCGGTGGCCGGCGGCGGCCTGCCCGGCCGCGAGCTTCCTCCTCTTGATGACCGACACGGCGGCGGGCGGCGAGCCCGCGTGGACTGCCGGAGCAACGGAGGATGGCTCCTGCTGGTGCGCGACCTCGACAGCTACCGGCGGGAGCTGTGCGGGCTCCATGGCATCGAATCCGCGTGGCGGCGAGGGAGGGGACCGATAGGGGAGGTAGATCGAGGGTGGTGGCGAAGCGGAAGTGGGAAGAGAGGTGGAGGAAACTTCCGTCCCGCCAAGAAAGAAGACGAGTGAGGGTTGGCGCTTGGTTTGGCCGCGGAAACCAGAAATGCTCGGTTCCGCGGGCGATATTTGGCGCGCCCCGTAAATTTTTTTTCGGGCCGGGGGTATTTACGGGCACTGATCGGCGTGCGATTTTTCAGGGGTACCGATAAACGGCGGTTATTTTACGGTTTTAGGTTATTTACGGGCACTACTAGAGATGCTGTTATGCATCTCTTCAAGCCTCACAGATCAGTGCTAATATGACAAATGAAACTGCATACATGCGTACCATGGAACCGCTCCCATCCATGTCGTCTCCCTCTCAGGGATCCGAGGGAACCAATACCCTGCCGCCACTAGCTCACTTTGTTGCCGTCGACTTCATCGCGATGGTGACGACCCCCG
This sequence comes from Avena eriantha, assembly GCA_910589775.1. Classification (NCBI taxonomy): domain Eukaryota; kingdom Viridiplantae; phylum Streptophyta; class Magnoliopsida; order Poales; family Poaceae; genus Avena; species Avena eriantha. The sequence goes on from OU342745.1 coordinate 337,017,427, forward strand.
TCTCCAAAGGGGGTGGGAGATCTGCGATGGGCGCGTGCTTGCGTTGCCGGCGAGCGCCGCGGGCTGGCTCACGGTGGTGGTGAGGAGTTGAGGCAGTAGGCTAGTGCCTCAATCTGCGGGGCGGCTACGGCCGCAGCGGCCACACGGGCCCATTTGGACTTGAGGAGGGCCATGGCTCACGGTTGTAGCTCGGGCATCGGCGCGTCCGGGGCGTGCTATACGCTGTTTCCAGGCGGTGCAACACACGCGTGCCTCCTAAAAGGGCAGGGTAAGTGGGCCGGCCCACGTGACGAGATTTTTTTTATTCTTTTTCTATATTTTTAGTTAAAATCTGAACATTCTTCATAACTATTATTTAAGAACTGGGGATATTTTTGAATATTGGTGGTTTTTTTTAATATCATGAAAAAAATTCAAAAAAATAATTCAAAAATCGTGAACAAAAAATTGAAAATTATGATCCAATTTCGAAAATTATGAATCAATTTCAAAAAAGTCATGAACCATTTTCGAAAAACATAAACCAATTTCAGAAAAATCATGAACCAAAAAATTTAAACATGAACAAAATTTCAAAAATCATGAACCCAATTCAAAAAACCATGAACCAAAATTCGGAAAACATATTTTTTACAAAAAATAATGAACATGTTTTAAAAAAATAATGATGTTTATTAAAAATCAAACAAAAATAGAAATAAAAAGGAAACAAAAAAAGAAAAACATAAAACAGATAAAAAGGAAAAAGAAAACCTAAAAAAATCCTAACGCTAACTGGGCCAACCCAACGGGGCTTGCGCCATGTGCGGCGCTAGCCACCCGCACCGCCAGCGGGCGGCAAATAGCATTTTTGGGCGCGCCTCTACAGCCGTCGGAGGAGGCCTTCGTGGGTATTTTAGCAATTTTCTCTATTTTAGAAGAAATGTGAAATTTAACCAAAAATTATGAGATGTGCTATCGAGCGAACGTGATGATTTTAACTCCCCGACGCGAACGCATCTAGTACCGTACGATCAAGATCCGAGGATACAGAAAGTTGCCATAAAAAAAACAAAAGAAAAGATAAAGTTGTCGGGGCCCAGTGGTCATATGCCGGCAACTTACTTGGAGGATCGCGCGCGAGCTCAGGAGCAAACATGCCCTCGTTAGATTTAGGGAAAGTTATTTGCTTTGGGACTGGAACTAATGACCACCGGATGCAAAAGTGGAAGCCTAACCAGATACAAAAGTAGAAGCCTAACCACGCTGGCAAACAAGTTTTTGCCTAATATAAATGAATCAGGTTTTTTATTAGGAAAGTTCAAACGTAACGATTTTTTTGTGCGTAATTCAAATATTTCGCTAACCCACGAAACGCACGAAATATCGCTAAGATTTTGTGAAAATTCAAACCCTGGCGTGGGGTGCCATAATAAAGCCTCTCTCCCGGTGACCCTACCATGTTCTACCGTCACTGCCTTGTGCACTCTATTCCGGCGAAGCTGGATTGGATCGTGAGGTGGGGGATCCTGACGTGGCCACGATAATCCTACAGCTGAAGATTTCTGAAACGACCTGAACCCGGTAGGATTCGAAGTCTCTGTGTTTACAATAATAAAATATCATCAGCCGAATAACTCCAAATTTCAATCATTCAAACACACAAAAGTTCAACCGATCATCACATAGTACTTCCATACCACGCAGCTTGGTATGGTCGAGTAAACTACCCGCATTTCATTCTTTAATATTTTATTTTCTCTCATGGTGGTCAAGAAATGATCTTTGGATGCGTATATCCTGCGGTAGACAATGTTTGACACTTCTAAAGATAGACTGTTATACCATTCTATGGTTCATGCTTGTTAACGTGAAAAACACTGCTAAGTTTTAAGGCGCTCAAGATTCACAAACCCAATATTACAAAAGCGAATAATATGAATAATCGGCATGGGGCAGATCTATCTCGCACCAAATCATTAACTTTGCAAGTAAATAGGTGAATCACGTAACCTAGCACTCGGGCATCTTTACTTTTGCAGAATGTCTTCATGGGTACGAACCAAGGTTTTTATTGTTGACCCCATTAATCCAAACTACAAAGCCGCCACAAAATCTATTTTATCGGTCCTTCAAAAATTGGTAGTCCTGGTAAAAGATACTAATACTTCAAGGTTGGGAATGGTGATGTCAACTACTTATTTTGAAGAGTCAAGAGATTGAAAATCATTTAAGAAAGATGAGTGGTACAGGAGTATTTTTGAAATTACTTGGGAAAAAATAGTTTCTCTTTCTTAGAATGATGCCCTAGAGGCTCACATTCCGTCTTGTATTTGTAACGCGTATCCGGCTTAGAGCTAGTTGTATGTATCACTGCAATTGTTGCAGGTGTGAAACCACATGCACATATCTACCTCTAGCTAGTATGTCCTTAGTCGTTTGAGGTTGGGAGGGAAATCCACCATCGAGACTAATTTATAAGTTAGAAGATGTCAATGTTTCATGTGTCATGAGCATGGAGATGTTATCCGCCTTGCATTGGCTAGTCGGGAGAGGTTCGATAGCCGGACCGATCCAAAGGTTAGTAGGGCATGAACACACCGTCATACGCTTTGACTAACAAAATGGAATCCTTTGACCCGAGGGGATCGCACAATCCGAGTTGTCGAAAAGCTGTCTTTGACTACACATAATGCTCACCATAACTGGGAGTCATAAGGGTGGTCTTGGGCCGACTTCGAAGCAAACTACTGATGGCTCTGAAATATAGCCATCTATGTCCACATTTAAACTGGATATTATTCATATTTTTATGAAATGTCTCTCTAAACCCTGCCACTAATTCCTAATATTCAAAGGGTATCTAATCCTTTCTTTTCATATTTTTCTAGCGCAGATAATGTCGTTTGAAGATGGGAATCACTAAATTAAAGTCAAAGATACGAGATTTCCAACAACCAGAAGAAACCAGGAGCCGTGAAGCGGAGGCAGACACTTTAACGACCAACTATACGACCAGAACAAAATTCCGACCGTATAGTTATGGTCGTATAGTTGGAGCCGCCAACGTTAGGTCAAACAAAACATCTTTCGTGAAGGGACCCCTATATAAAGAAGCCTCGGGCGACGAGAAAACAAGCCATCCTCGCCCAAAAGTCTCTTCCCCAGATCACCAGCCACCTCCAGATCTCAAAACCCTTCTCCATCTCCATAGCCATATTCCACCACTTATAATAGTAGATCTCTTCTTCGATTGGCGACATTGTAAGAATATTGCTATCAATCTCATGATTTTCATTACAATTTTTGTGATTGTTGATCTCATCTCTATGTGTGAGTAATTCTCCTTGGGCTAAGGGCTTCGGCCTAGCCATGTAGCGTTTGTGCATGTTATTTATCATAGATGGGATCATGTATTAGTTTGCATGACATGATAATTATTGTATCATCTCTTGCCTCAATCCAAGGACTTGTCAGGTACTCAAGACCCCAAGGGTTGAGCCAGGTAAAGAGAGTATGAGTAATGACTGATCTGCAGGTTGGGAACCTAGTGACAGAAGGGGTAGTACGGCCGTATGTGAGGGATTTACTTGGGATTAACGGTGACATCACTATGCATATCATTAGTTCTCTTTCTTATATGGATAAGACTAGTAGGTTATTGCTATAAGCGGTTGCGGAGGCAATAGCAATTATGGATGCACTGTCCACATATAATTTATCTTGCTCTAACAATTACATACATAGTTTATCTTTATATTTTATTCCCATCAGATGTTGTGCATAACTACAGGTGAAACCGAACGCCCTAGGCCCTCTCTCCATCATCGAGAACAACAAAAATACGCAAACTCTTGGTCCGGTAAAAACACAAAAGGAATTCTAAAACTCCTGAAGGTACGTTAAAGTAACTTCACTACGCATCTTCTTCCCGAGGATTCGATAACCTAGGTCTACTAGGGAAAAATAAGCTATACTACATCCGTAATCCAGATCAAAGGTATCAACTAGTAGGTTATTGCTATAAGCGGTTTCAGAGGCAATAGCAATTATGGATGCACTGCCCACATATAATTTATCTTGCTCTAACAATTACATGCATACTCTATCTTTATCTTTTATTCCCATTAGATGTTTTGCACAGCTACAGGTGAAACTGAACGCCCTAGGCCCTCTCTCCATCATCGACAACAACAAAAAGATGCAAACTCTTGGTCCGGTAAAAACACAAAAGGAATTCTAAAACTCTTGAAGGTACGTTAAAGTAACTTCACTACGCATCTGCTTCCCGAGGATTCGATAACCTAGGTCTACTAGGGAAAAATAAGCTATACTACATCCGTAATCCAGATCAAAGGTATCAACTAGTAGGTTATTGCTATAAGCGTTTTCGGAGGCAATAGCAATTATGGATGCACTGTTCATATATAATTTATCTTACTCTAACAATTACATGCATATTTTATCTTTATCTTTTATTTCCATTAGATGTTTTGCACAGCTATAGGTGAAACCGAACGCCCTAGACCCTCTCTCTCCATCATCGACAACAACAAAAAGACGCAAACTCTTGGTCTGGTAAAAACACAAAAGGAATTTTAAAACTCCCGAAGGTCTTTTAAAGTAACTTATCTATGCATCTGCTTCTCGAGGATTCGATAACCTAGGTCTACTAGGGAAAAGAAGCTATACCACATCTGTAATCCGGATCGAATGTATCAGCTGCGTGACATGGAGAAGCCAAGACAGAATTTCCCCCCCCATCTCGGAGAGATATTCTCTGGGCCCTCTCGTGTGATATGATTCAGAAGCATGGCCATGCGCTACTCGATCAAGTGTTGATCGAGGTAGTCCGACATAGAGAAGCCAGAGGGAATCAGTTATCACTGCAACGAGAAGAGAGTAAATCGGCACTAGGATGACGGAACCTCCCCTGCGGTTTATGACCATATCATGAGGCAAAGGGACTTGGACAGATCGTCACATTGAGGGCACTTGCGTGAAACGGGAATCGACAAGTCCTGCTAGAGGCCGCCACCGATTATTAGCTCTAGTTGAAAAGTCACTAAGCTACTGCTCTAACTGAATGATTACTGAGTTGTGTCTGGCTTACCGTAAGGCTGCGGGATCGCACATGTAAGAGAGTGGAACTAGGCAGATGATAATCCGACTATCACAACCCGGCAAGTTTGACTTGTTCGGATAGGGACATGTGTCAATGGGTTGGACCCACTTTGACTATGGCTAGGGTTTTGGACCAAGGGAAACAAGTGTTGTGTGCCCTCACCTACTCACCTATATAAAGGAAGGTGGGTGGCAGCGGACAAGACATGTTTTTGGATCCAGTGCTACTTCTCTTGGAAATTAGCCCTAGAGACAAATAATAATATGGATTATGATCATATTTCATAAAGTTTATTATTAAGTTTTATATCATGCTATAACTATATTGAAAGGAAACGTCAATACACGTGTGATATACAAACAACCAAGAGCTCCCGGTGAATCTCTAGTCACTGGTTCATTGGTCAACATATGATCAAGGTTTCCTAATCATGTGGCATTTATGCCAGTTGACAATGGAGTCACCTCATTATGAGAATGAGATGATGACCTATACCCAACCTAAGCATCATGACCCTATTATGTCACAAAGTTCAAGTTACGATGATTATAAAAGACCTAGTGTCCTATTTCTTAGACCGTGAGACCATATCAATCATTGTCACCCGAGGATACTTAGATAGCATCAAACGTCACTCAGTCAAACAGTGATCATAAAGGTGCGTTCAGGTATTCAGAGGAACATGTATAGGCATTATGCATCAAGAGCGAGATTTGTCCATCCGTGTGACAGAAAAATATACTCGAGGGCCCACTCGAAGAAGTTATATCCAATAGCTGCGCAGCGTGTGATTTGATCACAGGGATATCACTTGTCGGAACAAGTTGAAAAACATTTGTAGATAACGAGATTGAACACGACATGGTGATGTCATTGATCAGATCTTGGACAATGCAAGTATCGAGAGACAAAAGGAATATGACACGACGTCCATAGTTCAGCAACGAAAGATTCGTTGAATGCACAGGGGTCATCATGGGCATCCAGGTCCCGCTGATGATCATTGGTACGAGAGGGTCTCGACCATGTCTAGAGTGTTCCTGAACCGTGGGGTATCATACTTAAGGGCTTGATGATGCTCACAGATTGTTTTAGTATCAGTAGAATCACTAAAGGAAAGAAAGAGAGAAAACCGGAAGGGTTTTGGTAAATCCGAAGGATGTCCGGAGTGGAGGTGGAAGGAGTTCCATAGCCATGGGGATTGAATAATATGTGAGTAAATGTTAAATATTAATTTAATCATTTATCCATAATTATTTAATAAAATAAAAATGAGTTGAAAGGTCAAATACCTAATTGGGCCGAAATTCCTAGGGAAAAGGGCCCATGAGGGAAAAGACCAAAAGATAGAAAGGGGGAGGGGACGCATGGGCCCCATGCACATGCTGGCTGGGACCATGGGGGCCTTGGCCGGCCGGCCACCCCTCCCCCTCTCCTATCCCTTTTGTTTAGTCCCACATGGCTAAGTTAATTAGCTATAGGGGTTTTTCCCATATATATACAAAATAAATACACCAATAATCAATAAATGTTCCCTTTCTTTTTGGGAGACCTCCAATTCATATTTTCTCTCTCTCTCTCTCCTGTGACCATGGTCCCAAGTCTAGATCGTGCTAGCAGGAGACTTTTTCAACTGCGGAGCGCCGTCGTGCTGTGGGATTCGGATCCAGAATTTCTACTTCCACAACTGCTGTTGGACTAGAGGAGCGGGAGTCATCGTCAGGCATCAGGCGTGTGTAATTCCCAAGGAGGTGCAACGCTTGGGGCACTAGGATTCGTTGGAGCCGAAGGACGTCAACACGCCCCGAGGTTGGCTTTAGAATGACTACATCAGCCACGCTCTCTGAAGCGTTCACAACGATTTTCGGTCTTCAAGGATAAGTTCGCGAAAATCCACTCCCGTTACTTCATTACTAATAGATAGATCCTAGCATTATAGTTCTTGGTGTAGGATAAAATTATTGTTTTCATGCACAAACCCTGATGACTGCAAGTGCACAGATCAATTGTAGCTAGTTTCGAAGTAAAAGTATTGAACCCACAGAGAGTTATTGGCAAAGGTCTTTATGCCCCTCGTTACTATTCACTGAAGAGTACTTGTAAGTTAACTTTAATTCCAAGTAAAGGGTGTATAAAGAGTGTGTTTGAATGAATGCTAAAGTAAACAAGAACAAAGTAAATAACAAAAGTAAACTAAAGCAAGAGAGTTTCTAAGTGTTGTGTAATATGGTTGAGGGGTTGTCAAGGAGTGTGGATTCACCACTAGCATGGAATAATTATGAATGATTAGGATAACATATTTCTTATGTCATTATATGTGTGGAGAGAGCTCCATAATAAGATGTTCACTACAAGGCTCGTAGGAGGTAACTTTGTTGAGCCAAAAGTGAGGTCACCTCTAAATAACCATTGCGATGTCTAAGATCAGTCACCCATACAAACCAACGCAATTAAGGGTTTCCCTGTGGATATCGTAATTATCTTAGGGAATCCCTATTTATCCTCCCTTGACAGTGTAGGTTACGAGCCGACGCCAATCTGTCACGGGGAGATTCCAGTTACGATCCCAAACACGTCCAAAGGATTTCTCCCTCCCTTTAGTCCCGAGGGCAAATTATATGTGGCCAACTACACATACCATCTAAAGAGAGAGATCAAACACAAATCATAGATCAATGGATCTTTGTACACAATTAATAGATCATCTTTATTTCAATGCATAATAATACTAGGGTTTCACCATCTCTCCCCAAGAACAAGGAAACTACTCATACATGAAGGGGCATGGCAATTGTATGAATGCAATATGAAGGTACAATTGAATACAAGTGCAAATCCACAATAGAGATTGGACTACAACAAAGTAAACAACGGGGATTGATGTGAAGACGATGTTGATGAAGATGGCGATGAAGATCGATGCATAGCCCTTCAAGATGCAAGTCTCCTATGTCCCTTGAGTGGTATGGTGGTGTAGATCTTGTGGGCGGTGGCTATGGAGGCGGCGCAGGATCCACCCCTTTGGTGTAGGTGGACTCTCCCCCTTGTTCTAGGGTTTTTCCCTCTTTAAATAGGCATCTAGAGGTCGGTTTTGCGAACAGACGGAGCTAGGGGCCGAATATGCCCATTGGGCCTTCACAAATGTTGTTCTATTTTATGAAATGAAGCCGTCAGAGGGCGGTGCAGCCGTACGGTATGGGCGGGCTCCGCCCGTACTAGTGGTTGCTAAGCCTTCTGAACTCTGTAGTGTTTTGATTGCCATTTCTTCATACGGACTCCAATTGAGGTGTTCTTTGGATCATTGGATTCGTATAGACGAGGGCTACAACACCATAGACTTGGATATTCATTTGGAATTTATGAAAAAATCCACTTCTTCCTCTTCTCAAATGGCTAAGTCTGGTGTCTGCAACTCCTCCATATTGAATTTTCTTGGCTGCTTTTATCCATGAATTTCATAGCACCTACACACAAATCAAAGACAAGAAAAAAGTACTCCCTCCGATCGATATTAATTGTCACTAGATTGGATGTATCTAGCACTAAAATATGTCTAGATACATCTATTTCTATGACAAGTAATACAGATCGGAGGGAGTAATAAATCCAAATAAAACTATGAATGTACAAAGTCCATGTGGAAATGAATGAGAATAAGTAATCATACATAACAGGCATAATTGTAGATAGATGTAGTATGTAATAAGTGACAATATGAATAATTTATATACTTAAATATGCATCAATTTTGGATTCGTCAACTTCCCCAAGCTAGACTCTTGCTCGCCCCGAGCAATAAAGTGGCTTATGGACAAGCTCATCATGTTCATGAGGCACGAGTCGATAACATAAATCAGGCAAAAATTGAAACAATAGTACAATACCGGATGTAGAAGCTCAAAGTAAGAAAGAACATATGCATACAAGGCAACACAAATTTAGTTGTGCAAATCCATAAAAGATCAATTAAAACTTCAATGCTCCATGTCAAAAAGTTAATCTATCTTGAAAGCAAACTGGTGATCCTCCTATTGTGTCTTTTATGTTTTGTATCTCCTCTCTTTTGTAAAGTAAAGTCTTCAATGAGAATATGAATACACTTACGGTTGGCAGTCATATGCGTTCGACACTTCATCCATTTGAGAGGCTCATCAAAGTTAGAGAGATGACAAGAACACTATACAAGCTTCGGTAAATCAAGACAATCAAAGTAGAGTTTAATATAAGTATAAATAACTAGAAGTGTAACAATCAATCCAATTCCTCTAGTTAACTCTCAGCTTGCCAAGGAACACTCGGATGTTTTAATAGCAAAAAAAAGTAAGAGAGTGCATGTCCTAAGTAGCATAACAGTGAAGTGTCTTATTGGCATCCACATCAGTAAATAAAGGCTATCAAAACACTTCTAAACCAATCATTATCTTTCAAAAAAATCATAAAGTAGTAATGAGACCATGCCAAGGACTTGTTATGTGGATATTCATATTTTTTATTCCTTCTTTGAAGGATGATTCTCAACAAGGATCGTTGAGTGATTCTTTTTAAACAATAGTTTGCACAACCTTCGAGAGTACCAATACTTTTGCCCATACGGTGACACTTATGCCACCTATGTCGTCAACTCCTAGCCGAAATCAGGGGTTGTACTATAGTAGATCGTTCGTAGGCTAGCGGATTTGTTGGCATCCCAAGGTGTGCATCAAAAACATAGAACTCTTTAAATAGTATCATAGTTTGACCCACAAGGTTAGCTTTGGCATACAATCACAATTACCGCTAGACTTCATTTTAATCAAATAACTCCTTTTAAGAGTGTCGTCAAGTCTATCAAAACATCTATGGGGTTAAGTATCTTCAAAGGTAAACTCTCTAGACAATCACTCATCAAACAAGTCATAAATTTCAGACTTTTTTGTTGTTGTACTTGTTTGGCAATATTATTTCAAAGGCAAGACTCAGTTAGCTAAAAGAACTAGAGCAAAATATTGCACAACTAATCATTCATTCAAATAAAAAGCTTTACTATAACTAATTTGAATTACTCCCACTAGCATGGCATCTTCATAAATCAACCAACTCAGATAAACAATTCAAACTTCAAAAGTTGGATACATATGATTTAAGTGTAAAAATCATGGCAATGTATTCTAGAGGATCACAAAGTTCTTCTCAAGCTGGATAAAGATTTTAACATAGTGAATCAAATATCTTAGTCAACTCTTATGAATCCTAAAAAAAGCAAGTGCATCCATTATATAAACATAAAACACAACTTACCTAAGCAAGCATTCAAAAACAACGAGATACATGATTGCACAAAAAGTTTCATCGAACAAGAACATTGCACAAGACTCTACAAATGCAGAAGTAACTTTCCCAAGCTAGAACTTTTGTAAGAACCAAACATGAATAGATTACCATAAGAAAAGAGAAAATGCAGTTAACTAAAAAGAGTGTGAGAAGTGGTTACCTCCTCAATCTTGAATAAAGCAAGGGTAACACAGTTTACCATTGAGGTACGAATAACCTCAATTTTGATGGACATGGACCTATGGTTCAAAGAATACTTCCTTGTTGAAGCATTGAGTTGAAACAACCAACTAGCGTATGCATGGATTTATACAGTTGGCACAAACCGTGCATGTTATCACATAACGTTCAAGTCCCTACAAAATAACAAACGAATTAAAAAATGATTCGGTGTACGAATGGAGTTTGTTCACCCAACCGTGAAAAGAAAATAAAAGGAACATGAAACACTACAGAGAATTATAGGCTAGGAAGTTTTGAAGGTAGGTAAAAGAAAATGAAGTACAATGGAACATGTAGAAGGAAACCCAATTGACCTAAGGTTGTCAAAATAAAAATATTGGAGGGTTTATAACCTTTTCGTACTCGTCCCTGACCTTACTACGTCGTGCTACTCCTTGGTACGTGCACGTGGTACGGACGGACTCCGCCTGTATTGCACCTCGTCTTCTCTCTTCTTCTTTTTTTGAAGGGTTTTGTCGAAGTTGGTACGACTGGATGGTATGGGCAGGATGCGCCCGTACGGGTGGTCGTTACACCCTCTGGGTCATCTTCATGTTTCCTTCGCCTGGTAGTGAGGTCGGTACAGACACGTCCCACCATACCGGTGCTAGTTAAGCCTGTAGTTACTTTTCTGGAATATTTTTTGCTTCTTCCAATGTATCACATGAGCGGTACGGGCGCGCGGTACGGATATGTGGGACCGTACTACTGCTCGTTAAACTCACTGTAAACTCCAGAACAAGTTATTTTCTCCAAAATTTTACTAAGGACCAGAAACATTAGTCCAACATCTAACAAAACAAACATATATTTTTGTTGAGAAGATTTAACCAAGATATGCAACACATGATTAGAGCAATAAATAATTCTGCTTGTCGAAAATCGTCCCAAGCCAACTCTAATAGGAAATCATGCATATATATACAAGTGAGAATGCAACATGAACACAACTAGACTCAAGACACAAAATTAAGAAAGACACCTAAAAACTTCCAGGTTGCCTCCCGGGAAGCACTTTCTTTAAAGCCATAAAGTCAGGCTTAGATGCACTATTAAATCACCAACCTGGATCCCAGGGGATAGCAATTGGAGGTGTGATTGTACTTACCTCCAGCAAAGAATTGGAGCATCTCATAGTAGAGTACCGTCGAAGTCGTATCCTCTTGCGGTGCATCGGTATCATATAGATAAATAAGTTCTCGCTTACAAACGAGTGTGGATGTACCAAGTGTGGTGAGCATGCCTCCTTATGTAGCTGCAACAATAGGATTATAGGTTGAAATATAATTATTGAACTTTACCTTGGTTATAATTGTAGGGGCACGCTTCATAATATTCTTCCTTTGCAACATGGAGTAAATCAGGTCCCCACATATTAGCATCAAAAGATTCATAACAAGTTTCCATCTCTAGTTCATCAATAGTAATGCTCTCCTCATGTGTGTCTAGGCACAAGGCCTCTACAGATAAATAACAATCAGTTTTAGCATTATAAGAATCATTACTAGAGAGAGATGCATCATAAACAAATGTAGTATTTATAGTGTGCCAATCTTTATCAACCTCACCTTTTTGTTGTCCCTCCTCTTTATCTTGTAGTTCCTGCAAATGGTTATCTTCGGATACTACGATTCTAGATTGTTCCTTACTCTCTACCACAAGTGGATTATCACTAAGACGTTCTTGTGATAATAAGATTTTAACGTTGGTAATTTCATATGAAGCATACTATCACTACTCTTTCTTATGATTGAATCTTTTGAGATTAGATCATGGACACCTTTATAAACCAAATACACTAAGACTTTAACTCTACTGTAAGATACTAGGGATTCTTCAAGAGTAATGGAACATTGAAAACTAAGGTGGCCAACTGCCATACATTTGTCACAAATCTCATGATATGAATTATAAAATGATTTTGCACAAACATCTAACAGGTCATACAAGTTAAACAAACCCATACTAGCGGCAGTAGCACGTTCACTGCGGTGTACATCCTTTTCTTCTTTCTCCTGTGAGTCCTACAAAAGGTTAGTCTCTTCCACAACAGAAGTGGTCAATAATGCATTACTACTTATGTTATTAAAACAATAAGAGTATATATGATGTACTACTCCATAGACTCTATCTAGTGCTTTATTTTCTTCATTCATATTTCTCATGCGAGCTAGCAACTCACAACAACCAGTAAAAAGCACATATTCTAAAACCTCTGAATCAACAAAGCCTTAATTACTTGTATAGTAAGATGCTAATGTGGTATCAATGCTACACTCACATTGATAATTAATATGATCTATGGATCCGCAATTTTCACAAACAAATTTGTATGAGGCACATAACATGGAGGAATAATGTTTCAACCATTCCAACCATTCTTCTAATGTGTCTTGCCTCGTAACATAATATCCAAATGTTCCAACTTCCTTATCCTCCATTGCGAGCTTCATCTGTTCAAAAATAGCAATCTGGAAAGACATGATTAGTAGCAAATGTTTTTATTATTTTTGTTTTATAAATTTTTATGGGTTTTTGGTTTTATCATTTTTTTTGTTCTTTTCAAATAAGTAAAAGCAGTAAAAAGTAATAAACAGAAATAACTTGAAACTCGTAAACAACCTTTAGTACAACAACAATAAATTAGCAACTAATAGAAAAGACCAAAAGCGCTTAGCTCCCCGACAATGGCGCCAGAGAATAGCTTGATGACTGCAAGTGCACAAATTAATTGTAGCTAGTTTCGAAGTAAAAGTATCGAACCCACATAGAGCTATTGGTAAAGGTCTTTATGCCCCTCATTAATATTCACTGGAGAGTACTTGTAAGTTATCTTTAATTCCAAGTAAAGGGTGTATAAAGAGTGTGTTTGAATGAGTGCTAAAGTAAACAAGAACAAAGTAAATAACAATAGTAAACTAAAGCAAGAGAGTGTCTATGAAGCGTTGTGTAATACGGTTGAGGGGTTCTCAAGGAGTATAGGATTCACCACTAGCATGGAATAATTATGAATGATTAGGATAACCTATTTCTTATGTCATGATATGTGTGGAAAGAGCTCTATAATAAGATGTTCACTATAAGGATCGTAGGAGGCAACTTTGTTGACCCAAGAGTGAGGTCACCTCTAAATAACCATTGCGATGTCTGAGAGCAGTCACCCATACAAACCACTGCAATTAAGAGTTTCCCCGTGGATATCATAATTAACTTAGGGAGTCCCTCTTTATCCTCCTTTCACAGTGTAGCTTACGAGCCGACGCCAATCTGTCACGGGGCGATTCCGGGTACGATCCCAAACACGTCCAAAGGATTTCTCCCTCCCTTTAGTCCCGAGGGAAAATAATATGTGGCCGACTATACATACCATCTAAAGAGAGAGAGTGAGATCAAACACAAATCATAGATCAATGGATCTTTGTACACAAGTAATAGATCATCTTTATTTCAATGCATAATAATATTAGGGTTTCACCATGTATCCCCAAGAATAAGGCAAGTACTCATACATGAAGGAGATCAACATCATGGCAATTGTATGAATGCAATATGAAGGTACAATTGAATACAAGTGCAAATCGATAATAGAGATTGGACTACAACAAAGTAAACAAAGGGGATTGATGTGAAGATGATGTTGATGAAGATGGCAATGAAGATCGATGCGTAGCCCTTCAAGATGCAAGTCTACTCTCTCCCTTGAGTGGTATGGTGGTGTAGATCTTGTGGGTGGCGACTATGGAGGCGGTGGAGTGGCAGGGCTCCACCCCTTTGGCATATGTGCAATCTCCCCCTTGGCAACCCCACTTTCTAGTCCCGCGGCAGCAAGACCGAGAATAACATCTCTCTTGCTGTTGTTCCACCTTGTATGTATGTGTGACAATAGAGGCACGACACCTTCGGTGCTCGTCGATAACATACGGCGGCGGCAAAGTTAGAGTCGAGGAGGAGCAAGAAGCCGCCGACGAGGTGGTCCCAGAATCGAGAAGTTCGCCAGAGCCGGACGAGATGAGGGGGGCGTACGGCACCACCGCGACGCACTTCCTCAGCTTCCGCACATGCGCGTCGAGAGGTACAAGCTATTGCCTTTGACCTTAGCCGGATCTTGGGGTGGCTCGCCGGAGACCTTGCCGGGGCAGAAAAGTTTTTGTTTTCGGCCTGGCTGTGGCGTTGCCCTTTAGTGGTATCAAAGCATCAGTTCTAGGTTTTTGCCTAGTTCTTGCGCATGAGATGCGCTAGTAGGAAGATTGGATCGTTCTCGCTATTTTCATTTTGACCTTTTGATCTGTGTTGATCTAGGGCAGTGGCTAGATCTGGTTTGTCTTGGCCAAGAAGTTGGTCAAAATTGGTCCAGATCTGAGTGAAAGGTCACATGGCTGACGTCCACGGTCAACCACTAAAGTTGATTTTCTTGTTGGACAACAATAGGATAGATGTACCATGTCAAAAATTACAGCTAAGAGTTAGCTGGTGTGAGTCAGAAAGGTTCCGACTTGCGAGTTTTATTTGCTTCTTTTCCCCTCAAAGAAGGTCTAGTCAGATTACCCCGCGATTTAATGCAACACTATAAGTCGGACAATTTTGCTTACTGGGCTCATATTGTTAGGGCACTGCCAATTCTCTCTAATAAAGTGTGAGAGATTCAGACTCTCTCAAGCAGGGCACTTGGTAGCGAAGACAGCAGATGGACGGAGCAACATCGTCGTTAGGTGCTCGTTGTGGAGGTGGCTTGGCTGCGAATTGGAACAAACGATCAAACTGGAAGGTGCGAACATGCAAAATAGGAAGGAAGGTCAAAGAATTAGGGCGTAAATCCCTCTGTACCGATGGTGGTCGTTAGTTCCTCTTCGACAGACGTCAGAACTCTGGTAAGAAATTTCTCAACGCAAATAGGTAGAACTTGTGCTTGGAGTGGGGGAGGATACGTAGTGGATGGAAAGGAAGCTCATGGGTGCATTTTTATATGAAGGGGAGGCCGAAAGTGAGCAATGAGGAGAAGGGGTCATCGACGGCATGGGCTTCGGCCATTAATGGTGTCTAGTGCAATTTTAAGGCGCAACAACGTGGAGGAGAAGCGGAGGAGATGAGAGGGTTGTCCAGGTGTGAGCGGGCCCATCAGAGGAAGGGGCGAGGTGGGGCGCGTGGCTCCGACGGCATTTGCCAGCCATTTCCTTCTGTGGAGAAAGGTGGAAGGAGGGAAGGTGGAGCTACGACGTGGTTGTGTGGACCCCGGTGGTCAGCAAGTGGGTGGGCGGTGGTGGAGTACTAATTCGAGGGAAAATGGTTGGGACGGTTTTGAGAGGGAGATGGGCCGGTTTCGGCTGCTGCGACCTGTGTCTCTCTGTCTATTTCTTCTTTCTTTTCTTTTTAGTATTTCTATTTATCTTTTCTTATTTTGTTTTAGCTTTAGTATTTGAATTTTTGATAGATTAATTGACAAGCAATAAAAAATCCTTGTCACTATTAATAATCCACTTAATAAAATAAGTTGTTTTATTAATCTTTATTATTATTATTATTAAGTAAAGCTTTATGGGATTATTAATTCCATTTCTTATAAAATCTATATCTTTTGATTTAGTCCTTCAAAAATTTTCAAACCAAATAATTTTGTTTTATAATTTTATTATTTATCATATTTTCTCATTTAAGAATACTTTTTTCTTTTAAATAATGGATTTAGTCATGTACTCGTCATGACTTTATTTTTCTTCATATATATTATAAACTCCATATCTTTTTATCTAGAGCTCCAAATAGGATGAAACCAATTTCTATGGTTTTATAATTTTTCCCTTTTCATAATAGATCACTTAGTAATACTTTTGCACAATTTAAATATGGAATATATCCATACTCTAATGTTGTTCCTAAGTGGAATCAATAATTAGGGTTTTAGGGTTTTGAGAGAAATGATATTTCTCTTACGGTTTAAAATGTAATGATGCATGTTTCATGATTTTTTAGGTTTGAAACATGCACACCACTTCACAAACAAAATGATTTTGTTTGGCTTGTGTTTTGGGGGAAATTATTTTGAATGGTCAAAAAGATTTTGTTCCCTCTGAATTTCAAAGGGTTTGATTTTTATTTTGTTTAAGTTTTTCACCTTTCAAAATTTGGAAAATTTTGGGATGTGACAATGTCTGGCTCCAACCAAGGAGATTCCATGATCCATCGCTAGCTACTGTGGCCAGTGCAAGTGCGCTACAATTTTCTCTAGAGGCGTGCGTGCGTCCGTGAAACTACATGCACCAAAAGTATGGCCTGCCTTCAAGATTCATTTCCCCTTGGATCGTGGCGATCTCCATCCACCTTGGGGCAGCCTTGGCATCTCATCTTCATTGCCGCGATTATCAAGGTGTTAACGGGTGGATCATGATTGTTGTGTTTGAAGAAGACCGGATAGACTCTAGAGTTTCCATCTTGCATGCTCATGTTGAGTCAAAAAATCCAAGGGAGTAGTTGCAGTGGAGCCGGAGAAGTATAATTGTCGGACGATAGGCGTCTTGCAACAGCGTTCTCGAGAAGTGGTGGATGACAACGTCGGATTTTGTTATTGCTGGTGCTCTTGAGCTCCGTATCTCTATTTCCCGGGTGAAAACACTAGTTCTGGCTTTCGATGGTTGTACCTGACAAAGGTGGCTCGTTAGTCATTCCCTTCTTGAAGGCATTATATGGATATTAGACCTTCTCAGGGTGAAAACCCAGGATCTTTTTTTAGAGAAGGGGTAAAACCCCGGCGTCTACATCAAGTGATGCAAATAGCCTTTTATTAAAAACGAGTAACCAGTATCAAGTAGTATTATTACAAATCATGGGTCACTCAAAGTTGATACGAAGATCAACCAGCAAAAGATAAAAAGCATATACCACTAAGCATCATGTAGTCGACTAATATGTTGTCGGCTAGCCTAGAAGAAGATATCCTATGGCACCATCAGTAGACGGCTACATCCAATAGCCATGGCATCCCGCTGGTCCAGGCAAGAAGGTACGCCCAGCTGAAGAGTCACTGTATAGATAACCTGTATAAAATTAGCGTTTTTTGTCTTATTAAAAACAATACCATTGCGGCATCTCCAAATTGACCAACATATGCCTAAAACGCCAATACGAGTATCCTCTCCTTAGATTGTTTATCTACCCATTCAACCAATTTCTAAATATATTTGTCAGATTAGTTGGATAAGGCAAATTGTAAGTAATCTTGACTATGCATTAAATAAGACTAGCAAAAGAACAAGGTAAAAATAAATTCTCTATCATTTCCTGTGCCCCATAAAAACAACATTTTATACGACCACCCCAATTCCTTTCTGCCAAATAATCCTTTGTGAGCAACACTTTATTATTAAGTAACCACATGAATTTTTTTTATCTTTAGTGGGATTGTCAACTCTCATAATTATTCGAAGAAAAGACGTATGACCATTCATAAAATCTTCATACTCCCTCCGGTCTATATTAATGGCCTCAACTTTATTATCTAGATAAAGTTGAGGCCATTAATATGGACCGGAGGGAGTACATAGATTTAACTGAGAATATACCTGAAGTAGTTAAATTTCACACAAATTTATCAAGTTCATCAGATAACTATAGCATCATTTACCGTTGGCGTAAGTGCAACTAATTTGTCCGCTTATCACCAGTTAATACTTTTCTAGAGCCAATATTCAGCAGTACTTGAGCTAAAACAATTGCAACTTTTACATTTTCTCTTTACATAATGTTATATAAAGATGGATATTAGTTTGCTCAAGAAGAATATCCAAGCGACACGTCTTCCCAAAATCTCGTTGTTGAGCCATCTCCAATTTTGAAATGACCTCTACTAAAGAAATCATCCTTCACCCAAATAATGCCTTTCCAAAAAGGTGAGTCGGTGGGCTTAGCTCCTACTTCGGATCGTATCTTTTGATTGAGGTAGTTATTACGCAACAATTCTTGCCACATACCCTCTTCGTTAAGTAATTTAAAAAGTCATTTACTTAATAAAAAAATATTTTTGAGTTCCAGTACCTCAATGCCAAGACCTATAGAAGTCAAGTGTTTTTCTCACTCTCTTAGGAATCTCAAGAAAAGACAGCATAAATATAGGTAGACTAATTAAAAAAAAAGACAGCATAAATATAGGTAGACTAATTAAAAAAAGTTGATAAGGACTAAGCTATCACCATATGATAGCAACCTACTCTTCCAGCAACCCAACTTCCCTTCTAACCGAGTTTTCACTAGATATCAATCCGAAATTTTAGGTTTTCTGTAGTGGACAGACACTCCTAAATACCTAAATGGCAAAAAACCAGATTCATAGCAAAAGATTCATTTGTACGGTTGCTCTTCTTCTTTTGCCTTTCCAAAACAAAATATTTCCCTTTTGTGAAAAATAGTTTTGAGACCAGAAAGTTGGTCAAAGGTACACATAATAAGTTTCATGTTCACAGCTTTCTGTAAGTTGTGTTCCATGAATAAAATTGTATCATACGCATATTAGCGACCGTAACTTTTCTGAAGACGTCGTTTTGAAGAAGCTTTTTAAGAGTCGAGGTGTCATCACCACCGGTGGAGCTTTTGCAGCTATGCGTCTCTGACCGCTTCGGCGGGGTCTTTGTTTTATGGTTTTCTTCTTCTTTTGTTTTTCGGATATGTGCATCCTTGATGTACAGAATTACTCTAGTCGGAGGTTGGGTTATTTGATATGCTCTTAATATTAATATGAGTTCATTTTATCGAAAAAATACATGAGTACCACGAGCAACTTGTGATAGAAAGACAGCCACGTCGGGCAGCTGCAGATCGAGTGGCACTCATGTGCCCAACTCTCCGCAGATGCACGCAGGGTTCCCCAATCATTTGCTCAAAACGATAAGGTAAAGAACAGAAGGTGCCTTATTAAACAGCAGCATGCCACGGAGGAAATGTTGGCACCGAAATGATCAAGAGAGCAGGACAAATAGACAACACACCTAATCCCTGCAAGTTAGTGGAGATGGGCGCCTGATCGTAGCCAATAAAGTGCTAACCACTGCACCGCCAAAGTGTTTGTTTAGTAAGTCAGCAAACTGGCTGTCGTCGCAGAACGGCAGAATAGTACATGAAAAATTGCGGAAGATTCTTGCAGTTTTGTTACAAGTCTATTGGTCTGTGTTTGGATGACATGCGCATGGCTTGCATGACAGGACCACAAGACCATATTACATCTCTGGCCAGACTTTTTTTTTTTTTGAGAATGGCCAGACTTTGACTTGCAGTAACTAATACTGCATAAGAGGGAATATAGATGTCAAGTTACGGAAAGTTTGACCAAATTTTTAAAAACTATGATATTATATATATACCATGTGAAAATATATATTTTATGATGTATCAAACGGTATAGATTTTATATATTAAATATTAATATTTTTTCTGAAGACTTGATCAAACTTTACATAATTTGACTTTTGAAAAATATATAAGCCTTAATCTTTGGGAATGAGGTAGTATAGTTCTATATATGCCGTCGAAGCCACCCTTGCTTCGAGAAATTCATTTCTAGTTTTGACCACCATCACGTAAGAGTATTTGCGATGATATATGAAACTAAGAATCCAATTTAAAACCCCAATTTTCTCACGAAGGAGAGGTACCGCAAATACTATTAAATGGTTACAGGATAATATAAACCAATGCATTTAAGTGCGTAATCATCACTGCAATTTTCAGTTGCTGTACCTGATGCAAACTGATAGAACTGACATTGCTTGGCTCGCCGACTCTGGAGAATGAAGTGCTCATTTGGTTCCTGTCACCATCGCTTAGCCAAACTATGTAAAATGTTCCCTTTTTTAATACAGTACTATTTTTTTTTTTGTATAATCGTGTTGTACCTAGTAAACATTGGTTTTCTGAACTAAGAATGATTCTTCCTGTTCTCCTGTTAAATGATATGGACAGCTTCCAACATTATCTGGAACAGACTGGCTGGATAAAAGTTAACTGATGACAATCTATACACTGTCCGCGGCTCTTGTAATGCGTGTTTAAGTAGTTGCAACAGTCAGGCAGAAAATGCTAAACATTTTGAAAATTTGCATGCTTGAATACTTCCCTTCTTTTCTGAGTAGGCAAAACATTTGCCTAATCTGTTGATATATCGGAAGCAGTTGCCAGTTGTACACAAAAGAACAGCGTGGCAGAGGGCCCAAGTAATACATTTTCCACCAGAAAGTAAGTGCATCTCCAACAGGCAACAAACCCCTATAAATGGCTCTCAAAAAGATTTTGGGCGAGTAGACAGAATTTGTGATGGTTGAGAGCTAGTTTTTTGAACTATATACAGTATACAAATTACACAATAGGAGTTCACGTATTTTCAGAACTCGAAAAAAAAATAGTACTTCACCTCTTTTCAAGAGAAAGTTTGGTATTTAAAGTTAACATGTTTAGATAAATTTTGGAGCTCAAACAACATTGTCGATGGATTTTAATTAGGATTGTTTCAAACCGGGCAAGCGGCTCCTTTGGACAAGGAGTTCCCTACTCAAAGGGAAAACAGCGGAACATTGACAACATGCGGCAAAGTTCATTGTCCTAGCCCCAAAACACCATTCATGCAACTCTCTTCATGAATACAGTTATAGATCAATCGAACCTTATATCTGCCCTTAAAAAGGAAGATGATCTGAAATTTTATAAAAGATACTTATAATAGTTTGAACAAAATTTGAGAGTGCTGAATAACTTCACTTGGGTCATGAGAAACATCAAGAGAGACAACAAGGACATACAGCACATCGAACACGCCAAGAGATTTAAATGCCCACCTTAACCAAATATTAGTTAATCACAAGATGAGCTAAAATACTCTCTAAAAAGTTTCATAATAGCAACAAAACATTTGATCAAACCAAAGTGCGGTTGGGCGGTCTAGTAGTACCAATCATAGACAAGCTAATCCTTTAAACTAAACTCTTTGTGGTAATCATCCACGCCGCCCAAAAATACTCTAGTCCGCAATTGGAGCTTAACAACAAGTTGTTAGCACGACTTCGTGTGTATAAAAGGGCACTAATCTGAAGGGACTATCATCATCAGTGTAAGCTAAAAGCCCTCTTTGAAGTGTGTAGCTAGACACATTATCTAGTGTAGCAAATTAAAAGAAGAGAGTGAAAGCAGGATGGTGAAACTCGCATTCGGAAGCCTCGGCGACTCCTTCAGCCCGACGTCCATCAAGGCCTATGTGTCGGAGTTCATCGCCACCCTCCTCTTTGTGTTCGCCGGCGTCGGGTCAGCCATTGCCTACGGTGAGTCGCAGCAATTGTTAACTGTGCGTACACTCTCTTTTCAGTTATCCATCAGTGATCAGTATGAAACTGACAAATTGGCTTGTGTACGTACGTAGGCAAACTGACCGGTGATGGCGCTCTGGACCCGGCTGGCCTCGTGGCCATCGCGATCGCCCACGCCTTCGCCCTCTTCGTCGGCGTTGCGGTCGCCGCCAACATCTCCGGTGGGCACCTGAACCCCGCCGTAACTTTCGGCCTTGCCGTGGGCGGCAACATCACCATCCTAACCGGGATCTTCTACTCGGTCGCCCAGCTGCTCGGCTCCACCGCCGCCTGCTTCCTCCTCAAATTCGTTACCCACGGAAAGGTCCGTATTACTTGGCCACACCATCAGTGTACGGCACGTACCTAGACTTACAGATGAATGGGTTCTAAACGCAGGCCATCCCGACGCACGCCGTCGTGGCGGGCATGAACGAGTTCGAGGGCGTGGTGATGGAGATCATCATCACCTTCGCGCTGGTGTACACGGTGTACGCCACGGCGGCGGACCCCAAGAAGGGGTCCCTCGGCACCATCGCGCCCATCGCCATCGGCTTCATCGTCGGCGCAAACATCCTCGCCGCCGGGCCCTTCAGCGGCGGCTCCATGAACCCCGCCCGCTCCTTCGGCCCGGCCGTCGCCGCCGGCAACTTCGCTGGCAACTGGGTCTACTGGGTCGGCCCACTCATCGGAGGCGGGCTCGCCGGGTTCGTCTACGGCGACGTGTTCATCGCGTCCTACCAGCCAGCTGCCGACCACGAGTACGCCTAATTTGCATAGGTCGAATTGTCGAACGATCCCTCTACCCGTCCCGTATATGCATCGTTAAGAAGTTGCTTGATCGTGTAAGAATGGTGTGTCACAGTCACGGCACTTGTGTTTCCCTTTTCATTCAATCCATGAAAAAATGTTCTGTTGTCCTTGTTTGGGAGAAACAAAAAAATGTTCCACGGAAGGCGTGGGCGATGTAATACGTACGTAGTAAAGTGCAGCTTATATCCTTTCCACTTGTAAGATGCGGAATACGTACGTAGTAAAGTGCAATGGCAAACAAATTGGGAATGCGTGAATAGAAAATTGCAAGCTATTTTATAAACCAAGATAACTGGCACAATGCAATGCACTTGCACTTATTTAATCTTACAAGAGCTCTAAGCTCCCTGGAAACAAAGAGTTGGGTTGCTCGGAGATTGTCCGCTCGATTCGGGCCTTCCTGTCAGTGTCTTACTACTTCTAAGACTGCGGTCATTCTATAGGCCTATTTGTTGGTGTACAATTTGGAGGTCGGTTCACTGCCTTCTTTGACCGTCGGGTCGCTCTCTCTCGTGAGCTCGTCGACATGGACGCGGTTTCCGGTTGCCTATCTTCGTCCTCTATTCCATGGTGGCTTGCCGCCGGGAAGTCGCCCTTTTGGGGGCGCTTCTTCCTTTACCGTCTGGTTTGGGCTCTCTTCGCTCCCTCATTCATTTTATTAGCAAGGATGTTTGCCGCTGGGAGGGGTGGTCAACGTTGTTGTTTTGGGGGTGATTCCGGACGGGTTCAAGGGCCATTGGGGTTCGCCGGACTTTTGCTAGCGTCTCCACCGCTGCTTCATGACCGGGTGAGTCCATGATCCGATTAATCTCGATCGCCGCCGGTGAGCCATCCCCTTCCTCTTCTCCACCTTCTCTATAATATATCTCTCCAAACCATGATGGACATGACGGATTTGTAGCCCAGTCGCTCATCGTCGCCCGGTGTCATTTTAGTCGCCCTCACCATATCAGGTTTGTTTTTGCCAGATTCCACCAATCCAGTCCTACTCCAATGGCTTGCTATTTTACTGCCACCATGTCCTAGAGGTAGGTTGTCAATTGCTTTCGCCATGTCACTTATTTTGTGAGTGAAAGCATCCACTACTATAGAGCCATCCAGCTAAATTTGCTACATTCCGTTTGCATCTAGCAAGAACTCTGAATTCCTATTGGCTTGAGTGAAATCCATACACCCAAATCTGAATATTAGTTTGATAGAGTTAGTACATAGGTACACCCACAAATCTGAATCTTTATTGATTCAAGTAAATACATGCAAGTCATATTGTTGGTGTAGATCTCATCGATACACACTTCAGTTATTGCAGGAAAATGTTGATAAAGGGATAATCAATCACGCAGAGCATGAAGTTACTATCGGTCCTGCAATGGCTACAAGTGTCTGCTCACGAAGCAGTTCGAACTGCATTAGATTCCAACGACCTTCATGTACTAAAATACAATACTCCAAGTAAACCATTCTTTGTCATGACTCAAAGGCTGACTTGCCTTTGCATTTTCTAATGTAGTGGTTCTATGATGATAGAAATTGTCCCTGCCTTCAGATCTAACAACAACAACTTCTTTTGGTAGATTGCTTAAAGATTCATGCGTTTTTGTACTTTTCATGGTCCTTACTTGTTGTCAAACCTCTAGAATTGGGTGAAGTTTTTTCTCCAGCATGGCTATCTGGCAGTGATAGATACTCCGGCACTTAAACCACGTCTACATATAGACTTCTACATATATGTCAACACTTGGAATTAAGGTAGCTAGTTTATATATAAACAGGTGCTCCTATTTTCATTTATGCTCACAAAGTCATCTTATGGTGTCTAAGGCTATAATTAGATTTCAATTTATATTATTAAACATTGATCTCATATGTCTCTTCAGCCTCATCGAGAACATTCAATTTTCTTAGTTTGCTATATGTTACTCTTATGATTGTCATATGCTAGCTAGCTACATCAAAGGCAATATCTAAGCCATTGGTTAACGCGTTTGAAGTGTAACTGGCAAGAAACAAAGTCGAAAATTGTCAATATGCAAAAATACCATGGCGGATTAGTTTATTGAGCTACAGTGCACACCTTTTGCAGGAAAGTGGATACATTTAGAAATGGTTGATTAAGCTGCAGATATTTTCTCAATACCCTCTTTCTTGCATGCTTACTTATCGGTATTAGTTTTTACTCATGTGGTGTTGTGCTGCGATGTAGTCTGCAACCAGTTTGGTAAATTTGAGATGAAAGCGGGCACCACACTACTAGAAAACAGCTTATCAGTAGCGCACCTTTTTTCACTATCTGTAGCGCATATCTTAGTCGTCACTGTTACCTCGCCACTGATAACTATCTTCTGTGGCGCATATTGAAATGCGCCACAGAAATCTCAAACTTCAGTGGCGCATATGGCCAATATACGCCACAGAAGTTTTTTTTCCAAAATTAAAAAAAAAAGGTGGGTCAGATCTCAAACTTCTGTGACGCATATGGCCAATATGCGCCACAGAAGTTTTTCTCAAATTTCAAAAAAAGGGCCAAATCTAGATCTGGCTGGAGGTGGTGGTGGTGGCAGCTGGTGGCTGGTGGCTATTGGCTAGTGGCTAGTGGGCTGGAGGAGGGCTAGGAGGAGGTCGTCGGAGTTGGTGGTGGAGGAGGAGGAGGTCACCGGAGTTGGTGGTGGTGGAGGAGGAGGAGGAGGAGGGGGAGGAGGTCGCCGGAGTTGGTGGTGGAGGAGGAGGAGGAGGTCGCTGGAGTTGTTGGTGGAGGTGGAGGAGGAGGAGGTCACCGGAGTTGGTGGTGGAGGAGGAGGAGGTCGCCGGATTTGGTGGTGGAAGAGGAGGAGGAGGTGGTCGCCGGAGAGTGGAGAAGGAGGAGGGCGGAGAAGGGGAGAAGTGTGGAGGGGAGGAGAAGTGGGGAGGGGAGAAGAAGTGGGGAGGGAGGAGAAAAAGTAAAAAGAGATGGAGAAGGGCGTCGGCAGGATTCAAATTTCGAATCCCGCCTAAGACTTTTGTGGCGCATATGGGAGAAATGCGCCACAGAAGTTTCACCCCCTTTTTATTTTTTTGCAGTAAAAAATCTTCTACCCTAAATAACTTTTTACTCTTTTCGAATTTGGGAATTCTATAAAATCCAGAACAATTGTAGGTGGTTGAATTCGAGTAGGAAATTTTGAGACGATCATTTTGATAGGTTAAAGTTTTTTTCGACATCGTATGCAAAAGTTATAGCCGTTTTACCGTGTCATGACCTATTTTTGCAAAATACATCGAAATTCATGTTTTTCAATTTTGTTTAGATCTATACCCTAAATTCTAACTATAACTCAAAGAAATTATTTTTTTGAAGTTTCTATCATTTTTTTTATTTTTTATAAAACTGAAAAGCCGATCGGGGGAGAGGGGTTGGGATGTGTTTTTGCATATTCTGTGGCGCATACACCTGTATGCGCCACAGAAACATTACTTTCTGTGGCACATATGGACATATGCGCCACAGAAGTTTCTCCCCCCTTTTTTTGGTGCTAGGTCCCATCAACTTTATGTAGCGCATACATCTATATGCGCCACAGAATCATCATTTTCTGTGGCGCACACGAAAATATGCGCCACCGAAGTTTGGACTTCTGTGGTGCATATTGGTTTCGTGCGCCACTGAACTGCCAAACTTCGGTGGCGCATATATACTAGTGCGTCACTGATACATATCTGTGGCGCATGGTTTACATATGCGTCATAAAATATCTTGTCTACCTATAAGTTGTTTTCTAGTAGTGTCAGTTTCTTCTTAAACCAGCTTTTTTATTATTTGATGGTATTAGCTATTGTTTTTGTCATTTCTCGGTTACACCGGTGGGCCATTGTACATAGATTTTATGACATACCATCATTTATTTGTATGTTTTAAATATATTCAAGTTGCATGTCCTACTGCTGACATTCTATCCTCGGCTAAGATATGCACTAAGCTGTATTTATTCTACATGGTTCAGTCATCTTTCTAGAGTAGTACTGTAGGTAGGTTCGTGGCCTCACTTTGTTTCGTTGTGCTACTGATTAGTGGGGTTATTTCTCATCCTGGTCCAGTTGTTTTTTATTTCAAGAGTTGGTTTATGATTCAAACAAATCTTGATGAGGCATGCTAGCAAGTTTTTGTTCAATTTTTGTGCGCTTCAAAAAAAGTAAACTTATTTGTGAAGAATATTTAAACATAGGATTTTTTTTCTGTACATCAGCATAACTACCACAATACATTTAGGTGTTTACTAATTTCGTTTGAAGGTTGCGAGTTTCATCCTGTATGGTTTATGAACCTAAAGCCAGATTTGCTCTTCTATGCGCTTCTGTAACTATCTAATTGAGCCGTGGAGGTTCAGTTGTTTGGTAATTGTTTGAACTTTTGCTGAGATTGACTAGATGTTTCCTTATACTAGTAGACAAGTATTCAAATAGCTGAGTGTGATGTGGAGGCCGATCCAGCTATGGGCCTCGTAATGTTTTTCTAGAGAGAACAGTATAGCCAACTTTACGTACAAGATCCTGACTTGCTGTCTTGCAATTTGAGTTTTGCTGCCCAAGTCCAGTGCATGAAAGACAGCGAACTACAGTTGGACTATGGTTGTCTTGCTGCTAGATGCTCCCTCTAAGTCGTCTTATGGGCCGCGCTCACCGATCCCTCGATCACAGGTGCACTGCGCCTTCGGCCATTAGCCCTACGGTTCCAATTTTTAGTAAGCGTACCGTCGTGCGATAACTAGCTTTTGACCTCATGATTAGGTCTTTACGTTGCATCTAGGATGATTATTTTGTTGTGAAATTCCCATGTAAATTAGCGTATTTGAGTGAAAATCCTATTCTTGAGTTAATTTGCCTTGTGACATGTGTTGTTGAATTCTAATAATCCACGATAAGATACTGTGGTATACTTCTTCCACCATATGTTACTATGCTATATTGTTTCCACCATATGCTAGATTGCATCAATAATGTACTGATCCTCAGACTTCTGACTTGGATCACCCGATTAGTCATTAGCCAAGTTGTTTTCTGCTACAGTAGTGTTACCTGGTTATTCCAATGTTCTGTCCTGACGTATATAGATACTAAAATGACTATAAGTACACAAGATATTACATAATAGAGTAAGTTCGTATTACTCATGTTTTGTGTAAAATATTAGAATCATTTTGCCCTTTCCAACCAGAAGTTCACTACTTACGTGTCCACGGATGTCATTGGCTATGTATGAGACATTGCTGAGGTGGTTCAAGGAACAAGGTCGTCGCTCGCCTCTCCCAGCTAGCTCGACAACCTAAACTGAAGGTAGGTCGACATCTCCAATCTCCCAACAACGGCGAGGTGCAACGAACAATTGCCTCCCTACTGTCCAGAGCAGGTAAAGCTTGCTTCTTCTATGTGATCTTCTCCATTGTGTGAATCCCATGAAGATCCACTTGTTGCTATCCAGAAGTACGTCATGACATGAGTTAAATTGCTTGTTCTATCTATAATTTGGGAGATGGATCTGAGTTCTTAGGTGTTATGTTCATCGAATAATTGGATGAGCTAGATGTATATTCGGTTTGTGTATCAGGAAATTAAATTTCAAGAAACATTCATCCCAAGTCTGGTCAATTCAACAAGATGACTGCTTATTGTTGCGAAGGTTGGTGTCGTGCAAATCCTTAACATACTAACTTTTTTCTCGATAATAGTTGTTATAATGCCGAGTTAGATTCTTATAAAAACTTTTACTTTTCTGGATTTTATGTCTAAATTTATATCAGTTTATTTTAGTTTTGGTACCTGGTGTCCCATCTTTGGAATTAAGTCATGGAATTTGTTGGGAATATGCCCTAGAGTCAATCATGTATAATGTTATTTTCAATGTATTCATAAAATTGTTGTCCATGTATGAACTACTGATATGTATCATTGAATATGTGATTCAATTGTGAATATATATTCATATTGTTCATACTAATTGTCCTTGGCCGTTGAGGTTCTGCTGGACACACAACTTAGACTAATGTGAAAGTCGGCTGATGACTCGGTTCCGCTTGTCATGGGTATGCAGATGCTATTCCGACTTACATGGATTCAGCTAAAGAGTTTAGCGAGTCGGACTGACCCATATTGAGGTACAACGAACAAGTCGTCATTTGTATGTCTCAATCAATGTAATCCTTAGACCCGAGGTTATTGCATAATCCAAATTGAGGATCACCGACTTAGGTTCTGTCAAACAATGTTCCGTCACTGGGCAGTTATAAAGATAGAGTTCGGGTCGACTGAGAATCAAGCTACGTGATGTGAATAACTAAGATGGGATTTTGCCCCTCCGACTGGAGAGATATTCTCTGGGCCCTCTTCGAAGATATGATTCGGAAAGAATGGCCATGCGCGACTCGGTTAAGTGTTAACCGAGGCGATGGACTAAGAGTTAGTCGGATGAATCATTTATCTCGGATCGAGAAAGAGAGTCGAACTATTTAAGGGATGATAATTATTCACCTATAGTTCGACAAGGTATATCGTGAGGCAAAACGGGCTCAGACGAAAGTCGTATTAGAAGGTATGTCGTCATGACTCTTTGGTACTTAGGAGTCGACACGTTCTGCTAGGAGCCGCTACCGACTGATCGGTCACGAGTGAGACTCGGATCGTGTTCGGGTCACCATGAGCCTATCGGGTCACGCACTTAAGAGCGGGAGAAAATTTGGATTGGACCCAAATAGAAAACGGACTGAGTCAGTGAGTTGGACTCGCAGTGACTAATATAGGTCTTTTAGTAAATGTGCCACAAGTGAGTGGAGCCCACTTTCACTCCCTATATAAGCTAGAGCGCAGGTGCTTAGAGAACGCGGTTAGGTCACTCCATGCGTTGGAAACCCTAGCCCTAGTCTAGTCATGTCGCCGTCGTACCAGACCTAGCAGTCCAGCGCTAGCTCTCCTCCTCATACGTATGGATACTGATGGAGGTGTTGTACGTTCAGTACTTCGACGATCGTGGATTGGAACGGATCATGAGGACTGCACTGCATCAAGCGACGTGCTTCATCGCTTCCGCAACCGCGCGTCTATAATTCTCGTGGCCTACTCCCTCGGCTAGACCTTAGGATCACCGCGTAGGGAAAAAGTTTTGTTTATCTCTACGTGACCCTTCAGAATTATATTTGCATTGTTTTTTATTAAAGTTGAGTGCTCTATGCTAGGATGTCCATGCGAGCTGATGCAGGATTTTAAAATTCTTGAATTTACTTAATTGAGTAGGTTTCCTTGTGACATTATTGGCGTCCTTGGGCTTTCTTTTGTGTCGAAAAATTGATAGTTTCCTATGATAGAATATAATAACTTATGTGAATCTTTGAAGTTAACTGGCCGCTGGTTCCATGTGTACCATGTGATTTTGTGCTATCATATTTGATTTATTCATTTTTTTCATTAGTTTAATTATACCTCATCACTCTAGCTTTATGCCCTTCGCACTTAACCTGACAAGAGCTTTAAGAAATCCTCTCATATATGGCTGCTAAGTACTCAGTAGGCAGCAGGAGAGCGTAGAATGTGAAGGCTAGGATCTTGTGCTGACAAGAAAACATAGTACGGTACCTATTGTGAGTTCCCGTTAGTCTGCCTATGCAAAATCTACAGATTGACAATGTTGTCCATGTGAGGATAAATTAAAAGAGGCGGTATATTCCTGCGTTGATGGTTCCAATGATCCAGCTAGAAAATTGGAATGTTGGGATGTGTCATTCTAGCTAGAAAATCAGAGAATGGTCACATTCTGCTTCAGGGTAGACACCATAGCTTTTGATTCCTTTTATTGAAGCTATTGCAGTTGTATGTGTCGTGTACCTAGCAAATGATCATGTCATTGACACATTCAAACTGGCTTCTCTGCCTTATATAGGTCTGAAAGAAGGATCGACAAATGCCTTACATCCAGTTAACAAGTCAGAAGGCTTCATGTGATCAAAAGCTGATGCCCTACAGAATAATAGAGATGGCTTACGAAGAATTATACAGTCATATTTATGATTCTTTTCATGCTGTTCCTTTGTTATTTTTTGGTGTAATATCATGTCTGAGCTGTATAAATATAGCTGACTGGCTACTATTTTTTTGCTCTATATAATTTTACATGACACTTTCTACTTGCTAAAAGGAGAAGTAGTAATCTTAATATATGGGACAATTTTTAATTATATTTATTACCTTTTTATTTTATTTGATGCATATAAGAATACACATTAAAGTAGATTGAGTAAGAGCCACTACACCACGTTTGGACATGCCATGCATGTGGCCAAAGGGAAAAAACTTATGATGCCCCATTAGAAAACTGAAGCACCTAGACACCAACTTAACTCAGCAGCAGCAGAAATAAATTGTATATGTTTTGTGATAATAAAGGAAAAGGGCGCAACAACGTGCGCGAGGTCCTTCTAGTATATTCTAAAGACACACTAGAAGACAACATGAGATAAAAGTGTCAACATAACTTCTAAGAGCATCTCCAGCCGTTGCACGGCGAACCGCCGATAATTAAAATGGCCTTTTTAGCTGCGTGGGGTGGGAGGGGGAGGGACGTGTCACCGATTTGCCAGGGCGCTTGTTTTATCTAGTCACGCCCTCAACACCGGCAGCCCATCCGGCGGTTTTTGGTCAAAAAAGAAGTCAAAAATAAAACCCATATTTGATCACATAGTTCCACATATAAATTTAACTAGTTCAACAAAACAACATCATAAATTTAACAAGTTTGGAAACACAATATAAACAGACTAGGTGTTTTCCTTGAGCGTCCTCATAAATTTAACAAGTATCTCTTGGTGTAATGGTTATTATTGATGACAAAGTTTACCGGGGAGCATGACCTTCAATAAGCTTGGTGAAGACATTCGAGCACTGCACGACGCTGATGTCATTGTGTGATTGATGTAGCCCAACATATGACAATTACCATTGGTCAATGATACGTCCAAAACGTGTCTACTTTTTCGAACACTTTTGCTATTGTTTCTCCTCTATACTTGTGTGATTTGGATACAACTAATGCGGACTGACACTGATTTCAACAGAATTGACTTGGTGTCTACTTTTTGTGCAGAAAATCAACTATCAGGAAAAATCCTGAAAAATATGCCAAAAATCCTATTTCATCCGAAGACTCCAGGAGCCAGAATACGAGACGGAGAAGAGCCAGGGTGGCCACACCACCTGGTGGCGCGGGCCAGGCCAGGCCACGCCAGGGGGTGGTGTGGGCCTCCCAGGCACCCCCTCGGCCTCTCTCTTCGCCTATAAGGAGCCTTCTGACCTAAAAACTTCGGGAGGTTCGATGTTTTTCCAGAAGGAGTTCCGCTCCGCCGCCACCACCAGATTCCACGAAACAGCACCAGAAACTCCGTTCTGGTACCCTGCCAGGACGGGGAATTGGAGGAGATCATCGCCATCATCATCACCATCGCTTCTCCATCGACCATCCATGTATCCCCCATCTATGAGTGAGTAATCCCCCGCTGTAGGCTATGGGGATGGTAGGGATTGGATGAGATCATTCATGTAATGGCATCAGATTGTTAGGGCATGGTGCCTAGTATCTTTTATTAGTGCTTTATGACTTTGTTGCGACTTGTTGTGCTTAATTCTTGTCACTAGGGCCCGAGTGCCATGATTTCAGATCTGAACTTATTATTGATTCATTATGATAGTATTGTTCTTGATCTTATCTGCAAGTTGTGTACACACGTTGTTGTCTGGAACCTATGGCCCCGAAGTGACAGAAATCGGGATAACCGGAAGGGAAAGGCTTTGTGTGAGGATCATATGTGTTCACGAGTGTTAATGCTTTGCTCCGGTGCTCTATTAAAAGGAGCACCTTAATTGCTAGTAGTTCCCTAGAGGCCCTGCTGCAAACGGGCTGGCAGGACAAAAGATGTTGTGCAAGTTCTCATTACGAGCACGTATGACTATATATGGAACACATGCCTAGGATTATCTAGTACTTGGGTGCTTTATCTTATTTATCTACAATTGCCCTATGTTCTGATTTCTATGTGAATTGTCTTGTCCATGCAACGCCCGCCCATCCATCCCTATGCCTACCGCACTCGAATCCCACTGTTTACTGCTTTTGTTACTACTGCCTTTGCTTTGCTACTATTGTTACTTTACTATTCCTACTACAAAACTGTTGCTACTGATAAACTGCTGTGAGCAAGATTGTTTCCAGGTGCAGCTGAATTGACAACTCAGTTGGTAATGCTTATAAATATTCTTTGGCTCCCCTTGTGTCGAATCAATAAATTGGGTTTCACTTCCCTCGAAAATACTGCGATACACCCCCTATACTTGTTGGTCATCAAGACTATTTTCTGGCGCCGTTGCCGGGGAGCATAGCTTTATTTATCAATTTCACTTGGATTCTCTATTGTTCATTGCTATCCATCCATCATGGGTAAGTCTCGTGATGGCAAGGTTCCTATTTTACCATCCACTATAAGAAGAGGTACGGTTCTGAACACCTCTGCTTCTCTTGATTCACCGTCTGTTATAAGTAAGCTCGTTACACCACCACATACACATGCTACACACACTGCTACTACTGCTGAATCTGAAACTTCTGATGCTTATGATGTTGTTTCTACTGTGCTTGATAAGAGTGGTTCATTAGGTCCTTTTCTAGATGCTATGATTGCTAGAACTATAGCTGGAAATACCGAAACTCCTAATGAAGACACTACCACACCTGTTAGCTCACCTGAGTCTAGTGAGAGTTATGATACTGAAGAAGATTATGTTGAGATGACCGATGAGTTTATTGATGAATGTAAGAACACCCATGATAGGAGCGCTGCTAAGAGTCTCCTTGAGAGGCGTACTATTATACCCAAATTGTCTCCTGATGCTAAGTTTGCTGCTTCTCCGATAAACATTATAGAAGAAGATTATGATTTCTCTCTCGATCTATCTTACATAGTTATTGTCGAGAAAGAACCTTTTTGTGGGACTAAGAATGAAGGTGCGGTAGCACATATGAATGAACTTTCTACCATGAGTGGCTTGTTTTCTGATGATATTAAGATGCGTACTTACTTTGTTGCTAAGATATTTCCCTTTTCACTGAAAGGAGAAGCTAAAACTTGGTTTAGTAATTTATCTCCTAGATCTATTAATAGCCCTGAGTGCTTGATTAGTACTTTCCTGTAGAAATATTTTCCTCCCAGTGCTAGACATGCTATTTTGCAGGAACTTTTTGATTTTAAACAAGGAGAAAAAGAGGTATTGCCCGAATCTTGGGCAAGGTTTTGTGCTTTGATTCATGCACAGGCTAGAAGTCCATTACCTAAGAATGAGATTCTCGATATTTTTTATAATGGACTAACCGAAGAATGTAGGACATACCTAGATAGTTGTGCTGATTGTGTTTTCAGGAATAAGACTCCTAAGGAAGCTGATGAATTAATGGCTAAAATAAGCAAGAATTATGAAGATTGGACTCCTCCTAAACAAGCTATACCTGAAGTAATTGTACCTGAACCATCTATTCCCGTGCCTATTCCAACATCAAAGAAGAGGGGAGTTATTGAATTAAATGATGAAGTGATGAAGGAAGATAAGAAATGTCTTAAGGAGAAGGGAATTAAAGCTGCAGATGTCAAGAATTTACCTCCTATAGAAGAATTATGTAAGCCTATTCCCTACTCATCCACTATTGAGGTACACTCTCTCCAACACTTTGATGAAGGTGATATCCCTTACTCTAAACCTCCTGATCAATGCTTAGAAGAATTCGATATCTTTATTGTTAAGCAAGATAACTTCAATAAAAGGGTGCAAAATCATCTAATGGAAAACACTAGAGCTATTGTTGAGTTGAAAGATATTGTGGAAAGAACCTCTAATGATGTCAAAATGATTGTTAAACACTTTCAAATGGTTCAAACTCAAATAGATCAACTCGTTAAAGTGCAAAACGACTTGCTAGTTAATGCTACTAAAGAAAAACATGCTTATGAAATTAGAACTAGAAGTGGTGCTGCTACCCAGGATCCTCTATATGCTGAGGGGCATCCCAAAAGAATTGAGCAGGATTCTCAACAAGCTGAAAATAGTGGTTCTACTCGTAAGAAAAGGAAAAAAGAAACATAAAACTGTTGTAGAACCCTCTGAACCTGCTATAGATCCTAATAGTATATCTATCTCTGATGCTGAAACTGAAAGTGGTAATGAAGAAAATGAAGTTCCTAATGAAGAAAAGTTGAAGAAGAACCTGAAAACCACACTAAGAATACTAAATACACAAAAGAGGATTTTATTGCTAAGAAACATGGTAGTGAAAGAGAACCTTGGGTCCAAAAACATATGCCTTTCCCTGATAAGAAACACAAGTCAAAGGAAGATGAACACTATAATAAGTTTTGTGAGTGGATGAAGCCTTTATTCTTGCAAATTCCTTTGACTGCTGTTATTAAATTGCCTCCTTACTCAAAGTATATGAAGGACATTGTCTCGAATAAAAGGAAGATCCCTAATGAAGAAATTTCTACTTTGCTTGCTAATTATTCCTTCAATGGTAAGGTTCCTAAGAAACTTGGAGACCCAGGGATTCCAACTATCCCTTGCTCTATTAAGAACAGTTATGTTAGAACTGCTTTGTGTGATTTGGGAGCTGGAGTTAGTGTTATGCCTTTCTCTCTCTATAAGAGGCTTCAACTTGAAAAATTAATACCAACTGATATATCTTTGAAAATGGCTGATAAATCTACCACTATTCCTGTGGATATATGTGAGGATGTACCTGTTCAGGTGGCTCACAATTTCTTGATATTAACTGATTTTGTTGTGCTTGAAATGCCCGAAGATGATAATATGTCTATTATTCTTGGGAGACCTTTTCTTAATACTGCAAGAGCTGTTATTAATTGTAATCAGGGAAAGGTGACCTTCAATGTTAATGATAAGGAACATAATGTCTATTTCCCCAAGAAGATTGAAAGGACTTATGGTTTGAATTCAATTGAACATGTTGAAGGCATTCAAGTTGGAGAAATATATTATCCCATACCAAGAGAAAAATTTGAAACTATTATGATTGGGACCATTGCTATCAAGGTTGAGGTAACATAATCATTAGTGGAGTACAAAGTTCTGTCTCATATGCAATTGTTTTGGTAGCAATACTTGATCAACCTTGTTAACAAAAGGATTCCATTGAACAAAACAATGTTTTCATTATGATTATCTCCATTTATTTCTATCCTTTGCATTTTAGTTTTTGCTTTCGTTTAGTTTTATTTTTGTTGTTAGTTGCTTGCATGTTAGAACTTCTGT
This sequence comes from Avena eriantha, assembly GCA_910589775.1. Lineage (NCBI taxonomy): Eukaryota > Viridiplantae > Streptophyta > Magnoliopsida > Poales > Poaceae > Avena > Avena eriantha. The sequence continues at coordinate 337,053,514 of OU342745.1, forward strand.
AGTTCTAGCCTTGCTTTGTCCTTGCATCATGTTTCTAAAAGAAAAAAAATCTGTCTGTCAGAAAAATCATTCTTCTATTTCTGAAAAATGCCCAAAAATAAAGTCTCTCGAAAAATTCCAAAAATTTCATATTAAATTTTTACGTGAAAAAAGGGGCAGAGGGGTACCAGGGGGGCCACCAGGCAGGCACACCACATGGTGGCGCGGCCAACCTTGGGTGGCGCCATGCCCTAGTGTGGGCCACCCCTGGCCCCCCACTAACTCTCTTACCTGCCACTTTCTTCTCTCTCCCGAGTAAGCTCCAGTTCATATCTCAAAATCCTGTTCTTGCTGTGCTTGCTCTCGATTTTTTCGATCTCCTTGCTCATCCCATCTTTCTTGCTGAAATTTGGAGCATTTTTTCCTTGGTATGTGACTCCTCCCCTTGTCCAAGTAGATTTGTGTTTAGTGGATTCTATGTTGAGTATTTTGCTGCTGTAGGTGACTGGTTATGAGAGCTTGTAAGCTTGTTTGATGCTTAGAGATATAGTTTTGATGCATGTTTAGGCCTCTTGCAAGTCCGTATGAGTAGAATCCTTTATTATATTTACTTTGCAATCACTTGTTTAATAGGTGTTTAAATTTTAGAATAGAAGATGAGTGAACACCACCTAAAACAACATGAGCTTTGGGTGCCTGAGGTCATGAAGGTCCACCGGGAGGAGGAAGTTTTTCCCTCCATTTATCCATGCTCTGAGTTCATGAGAGCTACAGGAATTCTACAAGATTTCCACACTTTGGTTTCTAATGCAGGGTTAGAGCACTTATTGGAAGATGAACCTTCTCAATTTGTGAAGCTAACCATGTATGTGGTGCAGGACTTCCAATTTAGTCACTCTTTGCCTAACCCCATGGTCCATTACAAAATTTACAATATAGCTGTCGACCTTTCTCTTGATGATTTTTGTGCAGCTATTAAGGTACCTCAATGGGGATCATGTAGAAAGATTAAGGAGAGACCTGAACCACTCATGGATTTATACGCAGAAATTTGCCAAGGGAGTAGCTTCTCGAAGGAGAGTGGAAAAATCCGTAACATTCATTTTCCCTCCATTCGCTACTTTGCCTACTTTATTGCCAAGTGTGTTCTTGCTAGGAAAACTGCCAATAAGTTATCTTCGTTTGATCTAGCATTTATCTCTGCTGCTCTTAGACGAGATAGGTCTTACAACTTGGATGCTTTGATAGCTTTCCGTCTTGCTGCTAACCGTGAAAAAGGTGGAATTTGTGGAGGCCTCATTGCTTCTCGTTTACTAGCATTGCATGGTTTAGTGCCTCATCATCTAGACCTACAGTTTCCCATAGAGAGGCTTGATCTTAATTCCATGATACAGCATAAATTTGTTTCCTCGTGGGCTAGTATGATACAGCATAACTTTTCTCAAAGCTGGTTGGAGAAAGAGCAAGTCTGAGCGTGTTGTCTTATGAAATAACTTTTCTCAAAGCTGGTAGGAGAAAGAGCAAGTCTGAGCGTGTTGTTCTTTTGCCTGCACCTGTTTTGTTTAACCTTGATAACAGGGAAGGATGGTCCCTCACCGAGGAGGAGCTTGACACGTACTTGGGGGAGCTCTCCCAACAGGAGCAGGACACTAGAAGGATGGTCACGGATGATTCAGTCTAGCCCTCGAATGTGGGAGAGTCTTCATATCAGCAGCCCGCTTATGATTGGGGAGCTTCTTCTTCTTCTCATGGGCCCAGCTACGACCATTCTTACCAAGATCCGCCCGCTTGGAACCCCTATTCGTACATGGATTGATACCCACTTAGGCCAAAAGCCTAAGCTTGGGGGGGGGGGTACCCCGACACCGCACTCATCTCCATATCATGTTGCGTCGGTACTTTGTATATTCATGTTTTCGTTCTCTTTTTAGTTTTCGTTCTTCTTTGCTTTTGCTTTCTAAAAACACAAAAAGACCAAAAATATTTTTGTTGTTTCTCTTTGGTTTGCTTCTTCTTTTTTCCTTGGTTTGCTTTTCCTTTTTGCTTTGGTTGAACTATTCGAAAAACCCAAAAAGATTTTGCTTTGCTTGTTTTTCCCTTTTGGTTCTTGTTTAAAAATCGAAAGCACCAAAAATATTTGTCGTTCTTCTTTGGTTTTTGCGAGTTTGCTACAGGGTTTGGCAGTCCTTAGTGGATATTGGTTTCATATTATTATTCAAGCCACACAAGTGAATAGCCATAATGAGGATCAATGACAACTTGAGGCGTGGTAAGAGGCTGGTAACGAACTCTATTTGTTTTCATTTTGTACATATACTCATCATTGTGAGCTTGCTTAGTCCGTTCAAGTAGGGTGTATGTTATCTTTGGATGCTTAGTAGTTCTTGCTTTCTTATGATTAGCTCCAGCTCGCTAATAGTTTGTAGCATGTCTTATGAATGTTTGCTTGCATTGCTCTATTCATAAATTGGTATGACACCGCGGTATCCTCCTCTGAATGTTTCATTTGAATTGACTTGGCACATGCTCACGCATGCACATGACTATGATAATCAGTTAAGCCTTGATGAATTATTTTGCCTTGAGGATCTTGAATCACTTTCGTGCCATGAGTAGTCCTGTTTTGTTGCAAGCATGATAATGACAGCTATTGCTCTCTCGTTTGTCGCTCCATTACTATTGCTAGCCTTCACTTTCATTGAGTATGTTTTACTCAAGTTCCCAACTCCCTAAACCAAATATTTCCAAAGTGTCCACCATACCTACCCATTAGCATCATTTGCTACCTCTGTGCATATTCCATATGCCTTGTTTTCTTCCGAATAAAATGTTTGCTTGTTATGAGAAATTTAGTTAGTAAAGCTCTCACGAACTTGATGGCACACTTTATTTTCTTGCACTTAATAAACCTGAACCATTGCGTCCTTCTTTGTTGCGCATATGCTTGCGCTTTATGAGTTGAAGTTAGCAGAACCATGTATCATGGGGACCGCTTTCAACGCTTCATAGGTACTTTGTACCTAGTTGATATCATGTTCTTTTACTTATGGATCCCGGCGGTGTGAAATAAAAGTGGAACTTGTAAGATCATGGAGTTTGTATGTATGTTAGAGAAACGCCTAGGCCGCTAGCCTAAGCCATGACTAATCATGGTGGAAACTTGCAGCATAACCATAATGAGCATTCTATGAAGCATCCTCAATAAAAATCTATGCACATAGTAAATAAAAAAATCACCGAGATGCTCATTGTCTGCTTGCCTTGTTATTTTGATTATGGGATAGCTCCCGTTTCATGTGCAAGGGGTACCCCGTTGGCGGTTCTCTATGATACGTATATACTTACAATGACAAGAGCTTACTTGTGACTGAAGTTGAGTAGCATGAGGATCGGTCTTCGTAAGTAAGGGGCATGAGACTTCAATTTATAACTTGTCAAGCATATCCTCTTAGTTGTGTCACTTTCACCTTAACCACATTAAAGATGCTTATGATAGGGGCAATGAGATCTCAAAGCTAACGAGTACCATACTTTCAGCATTTGGAAGCCTTTCAAATTATTCAACATCTTTTCTTCTACTTGTTGAGTCTCCACATATTCTTTGAGCACCTTCTTGAGAGCATAGTTGTCATTCTTTGTGTTTGTTCCATTACTTGATTATTTGTGTTATGACTTTGATGCTTGTATCCTTGATATATTTACTTCTAGTCATCACTTGAACTTCAGGGGTGCCTTGGCATTCATAATCAAAGGCAAGCGAGATACCACTCTATCGTACCTTTTTATGAGCATTGTAATGTTGCTTATGTTTGTGCTTCATGCTACTTATTATTCTTGAGTCGGAATCTCTTCATAGCTTGCAAAGACTATTAAGTAGACTTGGTTGCGTACTCTTTATTATGAATTGTCCAAGTAGTTGATCACATTGCTGAGAATATTAACATCATATGAAGCAAATGTGTTCGTGAAAGTTCTTTTATCGCACTCAGTTTTCAATTGAATTGCTTGAGGACAAGCAATAAGCTAACCTTGGGGGGAGTTGATATGTCCAAAATGTATCTACTTTCCCGAACACTTTTGCTATTGTTTCTCCTCTATACTTGTGTGATTTGGATACAACTAATGCGGACTGACGCTGTTTTCAGCAGAATTGCCTTGGTGTCTACTTTTTGTGTAGAAAATCAACTATCAGGAAAAATCTCGGAAAATATGCCAAAAATCCTATTTCACCCGAAGACTCTAGGAGCCAGAATACGAGACGGAGAAGATCCAGGGGTGGCCACACCACCTGGTGGCGCGGGCCAGGCCAGGCCGTGCCAGGGGGTGGTGTGGGCCCCCCAGGCACCCCCTCGTCCTCTCTCTTCGCCTATAAGGAGCCTTCTGACCTAAAAACTTCGGGGGGTTCGACGTTTTTCCAGAAGGAGTTCCGCTCCGCCGCCACCACCAGATTCCACGAAACAGCACCAGAAACTCCGTTCTGGCACCCTGCCGGGACGGGGAATTGGAGGAGATCATCGCCATCATCACCACCATCGCTTCTCCATCGACCATCCATGTTTCCTCCATCTATGAGTGAGTAATCTCCCGTTGTAGGCTATGGGGATGGTAGGGATTGGATGAGGTCGTTCATGTAATGGCATCAGATTGTTAGGGCATGGTGCCTAGTATCTTTTATTAGTGCTTTATGACTTTGTTGCAACTTGTTGTGCGTAATGCTTATCACTAGGGCCCGAGTGCCATGATTTCAGATCTGAACATGTTATTGATTCATTATGATAGTATTGTTTTTGGTCTTATCTGCAAGTTGTATACACACGTTGTTGTCCGGGATCTATGGCCCTGAAGTGACAAAAATCAGGATAACCGGAAGGGAAAGGCTTTGATGTGAGGATCACATGTGTTCACGGAGTGTTAATGCTTTGCTTCGGTGCTCTATTAAAAGGAGCACCTTAATTGTCAGTAGTTCCCTAGAGGCCCCGCTGCAAACGGGCTGGCAGGACAAAAGATGTTGTGCAAGTTCTCATTGCGAGCATGTATGACTATATATGGAACACATGCCTAGGATTGTCTAGTACTTGGATGCTTTATCTTATTTATCTGCAATTGCCCTATGTTCTGATTACTATGTGAATTGTCTTGTCCATGCAACGCCCGTCCATCCATCCCTATGCCTACCGCACTCGAATCCCACTCTTTACTGCTTTTGTTACTACTGTCTTTGGTTTACTACTGCTGTTACTTTACTATTCCTACTACAAAACTGTTGCTACTGATAAACTGATGTGAGCAAGATTGTTTCCAGGTGCAGCTGAATTGACAACTCAATTGTTAAGGCTTATAAATATTCTTTGGCTCCCCTTGTGTCGAATCAATAAATTGGGTTTCACTTCCCTCGAAAATACTGCGATACACCCCCTATACTTGTGGGTCATCAGTCAACATCATGCTATGCCAACCATTTCTACAAAGTTGAACTCCTTCTATCACTTGTCTTCCTTTGGTTATCACTTGAATGGGATCCTACTTGAGCCATATGCATGTCTCATGCCTAGGTCCCTACCCATGATTTTGATGCCAAGAGGAGATACAAAAGGGTAATCAAGGAGGCAAGACGTCCAAGCAAGAAGCATGGAAGAGGAGACAGAAAAATATATAGTAGGGACCAAATCGGCGGCCTAGTTGGCACACCTGACCTGGCGCCAGAATGCTCCTGCCAAACCGGCACCACGCCGAACCAAATCGGCGCCCCGCCAAAACACACCCTAGTACACCAAGTTGGCACCTGTCGGACCAACTCGGCGCCACGCCGGAATGAGGAGCCCAAACCGGCACCATGCTCGGCACCACCTGAATTACCCCTGGAATGACCTGTCCGCATACAGAAATGGGTTTGATGCCCTGGAATATTCTCCGATCTACCCCTTCGCTACTATTACTATAAACAACCCTTATGGCTTAGATCTAAGTAGAGATGAATTGAGTTGACTCTTGGCTTATGTCAAAGAACCCTAGATGGGAACCCCTCTCTAGATGAATCTATGAGTTGTATCAAGGCCCTCCTCAAGTGCTTGGTCTCTTTACGTTAAGGATTTTAGTAGTTACTTGGTCTCTCCCATTGGGATTCTACTTCAAACTACTCTATCCTTGATTTGGATTCTACCTTGTGCTTGACAATCTCTCCTCGGATGATTCTACCGCAAGGTCTCTCGCCTCGGGATTTTATTGGATTGGTTGTTCGGACCACCAGGAGCAAATCAGACGGCCGGTATTTGTGTGTGCATTCGGTGCCATTGTATTTTGGGATTTCTATTTTTGTGCCCCTAGTTCGTTAGTTGTACTCAGTTTTCCCCAGCCGCTTAACTTTTCCTCACTTTTGCGCCTCTCCTGCTCAGAAACTCATCTGCTGTCAGGTTGACCGTTGGCTGACATCTGCTGTCAGGTTGACCGTTGGCTGGCGTATGGGGCCATGCGGTCTAGGCCCACGTGGGGCCATTTGGTCAGGAACATGTTATGTTGACGTGTGGGGCCGTGCCATGTGGGGCCGGTTTATTGGGAACGCGTTATGGGGGACATGGTGTGGGACCATGTGGGGCGCATTTGGTGGTTTACGTGCGCCCGGTCGCCTAAATTGGAAGTTTTCTTTTATATTATTTTTATGATTGGTCTTTTAAGAGCGCCTTTTCCCCTCTCTCTCACTAATAGTTGTATTTTTTCCCCAAAAAGGTAGCGAATCTAGAGCAACTTCTCTCTTCATTCATTGTTCCTTTTGGCCCTCGTTTTTCCCCAATCTAGTAGCAAATCTAGAGCAGCAAATCTAACTAGCAACATAAATAAATTCAGTAAACAGAGCATATGTAGATAAAGTAGCTAATATACTCCGCCTCCTCCCTCTAGCGCCTCCTCCACTTCTTGCTGCCCAGTCCCTTGAACTTGGGTGCCTTGGGCTTGATCAGGGGCATGCGACCCTCCTTGATGGCCACCTTCTAGAGGTTGCGGAGGTGAAGACCGAGCGCCTAGTGATTGGCTATGAAGCCGTGGACGTTCACGAACTCGCCGCGGGTCCTCACGTCCTCCGCATGCTTCACGAGGGAGTTGAAGTCGGTGGCGTGGAGCCTCCTGGTGGTGCAGAAGGGGCACCTATAGATGTCGCCGGAGAAGAAGTTGTCATACTAGCCAGACTTCAGCCTCCTCAGCACATGACGAGTCTTGGTGTCCTTGGACTCATTGTCACTGCGGATGTCGCTGCTATCCTCCTGTTGGAAAAACAATAGAGTGCAATAAGTATATGAATTAACCGATTGAGATCCCTGATTATGCCCCAAATCTCAAACCAAATCGAATACTGATCCAAACTACGAACAAGGGGAAACATCGAAATACAAACATGGGGATTCATCAAAATACCAGATCTAACACAAGAGGATTAGCTACTGTAAAAATACGAACAGCCGAACCCTAATAACATTCGATCTAGCATCCAACGATGGGAATGGGGGAAGAACAAGGGAAGGGGAGAAAATCCTGGTTACCTCCGACCATGGGTCAGCGATGCTGGTGTCATAGGGGTTCTCCGGCCTTATGTAATCAACCCCCTTGTAGGGTTCCCAGCCGAGCGGGATCTGCCTGAGATCGGCGGGAGCCTCCTTGCTGGCGGCTATGGCGAAAGCAGGGATAGGGGTCTGGACAGGGATGGCGGTTGCCTTTGATGCCTCGACGGGGGCCAGTACGGGGACGGGGGCCTCCTCGACGACGGCCTTGGAGGAGCCGATGACCACCACGTTCTTCTCCATCACCAGAATGGCTGGGGTTTTCTTGGGGGTTTGCAGAAGGTGATGGGACAGTGGAGATGGTTGAGTGAGCGAGTGAGTGATTAGTGAGAGTGAGGAGGCCTCTATAAAGGAGAAGGGAAGTGACGTTTTGTTGCACCACCGTGCACTGCGTAACCGTGTACGCTACTGCACCATGCACGGCCACACGTGTCTGCTACCGCCCCGTGCACCACACATGTGTAACATGAGTCATGTTTTTCCCTCGTGTCTAACCCTGGTGACTTAGTTGTGCTCATTTTTTCCCTCGAGTGTAACACTAGCAGTTTGGTTGTACTCAGTTTTTCCCTTCAGTACTAACACTACCGTGTGCAATATACTCAGTTTTACCCTCCGGTGACTGGTCAATGGATAGTCAACGAATGGGCTTTAGCTAGCTAATTGAGTCATTTTATGCACAACAAATTCAAAAAGATCAAAACATAGTAGCATCTACCCATAGAGTCTTATTATGTGACCTTCCACCATAAGAAATGTATATAAATCAAGTTTTAACCTAAATCTCCAATTGTCAAATCACCTACTATGTATGAAGGTTCATGGCTTTCTACTCAAGCCTCTTACCAAAACGTTCCTCCCCAAAACATAGTTTGTCTGAATGAGATAATAATTGTCAAACTGGTGTATATTTGAATTACAAATAGTTTGATGTATGCCAAGATGTATTTTATTATATAAAAGACGCATTTTCCATTTTTTTTTAATCTCTTTCTATTTTCTGTTTCAATCTCTTTGTCAGTTTTTTCCTTGGTTTTAAGTACTATCCAGTTTTGATCTTCGTTCTTAAGTTTTACTCAGTTTTCCCCTATCTTAGTCACAATCTCTCACACATGTGCTCATCTTGGCTACTACGCTATGATTGGTTGAGACAGTTGTCACGTGGATCGTGGCCACCAACCGTTGATCCTTTGTGATCTAGCGGATAATATAACCCCTATATCTGTCGGGGGGCACCCCTCTATCCATGCAAAATAATGAGTTTTTCACCGGTACTTTAACTCCATAAACAAATGAATTTAAATATAATTTGAAGGGAAAGTGTTCAAAGGTGTATAATTTGCGCATTACATTCCACTCTATGAAAATGATAATCTCTCAACATTTTCTTAGCACAACATTATCACACATTAAGTGCGATTTCAAAGAGTTCAAAGGTGTATAATTTTCGTATATGCATTACATTCCACTCTATGAAAAAGGGGGAGGAAATGATAATCTCTCAAAATTTTGTTAGCACATCATTACCACGTATTAAGTGCCATTGCATAGTGTTCAAAGATTTATAATTTTCATATACGCAAGTTTATGCATTATATTTCACTCCATGAAAATGATAAATGATCAGGATTTTATTAGCACAACATTATCATGTCCTAAGTGCGATTTCAAAGAGTTCAAAGGTGTATAATTTTTGTATATGAAAGTTTATTCATTACATTCTACTATATGAAAATGGCAATCTCTCAAGAGATTCTTAGCACACCATTATCACGTATTAAGTGCGATTTCAAAGATTTCAAATGTGTATAATTTTCGTATATGTAAGTTTATGCATTATCTACTTTATGAAAATGGGGGAGAAAATGATAATCTCTCAAAATTTTGTTAGCACATCATTATCACTTATTAAGTGCGATTTCAAAGTGTTCAAAGGTTATAATTTTTGCATATGCAAGTTTGTGCATTACATTCCACTCTATCAAAATGATTATCTCTCAACATTTTCTTAGCACAAAATTATCACGTATTAAGTGCGATTTCAAATTCAAAGGTGTATAATTTTTGTATATGCAAGTTTATGTATTACATTCCACTCTAAAAAATGGGGAGATAATGATAATCTCTCAAAATTTTGTTAGCACATCATTATCTCGTATTGAGTGCCATTGCACAGTGTTCAAAGATTTATAATTTTCGTATATGCAAGTTTATGCATTATATTTCACTCCATGGAAATGATAGATGATCAGGATTTTATTAGCACAACATTATCATGTACTAAGTGCAATTTCAAGGAGTTCAAAGGTGTATAATTTTTGTAGAATTTTCGTATATGTTTTACATTTCACTACGAAAATGAAGCTAGACAAAAGGCCATCGATGCTAGAGAAGAAGAAGAAAGGGGAGGCAACGGCACGGGCGCGGGTGCGGGGCTGGCTTGGGGTCCCATCTTTCAATGCCAATCTGGGTAAGCTATAGATCTGGCGCTCACGTGGATAAGATGTGGGTCCGATGCTGACCTGGATAAGTGGAGAGAGGTGTCCACTACGGGAAGCGACTGAACGTGGCCCTACTTGTCAACATATAACGGCAAGGATCCACTACGGGACCCAACAGAACGCGGCCCTACTTGTCAGCACGTAGCGACGAAGGTCCACTACGGGACTCGACTGAACGCGGCCCCACTTATCAGCACGTAACGGCAAGACTGACGGACAACGAGTTTTCAGACCGCATGAGAGTTTCATACAAGGAGATGGGCAAAAGTGAGGAAAATTTAAACGGCTGGAGAAAACTAAGTACAACTAACGAGGGTACGAAAATAAAAATCCCTTGTATTTTTACTTGCATTTTGAGTTAAGTTCATCGTGTCCATCTTGTTTTCCCTCACTTCCCCATCCAAAATCCGCGAAGCTTGGGCCACCCCAAGGGCCAATCCCCAAGGTACCCACAACATAATTGCATCAACAAGTTTTGGTTGCCACGGATTTGATTTAGTTCATTGATTTTCACCAAAATTTTAGAAAATACCAAAAATATTTCCCCAAATTGCTTTTGGTTTGATCTCTCAAATCAATGAGTTTTTAGTAGTTTCCCTGTGTTCCCTTGCCCTAGTTTGGCCAATTTCCTATCGAATCAATGAATTGGAGTTCTTGGAGTTCGTCACAAACTCAAACCGATGTGAAGTATGGCGAGCTGAGCCTACCACCAAACTGAACCGGTGAGCAAACTGGCACCACCGGGTTCACCGCTAATCAGTTTAGCGCCTCCAGTTTCATTGCTAATTTTGACAAATTCCAATTTTGGCCAATTTTTACTTATTTTGTGTGTTTCATGCGCTTGTCCGGGACAAATAAAATCTTAGGCAACCCCCATCCGTGCTCTCCGACACCATGCAAATTGAACACCATCCTCCACCAGCGGTTGCAAAATTGACATCAACATAAGGTATAACTTGAATCACCCTGGTTAACACCTTTCTTCTTGAATGTGTTACCTAATCTATAGAGAGTAGCTCATTTTGTGTTTGCCGAAGCATTGTACGCTTGCTCTTGTATAATGATAGTGCATAGGCAATAGCAAAAGTTGACTTCATAGCATACAAAGAAAAATATCCCAAAAAAAAGAAAATATAAAAGGAAAGAAAAATATCCTAATACTAAAGAGAGTAGCAAAGCTTGTAAGAAGAGTGCGAGATAGAGCAAGGCAAGTGTACAAATCCATTGCTTCTCAATCTTTTGGCGAATGAGTTACAGTCTCTCCTCGTGTTGGCACGACATCTAGCATAGTCTTTGTTAGGACCATTTTGTTTGTTGCTCATTTTCTATAGTCGCGCTAACCACATTTATCTCCACCATGTGTGTATAGTTATATGTTTCCTTGATCATTTCCTTTCACATTTTGATCTTTTGGATTTTACTCACTTTTGATAATAACATTCTCATTTGGTTGTTCTATTCGCTATCCACCTTTATAACCTTCCACCATAGAACTTTGCGTGTGTCTTCTGTTTCCGGTATCCTCTTTACTCCCGGTGTGAAAATCTTTCCTATCTTTGACCAAGGTGAGACAAGGTAGCAAATACCATTCCACCATGATACTCTTGGCCTTGTGAGTAAATTTTCTAGGAGAAACAGAGATAGTGGAGATGGTAACGTGAACTTTCACAACCAACAAGGCTTCGCCACACGCCACAACTTATGGTCACACCGTCGAGCCATAAATGAGCAATTTGATCAATTTGAGAACCGTCTCGATGACATGTTCCAAGAGTTCGATTACCATGACAAGCAATATAAAGAGGAGCGTCACGCTAAATTCCAAGCTCTCCACCAAGCTATCGCCAATGTCAGCAACCGGCATGAACGTCACTCAAGCTCATCACGTACACGTCTCTAAAGGTCATCATGTACACATCCCTCAAGTCACCATGGCGAGTCCTCAAGCTCAAACTCCCGGCATGGAGAACCCCACCACCACAATGGGGAAAGTAAAACTCGGCACCACCATGAACTAGCGATCGCCCCACAAGTTCTGCAACCGCAAAAAGCAAAACACCATCTGCGCCATGCTCCTCATGATTCACTCCAACAACTACCCGAAGACCTTCGTCAACCTTGTCAAAAGCATGAGCAGCCTCCAAATCAATATATGGCGAATCATCATCGCGACAACCTCAATGCAAGGTGTGACTTCAAAGGTGAACCGGTTTGGGATGCAATCAACAAATATGAAGAAGATCCTCGTGACCGATGACACAACCGTTTGGCTCAATCCCACCACCAACACCATCATGATGAGTTGAGAGATCCACCTATCCCATGTGAGGTAGAGATCCACATACAACACTTGAGTGAGCGTGAGAATGAGTTGCATGCATCCACACGTGAGGATGAGTGGATCCATCTTGAGAGCATGGGTGATACACCACATGAGTTGAGTAAGGATATTTTGATTTCTAACCACTTCACCTATAATCCTCTTTTGTTGTCTTCCTCTTTGCTAGGTTGCATGGATAACAATGAGACAAGAAGCATGAACATGACCATCCCCATGGATGAAGAAGAGGAACCTATGAAGGCCACAACTACCACAACACCTAATCCATCAGAGCGGAACTACAAAGGTAATGATATAGGTGTTGGTGATGTCAACACCTAATCCACAAGATCATAACTATAACGGTAATGATATAGGTGTTGGTGATGCCATGCTCTTATTAGTGGACATGATGGGTTTGAATGCTTGCATGCTACGCATACTGCAAATACTTAGCAAATGGTTTTTTAGGGGTTTTTGATAAAGCAGGTAAATAAAGTACGAGTAAATAAAAGACAGTAGAAATAAATGCAGCAAGTGGCCCAATCCTTTATGCAGTAAAGGACAAGCTGGTTGTATTTCTTAAGATGACCAAATGTTCTCGAGGACACATGGGAAGACTGTTGAAAGGGCATGTATGCCCCATGTGTGGTTTTGGTAATTAATGACAATCCCTATGGACTAATGTGCAAATTGAGTTTCACTTGTAGGTTTGTCCATTGGCATCGCTTGGACCATGTGTTGGTTTCAAGGATGAAAAAGAAGAAGCATCGTCCAAGGGCTTTGTGCCTATTGGAATCAAGTAGAAGAAGAAGATCAAGTATGTCTTGAAGAAGAAGAAGATGGAGTTCCTCATGGCTATCTTCAAGACATCGTCAAGATTTGTTGTGCAAGCTCAAGAGAATGATGAAGAAGATGATGCTTCCCCATGGTGTATGGGGAGCATGTCTCAAGACTTCATCAAGCAAGTGCAAGCAAGTGCAATCAAGAAAGGTGTTCCATCTTGAAGGTGACAAGATCGTCTACATCAAGCTCAAGTGGGATGCTCAAGGCAAAGGTATGATCTTGATAGGGTGTCTTTTTTACCGGTCTCTTGTAGTGTTGGGAGACCGTGTTTAGGATAGATAGCCGTACTATCAAGAGGGGCTCTCGAGTGCGTGACTTGTTCGTATCTTTCGGAGAGAGCTCAAACCTTTGCATTCATAGCATCATCTTTCTTTGTTGTTGTTTGGTTCTTGTCCATGTGAGGTTCTAGAGCTTGTAGTTATCTTCATAACAAGCTCTAGTTCATCAAAAACGGATTTCCCTTGCATATCTTAGTGCGTTTTTGATCTTGCGGGTTTTCCGGCTCCACACCTTGGGAGGTATCTCACATATATATTCATGGTATTTTCTCCCTTGGTGATACCTAATATTTCGATGGATCAAGAGTTGATGTGATCACCATCGGAACGCTGCCTCTCCATATGCCGTCGGGATTAGTTATAAACCTGAATAATTCTTATTTAGTGCCTGCACTAAGCATGAACATTGTATCCGGATCATGTTTGATGCAAAGTGGTTATTCGTTTAAATCTGAAAACAATGGTTGTTCGATTTATATGAATAATATCTTTTATGGTCATGCACCTGTGTTGAATGGTTTATTTCTATTGGATCTCGATAGTAGTATTATGCATATTCATAATGTTGATGCTAAAAGGATTAAACTTGATAATGATATATCTACATATATGTGGCACTGCCGTCTAGGTCATATTGGCGTTAAACGCATGAAGAAACTCCATTCTGATGGACTTTTGGAATCACTTGATTTTGAATCATTTGACACATGTGAGCCATGCCTTATGGGCAAGATGACTAGAACGCCGTTTTCCGGTTCAATGGAACGGGCGACAGATCTATTGAAAATCATACATACTGATGTGTGTGGACCAATGAGTGTGTCGGCGCGAGGTGGATATCGTTATTTTGTTACTTTCACGGATGATTTGAGTAGATACGGGTATATCTACTTGATGAAACATAAGTCTGAAACTTTTGAAAAGTTCAAAGAATTTCAGAATGAAGTGGAAAATCATCGTAACAGAAAGATCAAATTTCTGCGGTCAGACCGTGGAGGAGAGTATCTAAGTTACGAGTTTAGCACACACATGAAAGATTGTGGAATAGTTTCACAACTCACGCCTGCCGGAACACCACAACGTAATGGTGTGTCAGAACGTCGTAATCGTACTTTATTGGATATGGTTTGATCTATGATGTCTCTGACTGACTTGCCACTGTCATTTTGGGGTTATGCACTGGATTCTACACGTCGTTATCTTTCCAACAAAATTGGTTTCATCTCATTTGGAGTTCGGATGCAAAAGTTATGGCATTTCTGGTTCTGAAGTTTCTCTGACCGGAAGTACCGGCCAGACGCCGAAAGTACCGCTCGGGCAGAAATGCCGCCGGTAGTACCGGTGTTAATACCGACCCAACTTTCGGTGAACCCATTTTTGGTTCAATATGCTCTCTGTCTGGTCTGCGCTATTTGACGGAACTTCGGTCGGAATCTTGGGCGGTAGTACCGGCCCAGGCGGTAGTACCGGTGACCCATCGGTAGTACCGGCCGGCCTCGTTTTTGTGTTCGTTTGAACCTTGTTTTTGGACCGTTGGCTGAGTGCCACCGGTAGTACCGGCCACCCACCGGTACTACCGGCCGTGCGCGAAACTGTGTGTAACGGGCAGATCAGGGAGCCCTTTAAAAGGAGCTCCCCTTTCCCCTTCGGGAAAAAAACTTGTTCTTCTTGGTTTTGGGCTTTCTCTCTCCTCCATTGTTGACCCTGAAGAGCTTGCCCTCTCCCCTTCTCCCTCCTATGATTCTTGCATCTTTTTGAGGGATTTGAGAGAGGAGATCTAGATCTACAAGCCCCACCAAGCAAAATCCCTTCTTTGTGAAGGAATCCTTGGGATCTAGATCTTGGAGAGTTTTGTGTTCTCCTCTTGTGTTCTTCCTCCCTTATTCCCCCAATAGCTTTTGTAGCTTTGGTGGAATTTGAGAGAGAAGGACTTGCCTCTTGCATTTGGTGCATAGGTTTGAATTCTCCTCGGAGATTCGGCGAGTTCAAGCCCTTGGGCTTGTTTCTCTTGGGTTCTTGGACTTCCACACGATCTTGAGATCGGCAAGCGTACGACTACATCAACCACGATTTCCTACTCGTTAACAAAACTCGTTGTCTTCGAGGGTAAGTTCTCCATGGATGTATGTCCACCCGTTGCTCTGTATCTAGTAGATAGATCTTGGCGTATAGTTCTCATCGTAGGAAAATTTTTGTTTTCTATGCTGTGGACCCAACAGTGGTATCAGAGCCTGATCTATGCGTAGGTGCTTTGCACGGGTAGTACACATATGTTTATATGTGGGCGATGATGATCATGTTATTGCATCTTCTATGTACTTTGGATATTGGTGGCATAGTGGGATGAAGCGGCCCGGACCAACCTTACATGTCATCGTACATGAGACCGGTTCCACGACTGACATGCAACTTGTTTTGCATAAGTGGCTGGCGGGTGTCTGTCTCTCCTACTATAGTCAATATCTGATTTACAACAAGTTGCTAATAACTTGGTTATCCTCGTTGTGGTTCATGTTCGTAGGTAAGACCGGTTCTATCTCCGAAAGCCCTAAGCCACGTAAAACTTGCAATTGATTAATTAGAGGCGTCTAGTTTAGATCGTTGCTAGGCTAGTGTCTTGATATGGTATTGTTGTAAGTAGATGTATGATAGATACTCTTACAACTCACTTAACGTGTAAGTTCCATAGACCTTGGCCTTACACACAAAGGAATGATAGAGATCATACCACGATGCAAATGATAGAGATCAAATGCATGGACCATATCACCTCACTTCACACATTAGATGTTAGCATATTATATTGCTAGTTTGGCGCTCTTGGTAGCATTATAAGATCATCCCTCATTTAGATATCAAGATAAAATGTGTTCTTCCTTAAGTATGCACCGTTTTGTGGATCGTGTTTTGAGGCATCACGTGATGATCGGGTGTTCTCGACTCTACGCTTTCATACAACGGGTGTAAGACAGTTTTACACACGCGAATACTAAGGTTCTTACTTGACGAGCCTAGCATGTACATACATGGCCTCGGAACATGGACCGAAAGGTTAAGCATGAGTCATATAGTTGATATGATGCCTATATAGTTACTCGCCTTTGAAGCTACACCGACTCACATGATGATCGGACTTGGTGTAGTGGATTTGGTTCATGTAATCACCAAAAGGACACGAGGGATGTCGTTTTTGAGTGGGAGTTCATTAGTAATTTGGATTAGTTGAAATCAATCTATCATAAAATTAGTCTAAATATATTTTACAAATTCTGTTGTAGATGGCACCACCTGCTTTTAATTTCAATATGTTCATGGAGAAAGAGAAGCTTGCTGCGAATGGTAGCAACTTCACCAATTGGGCTATGAATTTGAGGATTCTCCTCACTGCTGCACAAAAGCAATATGTGCTAGAGGCGCCGCTAGGCCCCCCACCAGCTCCTGATGCCCCTGACGAGGAAAAGAACGTCTATATAACTCGTCAAGAGGACCACAACTTAGTTCATTGCAGCATACTGTATGGGCTAGAGCCAGAACTTCGAAAACGTTTCGAAAATGGCAATTCCTTTGATACCATGGGAGAATTGAAAATGATTTTCGATACCCATGCTGCCGTAGAGAGTTATAATGCTTCTGAAAAGTTCTTTAGCTGCATGATGGAAGAGAACAGCTCCGTTAGTGAGCACGTACTCAAAATGTCTGGGTACGCCGATAAGCTTGTGTCCTTGGGAATAACGATTCCCATTGACTTAGGCATACATCGTGTTCTCCAATCTCTGCCACCTAGCTACAAGAGCTTCGTGATGAACTATAATATGCAGGGCATGAAGAAGTCTCTTCCCGAGCTTCTGTCAATGCTTAAGACTGCAGAAGTGGAGATTAGGAAAGAACATCAAGTGTTGATGATCAATAAGACCACCGGTTTCAAGAAGGACAAGAAAGGCAAGCAGAAGGGAAAGAAGGGCGGCAAATCTGTTGCCGCGCCTGAAAAGAAACCCCGAGCTGGCCCTAAGTCTGACACCGAGTGCTACTATTGCAAGGGGACTGGCCATTGGAAGCGCAACTGCCCCAAGTATTTGGCGGACAAGAAGGCCGGCAAGGCAAACAAAGGTATATGTGATATACATGTTATTGATGTGTACGTGACTAGTACTCGCAGTAGCACCTGGGTATTTGATATGGGATCGGTTGCTAATATATGCAACTCGGTTCAGGGGCTGCGGAACAAGCGACAACTAGCAAGGGATGAGGTCACGATGCGGGTCGGCAATGGATCAAGAGTTGATGTGATCGCCATCGGAACGCTGCCTCTCCATATGCCGTCAGGATTAGTTATAAACCTGAATAATTGTTATTTAGTGCCTGCACTGAGCATGAACATTGTATCCGGATCATGTTTGATGCAAAGTGGTTATTCGTTTAAATCTGAAAACAATGGTTATTCGATTTATATGAATAATATCTTTTATGGTCATGCACCTGTGTTGAATGGTTTATTTCTGTTGGATCTCGATAGTAGTATTACGCATATTCATAATGTTGATGCTAAAAGGATTAAACTTGATAATGATATATCTACATATATGTGGCACTGCCGTCTAGGTCATATTGGCGTTAAACGCATGAAGAAACTCCATTCTGATGGACTTTTGGAATCACTTGATTTTGAATCATTTGATACATGTGAGCCATGCCTTATGGGCAAGATGACTAGAACGCCGTTTTCCGGTTCAATGGAATGGGCGACAGATCTATTGGAAATCATACATACTGATGTGTGTGGACCAATGAGTGTGTCGGCGCGAGGTGGATATCTTTATTTTGTTACTTTCACGGATGATTTGAGTAGATACAGGTATATCTATTTGATGAAACATAAGTCTGAAACTTTTGAAAAGTTCAAAGAATTTCAGAATGAAGTGGAAAATCATCATAACAGAAAGATCAAATTTCTGCGGTCAGACCGTGGAGGAGAGTATCTAAGTTACGAGTTTAGCACACACATGAAAGATTGTGGAATAGTTTCACAACTCACGCCTGCCGGAACACCACAACGTAATGGTTTGTCAGAACGTCGTAATCGTACTTTATTGGATATGGTTCGATCTATGATGTCTCTGACTGACTTGCCACTGTCATTTTGGGGTTATGCACTGGATTCTACACGTCGTTATCTTTCCAACAAAATTGGTTTCATCTCGTTTGGAGTTCGGATGCAAAAGTTATGGCATTTCTGGTTCTGAAGTTTCTCTGACCGGAAGTACCGGCCAGACGCCGGAAGTACCGCTCGGGCAGAAATGCCGCCAGTAGTACCGGTGTTAATACCGACCCAACTTCCGGTGAACCCATTTTTGGTTCAGTATGCTCTCTGCCTGGTCTGCGCTATTTGTCCGAACTTCGGTCGGAATCTTGGGCGGTAGTACCGGTGACCCATCGGTAGTACCGGCCGGCCTCGGTTTTGTGTTCGTTTGAACCTTGTTTTTGGACCGTTGGCTGAGTGCCACCGGTAGTACCGTCCACCCACCGGTACTAACGGCCGTGCGTGAAACTGTTTGTAACGGGCAGATCGGGGAGCCCTTTAAAAGGAGCTCCCCTTCCCCCTTCGGGAAAAAAACTTGTTCTTCTTGGTTTTTGGCTTTCTCTCTCCTCCATTGTTGACCTTGAAGAGCTTGCCCTCTCCCCTTCTCCCTCCTATGATTCTTGCATCTTTTTGAGGGATTTGAGAGAGGAGATCTAGATCTACAAGCCCCACCAAGCAAAATCCCTTCTTTGTGAAGGAATCCTTGGGATCTAGATCTTGGAGAGTTTTGTGTTCTCCTCTTGTGTTCTTCCTCCCTTATTCCCCCAATAGCTTTTGTAGCTTTGGTGGAATTTGAGAGAGAAGGACTTGCCTCTTGCATTTGGTGCATAGGTTTGAATTCTCCTCGGAGATTCGGCGAGTTCAAGCCCTTGGGCTTGTTTCTCTTGGGTTCTTGGAACCCTAGACGGTTGTGTGGTTGGATAGTTGACCTTCTGTGGTCTTGTAGCCTTTTGTGGCCTTGTTGCCTTTTGTGGCTTTGTAGCCTTTGTGGAATTGTTCTTGGGGCTCCAATTGAGTTGTGGAGGTTCCCCAAGCTTGTTGGCCTTTTGTGGCATTGTAGAGCCTTTGTGGCGTTTCTTGGGAGCCCTCCAATTGAGTTGTGGAGATTGCCCCAAGCCTTGTACAGGTTCGGTGACCGCCCTCAAGTGTCCCATAGTGGAACGTGAGTAGGCCTTTGTGGCGAGCTCACGGGAGAATAGGGTGAGCCTTTTGTGGCATCGGTGAGTTGCGTGACTTCGCATCCTTGGTGAGGCCTTGTGTGGCGTTGGGTGAGCATCGAGCCACCACACCTCGAGGTGAGCCATTTGTGGCGTTCGAAGTTCACTGCGCCCCCGCACCTCTCCAACGGAGACGTAGCTTCT
Organism: Avena eriantha; assembly: GCA_910589775.1. Taxonomy (NCBI): domain Eukaryota; kingdom Viridiplantae; phylum Streptophyta; class Magnoliopsida; order Poales; family Poaceae; genus Avena; species Avena eriantha. The sequence continues at coordinate 337,073,420 of OU342745.1, forward strand.
TTGGAAGTGAACTTCGGGAAACAAATCATCGTCTCCGCGTCCATCGGTTATCTCTCAACCGAACCCCTTTACCTATGCAATTTACTTTGTGATAGCCTTCGTGCTTGAAGTACTATATCTTGCTATCACCTTGTTGTTTATCTTGCTTAGCATAGGTTGTTGGTGCACTTTGTGAAACTAGTGGATATAGGTTTTGACTTGATAAATTAAACGTTAAGTTTTATTCCGCATTTATTAGAGCCTAAACCGTAATTATTTTAAAACGCCTATTCACCCCCCCCTCTAGGTGACGTCCATTTCCCTTTCAACTGTCAAGTGCTTTCACTTCATATAGTTGATTAATCTTCTTTAGCTTGCTAAGTGTTGTGTGGGTGAACCTGTGCTAATGTACCGACCTTCCTAGGACTAATACATACTTGTGATTATACCCCTTGCAAACATCCGTAAGTACAATAAAGTAATTAAGGTAGAAATCTAACCACAGCTTTAAACTCTAAGACCCTTACGTCCCTTGTGCAATGGTTTCCTAACGGGGGTTCAGGTTTCTGTCACTCCGGTAACCCCTATGATTAGTAGCCAAATACACAATGCATTCCCCTAGGCCCATATAGGTGAAGTGTCATGTAGTCGATGTTCACATGACACCACTAGAAGAAGTACACCACAACTTAAATATCAAACTATTGAATCTTTCTCAACACAATTCCACTACTAACAACATGACTTCTCCCATGTCCTCAAGAACAAAACAAACTACTCACAAGACATCATATGGATCATGATCAGAGATGGAATAATGATGTATAACAATCTGAACATAAACAATAATTCAATGGTTCACTCAATAGCATCAACTACAAAGAGTAATCAACACCGGGAAAGTTTCCCCTAAGAACTATGCAAGATTCAACCCAATTGTTACAGCGATATGGAGATGGTGATGAGGGTGCTGATGGTGATGATGGTGGTGATGATGATGATGATCCCGATGAAGTCCAGCTTGATGGTGGTGTTGATGGCGACGATCTCCCCTCTCCAGGAAGGAATTCCCCCGGCAGAAATCTGTCTGCCGGAGGATCTTTCTCTCTCGGTGTTTTTCGTCCCGCAGAGGCGGCGTAATCTTTTTTTGGTCGATCCCCCGAGTCTTAGGGTTTTGGGAGGAATATATAAGCCAGAGGGGAGAGCCAGAGGTGGGCCAGGGCGGCCACACCACCTGGTGGCGCGGCCTAGGGTGGCCCGTGCAAGGGGGTGGTGTGGGACCCCTGTGGTGAAGGAAATATGCCCTGAGAGGCAATAATAAAGTTGTTATTATATATTCCTTGTATATGATAGATGTTTATTTTGCATGTTATAATTGTATTGATAGGAAACATCAATACATGTGTGTTTAATAAACAAAAAGGGTTCCTAGTTATGCCTCTCTTATAGACTAGCTTGTTGATTAACAAGATGATCAAAGTTTCCTGATCATGGACATTGGATGTTGTTAATAACAAGGTCACAACATTTGTGAAATGATGTGATGAACATTCATCCGAAGTATAGCATTACGATCAAGTCATTATGTTTATATTGCTATAACATCATACAAAGTAGTCTTAGTCCTTAGACCATGAGATCATGTTAATTTCTAACACCGGAAGAGTATCTTGATAACATCAAACGTCACACCGTGACAGGGTGACTATAAAGATGGGTTCAGTACTACGAAGGTGTTATGTTGAGGCTCATGGATCAAGAGTGGAATTTGTCAATCCAGATGACGGATAGATATACTCTAGGCCCTCTTGGTGATATCACATTAAGATAGCTTGCAAGCAAGTGATGTGATCACTAGAATGTTATATCACGGGAACGAGAAAAGAGTGCATGTCGGTAACGAGATCAAACTAGGTATTTCGATACCGATGATCGAATCTCGGACATGTATTATATCATGAGACAAAGGGATTAAATTGCTGACGTTAAAGGTTCTCACGATCACAGAAGTCATCGTTGAATGTGCAGGAGTCAGTATGGATCTCCAGGTCCCGCTTCTGATTATTGATCTAAGAGGAGTCTCAATCATGTCTGCATTATTCGCGAACCATAGGGTGACACACTTAAGGGTTGCCGGACACCATTTAGGAGCACATATGTTCCAGACAAAAGGTTTGCAAAGTGCAGGAAATGTTTCGATAAAAAAGGAATTGTTTCCATAGAAACCGGAATTGTTTCGGGTGAAATTGCAGAAAGTGGTTCTCCATGTGATATTGAAATGTTGCAAGGGGTTTTATGTGAATGTTTGTTAATTAAAGTAATTAACAAAATTCTGAATAAAAATAATAAAAGAGTTCTATTAAATGAGAGAGCATTAAATTTGGAGAAATTTAATGCATTTAAAGTGGAGACTTTAAAAGAGAATGTTAAGGGGCATTTTAATGTGGAGGGGTTACCACCACATGAATGGGGGAGGTGAGGGGTCACCCCCCCATGCGTCGGCCATGGAGAGAGGGGGCACCCCCTCTTCCTATAAAAGGCCACCCATTCCTCCTTCATCCACGCACCTCCTCGTGAAGGATCTCTCTCCCCCTCTAGATATTCCCCCATGGTCTCGGATTAGCGAGATACATGTTCCCGGTGGCCTTGCGTCTGGAAGGAGTTGCTGCTTCCGCTGATTCGCTGGAGCGAGGAGGTGGAGGTTGTCTGGTGGCTTGAACGTGTGTGCGAGGACGAATGCGCTGCTGATTTGCGGCGCTCGGACTTCCACACGATCTTGAGATCGGCAAGCGTACGACTACATCAACCACGAGTTCCTACTCGTTAACAAAACTCGTTGTCTTCGAGGGTAAGTTCTCCATGGATGTATGTCCACCCGTTGCTCTATATCTAGTAGATAGATCTTGGCGTATAGTTCTCATCATAGGAAATTTTTTGTTTTCTATGCTGCGGACCTAACATGTGGCCCATCTCCACTCCTCCTTCTAGCATCCTTTGTCTTCTGAAAAAATAGGATTTTCCGCATATTTTTCCGGATTTTCTAATCTTCGCGAATTTTGCCTCCAAACAACACCTTTTCCATCAGAATCCTGATTACAGCGGTCCATGCTCCAAAAGTGATCAACCATGCAACTCACTTAATGTGTAAGTTCCATAGACCTTGGCCTTACACACAAAGGAATGATAGAGATCATACCACGATGCAAATGATAGAGATCAAATGCATGGACCATATCACCTCACTTCACACATTAGATGTTAGCATATTATATTGCTAGTTTGGCGCTTTTGGTAGCATTATAAGATGATCCCTCATTTAGATATCAAGATAAAATGTGTTCTTCCTTAAGTATGCACCGTTTTGTGGATCGTGTTTTGAGGCATCACGTGATGATCGGGTGTTCTCGACTCTACGCTTTCATACAACGGGTGTAAGCCATTTTTACACACGCGAATACTAAGGTTCTTACTTGACGAGCCTAGCATGTACAGACATGGCCTCGGAACACGGACCAAAAGGTTAAGCATGAGTCATATAGTTGATATGATTCCTATATAGATACTCGCCTTTGAAGCTACACCGACTCACGTGATGATCGGACTTGGTGTAGTGGATTTGGTTCATGTAATCACCAAAAGGACACGAGGGATGTCGTTTTTGAGTGGGAGTTCATTAGTAATTTGGATTAGTTGAACTCAATCTATCATAAAATTAGTCTAAATATATTTTACAAATTCTGTTGTAGATGGCACCACCTGCTTTTAATTTCAATATGTTCATGGAGAAAGAGAAGCTTGCTGCGAATGGTAGCAACTTCACCAATTGGGCTATGAATTTGAGGATTCTCCTCACTGCTGCACAAAAGCAATATGTGCTAGAGGCGCCGCTAGGCCCCCCACCAGCTCCTGATGCCCCTGACGAGGAAAAGAACGTCTATATAACTCGTCAGGAGGACCACAACTTAGTTCATTGCGGCATACTGTATGGGCTAGAGCCAGAACTTCGAAAACGTTTCGAAAATGGCAATGCCTTTGATACCATGGGAGAATTGAAAATGATTTTTGATACCCATGTTGCCGTAGAGAGTTATAATGCTTCTGAAAAGTTCTTTAGCTGCATGATGGAAGAGAACAGCTCCGTTAGTGAGCACGTACTCAAAATGTCTGGGTACGCCGATAAGCTTGTGTCCTTGGAAATAACGATTCCCATTGACTTAGGCATACATCGTGTTCTCCAATCTCTGCCACCTAGCTACAAGAGCTTCGTGATGAACTATAATATGCAGGGCATGAAGAAGTCTCTTCCCGAGCTTCTGTCAATGCTTAAGACTGCAGAAGTGGAGATTAGGAAAGAACATCAAGTGTTTATGATCAATAAGACCACCGGTTTCAAGAAGGACAAGAAAGGCAAGCAGAAGGGAAAGAAGGGCGACAAATCTGTTGCCGCGCCTGAAAAGAAACCCCGAGCTGGCCCTAAGTCGGACACCGAGTGCTACTATTGCAAGGGGACTGGCCATTGGAAGCGCAAATGCCCCAAGTATTTGGCGGACAAGAAGGCCGGCAAGGCAAACAAAGGTATATGTGATATACATGTTATTGATGTGTACCTGACTAGTACTCGCAGTAGCACCTGGGTATTTGATACGGGATCGGTTGCTAATATATGCAACTCGGTTCAGGGGTTGTGGAACAAGCGACAACTAGCAAGGGATGAGGTCACGATGCGGGTCGGCAATGGATCAAGAGTTGATGTGATCGCGATCAGAACGCTGCCTCTCCATATGCCGTCGGGATTAGTTATAAACCTGAATAATTGTTATTTAGTGCCTGCACTGAGCATGAACATTGTATCCGGATCATGTTTGATGCAAAGTGGTTATTCGTTTAAATCTGAAAACAATGGTTGTTCGATTTATATGAATAATATATTTATGGTCATGCACCTGTGTTGAATGGTTTATTTCTATTGGATCTCGATAGTAGTATTACGCATATTCATAATGTTGATGCTAAAAGGATTAAACTTGATAATGATTTATCTACATATATGTGGCACTGCCGTCTAGGTCAGATTGGCGTTAAACGCATGAAGAAACTCCATTCTGATGGACTTTTGGCACTTGATTTTGAATCATTTGATGCATGTGAGCCATGCCTTATGGGCAAGATGACTAGAACGCCGTTTTTCGGTTCAATGGAACGGGCGACAGATCTATTGGAAATCATACATAGTGATGTGTGGACCAATGAGTGTGTCGGCGCGAGGTGGATATCGTTATTTTGTTACTTTCACGGATGATTTGAGTAGATACGGGTATATCTATTTGATGAAACATAAGTCTAAAACTTTTGAAAAGTTCAAAGAATTTCAGAATGAAGTGGAAAATCATCGTAACAGAAAGATCAAATTTCTGCGGTCAGACCGTGGAGGAGAGTATCTAAGTTACGAGTTTAGCACACACATGAAAGATTGTGGAATTCACAACTCACGCCTGCCAGAACATCACAACGTAATGGTGTGTCAGAACGTCGTAATCGTACTTTATTGGATATGGTTCGATCTATGATGTCTCTGACTGACTTGCCACTGTCATTTTGGGGTTATGCACTGGAAACCGCTACATTCACTTTAAATAGGGCACCATCTGAATCCGTTGAAAAGACACCGTATGAATTATGGTTTGGAAACAAACCTAAGCTGTCATTTCTTAATGTTTGGGGATGTGATGTTTATGTGAAGAAACTTCAACCGGATAAACTCGAACCCAAAGCGGAAAAATGCGTCTTCATAGGATACCCTAAGGAAACGATTGGGTATACCTTCTATCACAGATCCGAGGGCAAGGTCTTTGTTGCCAAGAATGGATCCTTTCTTGGGAAGGAGTTTATCGCGAAAGGTGTGAGTAGTCGGAAGGTAGAACTCGAAGAGGTTATTGAACCTTCTCTTCATGAAATGGCGAGTAGCGCAGCACCGGAAGTTTTTTCGGAGTTGACTTCACCTAATGAAGAGAGAGCTAATGATATTGATCATGAAACTCCGAAAGAGGACACTACCGAACCTCGCAGGTCAAGCAGGACACGTGCAGCTCTTGAACTGTACGGCAATCCTGTTATGAATTTCATGATTGATGAAATAGATGACCCTGCGACGTATGAAGAAGCGATGATGAGCCCTGATTCCAACAAATGGCTAGAAGCCATGAAATCCGAGATGGGATCCATGTACGAAAACCAGGTTTGGACCTTGGTGGACTTACCTCACGATCGAAAGGCCGTTGAGAATAAATGGATTTTCAAAAGAAAAACCGATGCTGATGGTAATGTAACCATCTATAAGGCTTGACTTGTCGCAAAGGGGTTTCGACAAATTCAAGGAGATGACTACGATGATACATTCGCTCCCGTAGCGATGCTTAAGTCGGTTAGGATTATGTTAGCAATTGCTGCATATTTCGATTATGAAATATGGCAGATGGATGTCAAAACTGCGTTCCTCAATGGTAATATTGAAGAAGAGTTGTATATGATACAACCAAAGGGTTTTGTCGATCCTAAGGATGCTAATAAGGTGTGTAAACTTCAGCGATCCATCTATGGACTGAAGCAAGCATCACGGAGTTGGAATCTCCGCTTTGATGAGGTGATCAAAGAGTTTGGATTTGTCCAAACTTATGGAGAGGCTTGTATTTACAAGAAAGTGAGTGGGAGCAATGTGGCATTTCTAATATTATATGTGGATGACATATTATTGATTGGAAATGATATAGATCTTTTAAACAGTGTTAAAAGTTATCTAAACAGCAAATTTTCGATGAAAGACCTTGGTGAAGCGTCATATATATTAGGCATTAAAATCTATAGAGATAGATCAAGATGCCTAATTGGGATATCGCAGAGTACATACCTTGATAAGATATTAAAGAAGTTTAATATGGACGAAAGTAAGAAGGGGTTCTTACCTATGTTGCAAGGCAAGGCATTGAGTAAGACTCAAAGTCCGGCTACGGCGGAAGAAAGAGAGATGATGGATAAGATCCCCTATGCCTCGGCCATAGGCTCTATAATGTATGCCATGCTATGTACAAGACCGGATGTGGCACATGCTATTAGTTTGACTAGTAGGTACCAATCTGATCCAGGTTCGGAACACTGGATAGCGGTAAAGAACATCCTCAAGTACTTGAGAAGAACTAAGGATATGCTTCTTATATATGGAGGTGAAGAAGAGCTAGTCGCTAAGTGTTATGTCGATGCTAGCTTTGACACCGATCCGGATGACTCTAAGTCTCAATCTGGATACGTATTTCTCTTGAACGGAGCAGCAGTTAGTTGGAGGAGTTCCAAACAACCTATGGTGGCTGGATCAACAACGGAGGCGGAATATGTTGCTGCTTCAGAAGCGGCGCAGGAGGCAGTTTGGATGAAAGAGTTCATTACAGAACTGGGTGTGGTTCCCAGTGCATTGGACCCAATGGTGATCTACTGTGACAACAATGGAGCCATAGCCAGCGCAAAGGAACCAAGGTCTCACAAGAATTCCAAACATATTAAGCGCCGGTTTCACTCCACCCGCGAGCATGTCAAGGATGGAGATATAAAGATTTGTAAAGTGCACACGGACCTAAATGTAGCAGATCCGTTGACTAAAGTACTCCCTAGGGAAAAACATGATCAACACCACAACTCCATGGGTGTTAGATTTATCACTATGTGAACTAGATTATTGTCTCTAGTGCAAGTGGGAGACTGAAGGAAATATGCCCTGAGAGGCAATAATAAAGTTGTTATTATATATTCCTTGTATATGATAGATGTTTATTTTGCATGCTATAATTGTATTGATAGGAAACATCAATACATGTGTGTTTAATAAACAAAAAGGGTTCCTAGTTATGCCTCTCTTATAGACTAGCTTGTTGATTAACAAGATGATCAAAGTTTCCTGATCATGGACATTGGATGTTGTTAATAACAAGGTCACCGCATTTGTGAAATGATGTGATGAACATTCATCCGAAGTATAGCATTACGATCAAGTCATTATGTTTATATTGCTATAACATCATACAAAGTAGTCTTAGTCCTTAGACCATGAGATCATGTTAATTTCTAACACCGGAAGAGTATCTTGATAACATCAAACGTCACACCGTAACAGGGTGACTATAAAGATGGGTTCAGTACTACGAAGGTGTTATGTTGAGGCTCATGGATCAAGAGTGGAATTTGTCAATCCAGATGACGGATAGATATACTTTGGGCCCTCTCGGTGATATCACATTAAGATAGCTTGCAAGCAAGTGATGTGATCACTAGAATGTTATATCACGGGAACGAGAAAAGAGTGCATGTCGGTAACGAGATCAAACTAGGTATTTGGATACCAATGATTGAATCTCGGACATGTATTATATCATGAGACAAAGGGATTAAATTGCTGACGTTAAAGGTTCTCACGATCACAGAAGTCATCGTTGAATGTGCAGGAGTCAGTATGGATCTCCAGGTCCCGCTTCTGATTATTGATCTGAGAGGAGTCTCAATCATGTCTGCATTATTCGCGAACCGTAGGGTGACACACTTAAGGGTTGCCGGACACCATTTAGGAGCACATATGTTCCAGACAAAAGGTTTGCAAAGCGCAGGAAATGTTTCGATAGAAACAGGAATTGTTTTGATAGAAACCGGAATTGTTTCGGGTGAAATTGCAGAAAGTGGTTCTGCATGTGATATTGAAATGTTGCAAGGGGTTTTATGTGAATATTTGTTAATTAAAGTAATTAACAAAATTCTGAATAAAAATAATAAAAGAGTTTTATTAAATGAGAGAGCATTATTTGGAGAAATTTAATGCATTTAAAGTGGAGACTTTAAAAGAGAATGTTAAGGGGCATTTTAATGTGGAGGGGTTACCACCACATGAATGGGGGAGGTGAGGGGTCACCCCCCCCCATGCGTCGGCCATGGAGAGAGGGGGCACCCCCTCTTCCTATAAAAGGCCACCCATTCCTCCTTCAGCCACACACCTCCTCGTGAAGGATCTCTCTCCCCCTCTAGATATTCCCCCATGGTCTCGGATTAGCGAGATACATGTTCCCGGTGGCCTTGCGTCTGGAAGGAGTTGCTGCTTCCGCTGATTCGCTGGAGCGAGGAGGTGGAGGTTGTCCGGTGGCTTGAACGTGTGTGCGAGGACGAATGCGCTGCTGATTTGCGGCGCTCGGACTTCCACACGATCTTGAGATCGGCAAGCGTACGACTACATCAACCACGAGTTCCTACTCGTTAACAAAACCCGTTGTCTTCGAGGGTAAGTTCTCCATGGATGTATGTCCACCCGTTGCTCTGTATCTAGTAGATAGATCTTCGCGTATAGTTCTCATCATAGGAAAATTTTTGTTTTCTATGCTGCGGACCTAACATGTGGCCCATCTCCACTCCTCCTTCTAGCATCCTTTGTCTTCTGAAAAAATAGGATTTTCCGTATATTTTTCCGGATTTTCTGATCTTCGCGAATTTTGCCTCCAAACAACACCTTTTCCATCAGAATCCTGATTGCAGCGGTCCATGCTCCAAAAGTGATCAACCATGCAAAAACCGATGAAATAAAAATATATCAATGAATAAAAGTGAATTATGGTATAGGATAGTGATGCAAAATGGACGTATCAACTCCCCCAAGCTTAGAATTTGCTTGTCCCCAAGCAAAACTGAGCTCAATAAACATGACCTCAGGTTTATGGAGTGAAGAGTCGATAAAAGAATACAGATAAGAAGCATCATATTCATCAATACATAGATCATAATAGAAGACAACTCACTATTATATAACTCAACTTGAAATAAGTAAAGGAAACACAATAAAGATACATAAAGTTAATCATAATTGGCAATGGCAAACTTAGCTCTTGGTCGAAGAATATTTGACAATTTGCTGGAGTTCACAAATAACTGATTTTCAAAGATAGCTTTCAAAGTAGTAAACACAAAGATAAGAGCAATGTGCAAAACAAGGAACATAAGAAACATGATTGAATAAATCATCATATGAATGAATGAAACACAAAAACTCAAAATACTCGCTGAGATAGAAGGGAATAGGTTTACTGACTCAACTAAAAAGTAAAAGAAAAGGCCCTTCACAAAGGGAAGCAGGGATTTCAAGTTTCATAAAGAGCTCCCAAAAATTATGATACTTATTAGCTTTCAGCTCTCATTGCTCCTATCATAGGCATCTTTAGGTGATTAAGGTTAAAGTGATCAAATATGAGGATATTCTTGACAAGTTGTAAATTGAGAATCTCATGTCCCTTGAATACGAGGGCCGCTCCTCATGCTAATCAAGTTTAGTCACCGGTAAGTTCTTGTCATCGTAAGTACATTTGTATCATAAAGAACCACCAACGGGGTACCCCTTGCCTGATGATACGGAAGAATCCCCATATCAAAATGACAAGGCAAGCAGACAACAAGCATCTCAGCAATCTTCTTATTTACCATGGGAATATGGTGCTTTTTTCTCTCTTTCCTCTTTGCATAATCTCTTTTTTTTCTCTTTTTCTCTCTATAGGACTCTTTTTTTATAAGAAGAATGCTTCTTAGATGCTCGTTATGGTTACGCTGCAGGTTTCCACCATGTCAGCATGGATTAGACCAGCGGCCTAGGCGTTTCTCTAACACACATGCATAACTCCATGGACTTACAAGCTCCCCTTTCATTTCACACCGACGACATCCATAGACAAAAGAACATGATATCAACTAGGTACAAAGTACCAGTGCAATGTTGAAAGTGTTCCCCATGACATCATGGTTCTGCTAATTCACAACTTACAAAGCGCAAGCATATACGCAACATAGGTGAACACAATGGTTCAAGTTTATTAAGTTCAAGAAAGTAAAGTGTGCCATCAAGTTCGTGAGAGCTTTAATCACTAATTTTCACATAACAAGTTTAATTTGGAAGGTAGATAAAAACATGAATTTACTTGGAATAGCAATAGTGCTAATAGGTAGGTATGGTGGACACAAATGGCATAGGTTTTGGTTTAAGGAAGTGGATGCATGAGAAGAATTCCCTCTCAGTACAGGTTTTGGCTAGCAAGGCTGGGTAGCAAGTATAAGAGTTGAAGGAAACAAAAAACATACAAGTGATAAAGACAAACATGCAATCTTCCTTGGAAGCACAAAAGATCATAACCAGAGAATACTAAACTTATGAGCAAATCAAGAAAGAAAGATGATGATTTTTTTTCTTTAGAGTACTTTTATCTTTTCATTCGACTCTCAAAAATAGTGTTGCTATTGACCGAGCCAGGTTTGCCAAAACCAACTAAATTAACTCAATGGTCCCAAAGTGATACCAATACTAACAACAAGATCAATCATATAACCACGAATTGAAAACTAATATAAGATATGCCAAAGAGTAAATGATAGAACTTCTCATTAATATTCCATAACGGCAACTCACACCAAGGGATACATATCTAACAAGAGAGGGGACACTTCCATAATGCAAACCATCCTACATGATAACTTCTCTATTCATGATATGACTCTACTAAAAAGGTAAAAAGATAGTAGATAGTGATATGATACCACGACACTCCCCTAAGCTTGGAACAAACCAAGGGGATGCCAAACCTGATGACGAATTACTCCTTCGGTGGTGGTGGTATCCTCTTGATGAGATCTTTGATCAGTTTCCCCAAGTCCTCAATCTCGAAGGTGAGGTTACGAATAAGCTGTGAGTTTTCCTCAATGCGGCTCATGATCATGTCGGGTTGAGAACCCCAGCTCTTGCGATTCTTTCCCCACTCTACCTCCTTGAAGTATTCTTTTCCTGCATGGCTAGAATGAGGCAAATTCCAATTGGAGGGTAATTACTCCTTGGGCATATTCTGGTATTGATGCTCATGGATAAGGGTATGGAAAGGATTCTTGGTGCGCGGAGGAAGTGACCAGGGATCTGAACGGTGATGAGGAGGCTTCCCTCCAATTGACATTGTCATGGCAGGGTTTGCCACCACTCCAATGCTTGCAATGGTAGTGCCGGTGTGCTTCGCCTCCTCTTCATTTTCAATCTTGATCTACTTCTCCATCCTAGGGTCTTGGAGATCTTCCTCCATAGGCTCCTTTCCTTTATCCTTGGAGGACACCATTGTGCTTCTAAACTTTCAAGAATAGTTCCTGGCAGAAACAGATCGAAATGAAAACACGACGAAAACACGATATACGAACCTCGGGGGATTCGGGGGATTATATAATACGAAGTTTCACACCAAAAGGAAGGTACTGGGAGAAAACGAGTCGGAGGCAGAGTCCGGAGTGGACACACCACCTGGTGGCGCGGCCAGGGGTGGGCCCGCGCCACAGGGTGGTGTGAGCCACCCTGGCTCTGTTTCCATCCCTCTTTCGCTTCGTAGCTTTCCTTGTTGGCTAAAAACTGCAAAAATATAGTTGTATAGTATTTTCGCAGAACTTTTCTTACCAGAATTGTTACCTATTTGAAAATGGACTCTGCAGGTCTGTGAATTTGGTATCTAGTAGATTCTTCCAGAGTCACTACTTGAATAACATCAATTGTTTCATCTTCATACACTTATTGTGAGTCATGAAACCTTTCACATTCTCATTACACCATTATCTACACTACCTGGAAATTTCTTTCACACAAAACTTCACACAGTTCTCATTAACAATGTTAGTATAAGTGAAATGATAAAACCTTTTGAGTTCAACTTCAACTGAAAACCATCAAAACATAATCTACTGTAGCAACTCCTTCTGAAAACCCAAAAAGAATTCAAAAAGGAAATCGAATAAAGAAGCAAATGCAAGAGTGGCAAAATCTGTCAAAACAGACCAGCAGGTAAAGATCAATTTTTTCGAAAATCTTCTCTTGCTCACATAAAAAAGTGCAAAACTAACGAAAGTGAAATAACAACCTGGGGCAGAAGCACAAAAAATTACAGCTCAATCCGACAGACAAAGATCTCTCACGAATTTTTACGGTGAAGCACAAAAATCTGTTTCGGGACAGCAACTTCCCCAAATATTACTTCTCTCTCGTTAGAGGTTGATCTTGACACAAAAACCAAACAAAAAGGATAAGGAGAGGTGATTACCGAAGTAATAACTTCCAAGACTCAAATAAAAACAAAAACAAACTGAAAACATAGATAAACTGGGTTATCTCCCAAAAAGCTCTTTCTTTATAGCCATTAAGATGTGCATGATAATTTTGAAGATGCTCACATGAGAATATGAATTGAGGTGAAAAAGAGCATTAAGAAGCAAAAATACACACATTTAAGTCTAACCCACTTCCTATGCAAGGGAATTTTGTAAAAAAACAAGTTGTTGAAACCAGAGGCTACTAGCATAGGAAGGCAAAAGAAGTACAACATAAAAACTTTCAGCATAAAACGAGGAAACTTGATATTATTGAGATACATAAGAACACTTTTTCCTCTCTCATAGTAACCTTCAGTATCATGCATAAACTTAACAATATAACTATCACAAGGACCATCGTAACAATGATCACTTATTCTAACAGAAAACACAAGAATACTAGTTCTCATAACACTAATTTGTGAGACAATATTAGAGGTATCCTTACAAAGGATAGTGTGTCCCCCTTCTTCATATTTAGTAACAAAGTCTTTCACATTTGCTATAATAGGTTCATCAACCATTTATTTATCAGGTTCAACAACTTTATTTGTACTTTCATTAACCATACTAGCTATCATAGAATGTTTCTTTATCTTAACTGAGAAAGGGATTTTCTCAATGTAAGGTTCAGGTAAAACATGATTGGTAGTATAAACTTTAGTATTTCTTGCAGGAACACACTTAGCAACATCTTTATAAGGTTCATGATACTTATTCCACTTCTTTTTAGGCACTTCAATATAAGAAGCAAAAGCCTTAAAATAAGAAGCAATAGCTTGAGAGTCTAGACCATAAGCATTTTTAATATTTTGAAAGTCATCAGTTCCCATAAAAGATTCAATGCATTCATAATCATAATTTATACCTAACTTTCTACCTCTGCCATTCTCCCAAGCTTCAGCATTGTCTTGAATACGGTCTAGAAGATCCCATTTAGCTTCTTCTTCCACGCGAGTGAATGATCCAGCACAAGAAGCATCCAATAAATCCTTGTTATGTAGAGAGAGCCTTGCATAAAAGTTATTGATAATGATATTATTGGGGAGCTCATGAATGGAACATTTGAGCATTGGTAACTTCAATCTCCCCCAAGCTTGAGCTATACTCTCTCCATCAAGAGGCCAAAAGTTGTATATTTGATTCCGATCTTTATGAATCTCACTAGGAGGATAAAACTTTGAATAAAAGAGAGGCACTATTTCCTCCCATTCTAGAACTTGACCATTCTTCAGCAGCTTATACCATTCCTCAGCTCTTCCTTTCAGTGATAATGAGAATAACTTCTTCTTAACTTGATCTATAGTAATACCTACACACTTGAATAACCCGCATAATTCATGTATAAAGAGCAAATGATCACTGGGATGGACAGTTCCATTCCCAACATAATAGTTATCCATAACACGATCAATAATTCTTGTAGGTATTTTAAAAGCATCATTCTCCGTAGGTGGTGGTTCATCTACTACCTTAGCAGTGGTAGTAGCTTTACCAAATAAGAAACTCAGCGAGTTATCCATAACGAGAATAAAGCAACTAACAGAAGTAAACAATACTCACAGTAGGAGTTTCCTTTACCAGTTCCACTCTCCAATAGCGCTTCACTCCCCGGCAACGGCGCCAGAAAATAGTCTTGATGACCCACAAGTATAGGTGGTGTATCGCAGTATTTTCGAGAGAAGTGAAACCCAATTTATTGATTCGACACAAGGGGAGCCAGAGAATATTTATAAGCCTTAACAACTGAGTTGTCAATTCACCTGCACCTGGAAACAATCTTGCTCACAGCAGTTTATCAGTAGCAACAGTTTTGTAGTTGGAATAGCAAAGTAACAGCAATAGTAAAGTAAAGACAGCAGTAACAATAGCAGTAAATAGTAGGATTCGAGTGCGGTAGGCATACGGATGTATGTACGGGCGTTGCATGGACAAGACAATTCACATAGCAATCAGAACATAGGGAAATTAAAGATAAATAAGACAAAGCATCCAAGTACTAGATAATCGTAGGCATGTGTTCCATATATAGTTATACGTGCTCGCAATGAGAACTTACACAACATCTTTTGTCTTGCCAGCCCGTTTGCAGCGGGGCCTCAAGGGAACAATTAAGGTGCTCCTTTTAATAGAGCACCGGAGCAAAGCATTAACACTCCATGAATACATGTGATCCTCACATCAAAGCTATTCCCTCCGGTTATCCCGATTTCTGTCACTTCGGGGCCATTGTTCCGGACAACAACGTGTGTATACAACATGTAGGTAAGACCAAAAACAATAATATCATAATGAATCAATAACATGTTCAGATCTGAAATCATAGCACTCGGGCCCTAGTGACAAGCATTAAGCATAACAAGTTGCAACAAAGTCAAAAAGCACTAATAGAAGATACTAGGCACCATGCCCTAATAATCTGATGCCATTACATGAACGATCTCATCCAATCCCTACCATCCCCATAGCCTACAATGGGGGATTACTCACTCATAGATAGGGGAAACATGGATGGTTGATGGAGAAGCGATGGTGATGATGATGGCGATGATCTCCTCCAATTCCCCATCCCGGCAGGGTGCCAGAACGGAGTTTCTGGTGCTGTTTCGTGGAATCTGGTGGTGGCGGCGGAGCGGAACTCCTTCTAGAAAAACGTCGAACCCCTTGAGTTTTTAGGTCAGAAGGCATCTTATAGGTGAAGAGGGAGACCGAGGGGGTATCTGGGGCGGCCAGACCACCCCTTGGCGCGGCCTGGGCTAGCCCGCACGGCCAGGTGGTGTGGCCTGGGCCCAGCCCTCCTCCATCTCGTATTCTGACTCCGGGAGTGTTCTGGTGAAATAGGATTTTTGGCATATTTTCCGGGATTTTTCCTGATAGTTGATTTTCTACACAAAAACTAGACACCAAGGCAATTCTGCTGAAAACAGCGTCAGTCCATGTTAGTTGCATCCAAATCACACAAGTTTAGAGGAGAAACAATAGCAAAAGTGTTCGGGAAAGTAGATACATTTTGGACGTATCACATACCCCTATTGCAATGTCACACGCTATTTTGGTTTTATCATGTGATAATTTTCCATCAAACATTGTTGATCATGTAACACCATATAGTTGTGATGATCTTGACATAGACATGCCTTGTTATAGTCACTTCATATTTCTGCCCATCACTAAACCAAATATGTTGAACAATTGCTCTTTCAATGCTTCGATTACAATGATGCTAACTTGATTGCAAAACAGATTAACCCATAGCTTTCTCACCTATTGGACATTATGATGGATCGCATATTGACCTTGTCCAATCACCTTGTTTGCACTTATGCTATATTTTCATAATATATTTCTTGATGCTAATGGTTATGTGCAAACAAGAATACACATCATGATGGATGATGTGATCATCTACCATGCACATACATTATTTCTTTCATTTATCGTGTGTGTAGGTGCCCGCGTTCCAATGTTAACCTCGATGAAGCACGAGTTGACAAAACAAGATCTAGAGAGTATCTCTAAATACATAATAGGCACATCTCCTTCCTTCCATGGTGATGCCGGAACATCGTCAAGGTCGACTCTTTTTGAAGAGGGGGAGATGATGCAACCCAACATATGGCAATCACCATTGGTCCACATCATGCTACACTATCCATTCCTACAGTGGTGAACTCCTTGTATCACTTGTCTTCCTTTGGTCATCACTTGAACGGGATCCTACTTGAGCCAAATGCATGCTTCATTCCTAGGTCCCTACAGATGATCATGAGGCCAAGATGAGCTACAAAGGATTACCAAGGAGAAAAGACTCCCAAGCCATAAGCATGAAAGCGGAGACGGAAGAAGATGAAGTTGGAACCAAATCGGTGGCCTAGTTGGCACGCTAGGCCTGGCGCCATAATGCACCATTGAAACCGGCACCACACCAAACCAAACTAGTGCCCCACCGGAACACACCTAAGTACAGCAAGTTGGCACCTGCTAGACCAACTCGGTGCCACACCAGAATGAGGAGCCCAAACTGGTGCCAGGCCCGACACTATCGAAATTACCATCTGAATGACCTGTCTATGCACATAAACATGTTCGATGCCCTAAAATATTCCCCTACCACCCCCTTCACCCCTAGTACTATAAATAGCCCCTTGTGTCTCACATCTAGGTATATATGAATTGAGTTGACTCTTGGCTTGTGCCAAAGAACACTTGATGGGAACCTCTCTCTAGATTTAATCTATGAATTATAGAAAGGACCTACTCAATTAATTGGTCTCTCTAAGTTGAAGATTATAGTAGTTACTTGTTCTCTCCCTTTGGGATTCTAATTCGAACTCCTCTCTCCTTGATTTGAATTCTACCTTGTGCTTGCCAATCTCTCCTCAGGTGACTCTACCACAAGGTCTCTCGCCTTGATATTATATTGGATTTGTTGTTCGGACCAACGGGAGAAAATTTGATGGTGTTTGTGTGTGTTTTGGGTGTTTTTGTATCTTTACCTTGCCTTTTGCATTGTGTTTATCGGGTCCATTGTGGTTTCCCTCACTTCCTCATCCCAAATCCATGAAGATCGAGCCACCCCAAGGGTTAATCCCCAAAGAACCCACAACAGTGATCCTGTCACCCCAAAGAAGGCATGCCAAATGTAGAGATTTTGATCAGCCACTGCCTCAAGTACCATACTACAAACTCCTTTGTGGAATTTGTACATTCCTTGCCAAGGAAATGGACAGTTCTTCCATGCCCAATGCATGTAGTCGATACCTTCAAGCATCCCAGGGAATCGTCTTGCTTCATTCTGTGCCAGGATCCGAGCAATGTCTTTAGCAATGGCTGATCTCAAATATGTTGGTCCAAACACTACCATCACTTCTCTGCATGACCTGTACATGCACTCGATGGTAGTGGATTCTGCCATGTGTAGATCGATGGTCATCATGTGTATCAGCAGGAGGTCCATATGCACGCATCCTCATAGTAGAAGTGCACTTCTAGAGCAAGGAAAACTTCTAGAGCAAGGAAAACCTTACCAGGACGATGTAGTCATTCTTGCCTACGAAGTAGTCACCGAACTCCCGAACGGTCATGAAAATCTTTAGGAAGAGCTTTTGATTCATCCTAAAATGGCATGAAATGCCTCATGGCCATGCAATGGATCATCAGTAAGTAGTCGGTGTACAACATGAAGTAGCCCTCCATCCGCTGCCTCAGCTTGCTCTTGCGGTGCCCCGATTTGGATACTCCATGGTGCGGATGTGCATCTCGGGAGTACACGCCAGCAAGACACATGAGGATCTTCAAATGCTCTTTGTTGTTGGCGAAAGCAGCGACTTCCACTTCCACCAGAGAGGCGAACATGAGCTCGTCTTCGGAGTCCATCGTCGTGCAAGCAAAACACCGAACACCTAGTGGGTAGGGTGGCTGCAATGTCAGCTAAGGATCTGCCCGCGGTGGTCCAGGACGGCGAAGCCCGACCGTGAGAGGAGGTGGAGCATGGTGTGGAGAACCTCGGTATTGCGGCTGCTGAGGGGATATGGGTGGTGCTGGCGGCACTCATTGGTGTAGGGTGGAGACGGGCACATGGCATAAGAAAAGGGAAAAATGGTGGATTCTGTGTTGTGCCACCGATAGTTCTTGCCCATGCACCTTCTCCCTTTATCCAACGCCCCTAAGATCCCCCCCATGCATTGGGTTCGCCGGGGCCAAAATCGGCCCATGCTGGCGAAAAAATGGACCCTAGGAGGCATGCTAGGTATATTTTGTATTACTAGCGCCGAAAAAGAGGCTTGGGCCCCACCCAACCTAAACCGGGGGGAGCGAGGGAGGTGAAAGTTCCTCTCGGAGACTGCCAGTCTACAAGAAGTTGGCGGAGCTTTAGCCATTGGATCACATCCATCCATCCTCCTACCTAAACAGTGACGCCCTATGGCAGGCCAGCTAGAGATGGTCTAAGACCCCACGAAACATATGGCTATCCAAATATGTGGCAATTTCCAATACATATCAAACCAGAACAAAATCCACATTCAAATATCAATCTCGACGTACAAACTGGTTCCGAAAACACATACCAAGGAATTTTGTGATTTCTATATGGTGCATGCCCCAAAAAACTACACTCAATCTATACTATTGTAGTGTTGCTGGCAGAGTTGGTACTCTCTTCATGTTCACAATTATTTTACAATCTAGAGTTAATATTTTTTGTAAAATTCGACCAACTATTTAGGAAAATATTCAACACCCACAATGTAAAATCTACATTACCGTGGATATATTTTTCTTTATTTTTTGTCAAACTTGAAAAAGTTTGAAATTGACTAATTCCAAAACACGAATTTAAAAAAACTGGCAGGGGCAACATTGTGCATAGCATGTGCCATGTAATCATTGCAACATGTCACTACACGACATAGTTCTCAACTTACATACCGACAATTCCATAGGTACACGACTGAGCGTGATAGGCGGATCCAACCATTTCTAAGTTTGGACACGTGCACAGACTCCCACTAGCCGACAAGCCGAACATGCGTAAAAAATTGACATGCAAAATTCTTGGTGAAAGAGAATATCGAAGACTAGTGGATGCACAGAGTTCAATACAATGACGTTAGAAGAAAAAATTATGATAAAGTATAAGTAAACATTATATAAAACAGTAAAAAAATCTATATTACGTTCATTTTGGGAGGTTTATCTCTTCCAACCCCACTTGCTAGAAGGCTCATGGTTGCCAATGAAGTTGTTGGTGCACTCCGTGTTTTGTAACGAGAGAGGCACCTCCCCTCCGATGGCGGAGCTTTCTGGCCAAAGGGGGGGGCAATGGCCCCCCTACTTTGAAAAAATTCTTAAAGTTATTCTTAATTTTTATGTTAAAATTTCAAATATTACCCAAAGTATAAGCTTGATTGATGTTCTTAGCCCCCTCAAAAATCCCTATCAAGCTCTGCCATTATGCTCCAGGCTTCGGTTTTTTAATCTCTACAAAGACAGCTTCTATCATCCAACGGGAGATTGACCTATCGTCAAATAAACTAAATGGTAGCATACAAAAAGATTTCACAACACTCATCAAATTGACTCATCCTCAAGTATACTTCAATGAGTTCAGAGGGGCCATCCCTACAATGGAAAAATGTCTTATCTCGTGAACTACCAGCATGCATAGGCAACTGCTCTCAATGGTATTCATTATGCACAACAATAAATTCTTTGGCGAGTTCCCAGTGAATGTATGGATGTTATCGATGCTTGTCAAAGTGATAATATCTAAAAGCAACTTCACTGGTGCTATGCCTACCATGATATCTTCGAATATTTCTCAAATTAAGATGCAACCATTTGTCCAGCACCATCCTAAAGTCAGCGACTAGGATGAAATTGTTGAAGGTGTAGAGTAACTGGCTCAGGCGAGCTACGGGCTAAGACAAGCAAGTTCTAGAAACTTAGCGAGCTCTCAATATCTGGTAACAAGATAACTTTATCCGTACCAATGCCATTGGGTTATTGCGGAATCTAAGTAAGAGTTTGAAATTTTGATCAACAATTATCTACCATGTTGTTTAGGGTTTAGTGCTCCAACGGTGATAACCATCGCTTTGTGATAATCGTCATGGATCCGATCCGATCCATGAAGGGGTCAGGTCCCTCGGCACCATCACACCCATCGACATCTGCTTCACCGCCGGCGCAAACATCCTCGACGCCAGCCCCTTAAGCGGAGGCTCCATGAATCCTGCCCGCTCCTTGGGCCCGGCAGTCACCGCCGGCAACTTCGCTGGAAACTAGATCAGACCTCTCATCAGTGGCGTTCTTGCAGCCTGGGCTCGTCTAAGGCAACGTGTTCGACACGTCTTGCCTGTCAATCATGGACCACGAGAACGTGTAAATCGCATAGGCCGAAGTGTCAATGCTCGCTCCATCCTTTTCAGAGATGTGATCGAGTTTGTGTATGAATGTTGTATCACGGTCACAACACATGTGTTTCCCTTTTGATTCAATCCATGTAAAAATATTCTGCGGTCCTCGTTTAAATGAAAAAACGTTCCATGGAAAAACTTGTCGTTTGCAGTTTAGTTCCTTCCTTTACGTACTCCTACTTGAATTTGAAATATATAGTCCCCTTTTCACGCATGAGGAACCGCGAGGCAGGACAGGAAGATTTGTGATGGAATGGAACTGGTGTTAACTGCGAATACTGTGGTTGTGTTACAATCAAATATATGTATAGTATTATTGTCTCTACACTATTTTGGCTTCGTACCATTTTTTAATTCGCTGTACCTCACATTCTTTACGTCCTTCGCCACTCTATCAGTGGATTTTAACTAGAATTGTTGCAAACAGGGCAAGCGGCTCCTTTGGACAAGGAGTTCCTACTCAAAGGGAAAATAGCCGGAACATTGACAACATGCGGCAAAGTTCATTGCCCAGTCCCAAAACGGTTTCCATGCAACTCTCTTCATCAATATACTTATAGATCAACCAAACCTTATATCTGCCCTTCAAAAGGAAGATTGTTTGAAATTTTATGAAAGATACTTATAAGAGTTTAAACAAATTTGAGAGTGCTGAATAACTTCACTTTTTTTTTGAGAAAGAGCATATATTAATGTCGTGAATATACCAATTACATCCAGTCTCTTCAACAACGTGTTGCCATAGCGGCTTTATGGATGCACACAACCCAAAAAAGAAGAAGAATTATAATTAAAAAAAAGTCCCGCTACAATGATCTGTTCCTTGTAGCACCAATAGCACCATCTCCAAAAACAACGTCTCCAAAAAAAGATACAGTGCACAAGTGCACTTGGGTAATGAGAAACATCGAGAGAGACAATAAAGACAGCACATCAAACACGCCAAGCGATTCAAATGCTCACCTTAACCAACTATTAGTTAATCACAAGATGAGCTAAAATACTCTCTAAAAAGTTCATAATAGCAACAAAACATTTGATCAAACCAAAGTGCGGTTGGGCGGTCTAGTAGTACCAATCAAAGAACAATCTAATCCTTAAACTAAACTCTTGGTGGTAATCATATCCGCACCGCCCACAAATACTCTAGTCCCCAGTTGGAGCTTGCCAATAAGTTGTTAGCACGATTTTGAGTGTATAAAAGGGGCCTAATCTGAAGGAAGTTCACTCATCAGCGTAAGCTAAAAGCCCCTTTGAAGTGTGTAACTAGACACATTATCCAGTGCCGCAAATTAAAAGAAAGAGAGTGAAAGCAGGATGGTGAAACTCGCATTGGGAAGCCTCGGCGACTCCTTCAGCCCGACGTCCATCAAGGCCTATGTGTCGGAGTTCATCGCCACCTCCTCTTTGTGTTCGCTGGCGTCGGGTCAGCCATTGCCTACGGTGAGTCGCAGCAATTGTTAACTGTGCGTACACTCTCTATCCAATTATCCATCAGTGATCAGTTTGAAACTGACAAATTTGCTTGTGTACGTACGTAGGCAAACTGACCAGTGATGGCGCTCTGGACCCGGCTGGCCTCGTGGCCATCGCGATCGCCCACGCCTTCGCCCTCTTCGTCGGCGTCGCGGTCGCCGCCAACATCTCCGGCGGGCACCTCAACCCCGCCGTGACCTTCGGCCTTGCCGTCGGCGGTCACATCACCATCCTCACCGGGATCTTCTACTGGGTTGCCCAGCTGCTAGGCTCCACCGCCGCCTGCTTCCTCCTCAAATTCGTTACCCACGGAAAGGTCCGTATTACTTTGCCACACCAGCAGTGCACCGCCGGTCCAGTTTACAGAGCACGTACCTAGACTTACCAAGAACCGATTCTGAACGCAGGCCATCCCGACGCACGGCGTCGTGGCGGGCATGAACGAGTTCGAGGGCGTGGTGATGGAGATCATCATCACCTTCGCGCTGGTGTACACGGTGTACGCCACGGCGGCGGACCCGAAGAAGGGATCCCTCGGCACCATCGCGCCCATCGCCATCGGCTTCATCGTCGGCGCAAACATCCTCGTCGCCGGCCCCTTCAGCGGCGGCTCCATGAACCCCGCCCGCTCCTTCGGCCCGGCCGTCGCCGCCGGAAACTTCGCTGGCAACTGGGTCTACTGGGTCTACTGGGTCGGCCCACTCATCGGAGGCGGCCTCGCCGGGTTCGTCTACGGAGACATGTTCATCGCGTCCTACCAGCCAGTTGCCGACCACGAGTACGCCTAAATCGCATAGGTCGAATTGTCGAACGCTCCCGCTACCCGTTCCGGATATGCATCGTTAAGTTGCTTGCTTGTGTAAGAATGGTGTGTCATGTGTAGGCATTGCCTCAGAGTAATACAACGACTATTGCTCATATTTTACATGGTATTAGTTTTCCCCACGATCCTAACCTAACCGCCGCCGCCTCCCCTGCGCGCCGTCGCCGCTGCCCCTCCACGCCGCCGCCGGCTCCATTGCCGCGCCGCCGCGCCCTTCTCCTCTATCCCCACCAAACCCTAGCCGCCGTGCCGCCTTCCTCTCGCGTCGCCGCTGCTCTCCTCTTGCGCCATGTTGTCGTCCTCCTCGACCAACCCCTTCGGCTCCTCCTATGACGGCTCCGCTCCACCGACCCCCGAGGTCATCTGCGGCGTCCACCTCACCGACCACGTCCCCATCAAGCTCTCCGTCGCCAAGAAGAACCATCATGCCTGGAAAACTTACTTCTACCTCCTCTTCCGCGAGTACAACCTGCGCGATCATGTTGACGGCTCCGTCGACCTCCTCAATCACCGCGACCCTGACTGGCTCGCCATCGACGCCACCATCATCCGATGGCTGTTCCTCACCATATCACTGGACATCTTCAAGACCGTCGTTCGTGAGGGCGACGACGCTCGTACGGTGTGGAAAAATATCAACGGGCTCTTCACCGACAAACAAGCTCCACCCTCAACGCCTACTGCCTGTGCCTCAAGGCGATCTCCGACGAGCTCCACGACCTCGGCTTCACGATCGGCAACGAGATCCTCCTCTCCACCCTCACCGCCGGCCTCAACGAGGACCTCGGGAACGTCGCCTCCAACCTCACCCTCATGGCCGAGCCCACCTTCGAGCGCGCCGTCGCCTATCTTCGCCTCGAGGAGCGTCGCTTGAAGAACCTCCGCACCCGCGCCGTTCACACCGCCTTCGCTGTCGGGTACCGCGCCCCTACCCCTCCGGCCCCTGCGCCCTTCCAGCCGCCGCCACGCCACCCGGCGCCCGTGGCACCCTACATCGCGCCTCCCCAACCGCAGCCACAGCAGCAGCGCAACGGCCGTGGCGGCTGCCGTCGCGGCGGTGGCCCGTAACAACGGCGGTGGCAACGGTAACGATGGTGGCGGCGGCAACGGCGGAGGCAACCAGCAGCCCACGCCACCATGGGTCGGCGGCTACTACCCCTGGACGGGGGTCGTACACGCCTACACCATGCCCGTGCCTCGCCCGCTCGTCCTCGGACTCCTCGGCTCGCGCCCACCGATCCACCAGGCCCTCTTCGCCGCGGCTCCGCCGTACGCCCCCGCCTACAACGCCGCTGCACCGACCTTCAGTCCGGCCTACGGCGCTCCACCGACCTACGCGCCTTCGCAGCCCGCCTGGGACCCGGCGCTCTACACCGCTCTTCATCAGGCGCCCGCTCATGGCTCCTACTCCGGCGGCGGCGATTGGTTCATGGACATGGGGGGCGTCGACCCACATGGCAGCTCATCTGGGTAACCTCCCACATTCTTCTCCTACTTCCACCGAGTCTCGCATCATTGTCGGTAACGGCGTTGATCTTCTTATCTCTCACATTGGTTCTGCTAGTTTTCCTTCCACTTCTAAACCACTGTCTCTCAATAATGTCATTGTCTCCCCCCATCTTATTCAGAATTTAGTCTTTGTCAAACTCTTTCTCGTGATAATTCTGTAATTGTGGAATTTGACTCTTCTGGTTTTTCTGTTAAGGACGCCCGTACCCAGATGATGCTCCACCGATGTGAGAGCCCAGCGACCTGTATTCCGTCCAGGCGTCTCCCACCCCCGGCGCCGGACTCCGTGTTTTCTCCGCCGGCGTCGATCTTTGGCATGCTCGTCTTGTACATCCCAGTGCCAACACGCTCCATCAAATAATGAGGGTTTTTTCGTTTTCTTGTAATAAAAAGGCTACGTATAGTTGTGAAGCCCGTCGTGTCGGCAAACATATTCGTCTCTCTTTTAGTAATTCTTCCACAGTTGCGTCTTTTCCGTTCGAGTTAATTCATAGTGATGTATGGACCTCTCCAATTCCTAGTGATTCTGGGTTTATCGTATTATTTAGTTATTCTTGATGATTTTTCTCATTTTGTGTGGACGTTTCCTCTCCGTAAAAAGTCTGACGTCGCCCCCACTCTCATCGCTTTCTACGCCTATGTGTCTACTCAGTTCGGTCGTTCCATCCACGCTCTCCAAACCGATAACGGCAAGGAGTTCGATAATGTCGCCATCCGCACCCTCCTTTCATCTCACGGTACTATCTTCCGCCTAACTTGCCCATACACCTCGTAGCAAAACGGCCATGCCGAGCGCGTCCTCCGCACCCTTAATGACTGCGTCCGTACTCTTCTCTTTCACGGTCACATCCCACCTTCCTTCTGGCCCGACGCTCTAGCCACCGCCACTCTCCTCGTCAACCTCCGTTCGTGTCGTACTCGCTGGAACTACGCGCCACACCACCTCCTTTTCGGTTCCCCTCCCTCTTACGATGGTCTTCGGATCTTCGGTTGTCGTTGTTACCCCAGCGTCGCTGCCACCGCCCCTCACAAACTCGCTCACCGCTCCATCCCATGTGTCTTTCTTGGTTACCCGGCTAACACCAAGGGCTATCGCTGCTATGATCCTGTGTCCCATCGGGTCATCACGTCACGACACATGTACTTTGATGAGCATTGCTTTCCGTTTGCATAGGAACAGGCGGCGTCTTCCCCTACACCCGCGGGTGGTACCCCGCGACGTCGCGCCTCCACGCCGGCCGCGTCGACCGCGCCCTCGAGCTCGGTATGTTGTCCTTGTTTGGGAGAAACAAAAAGATGTTCCACGGAAGAACCCACGAAACATATGGCTACCTAAATATGGGTCAGATGGAGTATGTTGTCCTTGTTTGGGAGACCGGCTAGAGATGGTCTAAGAGCCCACGAAACATATGGCTACTTAAATATGTGGCAATTTCCAATGCATATAAAACGGAACAAAATTCACATTCAAAGATCAATCTCGACGTACAAACTGGTTCTGAAAACACATATCAAGGAATTTTATGATTTCTATATGGTGCATGCCCCAGAAAACTACACTCAATCTATATTGTTGTAGTGCTTCTGGCAGAGTCGGTACTCCCTCATGTTCACAATTATTTTGCAATCTAGATTTAATATTTTTTGTAAAATTTGACCAACTATTTAGGAAAATATGTTAACACCCACAATGTAAAATCTACATTACTGTGGATATATTTTTCTTTATTTTTGGTCAAACTTGACATTTGAATTTGACTAATTCCAAAACACAAATTTAATAAAAACGGCAGTTAACATTGTGCATAGCACGGTGCCATGTAACCAGTACAACATGTCACTACAAGACATAGTTCTCAACTTACATGCCGACAATTACATGGGTACATGACTCAGCATGATAGGCGAATTCAACCGTCTCTAAGTTTGAGCACATGCACAGACTTTCCACCAGCCGACAAGCCCAACATGCGTAAAAATTTGACACGCAAAATTCTTGGTGAAAGAGAATATCGAAGACTACTAGATGCACAGAGTTCAATACAATGTTACGTTAGAAGAAAAATCTATGATGAAGTGTAATTAAATATTATATAAAATAGTAAAAATATATATGTTATGTTAGAATATCTAAGACCATTGGATGCATTTTGGGAGGTTTATCTCTTCCAACCCCACTTGCTAGAAGGCTCGTGGTTGCCACCGAAGTTTTTGGTGCACTCCGTGTGTTGTAGCGATAGAGGCACCTCCCCTCCTTCACTCATAGGAAAATCAACCTTTCCCCGCATCCGACACTAACTGCAGTACTATAACTCTCTTATAGTGTACTGCATTACATGAAATGTAGTTCATAATGTCCCCTTCGTTCTCTTTAGCATTTTGGTTTAACGCCACGCGCTGGTACCTTCCCGCTCCAGTGGAGGAGCTTTGTTATGGCCAAGGGGGAGGGGGGCAATGGCCCCCTACTTCGGAATTTTTTTAAAATTATTCTTAATTTTTATGTTAAAATTTCAAATATTACTCAAAGTATAAGCTTAATTGGTGTTCTTAGCCTCCTCAAAAATCCCTATCAAGCTCTGCCACTATGCTCTAGGCTTCGATTTCTTAACCTCTACAACGACAGCTTCTATCATCTAACGGGAGATTGACCTATCATCCAACAAACTAAATGGTAGCATAGAAAAAGATTTTAGAACACTCATCAAATTGACCCATCCTCAAGTATACTTCAACGAGTTCAGAGGAGCCATCCCTACAATGGAAGACTGTCTTATCTCGTGAACTACCGGCACGCATAGGCAACTGCTCTCACTGGTATTCATTATGCTCAACAACAATAAATTCTTTGGCGAATTCCCAGTGAATGTATGAATGTTTTGGTGCTTGTCAAAGTGATAATATCGAAAAGCAACTTCACTGGTGCTATGCCTACGTGATATCTTCGAATATTTGTCAAATTGAGATGCAACCATTTCTCTGGCACCATCCTAAAGTCAGCGACTAGGATGCAATTGTTGAAGGTGTAGAGTAACCGGCTCGGGCGAGCTATGGGCTAAGACAAGTAAGTTCTAGAAACTTAGCGAGCTCTCAATATTTGGTAACAAATCTGAAGGGAGTTCACTCATCAGCGTAAGCTAAAAGCACCTTTGAAGCGTGCACTAGACACATTATCCAGTGTAGCAAATCAAAGTAAGAGAGTGAAAGCAAGATGGTGAAGCTCACAATCGGAAGCCTCGGCGACTCCTTCAGCGCAACGTCCATCAAGGCCTATGTGTCGGAGTTCATCGCCACCCTCCTCTTTGTGTTTGCCGGCGTCGGGTCCGCCATTGCCTATGGTGAGTTGGAGCAATTGTTACACTCTTTATCCAATTATCCATCAGTGATCAGTATGAACTATCAAACTGCCTTGTGTACGTACGTAGGCAAACTGACCAGTGATGGCTCTCTGGACCCGGCCGGCCTCGTGGCCATCGCGATCGCGCACGCCTTCGCCCTCTTCGTCGGCGTCGCGGTCGCTGCCAACATCTCCGGCGGGCACCTGAACCCCGCCGTGACTTTCGGCCTTGCCGTCGGCGACCACATCACCATCCTCACCGGGATCTTCTACTGGGTCGCCCAGCTGCTCGGCTCCACCGCCGCCTGCTTCCTCCTCAAATTCGTTTTTTTTTAAATGGGGGATAAACACCCCGGCCTCTGCATCAATAGATGCACACAACCTGCTTTATTACTGAGTTTGTCTATCTCGTTATTACAAAATCACGGGTCGCTTAAAATCCACGTGTATTAACCACATAAAAATGACAAGCAAACATACATTAAACATTATCCAATCTACTAATATGCCGCCAAGAAGGCCGGTTGTAGATATCCCGAGCAACCATCAGGAGTCTGCCACCAGTAGCCATGGTTCAGAGATGGCAGCAACTAAGTTCCTTCGTTTTATAAGAGATGTAGTGCTCATATGGGTGATTTTGAATCCAGTGTCCATTTCATTAAAAATATCCCTGTGGAAATAAGATGTAGGTGGTTCCTATATTTTATGTCATGCCTTATTTAGTCAAATGGTCCCCAGTGGATGCAACTACTTTGCTTGTGGGCTGTTGCACAAGAGGTCCAAAATCTTCTGTGTGGTCAGGAACGTCAACTGTTTGGGGCCTGAAGGCATACTTGCTTTACAATTTGGTGATAAGGTTTGATTTTCTTAATTTAAAGATAACAGTTTGCTTGATTTTACTGTCAGTTTTCAATTCCCTAAATCAGTTGTCTTTCTCCTTAATTTGACTGGTGTTGTAGTCCGGTGTGGGTACCATGAAGAAAATGACTCGCTTATACTTCATATCTGGGTGACCTTTCTGAACATTATGCCTTCTCATCACTGGACAACCTGCAGATGGTTTTAATGTAGAGAACCACAATAACATCAATTATGGCATGCTACATACATACCAACAGGCAACAGCCTATGGAGGTACTTACTTAATGATTTCTTCACTTGTGAGATGCATTATTATTTTCAACAGTTTATGATTATTGTACAGTTTAAAGAAATAGGAAGACTTGCCCTTACCCTATTTCTTTGTAGGCATTGTTTGTCTCATGTTGTTATGTTATATACTACTGTTTCAAATATTTGCTCAATATCTTAGGAAGATCTATAGCACAATTTTCATCAGTTGAGGAAACCAGGAGTTAGTTATTGCAATATTTGACTGTCTACTCCCTCTTCAATCCTGTGAAAGAAACACATAGTTGTATTAAGTTATTGGGTTATGCATGGTTATTTGTCATTTATTTTTCTTAGAGTTGATGCTTCATTAGTTACTGCAGTGATATGTATGGATAACTGCAGTGTCATGACTTCTAAATGTTGCTTAGAGATGATTGGCCTTTTACTACATTGATATGATGCATTGCATGTGCCAGTACATCCAGTTTTTAAACTTTTCCTGATTTTCTTCCTAATTCATGGTGAGTTTGTAACTTAATGTTCTGTGTCACAGCCTAGTCCTAATGGTATGTTGGATTACCAGGAACAGAATTTGGCCATTATAACTGCAAATTGGGAGAAAGGCACCTAGTTATTTTCCATTTTGGAGATTGCCATCAAAGAGGAACATGAGGTTTATTCTACCTTTTTGTGATCAAGTACATTACCCAGATATTTCATACAGGTTGCAGCTGCTCATTCATGCTAATTAGTCGCTGAACTAAATATTGACCAATTCTCTGTAAGTGCTGCTAGGTTATGTCTCATTGGTGCAGACTACTTTAAATTTCCTCAAACATTTGCCCGCCCTGGAGCCATTCAGGTCTGTTACCGAAACTTTCAACCTTGGCGCAAGTTAACCTTGAAACTTGCGTCTGTTGTATACTGAATAAGAGGCCTTTGATCCATAACATGTTCTAAACAATCTTTATATGGATTCATAGACAGGATCTTGCATAGTCTACACTAACATATTTGAAATGCGACTACAGGCCCGCACGATGAGCACAGTGTCTGCGCCAATTCCAAGTTAATTGGATAACCATTCTCGGTAATTTTGGTACGTCAGTACCAACACTGGGACGAGAAAACTATGATCGTGCAAATTCGAGGTTGATAACGTCTCTAACGACGCTGGCCCACGTTCGGCGCTGACGTGGCCAAACGGCTGTTTCCCCCGCCGTTTAGGAGCCGGTGTGTTTTTGCAAAAAACACCTCTATATATTATGTCTTTCAATCTTGTGTCCCATTTTTATTTTTATTTATAAATAGAGCAGTTTATTTTTTATTTTCTTTGCTTCTAATTTTTTTCTTTTCTTTTCCATATCCACGCCTGCACGCGCGAGATGCAATTCTTCGCTAGCTTCCTCACCTGCACGCGTGCGAGGCACTCCAGCGAGCTCCGGCCGCCGCTCGCCGCCCCTGCCCTTGCACCGCCCCTCACAGCTCTTCACCGCTGCTCGCCGCCCCGCCTCTGTAGCTCGCCGCTCCGCACGTGAGCAGGCCGCCACGCTCGCGGCCCCGCGCGCGCTGCTCGCCGGCCGCTCGACGCCCCGTGCCCGCAGCTCGCCGCCCAGCCGCAGCTCATCTGATCGCGTTTTCGACAGGGTCTTCTCGCCGAGAGCCGATAACAGCCGGCCAGCTCGCGGGCCTGGCGTGCTGCTGCTCACGCGTGTAGCGGCGAGCGCGTGAGCCCGCAGCTTGTAGCGGCGAGCGCGGCGCCAGCGAGCTGCGGGCTCACGCGTCGCACGCACGCGCAGCTAGCTAAGCTAGCACACACGCAGGCAGCAGCGCACACACGCACGTGCAGCTGCAGCTGGGCGGCTAGCGCGCGAGCCTGCGACTGCGTGGGACCGGCGAGCAGCGGCGGGCGGTGAGCTGCGAGGTCACACGCGTGGCGGCCGCCAAGCTGCGGACTCACGCGCGGTGCCCGCAAGCAGCGGCGGCCGGTGAGCTGCGAGCTCACGCGCGTGGCGTCCGGCGAGCTGCGGCGCACGCACTTACGCGCAGCTAGCTGCTAAGCAGGCAGCAGTGCGCGCAAGCGCAGCTAGCTAGCTGAGCGAGCAGCTGCAGTTGGCCGGCGAGCGGCTGCCTGCAGCCGGCCCGCGAGTGCGCGGCGCGGCGAGTGGCTGCTCACGTGCGCGGGGCTACTCATTCTCACGCACGGCCGTTTGGCCAGCGTCAGCGCCGGACGTGTGCCAGCGTCGTCAGAAAGGTTATTAACCGCGAATCAGTGCGGCCAGAACGTGAGCAACAGTTTTCACAACTTTTGCAGCTAGTGGTGCGTGCCTGACCAAGGCCTTTTCTGACTTCCGCTTGAGATCACGGAAATTTGTTGGTTGAATGGACCAATTTTCTGTTATAACCATGACTTTTCCATTAAAAAATAGTGTGTTCTACTTCCATGCTGAATTTTTATCAAGCATGTTCCATTTTGTGCATAAGTGGCAGGTTGCTTTGTTTGGTGATGCGAGAGGGCTAATTATCCACTCTACTGTTTCATACCATGATGAAGCATCTAGGTGACTCCGAGGGAGGATCAGCTTCGGTTCAGGGGCATATTGCAGCACAGGTGGTGGATTTAATTCCATATGGAGTCAGACTCTACTCGACGATGCTAGTCAGGTTGATGATGCCCTGAAGCTTCCTTCAGTAACTATGGAGTAATATTTTGACCTGGTGCTGGCTGCGTGTTTTTTTTTCCATAGAAGAAGCTCATTGTGAATTTTGCAAGCTGTGTACTGTATGTATTATTGTCTTAGAGGTTGTATGTAACAAGTTGAATTAACCAGCGTCTGGTGATTTTAGTTAGCTGCTACCTTAAGATCCATGCATAGTGGTGTGCTATAAATTTCTTGCTCACTGAATACGGGAAGTGCCATCTGATGAATGAACCCTGTATGCAAATGACTCTGAATCTTTCAGACTTGATAGGTGAACCCTGGCCTGAAATTTAAACCCAATCTACATCCAGTTTCTTCGTGCATTCTCCGTCATATTCCCCGTGGTTGAATGGTGCGGCACATCTGCTAGCTTGATCCTGTGAGAACTCTGCCTTTATGAGCTTTCATGATGTAATCCCGGAGTTCATCCGGCAAACTCTATGTTCTGATGTTCAGTTATAAATAAATAGCCGCACTTTTCTCTCTCAAAAAAAATAAAGCAAGAGTCACACATGAATCTTTCAGACCTGATGATGATAGTTTTTCTTTTTTTTTTGTGAAGGATTTTTTTTCTCTATTGAGAGAAGCTGAAACGTGTTTCTGCGTGAAGGCCCACCGCAATCACACGTTGGGCTCGAGGAATTCCTTCGTGGGCTTTCTTTTACGGTGCGAACTCTGCTCGACAAGACCAGATCACAGCCATCCCCTTCTCCAGTCTCCCTCGAACAGACCGGCGGCGATCGTTCCCCTCGCCGCCGGCGCAGCAACGCTGACGCTTGCGCCATGCTCCGCCTCCGCAGCTGCATCCTCTCCCACCACCTCTCTTCTCCCTCGGCCTCTCCCATCCCATTCCCTTTCCACCGCTTCCTCTCTGTCGCCGCGTCCGCCGTTTCCCCAAAACCTAGCTTCGATGTGAAGGAGTACCTCGTCGCCACCTGCGGCCTCACGCGAGCTCAGGCCCTCAAGGCCTCCGCGAAGATCTCCCACGTCAAGTCCCCCAACAACCCCGACGCCGTCCTGGCCTACCTCGCCGGCCTCGGTCTGTCCAGCGCCGATGTCGCCGCCCTCGTGGCCAAGGACCCGCGGTTCCTCTGCACCGGCGTGGACAAAACTCTGACACCTAACCTCGTCGAGCTCACCGGCCTCGGCCTCTCACATTCTCAGATCACGTGCCTCCTTTTGCTCGCCCCTGACTGCTTCCGCTGTAAACCCATCGTCTCCAGCCTACCGTACTGTCTGTCGCTCTTGGGCTCCTACGAGAACCTCCTCCGGGTGATCAAGCACAACTCAGGTATCCTCAACAGCAGCCTCGAGAAGGTGGTCAAGCCCAATGTCGCGCTCCTGCAGGAGTGCGGACTAGGCGATTGCGATATTGCCAAGCTGTGCATCGCTAAGCCGAGGATGCTGGCGACCAACCTGGAGCGTCTCCAGGAGATGGTGGCGTGTGCCGAAGGTCTTGGTGTGCCCCGTGGGTCTGTGATGTTTAGGCACGCCCTGTGCGCTGTTGCGTCCCTCAGCAATGAGAAGATCACAGCCCAAGTGGACAACTTGAAGAACACATTCAGGTGGTCGGATGCTGAGGTCCGCATTGCTGTTTCTAAGCTTCCATTAATTCTGTCGAGATCTAAGGACATTCTGCAGAGGAGGTCAGAATTCCTTATCTCTGAGGTGGGTTTGGAACCGACATACATTGCTTATCGGCCGGCAATGCTCTCTTATAGCTTGGAGGGCCGACTCAGACCACGCTACTATGTTCTCAAGTTTCTTAAGGAAAATGGATTGCTAGATCATGGCCGGGACTACCATACTGCAGTCGCCTGCACCGAGAAGGTATTCGTGGAGAAGTTCATATGCCCTCACAAGGAAGCTGCACCGCACCTCGCTGAAGACTATGAAGCCGCTTGCAGAGGGGAAGTGCCGACTAGATTCAGATTTTCATGAACCAAGAATATGTATGTTGGTAACTGTATGCTACAAAAAACTATTCACTCTGCTTAGTAAGCTGGCAACTCTTGTTTCGGTGTTCATTGCCTGAATGAACGTTGGTTGTCTGGTATAGTATGTCTTTTATGTGTTGATTTGGTGTTTGTCGGTCCAGATAAAACTGATAATCTTATTTGTGAGTCCTGGTATGTCATTACATCATTTAGCAGAAAAAGAAAGATGATATACTATAGTTCATGTACAGGGCCTACTATCTCCTCCAAATACTATGGCGTAAGTACTAAGCCTCCTCTGATTTGTGCAATTCTATCGTGAGAACATGTTGCAAAACTTCGCTGCCTAGTTCACATTTTTTTTGTGCAATTATATTTTGCTTCCCTGGTCTGTAGGCTTGGGAAATCATGTTTTCATTTAGGCATGAATGTGCTTCACAACTCAATACTTCTGTTTGTTAGCTTGCAAGATGACAACAATATTACATCTTACTGCTTGTTTTTTCTGCAAAAATCCGGTGTCTTAATGATAATGCTTGAGAGCTTTAGTAGTTGTCCATTTATTCAATAGATAATCATAAGTTTGAGCTATTAAGAGTTGATTTGGGAGTCCTACTTCAAGAGATATGTTGTCGGCATAGTTGAATTATCATTTGCATTTCCCTGTCACAGACCAGTGTGATTGTCTTGCATGATCATCCTCCCTGCTATACATGAATGTTCGCGTCTCCAACAAAATTGTTCTTATTTGTAATTTTGAGATTAAAGAAATGAAAATCTCTCCAAATAGAATTGGAACATTAAGAGTTTATTACGTACTGCAACAAGTACTCATGATTTCAGAAGGTATACAGCAACACCCTGGCAATAGCACAAAAGGGGCATAACCTTCAAGTTTGAACATGATTTAGAGCGATTGGTTACTGCTAATTGGAATATCTGCTGACCGATGCCCTCATGTTAGTGGAGGCACTTCGTTCACCAGTATAAATTGTTGAAACCAATGCTAGTGTATCAAGTTTTATTTTTTGCCAAACAGTTCTCCATTGCTACACATGTTCTTGCCGTTTAGACTAACACCTCATAGTTTCAGTAGACTTGAATGTTGTATACCTTTTCTTATTTCGGAACTGAATTATATTTTTCTTTACCTTTTTTTACATGAAACTCATATCTACCGAACATTTCAACTCTCAGGTTTGGCCGTTCGACAACTAAAATGTTACTTTCTCCTAATAATCAGCGTGCCCTGTCTCTGATGTATTTTGCAGAGGTGTTGGCACCCCAAAATATATGATTTACTCATGGATGGTAAGGACACACATCTAATTGTTCTTTTCTACAGTATCAACTGCATTTGTCCATGCTTATTTAACATCTTGTTATAAACCTTCTGCAACTTGTTTCAGGACTGGTAAATCTGGAAATCCAGTTTTCCTGGTATGTAACAGTTGAGGACCTTCAATCCATCCATCCCCCGCGTTGGCTGGCTGACAAACTGGAGCTATGAATGAAATATATTGATTAAGCTATAGGAGAAGCCTCCTGTAGACAGCAAGGCAAAAACATCCTCAGGGGCCCGTGCTGATCCAGGTTACAGTTCTCTCCGTCGATCCACCAAACAATGCTAGCAAAATGGCTAGCCTGGTTTTGGTTTCTATCTACTGACACTAACTGAAACCTAGGAACAAGCTC